>JANDEH010000004.1:57060791-58260791 GCA_024610705.1 Tetragnatha versicolor | reverse complement strand
AATGCTGTTTTTAAAATTTCTGCATTTTTTTCGTAACTAACTACAGTTTTCACAAATTTAAGTTCTTGAAATGCAACTAATGTTGTATCTAGCTCAGAAAACCAAACTGTAATGAAGGTGTGTAGTAGAATACCACAGATACTTCTGATTACAGCTACCTTTTTTAAGGGCTAGATAAAGTTGTATTTAAAAAGGAGAATTTTCACACAATATTGAACTTTTGCATTACATCTAGCATGATACAATGGTACCTAGGGATGGTTTGATATATCAAGCCTTATAAATACCAAGCACTTGCAAGATTCCTTTTTAGAAGATATTCTGATTTTTTCCTACTGCATAGAAATGAAACTTCCAATATTTTTAATGATAATTAGTTTTAAATTGACTTCTTTATCATTAACTCGAACTTTGTACTATTTTATTTTCATCAGTTCAATTTAAATATAAAAACTTCGGATAAGGGTCGTGTCGAATACTGCTCTCAAAACTATCTAAAATAGGGAGATCTTATGAAAAATACTGTCAAAGCGATGAAAATAAAATTTCTATTTTTTAGAAAAAAAAGTAAAAATAATACAGGGTGTCCCAAAAAATACTGACACATTTTAAAAATTTTTAATTAAAAAACTAAAAAAGATAAACATACGCGGTTTATTGTATCCTACTCATAAGACCTAAGAATTTTATGACACAAATTTTCGTAAATCATTGTTCCCAAATCCCCCGACAGGGCATAAAAGTATCAATCTCCCCATAGGAGATAATGGAAAATAGTGCTCCCACGTGTAGGGGGATTTTTGAACTACTATTTACGAAAATATGTGTCATAAAATTATTTGGTCTTCAGAGTAGAATTCAAAAAACCGCTTATTTTTATCTTTTTTAGTTTTTGAGTTATTGATTTTTAAAATGTAATGTGTCAGTCTTTTTTGGGACACCCTGTATTAATTTGTATTTTTTGCTTGTTAATGAACTTTTACACATTATTCATTTAATAAGTAGTTGAAAAAATATTTTATATATTTTATTTGAATTGTTTTAAGATTGTGAAAAAAATAACAGATATGTACGAAAAAAATTTTTTTTGCTCTTTAATATATTAAATTTTGTACCTATGTTGTCTAAAACTATTATTTATATGTTATTGGACCATTTTACGGTAGCTGATGAATTTAAAGAAATTTCCTGACACTTCTTAAAAAATAGATATTGCGTGGGGAGTTAATGAAACCCCTCGTATCTTATGATCTATAAGCTTCACAAATAAGTTTCAATTATAAAAGTTGAAGGTAAATAAATTATCTACAAAATGAGACCCTCTTTGTATTTTTACAACCATTAGTTTGGATTTTATAGCTAAAAATGTGCAAAATTTAGAGTTTTTTTGAAACTTTGACGCTCGGGGGCGGGGTCTAAATATTATTTTTTCGAGCTGTAACTCTCAGAATATTAGTTTTATATCAAATGGCACCTTTTGAGGGGGTGCCCCGAAAAAAATTCAAACTTTCGTTTAAAAAAAACCACCCTATTGTGCATTCTAATAGTAATCACTAATATATAATACATTTATCTAGATCATGAAATCTGTTAGAAATATTTAAACGTATTTACTTATTTGGAATGAATTATTTATAAGCCTATAAATCTGTCAAATTGTTCACATTTCTAAACAGCTGATTCAAGTCAACCTTAAAATATATTTTTCTATTATCTAACCTAATATTAACTAGATATTTAGATCCTTAAAACTAACCGACAACGTTTTCATCACATATATTGACAACACCATTAGTTCCCCTAAGCTGTGTACCACGGTTCCATATGCAAACCCAAGATACGAGCAAACACGGCATTTGTAATAGCAACGTCTGGAGTTTACGACCGTGTATAAACAGGGTATCTGCTTCATTTATGCAAACAGAAGCCCGACTGACACACTTGGTCGGGACCATCGTCTATCAATTTCACAAACGCAGCAGGAGGCGCCTATTAAGTTTTCTATTTGGGGTTCTCTCTTGGAATATTCAACACCGCGTGGTAACTGGAACCAAGAAACGCGATTCGGAAATTGTATGGGGTATTTTATTGGTGATCTATAGATAGATTGATTTCGTAGTATGGTGTACCAGGAAGTTTTCGTGGAATGAGTGGAATAGGGATGATTTGACGATGCTAAAGTTTATCAAGTGGGACGTTCGTTACTAGAATTGTGTTGGAGGAGAGATGGCGAAATATTATTTCTAAACAGTATATCCACCCTCATACTAACAATTGTAAACTTTTATTTACTTTTACTATTTATCTATTGGTATTTGGTTGGTTGGGTTTTATGGCACAAGACCTGATTAGGACGTTCTGTGTCAACTGCTAGTAATTGAAGATTTTATAAAGTATCTAATTTTTCTTGGAGTACAGTAGATAATTTTATAAATGAATATTCATTTATAAAATTATCTATTGTACTCCAAAAAAATTAGATACTTTATAATGAGACGTCAGTAAATTCTATAATTGTCAGGATATGTATTGCTTTTTGTTTAATAGGAATTATATATTTTCCTTTACTTACTACAATACTTAATATTTAATTGAGTTCTATAAGTTATTTAGAAATCACAATTTATGCTTGTCGTGTACAAATTGTTTCAACAAGAACACTCAAATTCTGTACAGAAAGCTTTGATGCGTAGAGTAGATAAACTATAAACTATTCCAAAGGATCATACACACACACGCACGCACGCACGCACGCACGCACGCACGCACACACACACACACACACACACACACACACACACACACACACACACACACACACACACACACACACACACACACACACACACACACACACACACACACACACACACACACACACACACACACACACACACACACACACACACACACACACACACACACACACACACACACACACACACACACACACACACACACACACACACACACACACACACACACACACACACACACACACACACACACACACACACACACACACGAAAGTATATTGTAGGATAAATAACAAGAAGATTATATTATAATCAGGAATGTTGATGAAGATTGGTCAGAGTACATAGTGCTTTCGTTATCCATTTCTGTCAACTGGGACAGCATAAGACCACGAGTCTAACTATGCGGAATGGAGAGTTATTTATGAGTGCATATTTTAGCTTTTTTTAATTTGATGTAATAAAAACTAAATTTCATTGATATAAAATTTGAAAAGTAGGATATTACTCCCATGTTATAACACACGCTTCAGAAACGTGTCTCTTAAAATATGCTATCCTTAGCATGCAACATATGTCCATCTAGTCTACTCCTCATAATAGAGTATAAAGAGTAGGCACTTGATATTTTTTAGGCCCAACAGGTCTCTAATATTAAAGTATAAATATTTATGCACAGCTATTGGGTTTGGGGAACAGTAACTCGAAAAAGTAACATTGATTGAAGGGAACTTCAAACATGAACAACCAAAAAGAAAAACGAACCCCCGACATCCAAGGAAGATGCATTTTATATTTATGCATTAAATTTGCATGATATTGGCACCGCATTGTTTGTACTAGTAGACATTCTTGCTTTTCGTAATATACATCAAACAAGCAGGCTTCAGTCCTGCTTATCATACAAATGCGTGTCTCTATTTTTCATCACATTTTCTTACCAATTTCTTCACAAATTCCTTGGAATAATGAAGTGTAAGAATGAGAAATTGAGTTTGGTTGTACTATTAGCTAAAACCTGTATTTTTTCTTCGATAAACCTTCAAATGATTATTATCGGGATTATTTTGTTATTAATATAACTACATTATCAAACCATCTTTTTTAGTATACATTATGATAATGATGATTACTTTTATATTTGTTTGTGATAAACAGCAAGTGCAATTAGAAAATGTGCGAGCAAAATCAGGGAAATATATGAATGAAGCACATTATGCTATTTATCGTTAAAAATCGATGTAGTATTTTTTTTGCATCTTACAAATGATAAAATGATAACAATCTGCGTGCAAAGAACATAAAAATAGGAAATATTAAATATGACTAAGAATTTTATCATCTGTTAAGATGTAAAATTTCCTCGATGTAAAAGAAAACATAAAAAATGAATATTTTTTAAATAGGGTATTAAAGAACCTTCAAGAATTTGAATATTTGACTTTGTTTCTGATACTTTGCTTATTCTTTTTTATAGAAACTGATAATTTTAACTGTATTTTTTCCTTTTATATTTTTATTACCCTTTGTAGCACGCAGCAAACTAAATGGTTTATTTAGATTTGAATCTTTTAAACTAAGAGAAAAAGCTTGAATTACATAATAATTAGAGATAAATCTATTTTTATGGAACAATTTGGCCATTAGCATTAATGAGTTTTTGGATTAAAATCGACTCAAACACACTCTTTTTTATCACATTATCAGATTTTATCGCAACACACACTTCAAGCATAACTACACTTCACAAAAATGCAACCAAAGACCATTTAATCCGAGAAACCTCACTACGCTCACAAAATCCACTAATTCAAAGTTTTTTTTTTTTTTTTTTTTTTTTTTAAATTATTTATTGAACTAGAAATAAAAAAAGAAGAAAATTTACAATTTCACATAGTCACCTGGGATCTCATGGTCCATGTAGGTGACTGTAATTATGAATAAAAAAAATTTAAAATACAAACTAGGAGAAAAAAAAACACAGGAAACACATACATGAGATGGATATGGTGGCAAACAGGGCGCCAATAAATTATTTTTATGCCATAATGATGAGTTATAGTGCTTAAAATAATTATAAATCATACATTAAACAGAACAAAAGAAATCATCAATATCCTCAATAGTAAACAGATATTCCTTTAATTGCTTTTTGAATAAATGTTTTGAAGGGCTATTTTGAATATGTATAGGTAACTTATTAAAACACTTAGGGGCTATGTAACAAAAATTTTTACAGAATATGGATTTATTAGGTTTAGGAATAAAGTATAATATGTTTGGTCTTCGTAGGTTTACGACATTGCGTTTTTGACAAATGTTGGGGTTTAGATAGAGATGGAGGCAAATTTTAAAATAAAAAAGATGGCGAATTGGAAGTATATTTAAGGAATTGAAGTAGTTTATATTATTTGTGTTTAAGTGCGCTTCATTATTTAAAAACCTCAGGAATCTCTTTTGCAGCCTCTCAATTCTTTTTAAGTTGATCATGTAATCTCCTCCCCACACAACTAAACCGTAATTAAGTTGTGAATGAACCCAAGAATAATATAAATTGATTAGTAATTTATTATTTAACTTTTGTTTTAGGTAATAAAAGTTACACAGTACATACCTTAGTTTGTCTGATATATATTTTGTATGGGATTTCCATTTCAAATTTGAGTCTATGTGCAGTCCGAGGTATTTTATTGAGGATACGTTATCTAAGGGTTTACAGGCGCAATCGCTATGAGTATTGCAGTATTTTTCATGATATTTTATAGAGAGATAATTTGCTTGGTTTTGCGTAAGGGAAAATACCATATACTTAGTTTTATCAACATTTAAATTTAAATCATTATGAAGAAACCAGTCACGAATTTTTACAAGGTCATCATTTATCACAAAATTAAGGTCTTCCACTGAATTTTCTGAGTAAAGTAAAACTGTGTCGTCGGCGAAACTTATCAATTTACCATATAGTTTAAGGTTGCACAGATCGTTAATGAAGATTAAAAACAAAAGGGGACCTAAAGTAGATCCCTGGAAGACACCACATTTTATTGGGAGACATCCGCTAAGGGTATTATGTACTTTAACAATCTGAAAGCGGTTTGATAAATATGACTTTATAAAATTGTGAAAAGGACCTCTAATGCCAATCAAAAATAATTTTTCTAGTAAAATATTATGTTGTACTGAATCGAAAGCCTTGGAGATGTCTAAATAAAGACCAACAGTTTTTTTATCATTGTTAACACTATTATAGATAAATTTGGTAAACTCTAGCAAAGCTTTTTCAGTGTTTGAGTTGGGCAGAAATCCATACTGATTATTTGAAAAAAAATGTATATGATTCAAGTACGAAAGCAATCGATCCTTGATAATTTGTTCAAATACCTTTGAAAGCAATGGTAAGACGGAGATTGGTCTGTAATTAGAATAGTCATTTTTATTTCCTTTTTTATAAATGGGAGTTATGATAGAAATTTTTAATGATTTTGGGAAAGTGTTTTCATTTACAAGCTCATTAAATAGTTTGGTCAAAATACTTAGATTTGTGCATGATAGAATTTTTAAATATTTCGCGTCAATTTCATCAGAGCCAGGACTTTTTTTAGAGTTTAGGTTGCGTATGCATCTTTTGATGTCTACCTCTTCTATAGAAAACCATTGAAAGGAATTAACGGAGGGAACTATGTAATTCTTGAATTCGTTATTATGATGAAATATATGATCGTTGATGGATGAGAAAAATTTATTTAAATCATTAGCTAATAGGCCGCAATCTTTATGTTCTGGTAAGGTAGGATTTCTTTCTTTTCCTAAGATATTATTTACTAGTTTCCATTGCTTTCGACTCGAATCGCATTCACTCAGTTTAGTTTCATAGTAGTTATTTTTTGCTACTCTAATTTTATTTCTTAATAATTTAACTGTAGTTTTGTAAGCAGTTTTGTAAAAAATATCTCCCGGGTAACGTAAAGTTTTCTTATAAAGGGTTTGTTTAGATTTTATGATATTATAAATTTCTAGATTAAACCATTCATTCCTGTTAAATCTGGATTTGTTTGAAGGGGTAAAACTGAAGTTATGTTTTATTGCAGTTAGTTTACCGTGGAAATCGGAGAAGCACGACAAAGCATCATGCCCAGAAACCTTGAAATCGTAGTTCTGAAGAAATTCCTCGATCTTTTTATAATTAATAGCTTTTAATTTAATTTTATCAAAGTTTTTGGTATCAGTAAAGTTATCAGATCTATTGAGTATTAGTTTGCAAACAATAGGAAAATGGTCAGATATACTATTGATTAGACGTGCAGAATATATTTTTGATATGCTTAGAGAGGTATATCGAGTAAAAACATGGTCGACACAGGTGCCAGATGATGGACGCGTTATATCAGTTATATGTGATGTGAATCCAAAAGCACTTAAAAGATCAAGGTAATAGGTGGAATATCTATTTAAATTTAAAATATCTATATTTATATCACCTATTAATATGACGTTTTTGCAGGATATTTCAGATAATATAGTTTCGAATTCAGAAATAAATGAACTAACAGTAAATGAGTGTGACCGGTATATTGAGATTATGCATAGATTAAAAGAATTACTTATTATGACAACTATTTCTGCAGTTTCCATCACAAAACTCAATTTTTTGAAATCATATTTACTTTTACAATACACCAAAATACCTCCGGATCTATTATACTCTCTGCAGCAATAAAAGGATTTAAATTCATCGATTTTGTAAAAATCTATTTCATTATCGGATAACCAAGTTTCTGATAGAACAATAACATCAATTAATTCCAATTTATTTGTCAACAAACCCATTAGCTCGTCATACTTGGATCGAACACTTTGTATGTTAAAGTGAATAACATTTAAGCAAACACTTGGAAAAAGGAGGAATTCATTTAATTTCTCAAGAGTGTCTATTGAGGTGTAATCAGATCCGGAACTAATTTGGGTTTTATTGTTGGTTGGATAAATTAAATAGATCAGATTCTTTTTTAACTCTAATCACTCTTGAGTTATCTTCTTTCCGCAAAAATATTTTCCCGTCCTTTACCCAACAGTACTTAAAATTCTGTTCAAGTTTATACTGTTTGCTTAAGTACAACAGTCTTTTAATACCTGGAGCTAGATGTTCATTCACAAACACTGGGACAGAATCAAAGCGATCGCTTACATCTGAAGCAAGAAGCCTTTTAGGTTTTGCCGCTGCAATGCACTTATCTCGCTCAAACTTAGATGTAAATTGGACAATTATGGGTTTGACGTTTTCTTTTTTAGCTGTTGGTACCCGATGGGCAACTACTATATTTTCTTGGTTATGGATATTCAGCACATTCAAAACCGATGTCACCAATTGTTTCGTATCCTCACCCTGAGTTTCGGGCAAACCTGAAATTTCAAGGTTCGAACGTCTAGAATACTGTTGTAGTTCCAGAGTTTCAGATTTCAAGGACTCTATCTCCACTTTAATAAGATTGTTGTCAGATTTTAGAGATGCATTCTCTTTCTTCAGCTCACTGATTTCATTTTTCAGACTCTGTATAGTAGTTGTGAGTTCTTTAACAATACCCTCGTGGTAATTCAAGCTATCTGAATACTCGGTGAACTGGTTTTGAATAAAGATTTTCAAATTTCTTATTTCTTCCATAAAAACACCCATGTAGTTTCTATGTCGTAAAATATTTTTCAAAACTCCACTAAAAGATGGAATATGAGGGGCGGAGATAACATCTCTTCAAGGGAGTTTAACAATTTAAATGCTGCGCGGAAAAGTATCCCATGCCTCATAACGCTAGAAAAGAGCTTCCCTCAATCATAAGTTGGTTGAGTAATTACCCTGTTTTCTCGTGTTACGAGCCAACTGATGTTTCAGCCCATACGTGCAGTGCTGGAGTATTAACTTTGGATAAGACAGGGATAACCCCGTTTTATGAGGGAAAGAAAGAATGTTTCGGAATATAAATTGAATTAATAAATAAGCGATGGTACTGTGTTTTCAAAAGATGTTTTTTTGGTGGTGTCTTTTCAGTTAGTTTGGTTTTATATAATACAGGCTTAATCCATATTTTGCTTAGTTCTCATCTAGTTCAATAACCTTTGAGAGAGATTAATGCTTATATCCCCTTATGACTTTTTTAAATCAAAAATACTGGTTCAAATTATTTTTATTTTCTGAAATACTATTGAGTAAGGTAAATGTGGGTATAGTGGACTGGACACTGTACCAATAGTGGCCACATAGCTGATTAATTTTAAATAAAACGAGTTAGAGGCATCAAACAGCGTCAAAATTCATAGGCATAGTAGATTGTACAATAAGGTCAGCTGGTAAATTATCACCGATACCACAGATCAGCATGGGAAGGATATTTAAATATTTGAAAATAACAACATCGGCCGAGTGACTGAAATTTGATTTTGCTTATTGAATCGCGTAAGGAAACGGGTATATCGGAACTGATTTTTTTGTATTTATTACCGTTTGATTGACTTTTAAATTTATATTAAGATAAAGAAGAGTGTATAAAATGATAATAAATAAAAATTATTTGAAAATTTTGACTTTACAAGGATTTATGGGGGTGGCCACTATACCAACACAAAATCTTAGATTTTCCAATAGTGGCCACTGCAATGGCTTCTAATAGAAACTTAAATAACATTGAATTTGGATCAGTTTTTCTTCATTAATTGTTGATTGTGCTTTAAATTGAGTGTTGTATGAATTTGGTTTCATTCTGGCTTCGGGAACCAAGCTTTTCAAAACATTGAATTACATGCTTAACTCCTCTCAAATCAGCTACAGCGTAGGCTTTGGGCCGGAAACTATCAAATATTTTTTTAAATAAAGCTAATTTGATTTGATAAAAAATACATTTCGTTGGGAAGGAAGATTTAATTAGAAATAAACTACTATACCAAAAAAACCCATCAATTTCATGCATAAACCCCTCATATATGCAGAAAAAGAGAGGTGTCCACTATAGATGCAAGAGGTGTCCACCATAGATACAACAGCTACATCTATGTGGCCACTATAGATGCAATTTGGAGTACTTTTTAAAAAATTAATTAAAAATACTTTACCCAATTTAATTAAAATTTTTAATGGTAAAATCAAAAGCAGAAGATCCAATTAATCTAAAAATATGATGATAACGGTTTCCAAGCAAATAGGTTAGTATTTATTGAGAATTTAAGCAAAAATTTTCCTTAAAGTGTCCACTATACCCACATTTACCTTATACGTATTTTAATCTCAATGTAATTATAATAACATAAATACACTTCTTTTATTGAAAAATTCTTTTACAACTCTACAATTGATTGTAACTTTTCACCAGGAAAAACAAGAAAACTGATGTAAAATAATAGATTTTAGATTTTACTAGAGATTTTAGTTTCATTTATTAGCACATATAAGCACGAGATCATAAATATAAAATTGCATCTGAAAAGTGAGTTGTCCTAAAATGCCTCACTCTCCCCTACATATTTTTTTAGCTTCAAAAATTATTAAATGCTAAAATTATTATATTTTTATATTTTTACCTAACTTTCAATTTACTTAATATTAATCATAAAGTCATGCTGGAAGTAGGGTAGAGTGCACATGGGTTTGATATGGCCTGTTCCTTATCCTTATTACAATCACAACCTATTATGGAAATTTAGTGCTTTATAACACCAAGTCGTCACTATAATGTGATATTTGTCTCTGACACTTACTTTTAGAAAAAAATGCATACTTATGGTTTTCGAAGCAATAACTTTTTAAACTTGTGAATAAGTTGTCCCTTATAACATACATTTGTAATATTTAAATTAGCTTTAGTTCCTTCCATCTTTTAAAACATCTTTCAGAAAATACTACTCAAATGTAAAATGTTTATGTAACTTAAACGACCAAAACATTGAGTTGAAATATTTCGGAACAGTCAGAGCTATTGTTCAAAGCTTGCGTATTAGGGTGGAGCGAAAAAAACTTTTTTCGAAATTCAAAAAGATACCTATGGCAAAAGTGGTCTATGTAATAAGGTGAAAAACCGCGCAAAAATTTTTGAAATCGGTTAATATCTCAGTTCGCACATTGAGTTCAAAGTTTATAAAAATGCTTAAAAATGAACATTTTCCGAAATTTTTAAGATAATATTTAAATAAAATTTATAGAAATATTCAAGCTTGTAACCTCTTTATAAAAGCTCAAAAAAGTAAAAAAAATAAATTTAATGTTTATTTTTACAATATTTGGGTGCGCAATTTTGCTTGAAAAATGCGAAATTTTCGAATAATTGGTAAGTTTGTTTCATTGTGCAGCACTTCACCCATTTTGTTAGTTTCATCCTAAAAATAATTATGGAATTACTTTACATTCGAAAATACTCTTAATCTTACAATCGAAAACCATCACTATCCCATTCTCAGATGAGAGTTAAATTGAACGGCAACTGCATTAAATAGTAGTAGATATGGTATCTTAGATAGAGCAGCGGCTGCAATAGCATCTAGTGTCTTACAAGATATAGGAGTGATTACAGGCGCAGATTCTTCCCATGTAATTGACAGATCCAAAATAAGAAGGGGAAAGAATATATTGGAAGTGTTTTAAAGTTTTCAGAAAATATGGAAATTAATGGACTTTATTTTGATGGGCGAAAAGATATGCTTAGAAAAAAATAAGTAAAAAAAAGATTTTTTAAAAAACGCTTTTATTGAAGTGTTCTAAAAGGTCAAAAATAATTTTTTCGGTTTGACAAATAATTTATTGGGAAGTAGAAAATAACTTTTTGGTAAGTAAAAAAAACTGATTTTCTAATCACTAAAAATAAAAGCGTGGGCGCTAGTAATTTTTAATATTTTTTAAATTTAATTTTTTTTTACAGGACAGTGACACTAACATCCTTGCCAAACGGGGATTCGAACCCCAGACGTACGGCTTTGCATCAGTCAGATGCTCTAACGACCAGGCCATTACGTCGGCATTTATGTATAATTTTATATAAATAAAAATACCTAACAGAGAATTTAAAGTGAATCCATCCCACTCAAAACTCATGAATGAGAAATTTGTAAATCTAACGTCATAGAACATAGAATAAAGAAGTTAGAATATATAGTGAATTAAGAATGACTAGCGCCCACGCTTTTATTTTTAGTGATTAGAAAATCAGTTTTTTTTACTTACCAAAAAGTTATTTTCTACTTCCCAATAAATTATTTGTCAAACCGAAAAAATTATTTTTGACCTTTTAGAACACTTCAATAAAAGCGTTTTTTAAAAAATCTTTTTTTTACTTATTTTATTTTCTACTTTTTAGTCATGGTACTTTTTAACAAAAACTCACAAGAAAAAATGTATTTATTTCAACCATATTTAATGTTATGTTAGGATGGAATTTTAGTTTCATGTATAACAAAAAATTTTCACATATCTGACAAAGTAGAACAATCCTCTGACGACTCAGCAGGACAATCAACTCCAAAGTTAATTTTAAAATCTATTTAATTTTGCTGGGTACGTTATAATAACAGAGCTGAGCAAGAAAAATACCTCGCACAAAGAATATATTCCTCGCATCCGCTCAATCACCGATGAAATCCATCGATATCAAAAAGATTCACAATAAAAAGAAAGCATTCAATAAAATAAAAAAACAATCGTAAGAAACTCAGAATTAGTGTGTGTGTATCAAGGAGCAAACAGTACCATCCAGTCTTTTCAGTAGTCAATAAATTATAAAAGAACATATTTTTCTTCTCGGCGATTTTCGGCGATATTTTCGGCGATTTCTCGCTCTTCTGGCGATTTCTTTCTCGCGGTTATTATCTTAAATCGCTAATTATCTTAATTGTTAATTGGAAGGTAAAAAATCACGTTTTGAAGATTAAATATTGTAGTTATATACTTAGTATATTATCTTACAGGTTTTGGGAGCCATTGGCTTCATGGAATGTCTCAAATATGAATTAAAAGGATAACTAAAAACACTCGTTAATTACCTAAATTACGGAGGTTTTGACTAGTTGATGATTGAATATTGCATTGTCATCGAGTTTCCACCACGGTGCAAAGTTTCAGAACTTTATATCGTTTGGAAGTGCCTGAAATATTATGTACAAGCATCCAGAAAGAAAAAAGTGATTATTCGTCTATAATTATCGTAATTACTGGGCAATTCTCGTTTTGACATTTGAATATGATGAAGTTATGCCTTATAAACAATTGTGCACGGTTTAGGGAGAATAGCCCCTTGGGAAAGGTATCAAATTCTGGTTTTTCTGTTAATTAAAAATACTCGTTAATTAAAAATACTTAATCCTTTGGTTGTTTGACTAGATAATGGTTGGATATTGGAGTGTCATGAGGGTTACACCGATGTGTAAAGTTTCGGGGCCCTGACATATCGGGAAGTGCCCGAAAATCGAGTTTTAAAATTCCACGCGTAAAACGCCGCCAAAAGCAAGTAGAATAAAAGCGTTTAAAAAAGTAAATAATAAACAATACCGTAAAAAAGTTAAAGAGGATCACTATTATCTAATTCAAGAGCCAGGATCCTCTTATATTGGTCATGTGTCACCTCCCATTTCTTCATCACACTACATAGCACGTAGTATTATTTCTTATCTTATTGAAAAAGAAATATCGCTGGAAAAAATCATGTAATAGGATGAGACGGCACCGTTACGAACACCGGTTGGAAAAAAGGGGCTATTCGTCAGTTAGAACTGCAAGTAGGGGGAGACCTACGCAATGGAACATTTGTCTACTACATTTTAATGAACTTCCCTTTCGCCATATGTTTCATTATTTGGATGGAGTTACCACAGGGCCCAAATCTCTTTCGGGACCCATTGGAAAACAGCTCAATGATTGTGAAAAGCTCTCTATAGTCAAGTATGAATCCATTGACTGTTTCCATCCCGAAATAGACCGAAACATGTTGAGTAAAGACCAACAGTATTTATTAGACATATGCAAAGCTATAAAGTCAGGGGATTGTCCCGAAGATTTTTCGTACCCGTACCGAAATCCTGGCCCACTATCACATTCTAGATCATAGGTTCCCAAACTTTTTTGGACCAGCGCCCCCTTTTGAAGACCCAAATTTTCAAACGCCCCCCTTGAATATGACAACTTAATGGCCTCTTATTTTCGATATTAATATTAACTCAATATCATATAATTTATAATTTTTCAAAAAATTCATGACATACGTTTTTTTTTCACTTTTGTTGATATAAAAAATGCATTAACACGTACAAAATGTAAGGAAGAAATATACACTTTTATTTTTAAAACTAAATTCAGAATTGAAAGAAGTATATTGCACAAAGTAGTATATTTACACACCATAAAGTCCATTTTATATCACACGACCATAAATTGCTATATTTGTATCACATTATTAATTGCTAATTTTTGTTTCACAATATTACAATATTAATTTTAATATAAAAAAGCTATATTTATATTCTTAAATTAATTTGAGTTAAAGTATGATATTTAAATTTTTGAAATGATTTAACAACTAACTGCATTTAAATCCCAAATAAAAAATTATCCCATTGCTAATATTTATATTACAATATTAATCGCTAATGTTTATGTCTCATAACTAATCGCTAAATTATATTACTCTCACTACAATTATTCTACAAACAAAATGTGCCATTGACATAAAATATTTATGAAAAAAACATAATTGCATTGCAACGAGAAGTTTTTGAACTATGTTCCACAATGCTGGATATTGTGTTGGGATTGAGCTCTGAAGCCAAAATTCTGCATACGATTTTTTGAATCTTGGCCTAAGTTCTTCATTGGTGCTGATTTCGACCAGTTCCTCTTCTAAATGTGGCTCTCCAGCGCTTTCTTGGAGAAAAAAAAACGAAAAAGGATCCAACCAAGACCCAACTTGGTATCCAAAGAGAGGATGTCTGTGTAGCGGTCTTGGAAATCCTTATGAAGAACCTCCAAATGTTTGCAATAAATATTTATATCTTGGTTGGCAACAGGAACTTCTGATAATTTAGGGAAAGTTTTGAAATTCTTTTCTTCCCAAATTCTGCTTGAATAGCAAAAGTTTCCCCATAAAACTGGCTATGATATTTCTCGTTTTAATTCATCGCCTTGCAATTGCAAGTTCACTTCGTTAAAATTGGTGTAAATATCTGTTAAATACGCAATATCATTTTTAAAAGTCAATAACTAAACTTCTTTTGCAATTCAACATCTCTGTTTTCTAAAATTTTTATCATTGAATCAAAAAGATTGTAAAATCTAACTAAGTAGCTTCCCTTTGATAGCCAACGAACTTCAGTGTGAAGCAGCAACCGATTAAAATCCTCATCATTTCCCACACAAAGCTGGCTGAAAAGTCTGTCATTCAAAGAATTACTTCTTTTTTTGTTAATAGCCTTTATGTTATAAAGTCTATTAAGTCAAGTTATTTATATGGTCGCGGTTGCATTTGCAAAGCGTTATCAATCAGGGAATAAAAAAGAAGTGGAACTGGAAAATAAGGAAAGTACACAATATATTTTTTTCGAAGCTGGGAAGGAAAATTTGTCATTTCTAAAGAAAATTTAGCAGCGCCCCCAAAAATTCTCTAGCGCCCCCCAATTTTCTCTGAGCTTCCCAACGCCCCCCTAGAAATCTCCAGCGCCCCCCAGGGGGCGCTGGCGCCCACTTTGGGAACCACTGTTCTAGATGGATCACTGCTGCTAATAGAGTGTTGAGATTGTACGTAAGTGTCCTCAGCCCTTCTGAAAGCTTAAAAGATATTTCAAAATTTATCTTAAAATCATACATGTCTGTGTGGTTTAAAATTAAAAAAGAATAGTTCTTTCACAGATGGGCCCAAGCATGTTTTTCATGCAGTTCAAACAACTCGATATCCATCTGAGGATCTACTTCAAATAGTTGATAGAGTTGTTGAACGCAATGCATTCTTCGCACACCCGGAAAACTTATTGTTATCAATGATTGTCAATGAAAGTGTCTCTGTTCGACAGATCGCAGTTGAAATAATTTTGAAAGCGAGGGAATCTGCCTGTGGGGTAGAAAAGATTAGAAATTTTGTTCCCCCAAAATTAAATTTTAATGCAACAGAGTACACAGATATTATTGACTGGAAATCATGCACAATCCACCAATTTTAAAAGACATAAGTGTTGAAGATTTGAAATCATTAGTGCATTCTAACACAGAGTTCTCTGCATACATAATGAAGTTCCCCTGCCACACTCAAGCGGTTGAGAGGTGCGTTAAACTGAAGAATCAACAAAAGTGTGTGGTCAGAAAGCAAGAGATGGCTTCATAAAATCAACTTTATATTCAAGATCAGTAATGCCAGATTTTTTGAAAAAAAAACGGAATTTAAATTTATTCCTGTTTAAAATTTAATTTTTTAAAAATCACAAAAATTATGCTTGGTAGGTTGGTTGGGTAGGGGGGTAGAACTCGACGTGCAGCCACCTCCCCATGGTGAGTTCTGGGCTGTTCTTGCAAAACGGGCGAAGAGCTGAACAGTGAAACAAACTAACCAATGATTCGAAAATTTCGCATTTTACAAGCAAAATTGCGCACCCTAATATTTATAAAATAAACATTAAAATTCCTTTTTTTACTTTTTTGAGCTTTTATGAAGAGGTTACAAGCGAGAATATTTCTATAAATTTTATTTAAATATTATCTTACAAATTTCGGAAAATGTTCATTTTTAAGCATTTTTATAAACTTTGAGCTCGATGCGCGAACTGAGATATTAACCGATTTCAAAAATTTTTGCACGGTTTTTCATCTTATTACATAAGACCACTTTTGCCATAGGTATCTTTTTGAATTTCGAAAAAAAGTTTTTTTCGCTCCACCCTATTGCGTATCCATATACTACCATTTATGGAGATATAAATGCACATTTAAGCCATCTTAGTTCCCCCATCATCGCCATCTGGGGATCGTAGCACCCACTAAACTCTCCTTGTCACCTGAGTTCGAATTCAAAGGTGTCCCTGTCCTACTTAAGTGGGGTGTTAATGACCATCATGTGGACCTATGTATCGAGGATATAATTAGAATATCGGTTTGTTAGACATTTGTTGTAATGAAAAACTAAAGAACTGTTCTTTTTGTGATACGAAACTGGTTAGTAAACTGGTGTTTGGTTTTTGATAGTTTGATAAGACTCTTTTTAGATTATGATGATAAATTTTAAACTGGGTACGCGCGACATGTTGTGGCGATGTTAAATTCGAAGTTCGTTGATACCTACCAATGTTGAGTATAAGTTTTTAGTTTGGAATAGTTGACATCTCAAAAAGTTATATTTATTATTATTGAGGTCAGTTTCAGTGTTATTTCAATCCTTTCTTTAACTTCTTGGAAAATATAAATTGAAATTATTTTTCTGACAACCTAGGAAAATATAAATTGAGATTGTAATCTCAAAACATGCATGCTTTTTCTAATAAAACTTATTTTGTGTAATTTATTTAGTGGCATTTATTTATAGTAATTATAACTATAAATTTTATACATTGCTGAAAAACAAAGTATTTTAATTGTAGTATAATCTTAATTCATGACTTTAAGATATTTATAATAAGGAGTATATATCAGTGAATTTTAAAGGAATATATAGGTAACGTAGAAACTTGCTTTGGATTTCTTGAATATTATCCCATAGTATTTGACGGTGAAGGATTCCAGTTCGATATCAGACCAACAAAAGATCATTCACAACCTCCCAAAAAATCGAACCCCCGAATAAATCCCCAAAATCTCCTGTAACCGTATCCGACTAACCCTCCCCCTCACACCTGTTTCCTAACACCTCCCCCCACAGACGAAAAAATCCGGGATTGATTTTCCGGAAAATTCTCCTCTTCGAAATCGGATCGACAGAAATAAACCGAAGAGAGAATATTCCCCCAAAATACAAAATAAAGAAAGAGGACCGACCTTTCTAAAAGTAAAATCATATATCTGTCATGGCGCCTGACAGGTGCCTTTGATGCCTGCTTTTGCATTCGATGGGGAATGAACCGGCCTCCTGATCGCATATTCGAGAAGCACTTAAATGAGAAAGGCTCCGGGGAGTTTTCGATGGGGGAGGGGGGGATTTTGGAATGTTAGAATGGAATTCGAAATCGGGGGTGTTCTTGAGAAATAGGGAAGGGTCTTGTTAGTATGTGAGAGGGCCGTCTTGTCATTAGGTTCTTGTGTTAAGACGCGATTTCCTGTTTTTGAAGAAGTTTGTCGTATCGTTATGAAGATTTAGTTATGTTTTGGGGTAAAGAAGCTATATTTCCTGAATATTAAGTTTTTAGTATTAATTTTTACTCAGTATTTTTAAGCTGTGGAATCTATCTTGTTATGCAGGGTTATTAACATATAGGGGAAGGGGAGAGTGTTGTACCTTCGGACAAAAATCACGTTTGGATTTTTCTAAGACAGGTAAAATCACATTTTGACCATTTTAAGTGCCCAACCTATATTCCTAACCTTAGCAAAGAGTGTAATATTTTCTATTAGCTAAAGTCTTCAAAATTTGATTTTTAATTCATTCTAATAACTTGACCAAATTTGTGTCCTACAACAAAGTGCTCCCCCATGGACAGACCCAGTTGTGCCTGTAGACAACCTAAAAAAGGAAAGTTTCAGTTGAAAAAGCTTAAAATGAACAGTTTTATTGGTGTATTACCATTTTATAAACTATTTCAAGCATTTTATTCCATTTTTCGGGATGGAGGGCCGTGTTTGTTGGAATTTATTTCCATACGTTACACTCTCTTCTTCGGAGAGAAATCACCCAGGAAGGTTGGAGGAATAGAGAGAGAGAGAGAGTAATTCTTCTCTCCGAAGAAGAGAGTGAAAAGTATGGAAATAAATTCCAACAAACACGGCCCTCCATCCCGGAAAATGTAATAAATTACTCTGCAGGTCGTGGAAGTTTTCATCAATTAATATTTCAAGCATGTTTAGAGTTGGAAATAGATTTTTAAAGTAATGTAGTTTTAGATCGTAAATGATCATTAAAACGAAGTGGACTGAAAAAAGTCTTGATTTTTCACCAAAAATACATTAATCACATGGGATTTTTGGATCGAAATTTGAGGTAATAGTTTCATCCATCATGCTGATTGATCCCTTCACTGATCCAAAAAAACAATTCGATCGACACTTAATTGTGCAAACTTTTGGAGGTAATAACTTTCGCAAAACTTCTTGGGTGGAAATTTTAATTTTTTTGTAATCATTCAGGTTCTGGGTATAAAATCTATTCGCAAAATCAAATTGTAGGAAGATTCTTTTCCGCATTTCAATGAATTTAAGTTATTGATGCTTTTACTTTCTACTAAATTTGAAATGAGAAAAACAATTCTTTGATTTACGAAACAAATCCGGATGATATTAAAATAACTTCCGAGAATATGGCTAGATTTGTTTCCCCTTTAAATGTTTCAGATACTTTTGAAAATGTATCTGCAATGCATATTTTAGAGTTTTTTCTACGAGAATTTATAAAATGATTTGCATTAGTTTCATAGTAAAAAAAAGCTTTTTTGATGCTTGAAAATTTCTCAAAAGAAAATTAGGTTCTTATCCCGTCGACCGTACCGCTGAATCCGAAAACGTTATCAAATCCTATTGACTATTCTATAGCTGTACCGCTGAATTTAACGGCTGCTGAAAGGCTGACAGTATAATACGTAAGTACCGAAAATTAAATAATGAAATTTATGTTCTGAAAAATTCAGATGACGAAAATTGTATCCGTTAAAGGTTTAACTTAAGGTATGAAGTTTTGTATGCTTATTACTTTTAGAAAGTCCAGTGAACCCTCCAGGGGAAAGATTTTTCAAATAAACAGATTTCTTATACAGGGTGATTCAGAAATAATCATCAATATTTTGGGAGGAGGTAGAGGGGCCCTAGACAAGCATATTTCGAATAGGGATGGTGGGGCGCAGCCTTACCGTTAAAGAGCTAGGACCTAATGTAGTACGAACGCGTTTCAAAAGGACGTTTTTAGAAGGACCTTTTGACGAAACAAAACATAATAAAATGAAAAACATTATTGCATAAGGTAAGCAAGTATCCCTACTACTTACACCATGAATTCCATAGAATTTGAACCACTTTCTAAACCGTGGAGTGAGTTTCAAAAGTGCAATATTAATATTTTAGTCAAAGAATGGAGTTCCCTTAATGGTATTTAGAAAAATGATGATCGGGTAAGGAGTTTTCAATGATCGTAACATTGATCATTGAAACAGCTTGTCTAGGGCCCCTCTACCTCCCCCAAAATATTGATGATTATTTCTGAATCACCCTGTATAAAGAAATAAATATTTGTGTTTGTAAGACTTTCAGAAAACTTTCCCACTTTAAATTACATTTTTTGGAATATTTCCAAATTTATCAGTAAATATTTACCAGCTAAAATGTTTCATAACTACTATTTTATTTAGTTATTGTAAAATACCCTTCAGAATATTTTAATATTAAAATATGTAGAAAAATATTTCACTTTTTTCATATTGGATAAAGTGAAGCAATTAGCTTTTTCCCTATTTAACATATTGATACAACCTTCAATGCTTGAACATTTCTTGTGATGTTTATTACTTTTTATAACGTTATAAACGCCCTCTTTTTTATGCATAAACTGAACCTCAATTAATGGTTTTATTATAATGAGACCTTTGTGTCAGTTATCTGAATCTATACTTCATTAAAGAAAATTATTTTATTCCTACAAACAGTTTCTGCATACTGTAAAACATATACAGGGTGTATCTGAAATGGTGCAACAAACTTTCAGGGATGATAGTACTCATCAAGACGAACAAGAAGCGGTATAGAAAGGGGGTCCCAGACCAAATCCCAGGGAGTTAAAAATGGAGCGACACCCCAAAAACTCAATTCGTAGAAGAATTACAATTGATAAAAACTTATTTATGGTCTCAAAAATTGTGGTTAAATATGATCTTTAAAATTACCTCAAAAGTCGTCACTTTAAAATTTGTTTTATTATGAAAAAAGTTAAAAACACAAAAAATGTGAAAACTCTGCCAAAACCTTATTTTGTATTTCGAAATCCTTTCTTTTGATTTGATAATCTGAAAGATCATAGTTGAAAACCCTTAGGTCCAAAGTTTCACGTAAATACAATCAATATTAAACGCTTAAGATCCTTTTAGGCTGAGCGCGCACTAGTAGAGACTTTTGTCTCGGAGACAAAGACAAAATTGCTTCCCTGGCTATTGCAAGAAGCTAGAGTGCGCGCACATGGCGAGGAGACCAAGATCACTAGGCCAAGAATTTAATCATAGAAATGCATTGCTCTCGAGTGACTAGTGTTTTAAGTCGCCGAGACATAAGTCTCCAGTGCGCGCTCAGCCTTAAAGTTTGTTTTTTGGGTGCGCAAGCAGTTTTTTAGAGCTGTTTCCAGAACGGCTGTTAGCGCACGCAAAAAACAAACTTTAACAGGATCTCAAGCGTTCAATATTGATTGTATTTACGTGAAACTTTGGACTTAAGGGTTTTCAACTATAATCTTTCAGATAATCAAATCAAAAGAAAGGATTTCGAAATACAAAATAAGGTTTTGGCAGAGTTTCATAATAAAACATAAACTTTTTTCATAATAAAACAAATTTTAAAGTGAAGACTTTTGAGGTAATTTTAAAGATCATATTAAACCACAATTTTTGAGACCATAATTAAGTTTTTACCAAGAGTAGTTCTTCTGCAAATTGAATTTTTCAATGATTTTTTTGGGGTGTCGCTCCATTTTTAACTCC
This sequence comes from Tetragnatha versicolor, assembly GCA_024610705.1. Classification (NCBI taxonomy): domain Eukaryota; kingdom Metazoa; phylum Arthropoda; class Arachnida; order Araneae; family Tetragnathidae; genus Tetragnatha; species Tetragnatha versicolor. The sequence goes on along the minus strand of JANDEH010000004.1, from coordinate 58,239,213 downwards.
CTGGGATTTCGTCTGGGACCCCCCTTTCTATACCGATTCTTGTTCGTCTTGATGAGTACTATCATCCCTGAAAGTTTGTTGCACCATTTTAGATACACCCTGTATATAAACTAGAAATTAATACGAAAAATGATTTGGGATTTTAATATTGCGAGTTTCCCTTTTCTCTCTGCTACTTGTTTAAACCTTTATATACTGACGGTACTTACAAGTACTTCTTAAAATTACATAGATGCGAATGATTTAAAACTGAAGTTTTGCTTTCAGCTGCCATTTATTTCGCATTCCCATGATTTTAATTTTTGTTCCCTCAAAAGTAGTTAAAGTCAAAAGGAGAGTGCATTATTTTTTAAGACCTTAATTGGCGATAAGAAGCCGTTAGGATTTTTTTTGTATTGTGAGAATATTTTATCCCTCAGTATAGTGACAGTACAAAAGTATCAATTTAATTAATTCCGCTCTAGCGGATTAAATTTTCCTAAGATGATTATTTTATTTATGAGATTATCAATTTAGTGACTCAAAAAATATTTTCACGAAAAAAAAAATGTATAATGATTGTATATGGTAGATAAAGGGTTAAAATAAAAAGATATAAACGTATTAGCCCGTGAACCGTTCAACGACTGTCATATTCAGTGGCACAGGGGTTTGGTATACTCTATTCATTTAAAATTGGCGCCTGAGAAATAGTGCTTTCCCCCACTCTAGAAGCGTAACCATAGTTACGTGGCAGTCAATAGTAAGCCTTCTTCGTCACATTGACGAGGATAGTTGCTATTGTTACCAATCGGTGGTGGGGGAAGGAAATATTTTCAGGCTCCAGTTCAAAATGAACAGAGTATAACACTTTCGGATTTAGCAGCACGGTCGACTGGCTAATACGTAATTACTAAAAAGTATTCACGTTAAACACGCTGATACACCCAGTGACTCTATCTTTACCCTGTTTCAGTTCTTAATCAAAATGACCATTAGAGTTCTTTTCGAGTAGAAGAAACAGCTGTACTCAGGTAAGTCCTATTACATAAATTTTGAGAAAATTTGTCCCGGCAAGAAAGTTAACATTCTTTATGAAAGAGCCTCTTTTGAAGTTCAGACGTCAAACTTTCCTTTCCTTTCAACACATTACACCTGAATGAGTTCCTACTTCAAAGTTCAGATGTTTGTGTATTCACATTTATTATTACTTCCTCATAATAACACATGCTTTTACGATACAGGTGTTTCTAATGCCGTCTTAGCCCATTACCTACTCAAAAGTAAAAATTCTACATTCCCAAACTTTCCTCTTTATCCACGGCAATTCTACATAGTTTGCAAATGTCTTTTTTGAATATAGCAATCGCACCTAAGTCGTAATCGAAGTTATCGATATTTCATCCGAGTAATTTCTATCGATGTTCGTCTCCTCCCACTTGATCCTTGAACGCAAATCTAGTGGATCACGCACTGCTGCCACTCGTTTGTCTGGTATTCTTGAAATTATGGTAATTGAGTAGAAATTTCTCGAAGTTGAGTTGAGTTGCTTAGTTTGGGATCATTTTCTGAAAAGTTTTGTGTGAGTGTGTGTTTGAGGGGGAACAATTGTGATGGATTGCTTGAAACCATGGAAACTAGACTTTGGAGCAAAGTTTGTTTTTTGAATTTTTGTTGTTTTTATGGTTTCTGGTTGTGAGGTTTAGAGTTTTTTTCCTTCGTTATGGGGAATAAATTATTCTTTTTTTCCAGTTCTTTATAGGTATAAAAAGAAAATAAGTTGTATTGAAAAAGGATTTTTATTCGTTTATTGTTAAATATTGGAGTAAATTTTTGGTTCATTAAATAATTTATGAGATTTGTAAGACAAAGTTCAATTTTGCCTTGCGTCTGACAGCTACTCTTCCAAACTTTCTACTTTATACCTAAAATTTAGCTCGAATATTTTAAAAGTTACTTGGAACTAGACATCTACCAGAAAGAGAAGATAAGATGGGTATATAAAGAACGAAAACGTCAATGTTATGTCTGTCAGGTATAAACAAAATTGAATCCATTTGAATTAAACAGATTGTATTCAGATTTTTGCAAGTTTCTTTGATTTTTTTTGGTAAAATCGGTCTTTATTTAGCTAAAAAACGCAAAACTACTTTATAACACTGAAAAACAAACATGCGAATTTATTTTTTAAGGACTGAAGAAGTGCTATTTTTTCTTGCTAATATTTCCTTGAATATTGAAGATATTTTCAAGATTTTTCTGTGCGTTTTTTATGATATTACCAGAAATGTTTTACTGAAGTTTTTATTCTCTCTCTCCTTTGTTTTTTAATAAATGTTTTTATACTTCTTATTTTATTGGTTGGAGCGCTGTAAGTCGTAGCAATGGATTCCCGTCTGCATCATTTACCAAGGGGATAAAACTTACTTTACTTTCAGGATCATCGAAGCCGTTAGTTCCTAATAAAATTCGTGAAACAGACTTTTGAAATATACCCTGTATAATACTTCTTTGGATGAAAAAAAATTAATAATGCTGCAGAAATGGTTTTTGTGGGAAACATAAAATTTTTGAAAATTAAAACATATTTAAAAACCTTGTAGCAACAATAAAACAGATAAATTTTCCATTATTAAAAAGGAAAATTTATTGCTTCTGTAAATTTAAAAAAATGTAAAGTATCATTTATATTTGTGTTCTCGCACTATGAACTTCAACAGAATAATATTATGGTATTAGATGTTTAGTTGTTACAATCTTCTGTTCTATATTTTATCAATTGTATATCTTTAATTTAAAGGACATGTTAATGAAAGTTGTAAAAAATAGGGTAATTAGAAAATTTCTCGGTGTGGATTTCTCAAGCAAACTAATTTAAAACAATCCAGCTTGTAAATCTTTCCTGTCGCATTCGTTATTGCTTCTGAATCCTTCTTCCGTGAGTAACAATTGTTGAAAACAACCACTCCTCGTTAAATACAGACGGAAACAAAAAGGATAATTTCATTTTAAATTATAACACTTCCCTGTTATTCACAGTAGATGAATTCTCTTAAAGAAGAAAATAAAAATCGAACTACTTGTGTACTTATTTTTTGTTTACCTTTTTTTCATACTAATCTAATTTAATTACTGCCTAATCTCCCAATTATAAAAATATAGAAACTTAAGCCATTTTAATTGTATAACTACTTTGTGCAAAGATTTCCTATTTATATTTTCTCGTCCCCTTTGTTTAATTAAGAACTAGCCAGTCTGCAATAATAACGAATTCACCAGAACCTGAAATAAAAGGTATTCCAGTTTATATAATTTTGTACGAAACTCTTCTAAAATAATCTTCATTGCTCTAATTACTATTTTGTTTTTACAAGGTTTTTTTAATTGCAAACAACTTTATAGTACTTCATCAAAGTATACACTTTTTTGCTTTTAAAATATAAAAACATATTTTGCAATCGAAATCGAAAAACAAATAATTTAATTTAGTTTAAGAGGAATAGGTATTAAATTACGATAATTCTTACAGTTAATATTTTTTTAGTTTTTTAATGAATCATTCTTTCAATTTAATTTTTACTCAGTTCCTCTCCAATTTTAATTAAATTACTTTTGTATATTATATTACTTATCAAAATGCGTTTATGGAAAATGAATTGCAATGTTAGTTTTTGATGCACAATAATACAAGCTTTTGTAACTCATACCTACATACATTTAAAAAAATATCTCGTTAAGAAAAATAACATCTAGTTAAGAAAACATATATTTTTCTAGAACCTTTATTTTTTCAAATTACCCTACGAAACAGACCATGAGTTTTTGATAAATTAGTTGTCTACAATCGAAACAGGAACCTCATTCTATGCTTCGCAAACCATTTTCATTATTAGGAGTAGTGTAGAAAAAAGTATCTTTTCAGAATACTAGTGTCCCATGATACTAAAAGAAGATATGGAATTTTCACGGACTGATTTTTTGCAGGTAATATAATTTCTAGATTTAACGCAAAAATGCTAATTTTTTCCTTTATGTATCAACCTTTTAATGTGTAGCTGAAGTTCATTATATAAAGCTCTATTCCTCTCTTCTCGAATGGTACTCGTGTCTTATATTGTTTTGTAACAAAAATGAATTCTGTTATTCTATCTGTGGGGTATACTCCGCAATAATTATTCTTTTTTTATTCACCTCCTTTGAAAAATATCATTCACCCACTCATATTAAGCTTTAATGATGGTTTTTGTAGATAAGATCCCTGAGATCACCTAATTAACGTTTGTTAAGAAATTTCTGCAGGAATTTTTAAAACTCTTTGTAGTTTATCTTCGTTTTCTTTTTTTTTCGCTTCGTAGTATCGCTTTTCTCTCTTTTGATAAAAATGTTAAGATAAAATTTTTTCATCTTACGAGAATCTAAACAAGAAGGAGATTGTTGATGTAGCATATTACACTCTATTAATAGAGTTTAAAAACTAAACGACTTTTCTGTGAACTTTATTTATACAACCTTAATGGCCAAAGTAAATTTTAAATCGTTGTTGTTGTCTTGTCCAGCAAGCAGTGCAATTTGATCAAATTGATCCAAAAGTGTCCAATACAGCTCTGGCCACATCAATAACTGAGATAGCGGGAATGGATGCGGGGGATCAAGATGAATCCTGATCCCCCCGCATCTTTTAATTTAAGTTTTAAATTAAAACTTTTAACTACTTTTGCATTTTCTATACAGTGTTCTTTAAAAATTCAACTGCCGGGCTAACTCGTATTTTCCCTTTTATTGTTTTTAGAAAGCTAGACACTTGAATATTTTTCTGCTCCTTATTTCAATGACCTAGCATTTCGAAATATCTATTTAAATTATCAAGTATTTTTTAACATTTCCTATGAATTATAAATATTTTTTTTAGTTTTCCAAATTTTAAATTAAATATATTTTTATAAATACTCTGAGTATTGTATTTCTATATAAATTAAAATAAAATTAATTCATCATTTTCGTAGGAGGTTTTAGGAGCTTTTTACAGTACATTTTTTTATATTTTCTTCAAATAAAAATATTTACGAAAGATAATTTTAAACCAGAATAACATATTTTAGTCTGCGTTTTAATTTAAACTCTATCAAACGCGAAGTAAAGTAAATATCAGGAACCCAACTTTTTTTCTGAGCACAAATCACATTCTCAGATAATAAAAGAGGGAAACAAAGCCGAAACCAAGTCCTTTGAATCCGACCCACGATGCACTATATTCGGACACAACCAAGAAAACAACTATCACAGCAGCAGAGACGAAGCTCGTCTCTCGTCCCATTCCGTCGTCTTCGGAGCTAATATTTCAAAAGGAAGGGGTGCCCCAGAACAAAACATTCCAGGCAAACAAAACGTTAGAACGTGAGAAACGTAAATACTCCTTTTTGGAGGTAGGGAGAGAGTAAAATAGAGCGTGGGTCGTCTGTAGAACTGGGAGAAAGTCGATGATTGGGTTGTGCCATTGTTGAAAAAAATTTGAGAAGAAAACTTCTTTTTCTTCGAATAAGGCTGGTTAAAAATACGGTATATTGATAAAGACAGATAATTTATTGTCTAGAAATCAAAAAGGATTACTGGTTATGATTAAAAACATCCCAAGAGCATCAGTTATGTTTTTAATGATTTATACAAACACTATTTAAACATCATATAATCAAAAATATTTCAGAATGATAGGAGAATGGATTTCCATAGATTGTTTTATACTTCGTTTTTATAAAATTGTCATTTTCTACATATTTTTTTTTAAAGATTTCGAAATAATTTTTCATAGTTTGTGCATTCATGGCCAACGTTGTTTAAGGAATCAAATTGAATACATTCTATTCTCCACGCTAATGAGGAGTGATAATTCAGAAATCATAACTTTTCAGAATTCCTTAACTTTTTACTACGTCAGTTTAGTGAAAGGAAATCTTAAATATATTAAATAAAAATACCATAGAAAGTTTTTCACACCTAAGAATTTTTTTTAATTTCTCCCTATCGTATAGTGTAATAGTGTTTTATCTAATTAATAGTGTTTTATCTCTAATAGTGTCCTAATAGTAATCCTAAATAGCGTTTTATCTCATTTTGAATCCCTGGGGAACACTCAAATGTAACCTGGGTGTTTCCCAAGGTAACTCGCGGCCCCCCTAAGAAGACTGCGGACCTCCGGGAGTCCGCGGACTGCATTTTAAGAACCGCTGCACTAAACTATAAAATATATCATTTTTTACCCTACAAATCTTTGTGCATTAGGCACGGCCACTAAAAGGGATAAAAGTTCAATGCGCAACCAATTTCTTCCAACCCTACGACAGAGCGGCACACAAATCGAACACTTCCCCGGCACCTGAAGGGAAAAAGCACCCTCTACGCCTTGGTATTTAGAACATCAACATAATCACCCGACACAATGAAAGGGATGAGATTTCTACACAAAGTAACGTTCTGTTTACGTGTTCGAAGAAGTGTTTGGCTTTTGGGACGATTCTTCTCCATCGACGGAGGGGGGAATGGTGGAATGCGACATCAATATTAAACACTGTGTCAACAAAATTACTTTTGTGGGGGGGTGAGAATGTATGAGGGAGTGAGTTTGTTTGGATGTGGAGAAATGCTGGATCGGCAAACAGGGTCTAACTAAGAAATGGAGTTGTAGTTTCTTTGGTGATGACAATGTTTTAGTCTCGTTACTTTGCGTGTTGTTAAGAGTTCGATTTCGAGGGATTAGAATGGAGGGTGACTTTATTGGACTTTTGTGCTGCATGGGTCATTCATTTAAGTAGTTCTGTGGGAATAAATGAGAAGATATTCTTTTCCTCTTTTCCCTCTGGTATTTTACAGCTTTGTTTAAGACAGTCAAAAATAGATCCCATCGTTTGCCACACTGAATCATTAAAATTTGTAATAATACTCTAGAAGTCTGAAAAGCTATATTTAAAACTGTTTAGAAGGAATTTCAAAAACATTATTTCTACCTAAAAATATTTACCCAATTTCTTGCTCGCAACATCTGCTTTTGAACTTCCATTTGTGAAGCACATATGTTAACATGATTTCAAGGAAATTCTGTCACTATTTTATCATATATATATATTCACACAAATATAGCGTTTTTCTTTTTATGCTTCGCTATATTTTGAAAATTAGTTAGAACCTGCTTATAAAGCAACATATCTTCTAGATATACTCCTTTATTTATGTTTTTACTATACTTTGTTATCATTCGAAATTTAATTAAAACGTAGTTATATGAAGATTTGAGGAAATTAGTTAAAAATACGGGTATTTATTTTGCATATTGCTTACTTTATACCTTTGTATAGAAATACGAACTAAAAACTACAAATTTTAAATTCTGTAACTTAAAACAGAAAAACGATTTCAAATTAATGTGTTTTACCTTACGTATTGCTTAGCTTTGTATGTGACGATATTTTTAAGTCCTTATTTTTTAAAAAATATTTTTAAATTTGTTACTTTTTTGGGGTTTTTCTACAACAGGACCAAAAGTTCTAAAAGATCAATAGGAAAGAATCGATACATGTAGATTAAAAGCAATATTTAAGTTCAAATAGTGTATAGGGCGCAAACAAATTTCGAAGATCAAAAGTTTTTGAGTTTTATATCCAATTGCAATCATCGCACTTCCTACAAAATGAGTTTAAGAAGCAATTCGTTTTGAGAGTTGAATCGATTCGGATTCAATCAGGAAATATTACGAGAAAATGAGGAAAGGCCTCTATGACAGATTGCTTTCCCAAATGTGTGTTTAATGGGTTTTCTTGTTTTCCCATATCTTTGTTTGTCTCAGAGAAAGTTTGCTCACGTGTCCACGTGGAATAAATATAATACACATTAAGACTGAAGATGCCAAATTGTTTTGGAGAAGTTTCTGTAATTAGGAAGACGTGATGGTAGTATGTTTGGAAGTATCAATTTTTTTTCGTATTGGCTTGGGTTGGTTTTTATTCGAGTGGCAACATTTGATACATGTTGCAATTAGGAAACTGTTGAAAGAGAAAAAAATACTATGTCAAAATAAATGGATGTAATTAGTTCCATATTGTGCATTAGTAAAAAAATACCATATGCTACGTGAAGAAATACATATTTATAATGATAGCCATGTGGTCAAGTAGATAGTATAAAATTCAAAATACCTAATAATTCAAATCTACATAGAAGCTCGAGAAAGAAACAGCATATGATTCAGTTAAAATTTAAAAACAACGTTAATACAGCATAATACCAAAAGGTGGGAAAAGGCTTAGGACCTTTCTAAAGGCTTACGAAAGGATTTTTATGTTTGAACATATGAATCGCCAATGGGACGAAACACAAAAATCGTACTGGCAAAAGTAAATTTCTATCAAGATTAAAATACTTTAATTTATTAATATACAGATGTAAAAGTAGAAAAAATTTAAAGAAAATTAAATTAGGAACAGCAAAATAAAGGAAATGAGCAAAAATGGAAAAGGCCGAGCTTAGGCCAAAAAAATACTATTGCTTCGATGATAATGAGAAAAATTCATCAAGATTATGTTTTTAATGAAATTTAACAATAAACGCTTAAAAGTTTTAAAGTCAGTTGAAGCTGAGGTTAGAGTTTCACTTGAGCTGGATTTTGTTTAAGACTCAAGCTCAACGTTTCTTTCTTTTTAGATTAAACCAGTTACTATCTGAGCCAGTTTCAGTCTAACCTTTATATTTTCAGCTGAAAATCGACATATTGCTGAAAAAACAAAAAAACTGTTATATTGTCCCCTAATCGTATAGTTCTCTGTATAATTTTTTTTCGAACTTCAAACATAACTTATGAAAATTGGCTTTTTAAATTTTAATTTATTGGGTTACTATTACTTAACTAAAATATGTAAAAACTGGTTGTATAATGTATAACAGCGGAGTAAATGTCTCCATTGGAAATAAACACACATTATATTCATTGATTGAGATTTAATTATCCGCTTTTGAATCAATAAAACTCTAGATCAGTTAAAAATTTCAAGAAGCTGTAAATGCAGGAAACACTTTAGAAAAACTAAGTAAACAATAGTGAACATTTATAATCAAATGTGTTTTGATTGTGTTGTCTCTCTATATTAAAAAAAAGTAACAGTGACCGCTGTCGCCGCCGCCGCCGCTGATTCTGAAAATTTTATTTTTGAACATTTTGAACTATCACTACGCAAAATCTATTTGAAGGAATATTATGAAATTTTAACCATTAGTAGACAAATGCATGATAATCATTTTCGTTTCAAAACCAAATTAATTGGATAATTAGTTCTGGAATTATTAAATGGCAAAGTCGAAAATTATTTTTTTCTGCTGCGAGTTCGCCCCCAGCAAAATCTATTTATAGCAGAAACATGATTTTTTGCAGACACATACTCTTATGTATGAAATTTTGCACCTCATCGCCCTTTTTTCGAATTTCGAATTAGTTTTGGAGTAATTCAATTTTAAAGTTTCGATATTTTTGACAATTCTTCGGTTTTTTCGTTATAATAGAAAAACTAATCACAGTAGAACTATGCTATTTTAAACACACATACAATTATTTTTTATAGAAAGATTGGCGTTTCGGTTTTTTTAAAATTCGAATTAGTTTTAGAATTATTAAGATGCAAAGTTTCAATTTTTTCTTCTCTTTCTGGTCGTTCACCAGAGAAACAGGTGATGATTTTTATGAGTCTGATTTTTTATTCTCGACGATTCACTAGATACACACGTGCACTTGATAAATTTAAAAGTTTTTTTTCTCTAAGATGGTTGATGATAATTAGTAGACTTGCTGGACATTTTTTGAAAACATTTCGATTAAATTATTGATAAGCTAAAAATGAATATTTTAGTAACAGTTTTATTTTCATATTTTTGTAGTAATGGTCCGAATTAAGTTATTGTTAAGTCGGAGACATAAAAAGTTTCGATATTAAATTATCATTAACTAAGCATACAAGTTCCAGGTTTTACTGAATAGTTAAAGACGAAACAAGCAAGCTCTGCTCGCTAAGATCGCGAAGCGATCTTCAAAGAACTGCGAAGCAGTTTCGGGGGTTGGTGAGCGATAGCGAGCAGGGGGCAGAGCCTCCTAGTGTAAGAAAAAGAAAGAGTTGCCTAATTTTCAAAATATCAGTCATAAAATGAGTTCTTAAAGTGCTTCGATCCACACAAATTTGAGAACTCTTTCATATTCTAAGCACATTTTACAACTTTTTTTCAGAACATGTTTCTAACTCTTACTTAATTTATTCAAAACGTGTTAGTTCTTAGTTGGAAAGTTTGGGAGATATTTGCTTACTCTAAGATGAGCCGCTTCGTCTCTCTTTATTTTTTTGCATGGATGATAGATGCTGCCACCATCTATCGCAGCCTCCACAATTTTGCCATGACTCTGAAGGGGAGGGAAATAGTCTCCAGATGACCTGGACCCATGGTAAACTGCTGCGACCGACCGCAGGACTTTCGGACCCACAGATTTACCGAGCACGTACTGCGCATATACTCGATGGGTCTTCAGCTGTGTCGGGAGTCGAATAAGGTGTTCAAGTTAAATATATTCCTGACAACACAACAAAAATATTGTTGATTTGAGGACGAAAAAAGTAAGAATAAATGTGTTACTTATGTATTTATTTTTGTCGGCAGATTTTGTACTTAATTAGAATATCCACCTCCAAGGAAAACCTAAAAGAAACCGAAGCCCCTTATCTGGAACATATTGATATGCACTCATATACAACCCTAAAGCATGCATTCCAGATCTCAGTACAAATCCATGATTTTTCTAACGAAAGAAAAAACACGCAGTCCTCCTCATACACTTCATCATCCTAGCTTTGCTATACCCAGGAAATTTCATTCAAACAGACTGCTCCGGTCTCTGCTTTCCCCAGAAAAGCAACTAATTTATTTATTGTGTACTCTAGAAGTGCACGCAAAAAGTAATAAGATTTGACTGCGGGGCTAAAAAACATACATCCCGGCGAAATTCAATTTTCGGATGAGTTATGGGGGCAGTATAATAAAACTCAACATCGGAGAATACCAACACGGCAAGGGAAAACAATTCCCGGTTACTCAGGGAGATGTATGCCTGTGTCCCTAGTGGCCCATGTGTAACTTGTTGAAATTAAAAAAGTAGCGTATTACATATGGAGGCTATGAATGTACTACAACATTGCATAATTCATAAGCATACTTGACAACTGTCTGAGTTTGTCTTCCCTCGTAACACGTTATTTTGATAAGGGTTACGAGTATTGGGTTAAGTACAGTATTTATACCTTGATATATCATCGATATCCAGAAGGAATATGTTATGTGAATGTGTATTTAATAGTTATTTAACCCGTTTCCGGAAGATGGTTTGTAATATTATTCCCTATAGAGATATGAAACTCGAAACAGTGTATGTACTGTAATATGGTTGTAGTAAGCTTGTGAAATGGATTTGAATATATCTTCAGTTTTATCTTATAACAGTTTTTATTTAACTATATACTATTTTTAATTTAACTATATACACGATTTTATACTTTCCAACATGCAGACTAGTTTAGAAGATCTGTAAAGGGAAAATGTAAGACAAAATAATGCCTTGTCTCAACTATTTTTATACCAAGCTGCGAAAAAAATCCTATGCTGAACGTTTCTAATGCTTTCGTGGAAAGCTTATTAAAAGAATATACAAAAATATTTTTAAAATTTCAATTTAAAAATACAACTAAAAAATGAAAATTTTAACTTTTTGTAAATAAGTATGTATTTTTTATTTAGATTGTTCTATTATAATGTTATATATTTCTAACATTAAACGAACAAATATCATTAGATTCCCTATAGAACCGAATCTAGATTTTCTTAAACCTGACTTGTCCAAAATGTTGTTGAAAATGAAAAAGTTACTCAGAAACAGACCTTAAACATAAAAATAAAGTTGATCCAAACTTGTGATACTTTCTACCTTCTATTAACTAGATAAAAAAGTTAAGCATACGTGTTTTGAAAAATTTAGAAATTTTTTTAACCTATATATGGCTTTAATCAAAATGAAACTTAATGAAAAGGAATATAGAAGGGAAAATCCCCCAAACTTTATCAAAGTCGGCTTATTTCCTGGAAAGGGGTGTTTGATGTGATGAAGCATACTTGGATGCTGAAAGTCTCTAAATTCAACATACATGAAGTACTTTAAAATTATTTCATTACATTTTTTTTACTTTTCTACATAAAATGGCTATGCTATCCCATGAGACTGCTTTCAAAGATTTTTGAGTGCAGTTTAAGAGTTATCTTTCCTATCTCAAAAACTATTTAAGGTGTAAGGAAAACGTATTAGACAAAGTTGTAAAGCAGTATCGATTCAGTACGATAAGATACTTTTGTGCATAAAAATGCTATAAATAGAACACTTAAAATGCTTGTTTATTTATGCAGTATTTCCCAAAAAAATTTTACAATCTCAAACGCTCGTTACAAATTCCAAAACTTAGAATTTTCTGTTTTTGTATATGACCCAAGAATACTTTTAGCTTTTATTAGATCATAAAGAAAAAAGTTCAAATTTTAAAAAGTAAAAAAAAACATCCTTTTAAACTCTTCAGAAAAGTTTTACATGGCAAAATTTTAAATTGAAAATTTTTCAATCGATGTTTTGTATTCTGTAGATAATTCCAAATTTTTAGAAAAACATGGCGGCTGTATAGAACTAAATCTATTATCCTAAAAAAAATTTTAAATTTTTCTTAATCTTATGTTTCTTATTTTAAACACATTATAAAGTATGCACAAATTCATGAGTAAATTTGTAATTCAATACTACATCTAAATTTAGTTCCTCATAGTTTGATTCAAAATAACATAACTTTTTAATAAAAAGCACTCTAGTTTCCGTATACTGAAACTGAAATATTACTTTAGTTTCCATATACCATATTGAAATCCTTTTAAAAATAATTTAACTTTCCTTAAGTGAAAATATTTTCAAAACCTTAAAGGTTTTAAATGTTGTATATGATAAAAACATAGAGTGTGGGGAGACTTTTCTGAGAAATTTATAACACCGAATACAAATTATGGTGATTACCATTAAGACAATATGGACGGGAAAAATGCTGAGGATAAAAATTTATAACTTGGATTTTTAAATATTTATATACTATAAATGACATTTTAACGAATGGAAATTTTTTATTGCATTGAATTTAGGAATTGATGCAAATTAATAGTATTCGGAATAATTCTTAAAACATTAAAAGGTTACAAAATTAAAATCCATTAATATTTTATTCAATCCAAGTAAGCTTTTTAAAATTTTACTGCTGGAAAATATAAAATTAAAGGCTATCTTCACAGTTTATTTTTCCGCGAATCAGAGTAACTATAATCCCTTCTAAATTACTAACCTGAATTTATCCAAATTAATTAATTTTCAAAAAATGGTAAAATACCAACATGATTATCTCTTTAGTATCTCAAATCCATTCTTTAAAATTTATGTTAAAGATATGAGTGAAATATATTTTTGAAAAAGATAGTACTACCAATATGATTTCCTTTCACTAAATGCTTTTTTAAATCCATTCTTATGATTTTGAGTTTTGAGAATTACTTCGCAATAATATGTTACTATTTGTATTCTTTTTAAGGTAGATAACAAGCCACTTAATTTTAATCATTCTTTTCAAAATTTTAAAAGCACTCTTTATGTTTCTTTAATCGTTCAAAAGGGTAAGAAATGGAATTATTTGTTTTAAAATTTAAATTTTGTACAAGAATCTTTAATCTCTACTATTCGTATATTTTTTTTTCTATGATTATTATTTTAATACATTTTAACAACATATTTTTTCTTACTTAGTCATTCTTATATACAGGGTGTTTCAAAAGTCTGTTTCGCGGCTTTTATTTGGAACCAACGTGTCCTAGGGTCACGGAAGTAAGGTCTACCCCTAGGTAAGTGACTCGGGAGAATCCATTGAGAGGACTTACAGCGCCACTAGCGGTGAAATAAAAAAGTTAAAAAATTAATTTAAAAACTATAGGAGTTAGTGTAAAAACCTCAGTGAGTGTATTGATGCCAACGTTATCAAGAACTCACAGAAAAAAGTTTCATGAAAGTAACTTGAATATTCGCGGAGATATTAGCCATTTTTTTTTTAATTTTTTTATTAAATTTTGCCTTTATTCAACTAAAAAAACAAAAAAACTACATAAAACAATTTAAAAAATTGCATATCTGTGAACTTTTCTTTTTTGAGGTCTGAAAAAGTGCTATTTTCATATGCTAATATCTCCGCGAATATTCAAGTTATTTTCATGAAACTTTTTCTGTAAGTTCTTCATAACGTGGACAACAATACTCTCATCGAGGTTTTTGCTCTAACTCCTATAGTTTTTAAATTAATTTTTTTAACTTTTTTATTTCACTGCTAAGGTCACTTATCCAGGGTCACTTACCTAGCGGTAGACCTTACTTACGTGACCCTAGGAGACGTTGGTTCCAAATAAAATCCACAAAACGGACTTTTGAAACACCCTGTTTACAGGGTGATTCAAATTCCTGTATTCCCTGAACACAGGGTGAATGGGGGGCGCAGATGTACCGCTAAAGAGCTAGGACCTAATGTAGTGCGAGGGCGTTACAAAAAGCGGTTTTCCCAAGGCTCGTTTAACGAAACAAATCATAACAGCATGAAAAAATCTATTGCATGAGGTACAGCAGTATTCGTACTAGTTCCACCATAAATTTGACAAAAATCGGACCACTTGCTAAACCTTGAGGGGAGTTTTAAAACCCGCAGTATTAATCTTTAAGCTAAAGAATGGAGTTCCATCTAAGTGTAAAGGTATTTAGAAAAATGATGATCGAAGAAGGAATTTTAAAAGATCATACAGTTTTTGAACAAATAAGGGATCTTGCATGATCATTAATAATTCCTACCCCGATCTTAATTTTTCTAAATACCATTCAGGGACTAATACAGGCCAATTTTAGTACCGTTTATCGGCACCTTCACAAAAAATGTACGAACAAAACGGCACCTTCATAAAAATTATTTTTTATTATAGGTAGATTGCTTATAGTTAATTGAGTATTCAAATTGCTGTAAAACTGAAAAAATAAGTAATTTAATGCTGATTTCATTAATTTTGCAGTTTCCATTAAAAAAAGTTTCAAAAATTTTACATAAATTAAAAAAAATCTTACGATTTTTCACAAAAAATAAAAAAATATTTAATTTTTTCACAAAAATGGGGGTTAAGTTTAAAATCCTGGATTGGTCCCTGCCATTACACTAAGGGATTCTTTGGCTAAAATATTAATTATTGCACGTTTTAAAACTCACCCCACGGTTTAGCAAGAGGTCCAATTTTTATCAAATTTATCATGTATGTAGTACGGATACTGCTGTACCTCATGCAATAAATTTTTTCATTCTGTTTTGTTTTGTTTCGTTAAACGGGCCTTTAGAAAACCGCCTTTTGTAACGCCCTCGCACTACATTAGGTCCTAGCTCTTTAACGATGCATCTGCTCCCCCCTTGTTTTTCAAAATATGCTTGTCTAGGTCCCCTCTACACCCATGCGAAGTTTGTCCACGTAATTTCGAATCACCCTGTATAGTAATTTTATGTATTTAAAATATAATTCCAATCATCTGATCATAAAAAAAATTTTAATTTTTAAAATTAAGTTAAATTAAATAAAAAAAATTAAATGTTTGAGTTGTATATCTTTTTTTGAAAAAGATTATTTTACTGAAGTAAAGGTTTAAGGGGTTTAATAGATAAAAGGTATGGTTAAAGATTAAAAAAACATCGCATTAAAATTCACAAAATACAACCTAATTAATTTACATTATATAATATGCGAGTTAAAAAGATTGAGAGCAATGTGATTTAAAATTCAATTTCAACAGCATCTTTGACAAAAAAATCAACTCATAAATATTCATAACAATCTTCACTAAGGATACAAACTGGCTCACAATCGTCCCATTCAGAGCATTAACCGCACACCATTGAAATTATTTAAGCGAATGAAAAGCAGCGAGCACACCAAATCGAACCTAATGGTCCTCTATTTAATCCATTAAAGCCCCCTCTTAATCGTACCACTACTTACGACCGCATCGCTTATTTCATTACATTTACCGCAACCGCACTTATTTTGTGCCTCCTACAAAATACACGTTTTAATGCCCTGTTCTCCCATCCAGCGTATTTGAAAGCATCGGTGTAATATAAACATTCAACCGCAAATTACCACGACCATTCATTATTCACTAGTACCAACATTCACTAGTGCTGAGGACAAAATTGATTTTTCCCAACAACGTCTCGAGGATGAGAGAATTTTCAAGGCGTAAGCCTGGAATTGATTCATGATTCGGAAGAATTATAGTATTCTTCTGCGGATAGGTAGGTACCTTAAGCTTCTTATGGTTGCTAATCCGCCAAGCTTCTGCTAGCTTAAAGGAATTTTGTGGTACGCAATATGAAAAGCTAATTATGTCTTTGATTTAATCACTTGATAAAACAATGTGTTTTGGCAACAGTTTGATGGGTTTGTTTGTTTGTTCAAAAAGTAGAATAGATGGGGAAAATAAAATTGGAAAAAGACAAAGTGGCAATTTTTTATAGCAAGCATAAGTAAATATAAACAAAGTACAGGAATTAAAAAAATATTTAGTTAACAATTTTTAACTTGTAATCACAAGAACTTTCTTTGGTTTTGACCTTCAATCAGGGCTCACACGCCTGCGCCATTTGCGCCAAACTGCGCCAAAACCAAATTTTGATACATACTGATACAAATTGCCTATTTTACCAGTTCCTGCGCCAAAACTGCGCCATTTTCAGAGACTACTACTATGGATTCTCTGTAGTTTCTACGGATGCCTTCGTTAAAGTACGGACTACGGATAACATCGAAAAAGCTACGGAAAATCGGAAATCTATCATAAAAAGCACTTAGAAAGGATATTTTTTTTGGACGGCCGGCGGGTGCCAAGTTGAAGTTGGCTTCTTGCGTTTTTAGTGCGATGTGGAAAAAACAACTTTATAGTGGTTAGAAGCCGTCGTTCGGTGTTTAGGATCGCATTCTGCGGAAAAGTCGAAAAATAGCGATTTTTCGCGCAAGTACCGTTTTTCCAGCACGTAGCTGAAGATGGCTTCTTTTCACATAGCTGCCAAGTTTTACGGATTGTCCGTAAAATTTACGAATTTGCACCAAAATTTACGGTTTTACGGATCGACCCGAAATTTTTACGTTTTTTTGCATTTTTCCTCCGTGAAAACGTAAACAAACCTTGTCGTGCCAAATTAAAGTCTTGTCTGGCTTTTCTAGGCGTTTGGAAACGGGTAAATCGCGGAAAAAGCCGCGATTTTTCGCGAAAGTTTCGTTTTGTGCGCCGCGTGTTCCGTTCCTTCCGCGACTTTCGACGGCCGCGGACGCGAAGTTGAAGTCGGCTTCATCTCGTGTCAGTATTAGAATGCAGGAAAAACTACTTTAACATGGTCAAAGCCAACATGTCCGATGGTTAGAATCACGATCTTGAAAAGCCGAAAAATAGCGATTTTTCGTGAAAGTTCCGTTTTATCTGCGATTACATCCTACCGGCGCCTAATTGAAGTTGGCTTCCTTTCACTATTGTATTTACATTGTAGAAAAACAACTTAACTATGGTCAGAACTAATTACTTAGGAGGTGAATTATCACTAGACCTAATAACCTCAAGTAAATAAAAATTGATAAAGGTGTAAAAATTGGATAAGAGCTGATAAATTAATAAAGGTTTAAGTATTGATGAATTAAATCTATAGGGTGGGTTGGGGTAAAGTGGGTCATGGGGTAAAATAGGTCAGTTTTAATTAACTCGATATGAATCAAATTTAAATTGAATTTTTTTTCACTAATTTTTTTAATTATATTCTTTAATCTGCTGGCAACCTTTTTCGACTGTCAAAAATTAAGATTTATGAATTTGAGGACTGAAAAAATATTTAATTTGAACTGTAAATGATGATGTCATCGAAAAAACAGGGTTTACTAACTTCCAAAATATCTATATATTTAGAAAAACGACGTTTCATTTGCACATTGTTTATTTAAAGATGTTAAAATCAGACATGTTTCAATCATGTTAAAATCAGACAAGTTTATTTTAACATCTTTAAATAAACAATGTGCAAATGAAACGTCGTTTTTCTAATTTTATCCTATTTTGCACAGTTTGCCAACTATATTTGATCTATATATTGTAATAAATTTCAGCAGACTTTTATATTATTTTTCCATAAAAGAAAGTCCGAGAGACATTTCAAGTCAATCAGCTTGGAAAAATATAAAATATTTTATCTTTTATAACGATATTTTGTACTTGGGGTAAAATGGGTCATAGTTAAGAGACCTTTTGTATTAAGTAAAACAATGTTTTTAACTTATTTCCTTCAAATATACATTGAACTGTCAAACAAGTTTATTTTTTCGCCAAATAAAGTATTTTAATTGCTACATTTGGAACAATGGTCATTAACTTCAGACGTTAACAATTTCCTAAAAGTACAAGTTAAAACAAATTTTTTTCAGAAAAAAAACGGCTTAGCCAATTGCCTTTTTTCTTATTTTCATGTATATTTAGTAATAAATATATTTTTGCAATGAGACCCATTTTACCCCACATTGGGGTAAATAGGTCATTACTTTTCATGCTAAGTTTAACCAACTTATAACTAAAAAATATTTGATAAAATTAGATGAAAATGTTCTGAAGGATTGTAATGTCAAGATCCAATTGAAAGAAATCCTTAAAAAGTAATGGTTTTGATGAAATAAAACTTGGAATGTGAAAGTACATTAAAATTGACCCATTTTACCCCAACCCACCCTACGCACATTATTTGTCGTAATCAAAATTATGGTTTTCATGTCGTATGAAAAGTTTTACTGATGCAAGTTTAAAATATAATGAAGGGGAAACTTTTGTAATTTTAAATTACATAAGCTTCCCTGCAATCAAATTGCTACAAAAGGCATTTTTTGTGCTACAAAACTTGGTTTTACCTGCTACAAAAGACATTTTTTGTGATACAAAACTTGGTTTTACCTGCTACAAAAGACATTTTTTGTGATACAAAACATGGTTTTACCTGATACAAAAGACATTTTTTGTGATACAAAACTTGGTTTTACCTGATACAAAAATTGATACAAATATTTTAAAGTGAGTGTGAGCCCTGCCTTCAATGCACCGAGAAAATGTAGTACAAAAAGATGTCGATTCGAGAAAAATACTGGGTCGCGACCGAAAAAAAAATTTAGATCCGAAAAAAAAATTTTTGGGGGGAAAAAGAAAAAATATGGGTTTTCTAAAATCATTAGTAGAACCACCATAAAAACGTCTCTATAAATAAAACGTAGTCGCTATAATGACCCCCGTATTTCTGCCCGCATCTTATAAAATCTGCCACTCAATTAACTTATATTTAATTCTTAAGCATTTTTTATGTTTCGAAGAATTTTTAATTCAACTCCACAAACGATTTGCCGGAACAACCGCCGTAAACACGCGTATTGGTCGAAACATTTCGCGTGAAACCCCTTCTACCATTTCCAGCAATGGAACAATCCAACGCAATTTTTCTTCTAGTCCCAACATCGAAACACGGTACTACTAGTATAAAAACGAACAATACAAGGACTTCTAAAAATCTCCACCACCATTCCAAACAGGAGATCGATTGGATTTAAAATGCTTTCTTTTTCAACTCTCCAAAAGCAGAGAACAACGCCGATTGATCATTCTCTGAGAGTTAACAACGCCCGTGTTGTTTTTCTTCGCAATCCTACCAATTCGTGTTTTGAGTAATTCTCTCCGGTGCTTTTTTTTATCATAGCACCCGATATATCTTAATAGGACATGGAACCGACGTGAGCCAATTTCAACAGATTAGTTCAGTTGATTCATGTCGACTTGTCTCGTGATTTCCCAAAGAGTGATGGCCTGTACCTCTCATGTACTTGTCAGTTGGAGAACTCCATTAGATTTCCTTTTCATTGGATTTTCTTCTTAATCGATATAAGAACTACGCTCATTTTGTAGTGTTATATGCGTTTTTGTTTGAACGATGTACCATAAAAGCGATTAACTATCCAGTTAATCGTTAGAGGAAAGAAGGATGGGTACGCTAAAAAAATGAGCATTAAATGAGCATTTAAAGGCTAGTGCCTCGAAATTTTACTTAACATGTTTATTTACTACAAACATCCCAGCTAAAAAATTACGCAAAATTGCTTCAAAAAGGTGAAGATTATTGAGAAACTTTGGGTGCAGTTTTCTTTAGGATATCCGCAGTTTTTTATAACCCCACTGTCTCCAATAGCCACTGTCTCCAATAACCCCACTGTGCCCAATAGAGTCTTTAGAATGTATTCAACACTTCTTAAAAAAATTGCAGACTCACGTGCTGAAAGAGGTTTCAATGTCCTATTTCTACAAAATAACTGCAGACATCTTTGTGAAATCAATGTGAAGCACTTGTGAAGCAATTTTGCATATGTTTTTTTGCTGGGATGGTAACAACAATTTCAGCTTTAATATAAGTACTGTAAAAATCACAAAATAATTTTTTAAACATGAATGCGTGCTCTTACTTGACGTGGGGAGCAAAATTATGCAGGACGTGAACCAAAGAATACTTCCTTTGAAAACTTGGTAAATAATTATCCTTATCCTATAAAGATAATTATTTACATAAACCTCTGTAGACATGTAAAAATTTAAGTAAAAAAAGAGTATACACATAATATCTTTAAAACCTACTCGGCCTGAAAATTTGCTATTTATTCATACATTTTCCGGAATTCTTCTAAAATGTCATGGTCTACAATCCTGGAAAATGCAATAATAAATAGAGTTCGCATATTTTATACTTTTTCGGATCTAAAGCTATGCTGCTTCAAAAGGGCAAAGGTTTCATGAGTAGGCGAGATTTATTGCGAGAATTTATTCCATTTTAATCTCTATTTATTTCCAAATATTATTACACTGACTCTTCCTACATTTTTAAAGTTCCGCGTTCTCAAAAGACATAGCACATTTTTAAAGGCAGATATGTACCGACAGCTATGCACCGAACTTTCAGTGTATCTTTATATTCTTGGAAATTTTTCGCATTCTTGAATTGTTACATTAAATGATCCAATGAAAGTTGATAACAAATAATAATAATAATAAATTTATTCTGAAACATTCACAAAATACATAAACATTAAAAGGAAATAACAAAAGAAAAAAACATATTGCTCACTAAGGGGCCAAATTGGCCCTTCCAAGTGAAACAAAAATTTACTATGAAACACTTATATATAAAGAAAAAAAGAGAGAAATTTAACCGGATTTAAATAAATTTTAATGGATTTAAAATTTATTTTGATTGAAAGCATTAATTTTGAACAATATCAATTCAAATATTTTTCGATTTAGAAAAAAATATCATTATCTTCTTTCATTATTTTATCAAGAAATGCTTTATTGGCTTTTTTAATATCATTCTGTATTTGCACTAGTTTTCAATAATACTGTGAAATTTAATTTTTGTGTATAATTTTAGAAATACATTTTCAGTTTTTTAAGGAAATACGTTATAAGTCAATGTTTTACTTTTTTTTAATTTATCAAAGTTTCCGCCTAACATTCGACAACCGTTTTTTAATATGAAATACCTTTATGTTATTTTTGTTTCTGATTGTATTTATATTAGAAATCAATTAATAAGATATTTATACCAAACAAATATTTTAAAAAACTAAAATTTTAGCAAATTTTAAGTTTATCACAAACTTTATAAATAAAAACCCAATAAATTTTAATTGATATTATAGTTTGTAATGGGATTTAAATTCAGTTATCTAGAGAATCAACAAAAACATTTTAGGTGATTGAATTTACTTTGAAGTTAGACCATTTTTCTGAAGAATTCATAAATTTACGGCATTATGTATCCACCTAACTTTACACAAGCACATTAGACTAACTTAAAACTATCTAAATATAATTATTTTGTGTAATTCTTTAGATAATTAAGTTTAAATTCCAGTGCAAATTCATTAACTTCATTAATTTTTAAAATAACAAGGCCCCTTGTAGCATAAAACACAATTTTTAGATGCTCACTTAAGCTATTGTTCAATTCCAAGCTAGTAAATGCAAAAATAGCATGGTTCCAAGAAACATCCAGCTTTTCAAAGAAAATAAATACAATCGCATTACTATGTGCTTTTTTGAATCTAATTATTCTGGAATGTTCCTGTGAATTACTGACTGTGTTTTCCTATAAAAGAAACATTTTTCGATTCATCTAATAAAAACTAAAATCAATAATATGCGACAATCTTGGAACAATTAAATTTATTTTCCTTTCAAAATGCATTTGTATTAAGACTAGCTTATATACCCGCCGTTGCTTAGTGGAAAAGAAAGATTTTTCAAACTGAGTCTTAAAATAAATAATAATATTATTTTCTTCATTATATTCCTTTCCAGGGCGTCATTTAGGGACAAAATAAGGGTCATCTGCTTTTCCGCTAAGATTCTTCTTTGATGCTATACTTTCTTAAGATATTAAAAAAACTTTTTCAAAACACAACTTCCTTAGAATTAATATGTGAAATCCTCATTTTTAAGAGAGATATTTTCAAATTAGAAAAAGTGGGAGGAAGATCCTCTTAACCCCCTTTTCTCAAGGTGTATAAATTTGTTCTCTTCAATATCCCTTGTTCACTACATCCATTTCTCCAATTGATAATGCATAGTTGTGGTAAGTTCTTCCATTTTCGCTTCATCTACTATTGAACAGAAATTTCTATAGACTTAATATTTATTTCTCCGCTTCATCCCGCTATGTTTTCATAAAATTACAAAAGCAAAAAAAATTAATACTTTTCTAAGATATAAAACTAAACTTGAAAAACTTTTGGAATTAAAGTGTTAATAACTAGTTTTTAAAATTGAGATTTAAATAAAAGGTTAGAGGGACACCCCCAAAACCCCCCTTTGTTAACTTATTACTCAAACATGAAATAAAAGTAAGCTTCATTTAAATTGGAACTGGAACCAACTATCTAAAATGCTTCTGATTGTTATTTAAATTTTTATTGAATAAAAAAATTTTAAAATTTTTCGTTTAAATAGTTTTTTGGTTTTCGTAAAAATTATTTTATCATCATATATTATTTCTTTTGAGATTTTAAAAATTCCTATTGCTATAAAATATTTTTAAATAAATATTTATAACAATAGAGGTTTTGCGTCACCTGGAAGGAGCAATAACCGTTATCAATTTAACATTGAAGCTACACATAAGAATTTAGAAAAGGGGCAAAAAAAAGCATGCTTGGAATACTTTGATTTTAAAAATTATATTTTGCAAACCTCTTTTTTGTGTGAGGAACAACATGCTAAAATTCCATAACCATCGCATTAATAATGTGGGTGCTAGAAAGCCAAAACTAAAAACGGGAGTAAATATTCAAACACCCGTGCACTTCCACTAGAATGGGATATCAAAAAATTCAGAAGTTACATCCTTTGAAGATATTACCAACAGGTCGCTTCGTATCAATGTATTAGCTTGTTTTTTTTAAATGTGTAAAACTTTGTTTATGCTGAGCAAAAACCGGTTTTTGAAATTTTAGACCTATTATAGTTCACATATCGAACATTTAAGAATGCCTTTCTAGATATTGTGGCTTACCTTTCTGCGAATTTACGAAACTCTGGGTTCATTTGGGACGGTTCTAGGCTCAAAAAACTCATTTGGGACGGTGCTATACGCGAAAATTCGCAAATATACCGTAAGGTCTTCTATCACACCAAGTTTCGAGTCTTTAGCCCCGTTAGATTTTGCTCTGCGTTGATGACTAGATGAATAAATGAATGGATGAGCAGTAAAGATCTCTTATTATTTTAGATAATGATAATTTTAAAGAACTATTCTCTGAAAAACTTAAAAACTATCGAATTCATTGTTTGTTTAAAAAATTAATTTTAAATTTAAAATAATGTCGAGTAGTAACATTAGAATAAACATAAAAATGTCATACATAAATTTTTTATAACGCTATAATTTTCTTTCCTTGCTTACATATATTGTGTCGTTTCTTTATCTTTGAAATATTATTCTTAAAAAAAATATTTTCCTTAACATTAAACCTTTTACATGGTGGTTATACTTATTCCCTGGTGAAAATAATGATTAAACATTATATGCGCTTTTTTAAATGGTTTTATTTTTCCATAACATGTTCTAGTGTAGAATATGCCAAAGACTGTCAATTTATTTCCTTTATGACTAAACATGTCAGACATTTTTAATTGCAAAATGTGAACTTATTATACTTCAAAAGATGTTTGATTCATTTTTAAGGTTTCATTTATAATGAATTGTCATGAGAACTCGATGATTATTTAATAGGAAGTTTCCCGACACTTTTAAAAATGTATTTTGAAAAACGTTAAAATTGAATTGAGTTGTTTACAACCTTTCAAAAAACATGTTAAGTTTTTACCTTGTCTCAAATGTCATATTAACTTGAGTGGACCAATCTATGATTATTGGGTTTTTTTGCGTGTTTACAAAAGCTCCAAAGAGATCCGAAGCGCACAATCCACGCTAATGATATTAAATATTTTACGTTTTATTAAAATATTTAATATTTATTCCTTAATTAGAATTAGATAATTAAAGCATTAAAGCAGCATGTTTTTTAAATACATTTTATACTGTTAAGGGGACGCGTTACCTTTCTGGAAAAAATCTTTAAATTCATTGTTATTTTATAATTTTTGTTGGTAAAATATGTAATTGCCTTAAATTAAACATAATATGAATTTGAAATTTCTAAAAATTCAAATTTTATGAGTTTTTTTAAAGAAAATTTAAAATTTAAGAGGTATTTTTAAAATTCTACTCCTCCTACAATTACTGACTTCCACTCACAAAATTTGGTGTTCAAATACATTGAACCATGTACAATAAAAATTTGTATCGGTTTAGGGTTTGCAGTACTCTAAGTACTGATAATATTTTCTTTCTTGAATCCCTTCTGAAAAAAGCCCTAAAAATGCTAAAATTCACAACTCAGTAATTTTTTAAAAAACATCTACCATTTATATCCAAAACCCCATACAAATTTTCGTTATACACACTTCCAACAATAGTCAGAAAAAATTCAAGAGATTTGGTCCAATAGATAAAAAGCCTTTGCATTTTAAACCATGAAAAAGTGGTTCTGAGTAAAGGACTATGGAAATTTTCCATAACCCATAGAAACCTTAATACTTTCATACATAAAATTAACTACAACTTGAATATTTTTCAACGAAAAGTTTTGAAAGTTTTTAGGATGATAGACAAATGCAAATATATTAGTTTGGATTAAAAAAATATTTTTATGAATTTTGTCGAAACAGAGGTACTGCGTCCCCTTAAAAGTTAAATTCAGATTCGGTTGATGTTAAATTTTAATTTTATGCGAATTTTAACCATATCGAAAAATATAGGAAGATAAATTCAGGGGAAAGATGGACAAAATCGGGATCCAATCTTTATTTTTTGAATAATCACTTTACGTGTGATCACATCAGAACAATCAAAATTGATGCTAAAACGATAAACTGGTTTCTTATGAAGAAAAAAATAATAAATTATTCATAAACAGTATTTTAGATGAGGAAAAAATCCCGGTTTGTCGGACCAAACCGGGAACTGGATAGAATAATCAAAATAACGTTGTAGTTTCGAAAAACATTGTTTATTATAAGAAAACTTGCATGATATGACATAATTAACTTCTAGAATTTCAATTTATTTAAAACATTCATCAAATAACAATCTAATCTGAGGTTTAAACTTTTAAGGAACAAAATTTCAAATGAAATTCTGGTCCCTTTGCTCTGAAAACACTGTGTCCAAATCTCTTTAAAATTGAATGTTCACATAAGCAAAATATGCAAACTTCTTCCTATTTTACCCACATCACGGGTTTGGCTTTTTTGGCCCGATGGCTTTTTCACGACATTTTACAATGGCCTTAATAAAACACTCTTAGGCACCAATATAAAATTTTAAAATGACAAGTAAATAATTAGGGATCATACGCTGTACTCATCGAGAGTAAAATCCTTAGGTATTTAAGATTGGTAGCGTAATATTGCAGGTGATAAAATAATAAGCTTTTCTCGTGAAACTTAAAAATGATTCCCTCTGCAAAATAGGTTGGTTTATATAACGTCTGTGTACTGGAAGTTGTCAATGGTGCATGCCTGGAAATATTGGGTTGTCCCATAAGTTCTGTTACTTTTTACAAAGTTTCGTGTTTGAAATTTTTTTATGAAAAACTGGCAATAGGTGGAGATTTCAAACAAAGGGGATTTTGATATATGTATATTTATGAACATAATGCGTGATTTTGGTAGTTCTCGTGATATTATTTCTTTTCAAAATGGTGGTTTGAAAAAAAGACCGCAAACGACGATTTTCACGTAATTTTTTTCTTTTGTTAAAAAAACTAGGAAGAACGCATAATTCATGGCTAAAAAAAGTTGTACTGTATGTTTGAAATGTTTAGTTTAAGATGTCATAGTTTCAAGATAATTCGATAAGTTTAACTTGGGAAATTTCGGTCTCAAACATAACATCTTTGCAAGAAACTTATCTCAGTATTGTTAGTCATTTCGAAGAAATTTTCACGAAAAAAAGCATCAAAATCAATAAAAAAGCTTAAGAAATACCCAAGTATTCAAAATATGCAATATATATTAAATTATATCTGAAATTAAGTTCAGAAAGTAGTGCGCGATATTCAAGCGCGCAACGTTTATGCTTATCAGAATTACACTCGCTGAACTTAGGCTAAGCGAACAGAGCAATTATTTGCTTCATACGAAAACACTACAATAAAAACAACTCATTCGAATTTAGAAATAAATCAATTCAACGACATTATGAAAAGAGGCTTTCAATGTTTAAACCGTTGAAACAAGCATTATGGTTCAAAAAACATCTGCCTTTAACTTGCTTCATACCAGCTGCTTAGAAAAACAATAGGAGTGCTTTAAAAAACACGCGAAATTACCAATATATGAAGTTTTAAAATCAAAATTTCCTACCTTAAACTTATCGAATCATCTTGAAACTATGACATCTTAATCTTAACATTTCAAATACGCAGTAAAACTTTTTTTAGCCATGAATTATGCGTTCTTCCTAGTTTTTTTAACAAAAGAAAAAAATTTCGCGAAAATCGTCGTTTTTGGTCTTTTTTTCAAACTGCCATTTTGAAAGGAAATAATATCACGAGAACTACCAAAATCACACATTATGTTCATAAATATACATATATCAAAATCCTCTTTGTTTGAAATCTCCACCTATTACCAGTTTTTCATAAAAAATTTTCAAAGACAAAACTTCGTAAAAAGTAACAGAACTTATGGGACAACCCAATAGCTCTATCGTTTTTCGCTAGATATCACTCCAAATCAATTAATAAAGCTCAAATCCCTGTTTTGTCCAACTCTCCACTAAACTTCGAACTGAACAAAGAGTTTGAACTTCATTTTTGCTTCTTTTAAATAAAAAACTTTATCTAATTAAATATTTTTAGGAATAGTCAACATATATCTCAGTCAAGTCTTTTCTCATCCTGTTTCTTTCATGCAATTAAATATTTTCTTCGAATACACCCATACCAAACTGTTTACCCAACTTTTTCTCCCATGCACCCCTACGAGCAATTCACAGACAATTACCCCATATTTTGGTCACATTCCATCGATTTAATTTCTATCCATTGTTCGAATTCCTGGTAATTGCGAGCAGCCATGATATTATTAAAGAATGCATTACTGTCTACTCTTGAACGCGAAATTAATGACCAACGAATGGTGATTAATTCAGGCATTTATGAATGTGAGGGCATGAATAATAATGAGGGAGATAAATGGATATTTTGCCTTTTAAGAACATTAATTAAAGGATGTTTATTGGGGGGTAACATTGATATAGCCGAATTTTTTTCTGTGTGAGGTTTGAACGGAAAAATTTTTGTTTTGGAAGTTGGGTAACAGTAGTTATCGGAAGATTTATGTGCATTTTAACCGTTTGTTTCTCAACCTAAATTTGTTTTTTCATTCGGCTACTTAAAAAACAAGAAAACTCAATAAAAATAAGCACTAAACTAGGTAATAAAACTTCGAATTCCAACATCAAAAGAACTGTAAAAAGTTTATTGTAGTTGGGGGATGGCTGCCGTCCTCCCAAACCACCATGCCCGAACTATAACCAAACTCGTTTTGGGTGTAATCAGTGACAGTAACGATTCAGAAAAAAGGGAGCTCGGTACTCTTTAACGTAACAAAAAACACGCAAATCACACAAAAAGAGCATTAAAATAACCAATATGAATACAAATATCATAACTTCTCGATTCGATCTCGATTTTGTATCAATGTCCGCTCACAACATGATTTTTAGTTACCGCTCACAACACGACACCTTTTCATTATATTATGTAGCGTAAGAAAAAGACAGTAGTAAATGTGTTTTAGGTACTTTTGGAACCGGAATATACTGGCAACGTTTTACTATTTAAAAAAAACACTACTAGTTGAGATATTTTATTGGTGTTTTATTTTGATTTTTTGTTATTTTGGCAATCTAGTGTAAAACTCGACGCTTGCGCTAGGCTAATCTTGAACAACCGCATTTTATTAATATTGCGAATGTGTTGTGTGGGAAAATCAATAGTGTTGTAAATGTGTTCTTAAAAATTTTCAGACTCAGAAAATGTGTTTTTTAATATAGAGTTTCAATTCCAAATTCAGAGAACTTTCAGACACTACGTTTAGTACACATTTCAAAGACTTCCCAAAAATATTCAGAACAGTATCCCAACTAAATAAGGTGTTAAAATGTTCTACATGAAAACATAACAAAAGTGTTGTTAATTTGAGAATAATGTAATAAGTCCAGCATGAAGAAAAGGGGCAGAGACGCAGTATGTTAAAATTAAATACTATTTTATTGAGCAAGACGAAAGCAAGTTGTATAGCATCGACAAAAATATCTCTGTCTAAATTAAAAAGAACACTTCTTATAGTGCTAGAATGACGTGGTACTTCCGACGTCATACAAGATCAACTCATTTCAATTGTTTTTTATGTTGATTTGCATAGTCAAACAGATAAAATGTGGAAATACATATGTTTATTTTTGTGTGGAGCGTTTGAGCAGTATATATGGTTTTAGAATAAAAAAAAGAAATTAAAAATGAACTGAATAAAAAATTGAGAAATTTTATACATTTTTAGAGGAATTTTTGTGGAATATTTCATTTTAAAAACTAAATTCATGTGAATGGTATTTTTGGAGTACTAATCTCAAAATTGGAAGATAATATTTCAGCCCGGTAATAGTTAGTTCCCAGAAAAACTTCTTAGTAAGCAGTACGAGACACACCTTTGTTCAAAAACATTTAAAAAGAAAATAAATAATTAATTATTAAAAAAATATTAATAAGAAATTAATTGGAGAAGTTCATGTCAAATCTTTTAAGTGTTTTAAAATGCATAAGCTTTAAACATTTTAAAAACAATCTGGTATATTTTAAGTTTAAAAACTACTTACAACCCGTATAACTTAAAATTATGAAAAACGTTAAGATTTAAGGCAAAAGATAACATTCTTTTACCTTTCAATTAATATAACAGATAAGTAACTCGCCTTAGTTTAAAAATCCAGGAAACTCAATAATAATGCAAATTTTTCCTCGAAAGAGATAAATCCGCCTTACGATTTCCCAAAACGCTTTCCAATTTACAAGTTCCAACACTGTGAATCCTCTAATGCTCTTACACGAAAAAAATATATATATAATTTGTCTGACTAGAGATTTCCCAGGAATCCTTGATTTTATCAAGTCCTTTTTGCTCCCCTTCCCTTTTGTTTTAAAACAGACTCGTGAAAATCAAAAAGCCCCTCCGTGTTTTTAGTAGTAGTTGAATTCAATGCTACCCTTTGTTTTCAATGTGAAATTATTTTCTCCACTAGCTGTTATACCCGGCCTTGCACGGGTGGGGTGAATAAATTAATTTTTTAAATATTTCTTAAAATACATTTATAATTTTGTAAATTAACAATATTACAAATCATCCCGGTATCCCAGGCGCCTCTTTCCTATCCCAGTGTGTTCCCGGTAATCTTATCCCGGTGGTCACGGTAATTTTTCTAATCCCGGCGTTCCCGGTAATTTTCCTATCTCAGTGTTTACGGTAATTTTTATATTCCGGTATTCTGGGTGTCTTTATGGTAAATTTCCTATCCCAGTGTTCTCGGTAATTTTTATAACCCGGTAATTTTTCCATCCCGATGTTCTCGCTAATTTTCCAATCCCGGTGTTCTTGTCACTTTTTACAATCCCGATGTTCCTGATAATGTTTAATATCTTGGTGCCTTTATAAAATAACCAATTTGTAACCATAGTAAAAAGTCTCGTAAATTAGTAAGTCTAGTGAACAAATTAACAAATTTAAAACCAGTGTTTAAAACTAAACTAAAAGATCTAGTAAATGAAAAAGTCTAGTGATCTGTCTCATTTGAAACAATGTTTTATTTTTAACTCGTTGTATGACTGGTAAAACAGGTTTTCAAACACGGAAAAATAAGTGAAAAAAAGCAGGAAAAACGGGAAAAAAACAATGAAGGACTGATTTTCTCTTTATAAATTATAGCCCATGTCCTATTCTGATGTATCAGCTACATTATGGTAGAATTTCATTAAAATCCATTCAGTAGTTTTTGAGTGAAAGAGTAACAAACATCCAGACAAACATTCACAATTATAATAGTAGTAGTAAAATAACCAATTTGTAACCATAGTAAAAAGTCTCGTAAATTAGTAAGTCTAGTGAACAAATTAACAAATTTAAAACCAGTGTTTAAAACTAAACTAAAAGATCTAGTAAATGAAAAAGTCTAGTGATCTGTCTCATTTGAAACAATGTTTTATTTTTAACTCGTTGTATGACTGGTAAAACAGGTTTTCAAACACGGAAAAATAAGTGAAAAAAAGCAGGAAAAACGGGAAAAAAACAATGAAGGACTGATTTTCTCTTTATAAATTATAGCCCATGTCCTATTCTGATGTATCAGCTACATTATGGTAGAATTTCATTAAAATCCATTCAGTAGTTTTTGAGTGAAAGAGTAACAAACATCCAGACAAACATTCACAATTATAATAGTAGTAGGATGGGAGTGAGTCAAAGCTATCAACACTTAAGCAACGACGCTCCCATGGTAACAGTGGTCGCAACTTTCTGAGCGATCGAAGCGCCAATTTTCCTCCTGGCGAACGTGCGAGGAGTTAGCCGGTGACGGAGGGCTGCCCGCGCATGCGTGGTTATACCTTCCTTAGCATTGATTGCC
Source organism: Tetragnatha versicolor (assembly GCA_024610705.1). Classification (NCBI taxonomy): domain Eukaryota; kingdom Metazoa; phylum Arthropoda; class Arachnida; order Araneae; family Tetragnathidae; genus Tetragnatha; species Tetragnatha versicolor. Next base: position 58,207,708 of record JANDEH010000004.1, on the reverse strand, counting down.
ATTCCTTAAAATTTATTTTGTTTAGTCTTGTTGAAGAAATAAAATAAATTGGGGTTCCCATAAATTTGATCATTTTTATTAACGTATCATTGCTGATTATAAAATATAATAAATATTGAAACATATATGAAAAAACCTTTTAATTTGAAACCATTTTTTTTAATTTCATCACATTAAATCATTAAAAACAATAAAATCTAGCCTTTAAGTTAAGACATAAAATGTTAATTTTTTTAATTAAAAAAAACTAAAGCTGCAATAGTATATGGTTTTGTTTAGCAACTTTATTCTGTTTTCACAGAATACATAAAATCGTTAATGATATTTAAAATTAAAAAATTAGGATTATTGTACATTTTTATGTATCCAAATATTCTTAATAGGATATTTCATTGGTGCAGGAACATAATTGTTTCCTCCAAAAGAAGATTTTATTGTAAAATAATACCAAGTTGATTCAGTTACTGAAATTCTTTAAGTTTCATTTTTTTTCACATAATTCATGGATAAAAATTTTAATAAAATTATACCCTATTTTAATCTTCCTTTCGTACTTAAAGCTTATCTTTTAAGTGGACATTTTCTTCAATTATCAATTAGATATAGGTATTTTTTCTCGAATTTAGCTAGCTTAAAGCAAGATTGATAGTGTTGCATTTGCAAATTTTTGGTTGGTTGACAATATCAAAATATTCCATCTCTTACTTCTAATAGAAATAATTCTATAATCAAAACCTAAATCCTTGCAAAGAAATTTAAAATGTCCCTTTAAAGAAAACTGGAAAGTTATTTACAATATGTAAGGTGATGGGGCAGATTTTACAAACACATTCTTAATACTCCAGTTTGGAAATAAGAAAAAAGTGAGTCTGTCTAGGATTTTTTTAAAACTACATATTTTGGGAAAATTTAAATCAACTTGGAAAAAAATTAAAATGATAGTGTATAAATTAACATGCACATATACATAATCTTCAAAAGATCAAAAAAATAATAAGAATTTTGTTTAGAATGACTAATTAATTTTAAATATAGGATAAAACAGCTTATATCAGAGAACTTTCCTATAGAAATTTATTTTGTGAAGGAACCAATAAAATGTAGTTATCCTTAAACAGACACCTGGAGTAACTTGTAAAACTTTAAAATTATATAAACTAAATCTTGGAAAAAAATATCTTCTAATTACAAGAAGGTTCTGAACTGTAAGAATGTTAGCACAACAATTTATCAATTATTCAATGACTTAAATATAGTTGAATTGTCATTATTTGATGGTCACAATTCTAAGGAAAAATATCTTTTAAAATTACTAAATACAGTGATCTGTTTTTCACTATCAGAATGGTTATTGTCATCAAAAGATAACTCAGAAATGAAGAGAATTTATCAAAAGGAAAAATGTTTATTTGACTACATTAATCGACACTAATTCTTGAAATACATGACATTTTATTAAGTTACATCATTTTTAAATTCTTCACAATCTGCCCTTTTCAATATTCGTTTCATGGATTTACAAAGAACAGCATTTTATATGAAATTAAAAAAACAATTATTATAGCAAGCGATTACAACATCGAAATAGTAATTACAGGAAAAAATTTAACATTATACTAATTTACTGATTGCTATATTAAATGACTCATTGAAGTATGAAAGGTTTACTTATTTGCATTCAATGATATTTATTTTATCTTGGTGTAAATTTCTAAATTTAATCTCCTGAAGATAAAAACTTTCATGCGAAAGATACAGAAAGATGCGAAAGAAAGATACAGTACTTCTAGTTGAACAAAAAACAAGCGAATAAGAATTCTTAAAATATGGGATTTCCTAATTCTAGAAAAATGCGTAATTTAGCTAAATAAGAACGAGAAAAACAGTCAAAATGATAAATATTTTTATCCCTGTTTCAATTAAGAATTACAAGTAATACGTAATTTATAACTATGGCAAAAAATATCTTACACAAAATTTAAAAGAAACGATCTCTTATTTTTTTTACAACTGAAAAAACAATAAAAAGCTCCATTTAAAACAAAGTAAACAACAGCTGCTAATAAATATATAATTTGTCGAGTAAGATAACTTTCACTGGGATCTAAAAAATATTAAATATTCAAAATATTTACCTTCGTAATTCCAATCTTGAATTGACCTGAGCTAGTCTATAATTTTTTATGTTGATCTGAAACTAATGATTAATCAAAACTTAATCAAAACAATACTCGCCTCTTTCGATTCAATTGAGTGACGACATGGGGAAAAAATGGCGGCAAATTTTGAGCTCTGAGATTTCTGTAACTCCTCGCACGCTCGCTAGAGGACGCCACTAGAAAAAAAGCGACTGGTCGTCCCATTGAATTGTCTTCGCTTAACTATATAACGCTTTGGAGTGAGTATTATCTCTCACGATGCTTGGTTGTTGATGGCTCCAAAAGAGTATCTCAGTCGATTCTGTCTTAACGTTTTAATGGAACCTGATTCCCATGTGTCTTATTCTTGTTTTTTATTACAAGCCCGGATTGTAATTAATTGAATGTGAAATGGATTTTTCCCTCGAAGAGCTTTTTAAAGTTGAGTTGTAGTGAGTAGAATGTAAAGAAAAATTTTCAATTAAGTTTTTTTGAGGAAATTGCTTTAATTAAAACGAGTAATTTCGTTGGAGTCTGATAACCGAAAACTGAAACTCTGAAAGTTAATAACAATAAATGGAACCTTTTGATTTGATATATTTGATGGACCTGCTAGATTTAATTTCGCTAAGTTTTCTTCTATTTGAGTGGGATGAAAGTAAGCCACTGTTGAAAGCATTTTAACATTAGATCTAACAGCCGTATTCACCATAAACTCTAACCCAAACTTGAGTTAATAACCGAAGAAAAAGTCGTTTTACTCTGAAAATCCTATTCACCAGCGAAAAGTAACCACAGATTTCATTTTACTAACTCAAGTTAGAGTTTATTTCAATAACCGAGCCCAAAGTTGTGTTATCTTCAGTTAGAGTTAACCGCGCATGCTCAGAACACGTTTTTTGTTTGCAAGCAATGATTTCTCGACGCCATGTTTTTCCTGCATATTGCCCATACTGTTGGAAGATTTTATATCTTTACAAGCTGTAGGTAATAGAATACGGATTTTAGACAATTAATTTCCCAATGAATCATTGTTATTATTTTTTTAATTGAAAAAGAAGATACAGGATTCCGATTCTGTGAAAGAATTCTGGTTTTCTGCCTGGGACTTCGGAATTAAAAAGGTAAATACACTCAATATTAATTTAAAGATTCAATGAAAGCTTTCTTTCAGAAATAATATTTATTTGAATTGTTTTGTTTTCTTTTATATTAATCTTTAATAATTGTTCTTTTTTAAAGTACTATTGCCTTAATTTCTATTGAGTATAAGGGATATTAATTTTTGCACAGATGTTTAATTTTGCTTTTTCATGTTATATAGGTAGTTCTTAATTTTAACGAGATCAAAGATTTTAGTATTGTTTTACTTGTTCTGATACAAATAAATTTTTACTTTTTCATGTTATTAGGTAAAATCAATATTTTAAATTCTTATTCTCCTCTCTGTGATTTCTGTAAATAAATTTCTTCTGCATGAAACAAAATAGACGTTTTGTTTAGTTGACTTAAATGGAATTTATAAAATTTATATTCTTTTATATTTATATGTTGTATTTATTAAATTATTGTATTTATTTTGAATTTATATTTATGATAGTGTCAATGCATACTATAATGTAATTATAACTAGGTTGTTTTTTAATTAACTTTCGTTTTGCTCCTGTAAAAAAAGGAGGAAATTGATCCACACCAATGTACCTATCTACCAGTAGCAAAATTATTTCTAAATTCCTACTACTTTTTTTAGGAGCAAAACAGAAGTTAATTAAAAAACAACCCTCGTATATAAATATTATAATCTTAATCACTTTTTAATTTTTGCTTGGTTTTATTTCTCGATTTTGTGATCACAATGCATTGTGATGATCACTAATGCATGTTTTTTTTATTTTTTATAGAGAATGCTGTTCCTTGTGATTACATGAAAGAAATATTGAAGATTAATTGAATTATGGAGACACAACTTCAGTGCCGACATGATGTTTACAAAATTGAAGCATAATATTTTGCAGTGTGTCCATCATTTTAACTTTACTTCCACTAAAATTATCAAGTTGTTTTCTTCTATTAGTGAAAAAAACCATTCTAGTGGAAAAATGATGAATGATTTGTATGTTTTGAGTTGAACTTGATTTGTGTACTTAGTTTTAATGAAAAAAAATCTTAATAGTGATTGTATATACTAACAACTATTAATGTATAGAAGTTAAAAGGTTTTGTATGTTAACATATTGAACAGATGTGGTAATATTTTATAGAGTTATTTGAAAAAGAAGTTACTCTTTTGCAATGAAAATACACTTTATTGTTAAGAATTTTGTTGATTCATTTAAAATTTCAATTTATATTTTCTTTTATTCTTTAACTATTTATTGAATATATACTTTTGAATTCTTACAAGGGCAAATACACTCCAGGTAAGTCTAAATTAGTGAAATAAAAAGTAATGTCTTTGTAAAATATGTCCTACTCAATGTTGTAGTAATTTTTGGTTATTATCAATTGTCTTTTGAGAGAAATTTTTATAAATTTCTTTAAAAAGATTGTCAATTTAGAATATAAATTTACTGTCTAGATTAATCAAGTGTTTCATAAGGGACACTGATATAAATAGTCAAATAAAAATATACAAGAATTTTTTATGTATCCTGTGAAAAGTATAAGAAATTTACAAATTGTTTTAAAAAAATTATTGGTTGAATTTAAATTTTTTGTGCAATTTTAAAAGGTATTATTTTTGCGGATCAACTTAAGAGCCAGATTTTTGTTTTGTTTGGTGAAATGTTTTTGGAAAATGTGTTTTCCACAAATTTTAAAAATTATGTTTCTGCGCAATGTTTGTAAATTGAAGTTAGAATGTGATTATATTTGATTTTCTTGTTTCCAATTTGCTCTCTACATATGATAAAACGTAAATAAAAAATTGTTTCATATCCAACCACGTGTTTTTTCTTACAGAAATACTTACACCAGCTATTTTATTAGTAGTAATTAGGTAATTGAAAATTTACTCCCTTTCTCCTGAATATCTTTATTTAAGTGTTGATAGCTTTGCAAACATAGCAAATCATTCCGTTTGTAATCAACGATGGAAAAACTCCGCAAAATTTCATGTGTTGGGCGTCTTGAACTCATTGATATATTGAATAAAAGAAAATAAAAAAAAATTAAAGAGAGAAAAGACTGTTTTATTGAATATTCTGACCTAGAATTCCAGAAAAGATTTCGACTAACTCAAGAGAGTGTAGTGGAGCTTACACTTCTGCTACACTATAAATTAGTTTTCCCATAAGACAAGGACAATTGTGATGTCTATTTAAAAATAAATTTCAAGTTAATAAAATATTTTTAATCTGGCTTTTCCTTATAAACTCCAATCCTGGATGTAATTACAACCTATACACGCCTTATTATACATTAAAAATATTGATTTATTAAATATTTGTACTATTTCAGATAATTATCTTTTGTTATTTATAAAGTTTTATGCAAGTAACGGCCATATTCACCATAAAAACAAACTTGAGTTACTAACTTAGGTTATGTAACTGGAACTTGAGTTATATGACTTGAGTTAGTAACTACAGTTCAATTTCCTATTCACCAACATTTTTTCATCTCCGGTTACTTAACATAACTTCTAACTTAAGTTTCTTGACCACAGATTGCTGATCGATCCTGATTGGTCGAAACTAACACCTTGTGACCTCAATTGCTTTCGTCACACAGGCGGGAAAGGCGAAATTCCCGCAAAAAAACTTCTTACTTGCATAAAACTTTATAAATAACAAAAGATAATTATCTGAAATAGTACAAATATTTAATAAATCAATATTTTTAATGTATAATAAGGTGTGTATAGGTTGTAATTACATCCAGGATTGGAGTTTATAAGAAAAAGCTAGATTAAAAATATTTTATTAACTTGAAATTTATTTTTAAATAGACATCACAATTGTCCTTGTCTTATGGGAAAACTAATTTATAGTGTAGCAGAAGTGTGAGCTCCACTACACTCTCTTGAGTTAGTCGAAATCTTTTCTGGAATTCTAGGTCAGAATATTCAATAAAACAGTCTTTTCTCTCTTTAATTTTTTTTTATTTTCTTTTATTCAATATATCAATGAGTTCAAGACGCCCAACATATGAAATTTTGCGGAGTTTTTCCATCGTTGATTACAAACGGAATGATTTGCTATGTTTGCAAAGCTATCAACACTTAAATAAAGATATTCAGGAGAAAGGAAGTAAATTTTCAATTACCTAATTACTACTAATAAAATAGCTGGTGTAAGTATTTCTGTAAGAAAAAACACGTGGTTGGATATGAACCAATTTTTTATTTACGTTTTATCATATGTAGAGAGCAAATTGGAAACAAGAAAATCAAATATAATCACATTCTTACTTCAATTTACAAACATTGCGCAAAAACATAATTTTTAAAATTTGTGGAAAACACATTTTCCAAAAACATTTCACCAAACAAAACAAAAATCTGGCTCTTAAGTTGATCCACAAAAATCATACCTTTTAAAATTGCACAAAAAAATTTAAATTCAACCAATAATTTTTTAAAAACAATTTGTAAATTTTTTATAGTTTTCACAGGATACATAAAAAATTCTTGTATATTTTTATTTGACTATATATATCATTGTCCCTTATGAAACACTTGATTAATCTAGACAGTAAATTTATATTCTAAATTGACAATCTTTTTAAAGAAATTTATAAAAATTTCACTCAAAAGACAATTGATAATAACCAAAAATTACTACAACATTGAGTAGGACATATTTTACAAAGACATTACTTTTTATTTCACTAATTTAGACTTACCTGGAGTGTATTTGCCCTTGTAAGAATTCAAAAGTATATATTCAATAAATATTTAAAGAATAAAAGAAAATATAAATTGAAATTTTAAATGAATCAACAAAATTCTTAACAATAAAGTGTATTTTAATTGCAAAAGAGTAACTTCTTTTTCAAATAACTCTATAAAATATTACCACATCTGTTCAATATATTAACATACGAAACCTTTTAACTTCTATACATTAATATTTGTTAGTATATACAATCACTATTAAGATTTTTTTCATTAAAACTAAGTACACAAATCAAGTTCAACTCAAAACATACAAATCATTCATCATTTTTCCACCAGAATGGTTTTTTTCACTAATAGAAGCAAACAACTTGATAATTTTAGTGGAAGTAAAGTTAAAATGATGGACACACTGCAAAATATTATGCTTCAATTTTGTAAACATCATGTCGGCACTGAAGTTGTGTCTCCATAATTCAATTAATCAATTAATCTTCAAAATTTCTTTTATGTAATCACAAGGAACAGCATTCTATATAAAATAAAAAAATACATGCATTAGAGTAATCACAATGATTTATTTACAGAAATCACCGAGAGAATAAGAATTTAAATATTTATTTTACCTAATAACATGAACAAGTAAAAACATATTTGTATCAGAACAAGTAAAAAAATACTAAAATCTTTGATCTCGTTAAAATTAAGAACTACCTGTAACATAAAAAACCAAAATTAAACATCTGTGCAAAAATTAATATCCCTTATACTCAATAATTAAGGCAATAGTACTTTAAAAACGGATAATTATTAAAGATTAATATAAAAGAAAACAAAACAATTCAAATAAATATTATTTCAGAAAGAAAGCTTTCATTGAATCTTTAAATTAATATTGAGTGTATTTACCTTTTCAATTCCGAAGTCCCAAGCAGAAAACCAGAATTCTTTCATACAATTGGAATCCTGTATCTTCTTTTTCAATCAAATAAATAATAAAAATGATTCATTGGGAAATTAATTGTCTAAAATCCGTATTCTACTACTAAAGATATAAAATCTTCCAACAGTATAAGCAATATGCAGGAAAAACATGGCGTCGAGAAATCATTGCTTGCAAACAAAAAACGCGTTCTGAGCATGCGCGGTTAACTCTAACTGAAGATAACACAACTTTGGGCTCGGTTATTGAAATAAACTCTAACTTGAGTTAGTAAAATGAAATCTGTGGTTACTTTTCGCTGGTGAATAGGAATTTCAGAGTAAAACGACTTTTTCTTCGGTTATTAACTCAAGTTTGGGTTAGAGTTTATGGTGAATACGGCTGTAAGAAGTTTTTTTGCGGGAATTTCGCCTTTCCCGCCTGTGTGACGAAAGCAATTGAGGTCACAAGGTGTTAGTTTCGACCAATCAGGATCGATCAGCAATCTGTGGTCAAGAAACTTAAGTTTGAAGTTATGTTAAGTAACCGGAGATGAAAAAATGTTGGTGAATAGGAAATTGAACTGTAGTTACTAACTCAAGTCATATAACTTAAGTTCCAGTTACATAACCTAAGTTATTAACTCAAGTTTGTTTTTATGGTGAATATGGCCGTAAGTGTTTCTGATATTTTTTTCCTTTGAATTCTTGATATATTTTGAACTTTTTGAAAATAGTAGAATATATTTTCAACGAATTTCGTTCCTTATCGGTTTTTTCGCCGTCCTCCCTTATAATATACAGGTAGTCCATAATAAAGCCCTGGATACTCTTCCTTCAAGGTAGAGTATCCAGGGCTTTAGTCCATAAGACAATAATTTTAAGAATGAAGTTACAGAAAACTAAACATAAGTTTTACAATAAATGAGGTGCTTGCAGTAACAATGAGATAACTCCTAAAGTTTTTTAATGGAGTTAGCTTCTTGTTTCTACAAACACCTCAAATATCAATCGTAAAAAATATTTCCCGATATTCTCCTTAGTATTTATCCGACCTTTTAAATTTTTTATTACATCAGGGCAATGTTTAGGAATATTTTTTAAACTACTGGAATATCAACACTCTAAAACTAGTACCTTCCATGTTTTTTCTTACAATTTTTGCCAATATTATCCACTTTTTTTTTAACTTAAAAGAACTTTTATCACAAATATCTACAATCTGGACACTTTTAACGCCACAGTAGATTCAAAAAACCAGTTAACACTGTCAAAACGATGTTACAACAGATAAAAAGCATCCTACATAACAACACACTATTTCATCAATCAACACAATATTCAGCTCAACAACTATTCTCCCCCCCCTACTTTTTCAACTTCACCATCATCATCATCATTGTTACGGTGGTAGTAATCATTTTTGCGGAATGTCCATTACTCTCTCAACCCTTCTCGTGCTTATCAACTCCCATTAAGTTTTTCATCGCGTTTGACTCCTCCCCCAGATTGATGACGTGGCCCTTTGTGGACGCCGCCGCGGACGGTCATTTGTCTAGACTGTCCCTCGTAATGAAGAGTGACGCGATTGAATTTACCTAGTGTGCCGTAGGGAGAATATGCAAAGGCAGAGGGTTGAGCATGGTATCTCATTGTAAAAAGTTTGAATATCATAACTACGTTTTTATCTATTGTTGTTGCCGTTTATATTAATCCCACTTGTGGAAAATCCAAGCTCCACATCCGCAGAGCGAATAGGGTTTAAGGCAAAGGGGGTGCGGCTCCTGAGAAAATTAGACCCAATGAATGGCAGGAGTCCGACTTAAGCCACAATGATACATGCTGCCACCCTCTATCGCCACCTCCACCATTTAGCCATGTCTCTGAAGGGGTGGGAAATTGTCTTCAGACGACCTGGACCGGTGGTAAACTGCGCCATGACCGACCACAGGTTTTTCCGACCCACAGATTTAGTGAGCACGTACTCCGCATATACTTGGTGTGTCTTTGGTGGTGTCGGGAATGAACTCGGGACCCTCCGATCCCAAAGCCGATGCCTTAACCACTTGGCTCCCCACGGCCCGTTCGTTTTTATCTAGCTACGCTGCAAAAAATAATTGTTAAGAAACAGAAAAGCTCTGACAGCAAAAGTTGCTAGAGCCACCGAGGAAAAGCCTATAGTACTCTATTCATTTTGAACTAGCGCCTGAAGAATGCTTTCCCCCTCGCTCGAAGCGTAACCATAGTTACGTTCTTCGCGCGGCCAATAGTAAGCCTTCTTCGTCGCTGTGAAGTTGATAGTTGTCATGGTTACTGATTCGGTGGTGGGAAGGAAACATTTCCAGGCGAATTCAAAAATGAATTCAATTCAAAATGAACAGAGTATAACAGAGGGTGCAAAATGCTATTTTCAAATACCACGCAGTGATTGACAGAGGGTAGGGTTGGTTGGAAATTGGTAATTTGGCAATTCGGTCGTCACAGCTGTGATTGGCTGCGACATGTTCATTAAATCTGGTTTTAACTGTCTTTTTAGAGGACTATTAGAGGTTCAAGCTTCTTTTTCTCCGCCTCTTGTGACTTGATGAAAGTGGCCTGAGTTGCATGGATGCTATATCCCAGTGTCACCAGATCCCAGAAGATATAGTAATAAACAAATAGAAAGATAATCGGAGAGAATAAAAAGTGAAAGATACAGAGATAAGTAAAATGAGATGAAGAGAAGAGAGAGAGAAAGAAAAAGGAATAGGATTAAAGAAAAAGAGAGTGATGGAGAGAAAAAAAGAAAACGGAAAGTGTGAGGAGGAGAATAAAAGATAGAGATAAACAGAAAGAGGAAGAGAGAGGTAGAAGAAAAGATCGAAAGAAAAAAGAGAGATGAAGAGTAAGACTTCGAAATCCAATGTCTCATAGGACTTCCTATGTTAAGGGGACATGGTACCTTTTTGGCTAAAATCTTTATATACATTGTTATTTGATACTTTTTGCTGGTAATATATGTATTTGCCTTACATTAGATGCATTTCAAGTTGAAAATACTAAAAAATTGAAAATTTATGAGTTTTTTTTATAAAAAAAACTTAAAATTTAAGAGGTGTTTTTAAAATGCTACTCCTCCTACAAAAATTGACTTACACTCATAAAATTTTGTATTTAAGTATCTCAATCTATGTACAACAAAAGCTAGTATCGGTTAAGGGTTTGTACTATTTTAAGTTAGTAAAAATATTGTTTTTCTTTCATCACTTTAAAAAAACCATAAAAATGCTGAAAATCAAAATTCATTGATTTTTTAAAAAAATCTACCATTAATATCCAAAAACCCATACTAGCTTTTGTTAAACCCACTTCCAACAATGACCAGAAAAAGTTTCAAGATATTTGGTGCAATAGATAAAAAGCCTTAGCATTTTAAAGGACGAAAACGTGGTTCTGAGAAAAGCGGACTTGAAGTTTCCAATATCCATAGAGAAGTGAATACGATCAAACATAAAATTAGCCATAACTTGGATAATTTCCAATAAAAATATTCTAAATTTTGTAGGATGATAGACAAATGCATATAGATTAGTTTGAATGAAAACAATTTTTTTCGAATTTTTGTCAAAAAAAGGAACCATGTCCCCTTAAGGATTTCTTACTCTCCTCCACTGCTATTTACCACATGGGGTTGACATACCAAACTCCTCCTTCAAATTTTACATATATGCCCCCAGTACAGAAGCCAAATGTAACAATGATAATAATTGTCCACCAGATTTGGGAGATGGATGACTTAAAAGGAACAAAGGCGTATATTCGAGTGTGGCGCCTGGTTTGCATGTGCTTCCTTTACTCTCTTGATGGTTAATAATTGAGGTGGTTAAGGGGCTTTAAATATAGTTTCCATCGTCTGGTTGTTGTTGTTGTAACAAGAGGACGTTGACTGCGTTATTTTTAATGTGTGAAAATATCTAGTTTGTTTTTATTAATTCTATTTTTGTACTCACACTGTGTAGAAATTATCCTGAGTATTAGGGTTATGATCTGTTTTCAGATTTGAAAACCTAGGGATGAAAATGATGAATAATGGTTTCTATCCATCCTAAAAAAACTTCAATCTTTTAAAATAGTTTTTTTAAAGGTCTCGCACCCAAAAACAGTAAGACATTGCTTCAACACTGCATAACTGATTAATATCTGAATATCAAGTTCATTAACTAGAATTCACAAATTAAAAATACTTTTATATTTTTTCTTTATTATATTTATTAAAAAAGCTTTTTTAAAATGCAGATTTATATTTTCACTAGCTGGTATGCCCGTCCTTGCACGGGTGGAGATGGAGATTTTTTTCCTTAAAATTTTAAATTCATTTTCTACCGGAGCGGATCCAAGGGGTAGCACTCTGGACAGCGCCCCCCTTCGGAACCCAAAAAGGTTGTCAAAATGAGTAAAACCCTACTTTTACCGGTCTACTTTCCAATTCTTTTTCTGGGGGAGGACCCCCATACCTCCCATTAGTACCACCAGGGGATCTTCAGATATTATTTTTAGGAAATACCCAATATTTTGACATTTTGGGTGAAAAAGTAAAGGTAATAGTGTTGAAAAGTGCCCCCTTAGACTCAAAACGTTTCTAAAAATGAGTTTAAACCGTACTTTTACACGTCAAATTAAAAAAAATTTATGGGGGAGGACCCCCATACCCAATGGTACCAACGGGGACTTGTGTGGAAAAGTGCCCCCCCCCCTCTTGGAGCCGTGCTGGATCCGCGCCTATATTTTAATGAGTGAAAGGTGTCGAATCAAGCATTTTAAATTCTGAACGATTTCTGCATTTACCACATGATTCCCATAAAAAAGCAACAAAATATTAGAAAAGTATTCTTCCAAAAATCACTTAAAATGCTCAATTAGAGCCCTTAATTAATTGTATTTTCATAATTTTATTATATCTTTGGTATAAAATTTAATAAAACATTCCTGCAGTTTAAGAAAAAATACAATATTTCCAAAAAGGTTTTGAATCTTACTCTAGTTTTTTGGTCTGTTAACCAACTTTATTAAAAGCAACAATATGATCTTCATTTGATTTTTCATACTCGTTTCTATGGAGACTATTTTAACAACAATGCTATTCCATGAAACTTTTTATTTAAAAATTAAACTGTCAAATAAAAATATTCTGCACTATACTTACCAGTTTTAAAATTTAAAATTTTGTTGAAATATATTTTTAGATTATTAATATGATTTTTAAACAGCTTTAGATATAGCTTTTCTTTTGAAACCTTGATATTTTGCATTATGTTTTTTTTTGTAACAATGGGGTGAACAGATCTCTTCTGGAGGAGAAATAAAGCTATTTCAGCAAAATGACCATAAAAAGAACAAAAAGGGGGTCAAGGGGTCAATTAAAGTTTTCGAAACATAGCCTATGTTTTTTCTGGGATTCTTTTACGTTGGTATACCAAGTTTGGTCCCGATCGGAAGAAAACTGTGGATTTGTATAGAAGACAAACACACATTGACTTTTATTATATTAGATTGATTAACCCTGATAGACCATTTTATTGAAATTATAAGAGGAACGTTTTTGAAAGCTATGCACACACACATGGACAATGAGGAAGTTGCATGATTTTTTTTTTATTTTTTTAATCGATTCCTCTTGCAAAAATAAGCAACTACCCAAAATTTGAGGCCGATCGAGAAATTTTTTGATTGCCAAAAAAATTAACAAAAATCCCCTTTTTAAAAGCGCGCGAAAACGCCAAGAGTTTGGATGTGACGTCATCTTATATTAAACATTGTTGTAAAGCAATGGAGTTGATGGTATTATTGTTGACGTCATCTTATAGTTTAAACAATAAACGTTTTCAGTCACGTGTTTTTTTCTCGACTTTTAAATTAAAATATTTAATTACCTGTACATTTTTTAAAAAAAAACTGACTAGATATTTCATTTTACCATACAAAAAAACATACGGAACACTTGTTTGTTTTTGAAAATCTGACACATGCAACTTCCTTATTATTTTTTCTAATCAGGTTTTACAATCTGAAAAATGTCATAACCATGCTCAGCATCTATTTATAAATTAATTCCAAACAATTAATCCTTGAGTTTATTAAAAACGAAGATGCAGGTAACAAAGAATATTTCGACAAAGTGTTTCTCATTAATCTCCTTTTTACAAACACCTTTAATAATGTTTTACTTTTTCCCACGTTTAACTAACTCTTTCAATCTTGTCTGGCTGTCTGTTCGGGTGGAATTAAGAAATTTGAAACTTTACACAAACAAAACAAAAAACAGAAAGTTAGAAATAAAACTACTAAACTCATTGGCGCAACAGCCCTAGTGGGCCAAGGCCTACGATGCCCATCTTCGTTTTCGAAACCGTGGGGCCCTGGGGTGCAAGTTGTTAGGCATGTGTTAGGCTAACGCGAGACCCCCAGTGTTTAGTTCCCAAGCAAGCTTGGTCCTCATTTTATCGACCCACTGAAGGGATGAAAGGCTGAGATGGACCTTGCCCAGCCCGGGATTTGAACCCCGGGTCTGTGGTGTGGAAGCGCGAAGCACTACCACTGAGCCACTGGGCGGTATAAAGTTAGAAATAATCAACTGTTTAAAAACCTCGTTTTGAAAACGAACTGAAAGGTATAAAATAATTTTTGTAACATCTTGTAAAAAGATATCCTATTCTAACGATTACATTTACCTATCAATCCACAATATAAAATAAGAGGCATATAGAGTTCGAATGGAAAGTGATGAATTAAATACCTAGTGCATAATCTCCACCTTTTCGTTTTAAAAAGTAGTTTAAAAATATTTATACTTTTTAGTCATCACAAGTAGCAGGGAGATAAAAAACACATAATGGAACTCGGGCTTGTAAGATTCCGATAAAAAGCACTTATTTCAAAAATGATTTGTATTTGGATTTCAATGACATAGTGAAGGAAACCACTTATTACCTTCGCTACCCTTCTTCCAAAATACTATTATAGTCTTTAAGTATTTTATACCCAAAAAAGGAACTTTTTTACAAAATAATTGTATAAAGTCGAGGTATTATGTGAATTAAATGAAAATCTTCTTTAAACTAACTCCGTCTCTCTTTTCCAGTTGATTTCTCTCAAGGCCATTATTTATTTCAATGGGGAGAAGAATTTTTTTCTTTGGACCCCCATAGTTTGAGCATTTATCTATTTGATTTATAAGAATGAAATATTCTCCTGCTTTGACAAATCTGAAAATAGCGAAAAATTCTTGTGCAAATGTTGACAACTCAATTGAAAAAACAACGTTTATTTTTACAACGTTAAAATTTTGAATTAAAGAGCATGAAGGTTATGTCAGAAAGCAGGAATTTGACTAATCATCCATAGCTAAACATGTTTGGAACTTGAATCATAACTTTGAATTTTCATCTGCTACCATTATTAAAAATTGTAATATACCTAGTGACCTTGATTTTTTTAATCGTTTTATATAAATAAATTTTCTGATTTCCTTGTTAATGATTTAAATAGCATTCTTTATTTCTTACCCATCTGGTTACCTTTGTATTGATTCTGCAATTAACCATTAGCTTTTGTATTTTCACTCATGTTGTGTTTTTCCTCTATTGCATTTTCACTTAAACTGTAACTTTTTGCCTTCATGTTTTATTTGAATTGCCGATTTGATGTTTACATTCGTCTTTCAGTACTGATGAAGGGGATTCATTGATCCCTGAAACAATTGTCTAGTGCTATTTATCTTTTAAATTGTGTAAAATAAACGTTGTTTTTTCAATTGAGAAATCTGAAAATGTTTTTGTTTTGAGCACCTGCAGTTAAGCAAAACTACCATTTAGAATTTAAACCATCAAAAATTATAATCCTCTTTTAGTTAAACGTTTTACATGTAGAAGTAAATGCTTGAAATATTGTATTTCTTTGAATAATTTCTTATCTTTGAATAATATTGAATTGAATAATTTCTTTGAAGGACTTTTTTCTAACAGTAGGAACTAATTTATTCATAGACATCTTTGAATTCATTAATTTTAAAATTTCCTCCTCATATTTGTTTTAGAATTGGTATTAAATAAGATTTCAATATCTTCAATTGCTTCATTGTTTTTTTCTTTAGCATGAATTTTATACTTGGTTATAATTACAATTACCTCCCTAGAGAACAAATTAGTCCCCAACACTTAGTCCAACTTAAATCCTCCTCGAATTCTATATTTTTAAAAATCTTTAGCTATATAATTTACGTAATTTCGTTTCGTTTTTATAATAACAGTTTAATTTTGAGATAAGAAAAGAAAAAAATATTTGTTTTTATTTTTTGTGCAATATCTTTCAAAGAATTTTTCTTTTCGATATAACTTCTTTTTATCAGCATTTGAAATTTAATTTTACTATAAATATCATATTTTTTCATCTATTACTTATTTGTAATCTAAATGTTCAAGATGTTACTTTTAGTCTATTACTATTTTTAATCAAGTTTAAATTCAAGCTGATTACTTTTGATTGTTAAATCGTATCTCTCTATATTAAAAAAAAGTTACTGTCACCGCCGCCGCCGCCGCTGCCGCTGTTTCAGAAAATTTAATTTTTCAACTCTTTGAACTCTCATATCGCAAAAACTAATTGATAGAAATTTATGAAATTTGAAATGTTTGTAGAGGAATATTTGGGGCACATTCTCGAACAAAAAACTAACTGATGTGATAATTATTACTGGGGTATTTTTAAGGTCAAAGTTGAAGTTTTTCTTTTTTAGCTGCGTAATCCAGTTCAGCGAAATCTATTAGTAGCAGAACTTAATTTTTTTGCAGCCTAATACTCTGAAGTATGAAGATGTGCACTACGTCGCCCTTTTTTCGAATTTCGAATTAGGTTTAGAGTAATTAATTTTTTAATTTTCGAAATTTTTGACACTTTTTCGTTTTTTTCTATCTAAAATGAAAACTAATCACGGTATCAATATGATTTTTGAAACACTTATATTCTTATTTTTTAGAAAGAGATTGGCGTTTAATTCTTTAAAAAATTCTAATTAGTTTTGGAATTATTAAGCATCAAAGTTTCATTTTTTTCATAGTTTTAGTAGGTCTTTATCAGACGTGTTTAATGTTTTTAAATTTTATATTTGCCTGTTCACTAGATTGTCGCGAGCACGGATATTTAAATTTAAAAGTTTTGAGGTGCACATTTTTGCTCTAAGTTTGCTAGCGATATAGTATAGACTTGGTTAATAATTATAATCTTTTAAAGATACTACGATATTTTTTGAACTACTAGAGAAATAAATAATTTAGCTTTTTTAAGTGTTATTTGTGCCGATGGAAGGAAGAGGATTTTCGGGAAGTTTGTTTTACTCTGCTAAAGTTCGATTGCAGATATTACAGATCGCGAAGCGATCTGTTAAGAGCTGCATAGCAGTTCCGGGGGTTGGTGAGCGTAAGCGAGCTGGGGGCGGTAGCCCCCTATCCATTAAATTATTGATAATTTAAAAAGGAATATTTCAGTAATAGTTTGATATTTTCCGGGTAATGATCCGAATTAAATTATTGAAAAGTTTGAGAGATAAAAAGTTTCGATATTAAATGATCATTAACTATACTCTGTTCATTTAGAATTAGCACCTGAGACATAATGTATTAGAAAAAATTATTCTAATTATCGTCGAAAAAATTTTCATCTGCAATGACAAGGCAGCCTAAGCAGAAGTAGTTAAAATACTGTAAAAAATCGATCACTGGAGTTGTCTGATGAGCGTTATTAAGCATTATTGAGCGTTTTTGATCCTGTTTCAGGAGCCTATTCTAAATGAACAGACTATAAGCAGACAAGTTCCAGGTTGTACTGGATGATTGAGATGAAACAAGCGAGCTCTGCTCGCTAAGATCGCGAAGCGATCTTCAAAGAACTGCGAAGCAGTTCCGGGGGTTGGTGAGCGATAGCGAGCAGGGGGCAGAGCCCCCTAGTATCAATAAAGAATAATTTTTTCTCTGAACACTAGATGAATAGGTATATTGATAAATATGGTTTTCGAAATATACAAAAAAACTGAGAGAAACTTATTTCATTTTATTATTAATTTAAATTGTATTGGCTTTAGATTTATCTAAATTTTCCAAAATTTTAAGGAGATTTAGTTTTTATACACTTCTAGTTTTACCGAATATTCCTCATTCTATAAAACTTGTGTGTTTCAAGTTACTGTTTATCTGAAAATGTTGAAATATTGTGCTTAATATTCCTTGTTATGAAAAAAATTTCTTAACATTTAACCGAAACAATATACAGCCCGACTTCCTCGAGAAAAACTTTAGACGTCTTACAATATTATGCCGTAATTATAGGAACGAATCATTACCCCCTATTTTGTGTGTGATAGTAATTCATAAACGCCGTAAAAACGTTTTGAGCCCAATCTCTGTAGCTATCATTTATATTTTAACTTCTTTTCAAAATTTTGCTTTACTGTTAGTGTTTTTCTCGGACCATAGGTTTGTTTGAAAAAAGAATTCAATTTATTTTTCATTATTGTTTCATGATAAATGAGTCGCACATTTTTAAACATTTTAAGTTAGATGCTTTAAACAACTAAATCAAACGTTTTACTATTCCAAATGTTATTGCAGTCCCCTAATTATATTTTTAAAAGCATTCATTCACCTAATAAAAATAATTCTCTCCCTCGAAAAAATCTCTCTGATTTGTGTGTCCTCCAATCAAAGCCATCCACCAATACTTTTTTTATAAAGTAACAGATGGTGCTGGAAGGGAAAGAAATATCAAGCTTTTCCCCGAATATCATACGAGCCTGATGTTTTAATTAAAAGTTCACTACGGTTCACCAAACGAAAAAACTTATTATTTTTTGCACTGAGCTTAAATCGAACGCTTTGTTTTATACCTAAGTCATATAACCTTTTATATTAGTCTCGATTCTGTAAGTAATTTGTTCACTAGTGTATTTTTTGTTCTATAATCGTTTGTAAATGTTTTTTTCTTCCAGGAGTATTTCCAATGAGGGTTGTCAAAGCAATCTGAAGATCTGATTGGTCGACTGAATTATGCGGAGGCGATTTTATTTTGAACACCAGATCATAGGAGCACTTTTACTGGTCATTTACTATCCCTTCTCAGGTAAGCAAAATGTTTCTATGTAGTATCAAAATAATTGTGTTATTTTTAACTGAAATATATACGCACCATATATGAAGTCTATATACTCATACACAGTTATACGTAGTAAATAACAGTTTTTTTAACTATAGTGTTTGGTAGTTTCATAAAATTAATTGTTGAAAAAAAATATGTGAACTATCCTGTCATTATGGACCGGAGAATTCAGCATTATGATAACATCAGTTATAGTTAACTATTTATTTAATTCACAGATGTGTTCACAAAAACAGGGTTTGACCATGACTAACTAAAGTTATAAATTGAAAACATCGGAAGTGCTGAAGGGAATCTTGGTCGAAGTAACATGTCGTTCCGGTTGAGCTTGCCTACACTTTATGAAAACTGAATTAATTTAACGTCTGTTTTAAATGGTTTTCCAACCACTTGTTTTGTTAGAATTCTCTTAAATATTAAAAAATTGAGAAACATTAAAAAGAAATGACACCAATAAGTTATAGAAAATGGGAATAAATATTTACATTTTTATCTCTCTCTCTCGTTTGAAAAATAAAACCAAATAAGCTGAAAATTACCACCTAGGACATTTAAAACTAAATAGGGGATTGAGGAAAGAAAGCTTTTACGTAATGTTGCTTTGTTGTTTTTCTTGAAGAAAGCGGTAGTTTGTAAATGAGAAAGTCATCATTAGTCAAGTCAGCCTGGTAAGCCAGTGTAAACAAATTTCCTAATTAAGGCTCATTATCTGTCTTCACCACACATTCTTACCATGTTAGGAATAATGTGTAAGGGGCTTAATTTGTTAAAAGAAGGTTAAATATTTATCCAGGGTCTTAAAATAGTATAATTGATAACAATGCATACTATAATAGTGTATTATGATGTATTGTTATTTGTGAACAATATACATTCTAATTAGAAAACATGTAGGGAAGAGGGGGCCACATTAGTACAAGCCACTTATTTCTGTGTTAAATTCAACTTAAAAATCAGAAAAAATACCAATAAGTAGCTGTATCAGTACCTCCCTTTGCCTGAATTTTCAAAGCAGTGGGCCCATTGGATCCCTTACTGTTTGAAAATTGCCTGCTTTCGATGGTGCAAAGTAAATTTTTTCCTCCTTTTATTGGTGTGAAAATTCAATCAATGAAGTTTTTGAACTAGAAATTTTGCCTTTAATTCTACTGCGGCATCAATAAACTAAATATAATTTCAGGAATGCTGCGAACTTTTGAATAAATCAGTTTTTGTTTCAACGTTTTGAAATGTATGGGGAAATATTCAAAAATGTACTTTTTGTGTGAATGTTCCTTCCCTCTCCCCTAAAGGTCGTATTATATCAGGTGCATAATTTATTTGGAAATAAATTATAATAAATTGAGGCTTAGAACCATAAGGTGAAACGTTGCAACGCAATTAAACTTCAGCAATAGTGTAAGTTACTGTGGGTATAATTATTATTACAACAGGTAACTTTTGCACCATGCTATGGGTAGTAATTTTTGAAATAAAAATGTTTGGCAATATAGTATAAATGTTTCGTAATGGGATATAACTTCATTTGAATTATTAGAATTTAGCAAAACGATTTCTAAATTGTAATTGTGTAGTAAATAAGAAATTCCACTTTAAAGAAAATTATTGTCTCTCGGTGCCGAATTATAATGCTATTATAATGCTTTGTATAATTATATAATTTGTATAATTTGTGTATTTGTATAATTGCCGAAGTATAATGCTTTGAAAAAACTCTAAAATATCGATGTAATTTTATTTATCGCCAAGTATTTGTTTTTGTGCCAATATTGTTTGATTGCTATTTTGAAAAATGTCGCCAATATCACCATGTTTTCGAAAATTCAAATGTAAAAAGGGTAAGTAGCTATAAATTACTAAAAAGAGTTACTCCTCCTTAGCATTTCCAAGATCAGAAAAATAAAATAAATTTATCAACTCTAGTTCTTATTCTACCATTCACTAGTAACTTTTAATCGTGGCTAGTTGACTCCAAAGATCCCTTAAATGTGTAACGTAATTTGAGATCGGCCCTTTTGTATTTTATTTGGTTGTGATTCCTTTTAAATACATTTACACCAGTTTTCTCACGAGCAATATTTATTTCCGGTACCAAGAAAAGCATCATGTTCCCCTGGATGCCAAAGATTATAAACAATTTTCAAGCACGGTGAAATTTGATTACCTCTTTTGCACTCCCACGAAGCATGGTACGGACTTCAAATAACTCAAACCTTGGGTTAACTTGATTACCATTTCTTCAGATAAATTAAAGTCTAGAATGGAGAACTTTCCTTTTGCTTTCTTTTGCCTATACTAATGAAACTTCACAGATCCTTGGTTTTGTGAGGATTTTTCTTTCGAGGATTTCAACATTTTATTATAAGTTTTTACATTTTGTCTTGGTGAAAACCGACGGGTTGTTAGAAGATGGTTTTTATGCTCGATAAAATTTTTTAATCCATTTTTTTACAAACTCTAGCATAAAGATATTTTTTATCAAAAGCTTAAGGACCCTACTTGTTTTTATTCAGGGATTCGTCCTTAACGTTAAAGAAATATTTATGGGAAGGCTATTCTTAGAGTACCCAGCCAAGTTTTAGTTAAAGGCATTGTTATATCTTTACTCAACAAAAAAAATTTTTGTAAATTATTCTGGTTTCTCTTAATTTCATATCGCTCCTTATTTTCTCAGTTTATTTTTATTTCCTTACTAGCTGTTATACCCGGCCTTGCACGGGTGGGGTGTATAAATTTATTTTTTAAAATATTTCTTAAAATACATTTATAATTTTGTAAATTAGCAATATTACAAATCATCCCGGTATCCCAGGCGCCTCTTTCCTATCCCAGTGTTCCCGGTAATCTTATCCCGTTGCCCGGTGATCATGGTAATTTTTCTAATCCCGGCTGCGTTCCCGGTAATTTTCCTATCTCAGTGTTTACGGTAATTTTTATATTCCGGTATTCTGGGTGTCTTTATGGTAAATTTCCTATCCCAGTGTTCTCGGTAATTTTTCCTTCCCGATGTTCTCGCTAATTTTCCAATCCCGGTGTTCTTGTCACTTTTTACAATTCCGATGTTTCTGATAATGTTTAATAATATCTTGGTGCCTTTATAAAATAACAAATTTGAAACCGTAGTAAAAAGTCTAGTGAACAAATTAAGAAATTTAAAACCAGTGTTTAAAACTAAAATAAAAGATCTAGTAAATGAAAAAGTCTAGTGATCTGTGTCTCATTTGAAACAATGTTTTATTTTTAACTCGTTGTATGACTGGTAAAACAGGTTTTCAAACACGGAAAAATAAGTGAAAAAAAGCAGGAAAAACGGGAAAAAAAGAATGAAGGACTGATTTTCTCTTTATAAATTATAGCCTATGTGTTATTCTGATGTATAAGCTACATTATGGTAAAATTTCATTAAAATCCATTCAGTAGTTTTTGCGTGAAAGAGTAACAAACATCCGGACAAACATTCACAATTATAATAGTAGTAGGATGTACTTGTATAGGGTGTCCGTAAAATAAACCCGATTCAAGGGCTTCAAGCAACCAAACCGTTCATCGGAATTGAATGAAATTTTGCTGGAAGGCGTTTTGAGGGATGCGGACGAGAATGGTATGTGGTGGAGCATTTAAACCTTTATCAGTTGTGGTCAAAGTTAACAATAATTTTTTGATAATTCCCGATCTAGACCACCTTTTTTTATTTTCGCAACGGGATATCTGATGTGAAAAACACAAATGAAGTTGAAACGGTACCTCTAAGTTGCAAACCCTTCCCTAGAAAGGCAAATTAAAAAAGCTATGCAACAATTGGATTTGTAGGGGCTGGACTAGGGAGTTGTTATGCAAATATGACTGGTTAACCGGGAAAATAAGCAATTAAACCAATGAAATCAAGGATTTTAGTACTTTCACTAGTTTTCATTATTATTTCCTCATTCACTAGTCGTATTTTCTTAATCATTCACTAGTCCAGTGTTTACTAATCCAACGATTGCACAGATTTTTCATTTGTCTCTCTAGGGGCTGGTTTACAACTTAGAGGTACCGTTCCAACGCCATTTGTGTTTTTTCTACATCAGAGATCCCGTTGCGAGAAAAATAAAGGGAGGCTAGATTGGGAATTTTCAAAACATTTTTAACTTTGACCGCAACTGATAAAGTTTAACTGCTGCACCCCATACCATTCTCGTCCGCATCCCTCAAAACGTCTTCCAGCCAAACTTAATTCAATTCCGATGAACGGTTTAGTTGCTATAGAGTCCCTTGAATCGGGTAAGTTATTTTATGGTCACCCTGTGTATTTATTTTCTTTATCCAGAGCAAATTTAGTAACTTGAACAGGGTTGGCCGGATTGGACCCAATGGGTTTTTTCAAAAAAACCCATGTGAAAAACCCCACATTTTGGACCCATTTTTGGGTTTTTTCAAGAAAAATCATGATTTTGGCAGTTCCTTCAAAATTTAATATGTTTTTTTTTCAAAGTTTAGGATATTTTTAAAATTTTAATTGATTTCTCAAAATTTAAACTAGGTTTTAAAAATTAAAAGGTGTTTTTTCAATTTCAGAGAGTTTTTTAAAAAGTTAAATAGGTTCTTTCATTATTCAGTGGGTTTCTTCAAAATTTAGGACGTTTAAAGTTCAAACTAGATATAAAAATAAAGAAGATTTAAAAAAAAATTTCAGTGGGTTTTTCAAAGTTGAATAGATTTCTTTCAATAATGAATGGGTTTTTTCAAAGTTTAGGATATTTTTAAAATTTTAGTGGGTTTTTTCAAAATTTAAACCAGGTTTCAGTAAATAAGGGGTGTTTTTACAATTTCAGTGTTTTTTTCCAAGTATAAAAACTTAGAAAAAACCCACATAACTGTGGAAAAGGGGACATTATTTTGACGGAACACATTTAACATAGAAAGAACTCACTAAAATTTGAAAAACCCATATACTTTGCAGGAGAAAACCACTTAATTTTTTAAAAAACCCACACTTTTTCCGAAAAAACCCAGTTTTATATGTTTTTTTTATGGTTTTATTGAAAAACCCCCAAAAAACCCAACCCATTTGGGTTTTTTCGAAAAAACCCGGGTTTTTGCCAACCCTGAACTTGAAAGTCTTTAATTTGATATCGGGAAATAGGAAGCTTCCTCCTCCCCTCTCTAAATATCTTATTAAATCAATGATAAAACATTTTAATATAGTTTAAAATTCTTTAATTCGAATCTTTCATAAAAACTTTTTAACGACCAAGTAACGTGTCCAATAACGTGTCACCCCTCACCTTTATATGATGACACTATAACTCTGGAGTACCTAAAATAAGGGAGAAAAAGTTTTTAAAACAAAAGTGATGTGCACAATACTTAATTGGATTTTATCAGATGCATTTCCAGGCAAATAGGAAATATCTAATAATCATCTTTGTGAAAGAATTTTCAATCGAAACGCGAGTAAATTATAATTTTGAGAAACATGAATTACAAAACTGAAAATAAATCTTATGCACAAATATGATGAATATTAGCAAAATTTTTCTGAAAACCAATTGACGATTCTAAAAAACATCTTTGATGTTGTTTCAATTAAGCCTCATACGTCTTCGGGAATTCGGATGTTTTTATCTGAAATATCCTTCACATAAAGCTGAAATGAATTTCCACTGTTGCCATCCCAAGCAAAAGAAAGTAAAAACATATCTTTATTGGTAAACTTTCTCAAAAAGCAGTCCACTAGAAAATATCACAATATCTCATCAGCAAATGCATCCAATCTACGTAAGCTTGTTTGAAGCTATCATCAACACAGCGGTTCGTTCTAAGCCGACTAATTCTTGCTGCTTATTAAGCATTCGCTATCGTTTCTGAAAGAGCTTCGGTTTTTTTCTCGTCCAATCATAAATTACCTTTTTCGCGCCAAATTAAGCCTTCACCATCGATTGGCTAGAGAAGCTCCGGGTATGAAACTGAGGATGGCAACGGCTTAATAGGGTTTTAAGCGGCGGAGTTCTGAAAGTTACTTTTGTCGAAACGATGTTTATTGCTTTTTCTTTTGTTCGAATATTCTTTTTTTTGTTCTGAAACTATGTATTAATAACGAGATTCTTTTAACGACCGGAGAATAAGGATGTGCAGGAGTGTAGGCAACGTTGTAACGTTATTATTTGGGTTTTAGAGAGAATACAAAATAAAGAGTGTTTGATTTTGTTATGTATTAGCCTTATGGATTTCTTTGAAAGCTTAAAAATAGTTTATAAACGTCCTTTAAGTCGAGTGAAAATAATTAATATAGAAAGGGGGAAAAGAGAGAGAGTTGAAGAGGATCTTAATTCTTACACAAATAAATACTAGTAAAAGTATGATGGGGTAGATGCACCAATACCCATCCACACTGTAAAAAAACTGTTATTTTAATAAGGGAATCCTATCAGCTGTGATACCAGAAAACCCCTGAAACTTGTGCAAGGAAATTACATTGATACAGAATATGTACTCAGATTACATAGTTGTAACCCCCGATACAGGTTGTGTCTCTTTACTTGTGATTTATTTGCAGTCTGGCAGTTCTTTACAATAACACGATTTCCCTGCACAAATAAATAACAGGGGTTTTTTGTTAGCTTATCTGACAGATTTTCTGTGTTAAAATAACAAGTTTTTTAGATTACTAGGATTTTTTAGATTGTCCCATCATGCTCGCTATCACTCACCAACCCCCGTAAACTGCTTACATAGGAACTTTTGGAATTGTTTCGCAATTCCCACAAATTCCAACTCGCTGAATTTAATACACTTTATAAAACAATTTGCGGAAGAAACGTCAACCAACTTTCCAAAAATACGTTACAAATCCCTTCCATGAATTATATTTATATATTAACTCTTACTCTGAAAATTAACTCTTACTCTTACTCTGGAAACCTTTCTCCAAAAACCTTTTTTTAGAATAGAGAGGTATATGTTACGGGCAAATTGATAAACCTTATTAATTATGCCGGAAGAGATGCCGATAAAGTGATAAATTCAATGACATTTATCTATGAGTATTTATTACATTTCTCGAAATACCTGGGCGCTATTAATAAAGCCCGGATTTATCCCATTGCCAGTAGCATAAGCTTATACATACTTACATGGTATTTCAAAAGTATGTACGTTTCACGGCTTTTATTTGGAACCAACGTCTCATAGGGTGATGAAAATAAGGTATTCCTCCAATTAAGCGACCATTCTGCATCTTTAGGGGTTACCTACAGCAACCATAGCGGTGAAATAAAAAAAGTTAGCAGCAGCACTTGAATAAAGGCCGCTAACTTTGATTATCATAAAAATTGGACATAATTTGTTATCAGTATCATATAACTTTCTCCTGGAGATCAGAAAAAGCGGTAATGTTTTCAACCACTTTGTATGGATAGAAACTTTCAAGTTTCATGCCCTTTTAAGTCCACAAAGCCCCTATACTAATGATAGTAGGACTTGTTCCCATTTACCCCTGATTCCCAATTACCCCACCTAGCCTTACATTTTCAGCCCTCAAAAAAGTTCAAATTTGCAATTTTCTGGGACTTTTTTAGTTAAAATTTGTCTTCATTTCCCTAAAACACGTAAAATCACATGATTACGCTGTAAAACTTGCAAATTTGTAAATTTTTCTTCTTTGCCTATTTGTATGGTTCTCTAATGAAAAGAAAAGTTTCATTTAAATACATCCCGTGTTCTCATTAAAATAATTCATTCCTTCTTATTCCTGGTATAAAGTATTTGCTCATAACTGAAAGGAAATGAAAAGTAAAGTTAACGACAATTCTAGTAGTTCAACATTAGTTCCGCAAAATATATCCAAAATTTTAAATCGAATATCAGCCTGCCTAGAAATAAAATACTTTCCTTAAGATATAAAACGCTCAACGTCATCACATCATTTTCTACTTTACTGGGTGAAAATTACTTTCTTTAAATTTCAAACCGTACTCCCATTACAAAATAAGTTTACGGAGGGAACTTATAAAGGATCATGAAAAAAGTTTCGTTTTAATAATTCCAAACTTAAAACTATCGTCTCCTGCGATAGCCGTTCCCAACCTCCGAAATAAAATTCCATTTCTGCTCTTTCGTAACTGGAGATAAAAAAATAAATTTGTCTTCGCTCAGTGGCATCAATGAAGAACCAAAAGAACATAAAAAACAAGATGGCGTGGAATTTTTTTCCTCTTATCAAAGGGTGCAATCTGAATCATTACTTCTAACAGATGAACGCACTTTTGCTTTCAAGAGTACTTTAACGGGATTCGATAAGAAACGTCCTGGAATCGGAAATTTTTCAGTAGCGAATGTGGCGGGGGGAAAAAGATTACCTACCGTGCTGCCAAACAGGATTTAATGCAGTGAATTGACGTAAAAAACAGAACTAACTTTTGGGTTTTTCGATGCCTTACCGGCTAGAAATGTTGGCGTATCGTTCAATAATTTATCATATTTCGTCAAATTTGCGTTTGAAGTAACGTTTATGGATGGCTGATGATCATATTATTTAACTTACTTTTCCTAAAAATGTAGAGCTCGTAAATTGCTTTAAATTTATATTCCAAATTTTTATTTTCTTATGGGGTTCTAGTTCTTTATCAAATATATATTTTTCCATGATGAGTGAAAATTCAGTTCATATTATAAAAACGAGTTTTACAAATTAGGTCCCAATTAGGTCAATTAACACCAATAACTAATAAAAACATAGTGAGCATATTTGCCACTGTAAATGAGATAGGGTATAGTAAATTAATATAATCTTTCTGCAATAAATATCTTTCTAAATAACTATAATAAAGAAAGTCTTTATGAATCACAACATAGCAATTATAAAAGCTTTTTAAAGGTACAAATTTACTTATACACTGTAAATGCATGAAATATTTTTCAAAGCTAATTAAATACAGCACTTCGAACCGAAAGCGTTTTGAGTGAAAAAAAAATTTCTTAAAGTGTTGATAAAAATTAGAGTCAGAAAATCTGACATTGTTTCAATCCAAATTTATAATTTCAATCATTACCTTTAAAATTGGGAGGGGTGCCTTCTTGTATGATTTTTTTAATTGGAAGGGGGCCCTATTGAAACTACACTATTATTAAAACACATTTTTAACACTTTAAACATTTCCAGAACACTGTTATAGCACAATAAGTTCATGAAATGTTTTACCTAACTACACAACGTAAATGTTATTAATTAAAGGACAAAAAGTGTTCTTGTGAATCTCTTATATTGTATTTATAAGATAATAAATTTCCAGTGCTTAATGAGTCAAATTTTACATTTTACTGCGAATGGTACCTAATCTAATTAAATTTACCTTGCAAACAACTTATTAAAATACTGCATTTCTAAGTCATTGTTAGTATTGATACATCAAACTAAATTTCTCTGAATGCACTTTATTTTTATAAAATCAACGCTTCTGAAACTAAGTTAATGTATATTAAAGTCTATATATTTTTTAATTTAATGAGCATAATAAACGGTTAACATAACGTAAAACGGGGTGAATCGGATCAATTTTAAAGTTTGAACTGCCTCCAAAAGTTTAATAATAAAGATTTTGGAATGCTTTGAAAATAATATTTCGAGTCCCAATTAATACTTTAAGAACCCTTTGAACAAATTCAATTATCTTGAACGGTTTATTTTATATAAATTTTTAATTGCCGTGATCCGATTCACCCTCAATGCGGGGTGAATCGGATCACTGCCAGTTTTTGTGGAAAAAACGCAATTTTTACGTCTTATAGTGATACAGGATCCTGAAATTAGCCTTCTAATAGTCTAATAAGGTAAAATTAATACATTTTGCTAAAATAATGAACATTTAAAAAAATAAAATATAAGGTGTTCAGAAAAGTTGATACTTTTTACCAAAGTTTCATGTTTGAAATTTTTTTTTGAAAAACTGGTAATAGGTGGAGATTTCAAACGAAGATTATTTTGGTTTACGTATATGTAAGAATATAATGCATGGTTTTGGAATTTCTGGTGGTATTATTTCCTTTCAAAATGGTGGTTAGAAAAGAATACCGCAAACGACGATTTTCGTAATTTTTTTTCGGACGCTTTAAAAACTGGGAAGAATGCATAATTCATGGCTAATAAAAGTTTGCTGTATATTTGCAATGTTTAAATTAAGATGTCAAAGATTTGAGATGACTTGATAAGTTTAAGATAGCAAATTTTGGCTTTAAAACTGCATATAACTGGTAATTTTCCATAGTTCTTCATCACTTCACTCGCTCCGTTGAGCAGCTGGTGTATGAAATAAAATGAAGACAGATGTTTTTCTGAAAAAAATTAATTATAAAAGCATTAAAAGTATTTCCATAACACATTGTTTTATCTGTTTCCAGTTTCGAACAATAAGTGTTGCTTTTTTGATTGTTTACATACGTAGAAAAGAATAACTTCGTTCGCTTTACCGTAAGTTTAACGAGTGCAATTCTCAGAAGCTAAAAAATAATGATCTCTTAAATATCGCACTGATTTCTGCACCTATAATTGCTTTCCTATAATTGCATTCCAAAGATAATTTAATATATTGCATATTACTAAACAGCTGGGTCTATATGTACACTGTAAAAAATATTGGTGTCATTTAACACCTAAAGTGGTGGCAACAAAGTTTCCACCCCTTTGGGAGTATTAAAACACCAGCATAAACTGGGGTTTCATAACACCAAAATTTTTTCATAACGTTGGTGTTATGAAACACCAGCATAAATTGGGGTTTCATAACACCAAAATTTGCTCATCATTTTGGTGTTATGAAACCCCAGTTTATGCTGGTGTTTTAATACTCCCAAAGGGGTGGAAACTTTGTTGCCACCACTTTAGGTGTTAAATGACACCAATATTTTTTACAGGTGGGTAATAACTTGAAATTTGATATACAATTGCATAAAATTTATAATTTTAGTACATAATAAAATATATTAAAACTTTTAATGAGTTATATAAATAAAATAAATATCTTTCAAATTAGACTTAATTTAAAAGCAAAAAAAATTGGATAAAATGATTTTTATAAAAGGGGGTAATTCCACATGTATAACTGACTGACATTTTCAAAGAAAAACAATAAGTATTTTGTAAATTACTTCCCAAAATAAATTTTTAAAAAGGTTTTCCACCCAGTTATTGCTTTCTTGTTAGCTAAATTTAATGGAATAAATAAATTAAAAAAAAAACATATATTGAAAATTTAATTGTGTCATTAGAGATTTAGTCAACAAAAAGGCTGCAAACTGGTATAGAAAAAAAATTTTAAATTATTTTTGGGAAGTAAATAATACTTGTTGTTTTTCTTTGAAATGTTCCATATTCCATGCCCATGGAATATGGAACTTGCATGATATTTTTAATCTATTCTACACTAAAAAAAGCCACTACACAAAATTTGAGGCTGATTGAGAAATTTTTCGCTTGCAAAAAAAATTACAAAAAATCTTTTTTTTTTCGAAGCACCTATATTTATTAAAACACTCATATCGGACACTTCTGAAAAAAGAAATCCTCAACAAAACATAGTATAAACAATTTTTATTTCAATTTGGCTCGATGGATTCTACGTCACTGTGCATGCAAACACACTTCGCGTTTTCAGTTTTATGTGTTTTTTTTCAACTTTTAAATTAAAATATTTAATTACTTGTACACTTTTTTGAAATTTTAACAAAATATTTCATTTTATAATACAAAAAACCATACGGAACACTTGAATGTTTATGAAAATCTGACACATGCAAGTTCCTTATTACCCAAAATGGAAGTAAAATATTTACCCTAAAAATAATTTAATGCAAGAAAAAGAAAATTTCTTATGCTTTTTGAATGGATAATGTATAATCACAATTTTAATTATCTTAATTAGAAATGTTAATTGTTGACTACTGAATAACACAGTGTACTATCAAACCAATTACAGTTTAAAAAATAATTGCACTTTATAGTTTGAAATCTTAAATATACTTATAAATAAATATACTCTTAAATATACAAAACAAAAATAAAATACTGCAAACAATCTTCATTTTCATAAACAATAATACCCTTGAAATTAGCAATTTTTAGCCATAATTTGTATTAAAAATAAAACTTTAAACAATTAAAACTATGATCCTAGCAAAAGGCGACTTTTTAATGGCAAGTTTCCTCAAAGGGTGCCTATGTTTTTTAACTAAACCAACTTACTAAATCCAAAATAAAGGAAGAAAAATTGCACTCACCTTTTCTGAGAAGTCCAATGGGGAAGCTTGACAACATCAAAACCTGGAAGGTAGTGTTATGGGTTGAAGAAAACACTTCTTAGTTACTGATACTCAAACATTTAATTTCTTAATATTTACACTTTATACAGATGTATGATAATTACTAGGCCAGAAGCATGAGACATTCAGTTAATTTTTTTCCACAACAAGAATGTCTCTCTAAAATAAAAGTGTCCAGAGTCCAAGTTGATGAGGAACCAAGGATCACCACACAACAAGGATCGGCACAGGAGCCGAAGAAGAGCCAGAGACTCCCCCAGGGACTGTAACCCTGAGCGAAGTAGAACCAGGTACTCCTCCAGGAACCGGGAGCAAGGCGGAATAGGAGCACCTTCAGGAATCAGTGTCCAGAGTCCAAGTTGATGAGGAACCAAGGATCGGCACAGGAGCCGAAGAAGAGCCAGAGACTCCCCCAGGGACTGTAACCCTGAGCGAAGTAGAACCAGGTACCCCTCCAGGAACCGGGAGCAAGGCGGAATAGGAGCACCTTCAGGAATCAGTGTCCAGAGTCCAAGTTGATGAGGAACCAAGGATCGGCACAGGAGCCGAAGAAGAGCCAGAGACTCCCCCAGGGACTGTAACCCTGAGCGAAGTAGAACCAGGTACCCCTCCAGGAACCGGGAGCAAGGCGGAATAGGAGCACCTTCAGGAATCAGGAGCGCAGAGGAACCAGACTCCTCCAGGGAACGGAGCGAAGAAGAACCAGGTACCCCTCCAGGAACCGGAAGCGAAGAGGCACCAGGCGTGTCACCTCCAGGAACCGGGAGTCAATTCTTTGAAAAAGTTCACATTCTTAGCTGTAAATAGAGGAGTATTAATATGACATAGAGCACGGTCAAGGTACGGTGCCTTGACCAACTCGGAGGGAGAGAGTATAAGGTCTTCGCCGATAACATGGTAACTGAAAAAATGTCTTTAATTTGAAAATCCTGAAACACAGTAAAGGCAGTGAAAATGTTATCAAAGCCCATTGACTGTTCTATAGCTGTGCGGCTGAATTCGAGGTCACTGAACGGTCAAAAGGATAATATGTAAAGTACCAAAATTTGTTTTTGTGACCATTCAGCATTTAATGAGCTTTCTTATTTTTTCAGATTCAGGGATTTAGGATTTCAACAAGCTAATACAAGCTTTAAAATATTTTTTGTGTTTTTCATGCATAGAATTTAGTAGACCCAAATAAAACAAACGTTCAGCGAATTGGCAGATTTCCGCCAATTGGCGGAAGAATCACATGTATAATAATGTTAGCAAATTTATGCAGCTGAGAATTTTCAATACTGGATAACATGAGTAGTTTCACAAAGTTTAGGTCAACAGGGGTGTACTTAGCAGAAATTTGGTTCTATTTGGGCGGCTTTCACAAAATATTTTAAGTGAAATTTTTTTTCACATATTCAACTCAGCAATCCGCTGGTGGGTTCCCGATCAGTGTTTGGAGGATTACGACAACATTTTGAATTCCTCTGAAAAGTATATATGTATATATATGTTACGGGCAAAGTGATTAATTTGGCATTATTTTAATAATGCCCTGAGTGGAAGCGGGCAAAGCGATAAATTTCATTCAAAATTTTGTTGAATTTATCACATTGCCTGGGCATTATTAATAATGCCCAATTAATCACTTTGCCTATAACATATAAGTATATTTTTAAATATTAAGAAAAGTCTATTTTAAAGTTCATCATAAAGCTAAAAGAATAAAATGAGAAATAATAATAAGAAAAAAATACCCAGTGCTTCAGGATTTCACAAGTACAAATCTTTCCAACCTGATTATATTAGGCAATGTTTTTTTATTTACGCATAAAATATATACAGTGAAATCCCGTTACAACGAAAAATCCCGTTATTACAAAAGTCCCCAATGTTTTTATTTGAATTAGCGATAGTACGGTTACAACGAAGAAATTTTACGGTCCCGTGAAGTTCGTTATAATGGGATTTTACTGTATAGCAAAATTTAAAAGAAGTTGAGATATTTTATTTGTGTTTTATATTGATGTTTGATTACTTTGAGCAATATAGCATCATAGTACTAGAAGCTTGCGCCCAGCTAATCCATAAGTACCAAATACCCTAATATTGAATTCTGTAATGGACAATTAAAGTAAACTAAACAAGTCATTTTAATGTGCTAATTCAAAAATTGTTAGTTATCCAAATAAGATTTGAAAAAAAACACTTGGAAACCCTGTTTTTTTGTCAAACAAACACACAAATTTATTATTATTATCATTATATCATTACATAAACTGAGGAGAAAAAAAAAGAACAAGACAATTCAGGGAGGGGAGAAATACATATGAATATAAAATTCAAATATTTCAATGGGTGAGGAGCTTTAAACCCCTTCTTTATATTTGCGGAGCTCATTGCTGCTCCAACAATTGTTCATTTCCGTTAACGTTCCCGCTAAATATCGCCTATCACTTTAGAACGCCATATATTCAAATATTGACAAACTGTTCTTCGCACAGCTTAGATAAGGGTCGACCAGCTGCCATGTTTACCCACAGCTCAAATGATGACACAACCATATATAGATCTAATTTAAGCAGTAGGTAAGCATGGGGGCTGGTCGACTCTTATCGAAGCTGTGCCCTTTTATCTTTAATGAAACTGAACAGTTATTTATCTTCTAATTAATCTATCATGAGTTTGAAATTATTTAGCAAATTTTCCACTTTTTGTGTCCATTACAATACAATATGACATGGTGGTAATTAGCGGGGTAAACAAATCGAATCTGGTCTGTAACTGAATTTGGCGATTTTTTTGTTGCGAAGTGGAAAGCCTGTGGTATCCGAGCATTGAATCGATATAGCCAAATTTGGGGGTAAATATCTGCATGCCGGATTCACTTCATTAACCTTTAGCAGGGGTAATATTCCGTAATCTAGGTTTTCGCCAAACTTTGGCTATGAGCATTTTATTATATGTAATAATGTTAAATGTTGGCGCAATTTCCTCCACGCTTTGAAATTCGATCTGGCCAAGTTTGGCGAAAACCTCGATTATGGAATCGGTTCCTTTAGCGGGTAATTTAATGGAATTAAACCCCACAATTTAACAATTAGATATGCTCAGGTTCAAATCCTTCATTTTATTTTTCAAGAGTCAATTTAACCTGCTTTACATCAAGTAATTTATAATTCAAACAAAAGGAATAGCTTTCTTCTACGGGTACCGTGATTTTCAAAAGTCGCAAAGGCAATAACCCCTTGGATACGTGGTATTGATATATGGCCACTTGGCATTTTCTAAAAGCGCCGAGTGGATTGAAAGTTGCCGTACCCGTAGACGAAAGCTGTTCCAAACAAAATAATTGATGACCAAACCCCACAGCCTCATAGCTAAAATCTTAGGTAAATGAAGCAAATCAGGGCTGCAGCTGAATTAGGCGATTTTTTTTTGTCGCCAAGTGGAAAACCGATGGCTTCCTAGGATTAATTTGTTATCACCAAATTTGGCGATGAAAATCTTCAGTTCAGATTCGCTTCATTAACCAAATCTTGAAGAGGATATGGGGAAATTAACTGAAGATGTGAGAAGAAGGTTGTGAGTAGTGTTGAATTTTGTTCATAAAAAGTGGGAAGCGATGTTCAAAAGTCAGATCCATGTTTCAACTTCTTAATAACTTTTTGGGATTTCTCAAAAATATTTAAAAAGCTATTCAACTCGTTACAATTTCAACAAAGCAGGACCTATTTCCCTTCTTTCACAAAAACATGAATCTGCTCGAAAGAACACAATTTAACGCTTATTTTAAATTTCCAAAATTATGTGAATTTTTACAATTTTGCAAAACAAGGGTATTTCACAATAGTTTCAAACTCTCCTCGTCATTTCTAAAAGACATTACTAACAGCAGATGCCGAGAAAACTAATCTAACGACGACGAGGGTAAACATTACCAACCATTCAAGCTATAAGCGCGAAACCTAAGCCTAACGAATCTATTTGGAAAATAAATTAATCGTAATATGTTATGCAGTAACATATAATAGTAACAAGTTAAATGACAATTTTATACAAAAGAAATGGAATATTTTTCGATTGACATGCTATCGGTGAGGTAAAAAAGTGAAAAGTTTGCTTACCTATAATTCACGCCGATCTTAGTAAACAAAATTCAACCAAGATGGCCGTTGCCAGATGGTGTAACGAAAGTAATAAAAGAGAGTATGATTAGTAAGAAAGGGTTGGTGTTCAATGACACCTTTGAAAAATGGGTACGAAAATCCAGTTTTTGGCGATTCTTGAGCTCGAAAAGAGAGACGTAATACACTTTTTATTCTTACAACACCATTAAAGGATTATTTAACACTAAATTTGTCGTTGACACCATATGTGGAGTCTATTAACACCCCATTTCATATTCCTTTAACTCTAAATAAGTGTAGAGAGGGTGTAATAATACTCTTTATTTTTTACAGTGTACGTTTTCTTGTTGATTTTGATGTCGCTTTAGTGAAAATTTCTTTCGAATGACCAACAAATACTGAGAGATGTTTTCGCTATATGTTATGTTTGAAATAAAAATATCCCATCTAAAACTTATCGGTTAACCTTAAAACTTTGACACATTAATGTAAACATACAGCAAAACTTTTATTAGCCATGAATCATGCATTCTTTCCAGTTTTTGAAGCGGCCGAAAAAATTTAACTAAAATCTTCATTTGCCGTCTTCTTTTATAACCTTCATTTTGAAAAGAAATAATACCACCACAACTACCAAAACCATACATTATATTCTTAAATATACATAAACCAAAATCACTTTTGTTTTAAATCTCCAAATATTACCAGTTTTTCAAAAAAAAATTTCAAACACGCATTTTTATGACAGATCCGATTCACCCCACATCATTAGTCGGAATGGACTTGTTTTACTAAAAAATTCAGCAATAATCGGAATTACCATTTATTTAAAATTTGATTGCAAAGAAATCTTTGGAAGAATCGGGACCACATCGGGAATACCGAAAATTGAGAAAAAAAGTTATTTTTTTTTCGTTCAATAAGCAAAGTTTTGACAGCCACGTTTTTGTGAACTTTTTGTATTCAACTTCAAAGCCGTGGTAGACCTGAGATATTATCGCAAAATAATTTTTGATGGCTGAAACAACTTTTGAACAATGCCAATAAGTCAGAATTTATCCTGATTTTATAACTCTAACACAACCGGAGCTATGATGGTTTAAAGAACTTTTTTCAAAAGTGATCCGATTCACCCCGCTGGTCCGATTCACCCCGTTTTACGGTATGTATAAATCAAAACTCATGAATAATCTTATTATTATCATAATTATATAATATATATCCTTACCTAACCAATGTATGTAACATTTTACTGAACAAAAGAAAACCCAAAACAAAATGTTTGCCACTAATTCTAAGTAATTTCAGAATATATCCCCCAAACCTCCTTCTCCATAACTACATTACGGGAGTAATGCATCAAGCCTAACCTCTCAAATAGATCCTAAACATAATGAAAAAAACCCTATTCAGTCTATTCACCAAATTTATAACACACAGGTAATATACCAAGCAGATTTAATTAGATTATTTTCTAAATTCTTACATCATCTTCGTAACATATTGTGTACGAGGAGCAATTTTAAGTTTTTGTAATTTTTCCAGCGTTAAATTATCACAGGAGGAAACATTCTTTAAGCCCTGAGCAAAATGAAAACATTTCCACCATTAGTTCGCTAAAAACAAATCATTTCCCCGTTTATCTTTGTAATGATATTTATCATTAAAATTGAGAACTGAGGGTGAGGGAATATTAAATTGAAACTTGAGTAAACTCCCTAAGGATTATTAAGTATTTTTAAAAGCATATTTCGTGAAAAAAAATTATATTTGGGGTTATTCTTTTTCTTTATCTTATGAAGAATTATTTTATGTTGTAATTGGATATTAGTGCAATGTAATGAAATATTTTGGTAATGTTTGGTAGAGTAATTCAAGTTCTAGTAGGCAAAATTTAATAACAATAAGGAAGTTGCATGTGTCAGATTTTCAAAAACAAACAAGTGTTCCGTATGGTTTTTTGTTTGGTAAAATGAAATATCTAGTCAGTTTTTCAAAAAAATGAAAGGTTATTAAATATTTTAATTTAAAAGTCGAGAAAAAAAACACGTGACTGAAAACGTTTATTGTTTAAACTATAAGATGACGTCAACAATAATACCATCAACTCCATTGCTTTACAACAATGTTTAGTATAAGATGACGTCACATCCAAACTCTTGGCGTTTTCGCGCGCTTTTAAAAAGGGGATTTTTGTTAATTTTTTTGACAATCAAAAAATTTCTCGATCGGCCTCAAATTTTGGGTAGTTGCTTATTTTTGCAAGAGGAATCGATCAAAAAAATAAAAAAAATCATGCAACTTCCTCATTATAGCTTTTGATTTTCGAAGTAGTTTATAAAGATACAAGAATCTTTTGAAGAAATAAAAAATTAAGTATATTCCAAGGTTTATAAACTAATAAGGTAAGCTTTACTTTTGAAATTATTATACCTTGGGTGTGGATACATTTATTTTTATATGCTGCCTCAGAACTATGTAATAGTATTACACCTTTACATTTATATGTAATTTTTTTACATATCGTAGATAATGTAGGGGCGTTAAAAAATTCAACACTTTTTAAATAAAAAAAATTCTTAATAGGTATTCGAAAAGAATATGTTCAATTTTAAAATAATTTCAATGGAATTAAAAAAACTATTACAAAAACAAAACGCACACAATCAAAAATTGTCCTCAACAATGCGGAAGTTGAGTGATTTTTTTTAATTTTTTTTAATCGATTCTTCTTGCAAAAATAAGCAACTACCCAAAATTTGAGGCCGATCGAAAATTTTTTGATTGCCAAAAAATTAACAAAAATCCACTTTTTAAAAGCGCGCGAAAACGCCAAGAGTTTGGGATCATCGTATGATACTATAAACATTGTTGGAAAGCAATGGAGTTGATGGTATGATTGTTGAAATCTTTAAACAATAAGCGTTTTCGGTCACGTGTTTTTTTTTCGACTTTTAAATTAAAATATTTAACCCGGGAGGACGCGCGCTACTTTCTGTTTCATGGGAACGCGCGCGGGGTCTCTCAGACCCCACAAACCGTTTTCCGTTCTAAACGTTCAGTGCATGCAAAATTTTTATCACGGATAGTTTAAATATATAATTTAATTGTTTAATGTGCATTATTAGTTGACTGCTTCTTATTAAGATATAATATAAGACTAGGAAAACAGGAAATGCAATGGAATGTGAGCGGAGGTAACGAATTTCTTTGGCTAAACTGAACCGATGTTTATTTTCTAAAATCCTTTATTTTCTAATTTCTTTTTTTGCAAGAAAAATTATGGATTATAGTTACCTCTTCCCTACTTTTGGAAACCTCTTTGGCTATTTAACTCGCACCAATCCTCACAGTTTTGGAAGCATTTTCCTTAAAAACAACAACCTAACTCGGAAAATAACATACCAACTTTATTTAAACTTCATGAGGTGATAGGTGGAAGCCTTTTAGGCAGCTACACGGAGTTTCATATATTTTCATTAAAAATTAGAGTTTTTATGAAGGTTTATTTAAGCGTTGGGGTCTCGCAGACCCCGCGCGCGTCCTCGCGGGTTAATTACCTGTACATTTTTTTAAAAAATTGACTAGATATTTCATTTTACCATACAAAAAACCATACGGAACACTTGTTTGTTTTTGAAAATTTGACACATGCAACTTCCTTATTTAAAACCTTAATTTTATTGTTTTATTAGGAGTTAAAATAATATATATATTTTTTTTGTTCGGAATTGTGCATGTTGTGTAAAATCTTAATAGGTACCTAACAATTTTTCCATCTTAGAAAACTGACTAAGCACAATAATACAATCAATATCATTATTATTAAAAAAATGAAAATATTTTTTAAAGATATAACATTCCTGTATTTAACAAATTATTTATTTACCAAATAGTTAGTATGCAGCAGCTGACTCAAATATGTCTGCAATTTCAAATCTTGAACGCCCAGAATAAATGAATTTCTAAAGGGACAACATAAAATATAAGACGCTATTTTTAATTTGTACCCAATAAGAGAAAAACAGTGCCTTGTTTCTCAGAAAGGCCTGCTTTTGAAACGCTTTTTAATTAATTTAACAAGGATCGCTCAAAAATATTATTAGCTAATAAGAAATTATTTTTTTAAAAAGATGAAATAAATTGTTTTTATGCTTAAAACTAATCAGTTAGTTATACATAAAAAAATTTTAAAAACCCTATCAGGAGAAATTTAAAGATGAAAATATTTTTAAGGTCGTATCTACTTAAAATTTTGAAAATAAAAATAATACCCTCACAATTATAACTGTAACTGGCTGTTTTATTTTTTTTCGCTTATTTGGGTTTAAACTTAATTGACTCTTTTACTCATTATTTAGACCATTTCCACGTATTCCATTAATTTTTAAAACAGAGAGGTATTCAAACACTGACATAAAAAGCAAATCTCTTGGGAGTTACATCTCCACATACTAAAAATCATTACTAAATGACCCATCCTAATAAAGTGAATAATTTATATCAAACAAAAAAAGTTTTGTCTCTCTCAAATCAAGGATTATAAAAAACTGTACCTTTGAGACAATACGTTATTCGATTTTTTTATATTTCCTTAAATCGCAAAATATTTATCAGAGTGCTTTTATTTTCAAAGAATCCACCAGGAATGTTTTTGGTTTTTGTTATGTTTTATCTTGGAAAAAAACTTTTAGTTTTTGAAATTTTTGATTAAAAAGCTCAATATGATGGAGAATGTAATTTCAAATCTCGTACTTTAATCTAAATACGATCGTTTTGGTATTATTTTTTTTATTGAAGATGGTTTTTTTTAACGCTGAATAAAATCTGCATCTAATTGGTAGTTTTAAAAATGCGTTTCTTTTCTAGAATAATTAAAAGCTTTCAGAAAATATCTCTGTAAAAACAACTTGTTTTTGATTTTTCAACTTATGTAATTATTGTTATAATGATTATTTTATTTCATATTTTTTTCACCTTTATAAAAATTCATTAGGAATGAATTATCTCAAATGTTCAACGGTATAAAGTAATATTTATCAGGTATCTAAACATTCAAATCTTGAAAAGAATATCCTACTAAAAAAATACGGATTAATAAGAATAACCAAGAAAAATCTTAACTACTGTCGTTTTCATTCGTGAAGGCTTTAAGTACTTAAGTTTTTTCTTTTAAGAATATTCTTTGGTATAATTATATTCTAAATTGTCTTTTAAATAGTAATTGTTTTAAGTTAGCCCACAGTTTATGTTTACTTACTAGAATAGGATTAAGGTGTAATGGGATATTACTGGGAGATATAACTTCTGATGCATTTGAGACTTAAATTAACATTTATTTCATATTGAATTTTCCTAATGCACAATGTGATGAAATATTTGGAACCGAAAGTTACAATTAAGGGTTTAGAATCCGTTATTTTTTTATTGAAAACTATAATTTAGTTTCAGACATTTCAGGCAGTTAGAATTGTCGGAAGGATCTGCCAGTATCGCGATATTTTATTACCTACCATTTTTAACTAGCTCCAACTCAACCTCATGATCTTTAAGCCCTGGATGAAGCTACGCTACTTTGCTATCCAGGGCTTTAGGTGTTTCAAGAAACTAAACAATAATACACTTACAAATACATAATAACTTATACTAATGCGACAAATCTCACAAAAAGACTTAAAAAATCTGTCTCCTAAGAGCTAACAATTAGTCTTGCCTAGAGTAAAGCAGTAGTACTGGAAATGAGTAAAATCCCCTAAGAAATATAGACTTCGATTCATACTAGAATCACTCTTCCTGTTCTCTCCAAATCTGATAACAGATGATTCCGCTATCCAATAAACGCAGAGACCTTTTTTTTATATGTGTGTGTATGTCTAGATCTTTTATTAAGAAGATGAGGACACTTTCTAGATAGGAGATTGGTCAGTAAGGGGCCATTCATAAAATGCGTCATATTGTTGCTATCGGGAACAACTAGTGTTGGGAAAAATCGATCATTTTAAGTATTGAGTAATTTTAGGTGTCGAATACTTTTTAATACTCTTTTGAAATTACGTACAAATATGGTTTAAAAAATTTAATAATTTTACTTGCGAACTGAAAGTAGTCGGCTGCAAAAAAATCGAAACAGAGACGATTGTGAGCGATTAGCTGGGGTTAGAAGGATACTGTAAACTCCAATTTTCATGATTTAATGTCCTCTTTAAAACAAGCTATAATTTAAATCCTTAAGGGGCCGTCTACATATTAAACAAAACACCAACTTTTGTTTTTCCTATGGGTGACACCAAACATTATTCCTGTTTCTGAAAGAGCACCCCCTAAAACCCCCAAAAACCAAGTTTTGTGGTGTTTGACGCACAAACAAAGGAGCATATCCTAATCATTAATTCTTGCATTTTAAGCACTTTGTGCAATCTAATGAATCTTTTTTTGGCCCGTTTTGAACCTTTGTATCACTCACTACTGTAACCATCCCTAATCCAGTCATATCACGTCAAAAAATGACTTGACCAAATTTTTACATCTTGCAATTAATACACATCCCCCTATAGCCACCAATGAGTAAAAACGAGCTCAGAAGTGAACAGTAAGTTCCAGTAAATTGCCCTTACACGTAGTATTTCCCATCTATAGCGATATCACTTTGCTCCGCAGTATTTTGCTACTGAGTAGTGGATTGAGTTGCCCTGTAGTGTCGGTAACGGCTTTTTTTTATTCGGGTGGGTGGATTTATTTGGTTTCGAATTTTATCGTCGCGGTGTGGCTTGATTTAAAACTGACAATTGGAGGCTCCAGCTTTTATCGTTTTTTCATGGTTCATGTGACAATATACTTTTTTTCATGAAAGGGTATAGTGATTGAGGATAAATTTTTTGGTACGTTGGAAGAAAACAGACTATTTTTAAAGTGATGTCTGAAGTTTTCAATTGTGGATGAAATTGTATAGAAACCAGTGTGATATTAGTTGTATTATGGTGTTGAAATTTGGAATTATTTTAAGCCAAATGTTTAAGAATGTTTTTATAATGAAGATTAAAATTAGGTATGTATCTTTTTGTGTCCTTTCAATCGCAAATTGACTGTACAGTTTATTTCGGCAAACGTGTTTCTTTAAAAAATAAGTTATCTTTGTTTATGGAATTTTTTAAATAATAAAAGTTCAGTTTAGTGCATAGATATAGCTAGCTACAAGTCAAGAATCCTAGTTTTAGGATAAGTTATTTCATGGTTAAAACGAAAAACATATGGTTTATTTTCTTTTTTATGAAAAAGATGGCGTTGGAATGGCTGGGTTTCAAAGCTAAATTGAATTGAATAACTTAAATTTTAAACCAAACGATATGAAATAAAAAAATCTAAAATGAAATTTTATTTTTTACCATTTTTCCTTTTTACGATTATATCTTAATTGCTTGAATTTCTACTTATTAAGGTGATATGTACTAGTTTAAGTATAAATTTGTAATTTGAAGCTACTAAATAAAAATGTCTTAATAAAATACAGGCGACTCTCCTTTAAAACCCCAATAATAGTAGTTAAACAAGAAGTAAAATGAATGAAAAAAGTGAAAATAATGAAATAAAAAGTTAAAAATACAAAAAGTATTTTCTAAAGTTAACAACCTTGGGTATGACATGTTTTTTTAACAACTAGTTGCTCTCAACAATTGAAGAAAGAATGTCAATGTGTCTAAGGTAATAAGGTTTCTGACTACAAATAAGGATGCACAGGTCATCAATTCTTAGAGAAAAATCTAGTAAACTTCATTCAAATCCAACCAAGAAAGGCCAGCTAACAAAAGGCAAATTGAGTACATCAGGAGTGAAAGCTGACTCAAAAGGGAAGTCGCCGCGAATTCGAGTTTGGAATGAGTAACTCCCACCCTTCTGGTTACTTGCATCCATAGAGAGAGGAGGTGTAGATGTAGCTTCGGTGCGGGAACCCAGCATAGTTAGTGGCAAACAATATAGTCTTTAACATGGGAATAGTTTTAAAGCTCATTCATACCATTTAACTTTCACTTTCTTTGGATCCATAGTGATTAAATTTTGTGAATCGTTATCGTAGTTTTCATAGTATCGTAGTTCGAATCGTAGTTTTCATAGTATCGTAGTTCGAATCGTAGTTTTCATAGTAAAAGGAAGGAGTAAACAGTCAAACTCTAGGTTATACGTTTTACCCCGTTAAGGCCCAACCTACACGATTGTGCAGGTGTAAACAAAGCTTTTGATTGTTATTAAAAAAGTTTCAGGTCTTAAAGGGTTACTTCGGTTGATTCCTCCAAAAGGGATATATCATAGCTGCCAACTTTTACGGATTGTCTGTAAAATTTACGGATTTCCACCAAGTTTTACGACTTTACGGATCGATACGAAGTAATATATTATATTAAAAAGTGATAAGCCTGAGGAGCCATCTCTCTGTCTTCTTTTCTCACCCCTCATCTCTCTTTTTTCCTTTGTTTTTTTTCTGTTTCCTATCTTTCCTTCTTTCTCTCTATGTCCCCTATTTTCCCTCTAATCTCTTTCTCCTTCATATTTCTTTCATTCTTTCTCTTTTTGTATATCTCTATCCCCTTAATATTTTCTCATTCCCCTTATTCTTCTCCTCTCATATATCCCTTTTTCTCTATCTATTTATCACTATTTAATTACCAAACCAAGGAACACACAGTTTTCTGTGAGTCTCTTATGGGTGCTGTATATGGTTCCCGGTGGTATGGGCTGTTGCTACTAGGGTTCAAGGACCGCTACCTAGTAGCACAGCCCATACCAAATATGTCAAATTCACTTAACTGCTACTTCACAGCAACGTTTCCTGAACCCAGTAAGTCACTTCGCGGAAGGATAAAGTGAGTAAACACAAAGCTTGTTGGGTTGATAGGAGGAATTTCGGTACGCGAATCGTGATAAAAAGACATTATTTATACTTGGGTTTAACGAAATAATCATATTTTAAAATTGGCATTCTTTGTTTCACTCGAAATTCAGACACCGCGATCGGAACTACTTTGTTTGTTATGGCGGATTTACACCACTGCTGCAAGACCGGTTTGCGGTAAAAGCGGCAAGAAACGGGAATTTGTTATTCCAATAAACCAATTGACGAGCGCCATCTTTTGTGAGTAGCGGGTACTAAAATTTACCGCTTTTTGCATGACTTGCAGCTCCTGCAGCGGTGGTGTAAATCCCCCATTAGTTACGTTGTAGGTTCAACTTGAGTTGCTGTCTAGTATAGAAGTAAATGAAATTTGGCCATACGTGACGAAATTTGGACGGATCTTGAACGTTTGTGCTGCTTTGGCAAGCGGGTCGTAAGTCGC
The DNA here is from genome assembly GCA_024610705.1 of Tetragnatha versicolor. Taxonomy (NCBI): domain Eukaryota; kingdom Metazoa; phylum Arthropoda; class Arachnida; order Araneae; family Tetragnathidae; genus Tetragnatha; species Tetragnatha versicolor. The sequence goes on along the minus strand of JANDEH010000004.1, from coordinate 58,162,902 downwards.
GCAGACTGAAGGAGAAGTGGAAATCTCCAACAAAGTAATTTTTTCTTTAGACATGCCATTTGAGAAGCCACGCTTTCTATGATCGGAGCAGACGTGCAAAGCTCCATCTTTGCATATTTCCTCCACGCTCAACTCCCGCCATTTGTTTACCCCATCGAAAAAGACCGAATCCGATTCCGATTCTTTCCCACTGATGTTCAATTCCCTCTGACATCTTCCCCCTCCCAGTATCAGTTTAACAAACAAATCGCGGATGAGGGAAGAAAATCCAGTTTCTCCCTACTACTCGATTCGACGGAAATAACGCCTGGTGCACGCGCTGATTGGTCGAGGGAAGAAGCGGGAATACAAAGCAGGGGTTCTCAATCAGAGGGATCAAAGCTGGGTTAATAGGGGGGGTTCGGGGGTATTCTGGAGTTTTCTGATTAGAATGTGTAGTGTCTGACTTTGTTTAGGTTTTCGAAATTTGGGGATTTTTTTTAGAGGATTTGTTTGGTTTGTGTGAGGGTTGATTGGGTGGTGGTTGAAACTTTTTTATCACGATATTCGAGGGAAATTGTGATTTAGCACATTGGAGACAGTTGGGTGAGGGACTTTTTTACAAGTTTTGAATTCCTATTATATCTTTTTGAGAAGGGTTGTTTGATTGTAGTTAGTTTATATAGATGGGATTGTAGAGTGAATTTTAAAAAAATCAAATCTAATTTATTAATCCTTCGTTACATCGCAATGACACCTCGCGTGAATGGGCGTGTTTTTAAATTAGACACATAGAGGAGAGAGAGTGTTGGAGTGATCCATTGTATCCCTAAAGAGTGATCAAAATAATTTCCATAAAGACCGCCAAATACTACAGCAAATTAAGCAGCAGAAGTGTAATAATGCGTGATTTCTTGGCGTTGCGTTTTGTGGTCAAGCTTAGGTCATGCCTTGAAATTGCTGATCAAGCGATAAGCCCCAACTCATCATAAGACGCCCTGCCGATTTCGAGCACTCTTTTTCGGAGTTTATTCGAAAGGAATGCTCACTCCCCTTCTATTTCTCCTCCCATGGTTATACAATAATAAACACTGAAACAATGAAAAGGAAATAAAATTTATCAATCCTTTGTTACTCTCAAGGCATCACATTCCAAGTTTCTAAATTGCCCACGGTCTCCTTTTCCAGGGTTTAAAGAAGTGCTAACTCTGATCGTTAATATCTCCGTGCATGAATAATGAAGATATAAAGATTAACTAGGAACTCTTTTTTATATGTTTTCCTTATGATATTCTACACAATTCTCTACCTAAGTTGTCTTTCTGCCTTTCTGTAAATTACTTTTTAAACTTTCTGGTTTTTCATCTAGTATCTGCGTAAGTCGTCTCAGTGAGCTCAGGACACAATTTTAAAAAATTCATGGGGTTGCCTGGAGATATCTGTCTAGTTGGGTTGAGGTTTTTTCCAAATAAATTTCTTATAATTAATAACAAAATTTAAAAACGTTCTTCAGAAATACCTAAAATTAGTATTTTTCACGTTTTTAAATTTTTCCCTTAATGTTTCTGAAACGAACTCAGTAAACACACTGAATAAAAAAAGAAGGCGTATAAAAGGCTAAAAAAATATCTGATGCGTAGGAGTATCAGATAAATAATGACACCAAGAGTTAAAAGCATTTCTGGAAAATAAAAACTTTTCCTATTAAAAAAGGTTTATAGTATAAGGCTTCATACTCATTATCATCAACCAGAAAAATACTGGTATTTTTTTGTTTTTATCAATAAAACTACTTTACTAATAGAATGTCACTGCTATAAATAACTGAAAAAATTGTGCTTGTTTCTTCTTTGGCTTCCAATGCCATCTTTACGACGCTGTCAGTAAACTGAAGCTTTTACTTATAAAAAGTTATTTCTGCAAAGGTAAAATGTATAAAGTATAATGCAAGGTAACTTTAGCCCAAAATTGTAAAAGTATTTAAACTTGAATCCACACTCTTATTATGCTTTGTATAACGATTGAACATGTTAAAAATAATATAAACCACTGACCACATGTTAAATTTGTTTTAATTAACATTTATTGCTTTTAACGCGTAAAAAACTCCATTCTATTTGGGCAAAAGTTTCCCTACTTTACAGTAATGTGTTTTGCAATCTGTGTATATATTTACTTGCAAACTGGAACACATCGGCTACCCCAGTTAAGAATAGAACTTCCATTTTTAATTCCATCCTAATTAACCCTTTCATAAATTTTGAGAACGTCTGGAACTGTTGACTGGAAAGTGTAAAGGCAACTCGAATCCAAAATTGAAATTTACGAGGTTGTCGAGGTTCAATTATCATGTTTCACTGACATTGGAAAAGATTTATATTCATAAAACTTCCAGTCCTAGATTGATTAATGTTTATAAATTTATTTTATGAAGAGGCTCTGATGCCCAATCGTTAAATTGCTGTGAAGGTTAAATGAATTCATTTACTTAGAATAATGGAGATGTTCTTGAAATATCTAAGTGTATTGGTTTTAAGAGTAATATTTAAACTATTCAAAAATGCTGTTACAGGACGAATTTAATATTAATATGATTTTAGTTGTTTCAAACATAAGGGAACGTACCCATACTACGTGACCCATTTTTTACCATTTTTGACCCCCTCCCCCCCTTGGTGACCATCCGTAGTATATGCCAAGACACCCCTCCCCCTCTAGTTTTCACGTAGTAATTCATAAATACGGTTTGCCATCATTTTTTGCAAACAGAAAGTTTAAAAAAATTAATTTTGCTTAATTTGTCTAATTTTAATAATTAATTTGACTTAATTAGTCTTAATTTGGCAAATTTCAATAATTAGTTTGGCTTAATTTTGTCGTATTGACTAGAAGAAATTGACTGCGTGGCGAAACCCTAAGCCCCCCTCCCCCTGTGACCGAGCGTGGTATTTTGAAGACCTCCCTCCCTCCCATGAATGGGTCACGTAGTATGGGTACGTTCCCTAACGCTAATAAATTACCTTACTGAGCAATGTTTCGTAAGTCATACGGCTGAAAAATTTACCTAGTGTGCATTATTAGTCATAATAATCTATTTTAATAGTTGTCCTAGTGCGATTCCGTTATCTATCCCATTAATTATCTCTCCATTCTAAAAAAAAGTTTTTAGCGAAAGGTTTCCAGAGAAAAACTTTTAATTACTGATCCGTATAACACATTTTTGGTATCGAACTGTTCGGATTCTTTTGAGGGTGTGCAATATGTCACTAAAATTTCTAAAAAAAAATTCACGATTTTAAAATATTTCCATTTTTCTCATAACACTCATGTCCAAAAATTAAGGTACTTTTTTTGGAAATAAAAACACGATTCTTTGTTTCTGCTATGTAATTTCCCCGGACATATTAACAGAAATATGGACAGAAATATGGTTATTACCACCCATCAGTAAAGGATCCAAGAGTTGAAATCCGCCCAAATTATGATTGTGGGGAGTTGTCACTAAATATCGTTTAAAAATTATACCGTATGGTATTCGCCGCACTTAATAGGTGGAGTTCAGAGGAATATTTTTTCCTTTACAAATAACGGAGAATTTTTCAAAAAATGACTCTCATAATTTTTTGCTGTTGTTCCGCATGAATATGAAACTCCATTATCAATAGGACCCCTGCCCCCTAAGGTAAATCGATCCCTCATTACATACTTCCACTCTTAGAAGATCTAAAAGAAGGTATAGTCATTATTTCGAAAGATTTGTGCCATTATTCGAAAAAATATAGTGAATTATATGAATTGGTATGAGTAGTTAAATGTTTAACTCTCTATAGAAAACGATAAAAGGAAGGGTATGCTCCCGCTTCATTCCATCCAGGTTTACGGTATCCATCTTGATAAAGCGGGCATGACAGAACGGCCAGGAGAAGGATCAAAGCGATTTGCGAAAATTAAGACGCATGGTGGTCGAAAGTGCTTTCTTTGCTTCCCAGTTAAGGGGAAGAGAGAGATCCCCTCTTAAATCATGCCCCACTCCTCCCTTGCTTATGCGGGATCAGGGACCGGCTTAATTTTTCCGCTAATGGTTTTATGGGAGAGTATTTCATGGGAAGGGTGTATCAGGGATTTATAAAATAACGATGAAGTTGTGCAAAATGAAAAGAAGGCAAGTAATCTTTTTGATCCTTGTTTTTGCTCTTTTTTCTAGTTATAGACGATGTATTTTATCAGTGTGGGATCTTATAATGTTTTTAATGAACTGCTTTTTTTTTCTTTAATTTAAGGTTTTATTAATGGTGATCATTATTTTGTCATTTTATAAAATGAATAGTTTAATTTTTGTCAATGGGAGGGAAATTTCATTTTGTTTGTTTCAAAATCCTCCCGTTAATTGTCATTGGAGTGTTATGAAATACGGAACTGATTCTCAAATCATTTAAGCGTCAAGTGTCATTTTTCTGAATTTCGTCATTTTTTTAGTTTTTTAAGTGTCCCGGCGAGTGTTTTTAAAGTTTAGAAATGTAGTATTTAAAAAAATAAATTAGATGTTAATTTCACTACTTTTTGACGTTTTAGAACAAATTCAAACTGAAAACTATTTTCTTTTATTTAAATTATGCATGTAAAAAACACATTTTGTCAAAAAACTATAAATAATTTGTATGGATCGAAAGCTCGTAATCTTGAAAAAAACTTTTATTGCACAAGTCTTTTTTGAAAGTTTATCTTTCTTTCATAAAATTTTGTGCCATAACCCAATTTGATAAACATTTAGTCTGAAAAAATCACATATTAAAGAATTTGTTTTGCAAAACATGCATACATTATTAATAGGTACTTACTTTTTTCCTTAATTTTAAAATATCAGGACTTCTAATTAATGAAAGCTCCTTAGTTATTACATTTGTTCACATATTATTTTGAAATGAAGCACTTATTTTTTGATTCATTGTATAGAAGCTAAATGGAAAAAGACAAAGATAACTATGAAAAAATATAAATAATGAAAATAACTCATTAAATTTTAAACGTTGAAGATTCGGAAATAACAAGTTGTGTTGGAACAGTCTCTTATGGTATTTGGGACTCTTTAAATGTTTTTTTTCTGCAAATCGAAAATTATTAATTTTTTGCTAATGTTGAAAAGTTTGTATTCAATTTACTTCTACCCTAAAAAAGAACCTAGAAATAGAGGGATCATTTGTTAATGATTTTGTTTATTTTAAAGATGTGACATCTTTAGAAATTGATTTGACTATTTTCTTTTATTTTTCGCATATTGCATTAAAAGTAAATAAACCAGAGAATCAAGAATCTTAAGATATTAAAAAAAAAATTTTTCTTCATTGAAAAATTGTAAAGAGATGCCTTTCTTATATAAGAAACCACAAATACTATTTTTTCCTTCGATCAAATCAAATGAAAACCCGTAAGCCTATTTTTAGATATATGTGGCAGTACCTTTGATCAAAAAATTGTTTACGAAAATGCTTTATCATGAAATACACTCTTTTATTAAATTCATGCTTTCTTTTCGATATTTGTTTACAGATTTATTTATACTGTTTCAATCAGCATCTAGTTAGAATCTTATTCGGACATAAAACGTTTGTTTTTGTTTTTTATCAACAAATTTCACTTCCAGTTTCGTTTTAATTGAAAGTAAATTGAAAACAAATATGAGAAATTGATTGTGAAATTCTATTTCTTAAGATATATTGAAGTCAAGAAAAGTTTCACTTCTTTACTATTCGAAGCTATTTTTTAGTTTTTGAATATCTTCAGCGTATACTTTTTGTGGATTCTGAAAACCACGAACCCTTTAAGATGTTATAGGTAGTTTTTATTAAGAGGACTAGCGCTGACGCGCTAGACACGGGCTTCGCCTGGGTTTCAGTTTTTTAATAAATATCATCTGGTCCGTTACAGATGGGCTTCGCCAGTCCATTTTGAAAGAAAATTATTCTGGTGCGTTACAGATGGGCTTCGCCAGTCCATTTTTTAAAAAAAAATATCCTGGTGTGTTACAGATGGGCTTCGCTAGTCCAAATGTGGAAATAGTTAAATAAAGGAGCCACTTTTATATTTTTGCTACAACAATGGATTTTAAACTACAACATTCGATTTCAATCTGCGACGATCGAGAATATGCCTACAACAATTAAAGTTACATCTTCTGTTATTATATTTACAACAATGGGTTTGCCATGAAGTTAGGCATGAAATGTTGAGTTTCAAACATAAAATTGACCAAAAAAGTTATTAGGATGCATCGATTTTAAATAAATTTTATTTAGAAACCTTCCCGGGAGCGAGTAGATCAAAGTGGTATTTAATGTAGGTGGGAAAACTTTAAAATTATAGATGACATACATACATACAGACAAACATACAGACATTCATTTTTATATATATACTAGCTGATAAGCCCGGCCTTGCACGGGTGAAGAGTATGAATTTATTATTTTTAAGTTTTCCCAAATACATTTCTAATTTTGTATAATCAGCATTTACCAATCATCCCGGTATCCCAGGCGTCTTTTTCATATTCCGGTGTTCCCGGTAACTTTTCCTATCCCCGTGTTCCTTCGTAATTTTTCTTATCCCGGTGTTCCTGGGTGGATTAAAATTTTTTCAGTTCTCAAGCAATATAATTTTTGAATGATTTCCACATTTACATGGAAAAAGTATTCTTAAAATTATTTAAAATTGCTTAGATCCCTTGATTAATCATAACTTTAGGAATTAACGTTTTCGGCGAAATTATTCAATAATTAAAGCTTTTCAAAATCAATATTTTATAGTTGAAAGGTAGTTTTAATAATTTTTTGTTTTTTAACCAACTTTCTGAAAAGCTAAAATATTATCACCTTTTGATTTTACATCCTCGTTTCCATGGAGACTATTTTAACAACAATGGTATTCCATAAAGCTTTTAAAATAAAAAAATTAGATAAACTCTCAAATTTGAATATGTTAAACTATACTTTAAACTTTTAAATTCCACTGAAATTATTTATAAATTATTAATATAATTTTTAAATAGACTTGTGTACCTAGTGTTTCTATTAAAAACTTGTTGTTAAGAGTAGTGTAAAAATGAGAGTTCCAACCCAGTGAGGTGCGAGGCGCACCTCGGGGCGGGGCTAATGACAGGAAAGAGGCATGTTTGGAGTTGAGTTGTTTACCTTCTACTAGTATTGGTTTCGTTTTAGCGGAGTTGAGTTGTTTTTTAAATGAGTGTTTTAATTATAGATAACTAATAAAGAAATAAGATTGATAATAAGTGTTTAAATTTTTGAAAAATAATAAAGAAGACGGAAAGATTAATTAAAATTCATTTTTATATTCATGAATAATAGTCGTTCATTAATTGAGTAGTGTAAGTGTCTAAACATTTTAAAGATTTAAACCTGAGATATAAAATCTGGTTAGTAAAGGCTTGAAACATTCAGGGTAACGCACCACGTTATGCATTGGAATCTTGCTGATAAAGGAATTGTACCTCTTATCACTATCAGTTTTAGACTATCTGATAGTGATTGCATTCTTTCTCATACTTTGAGATAACAGTCACCTATATAAACACTTTCATCGAGGAGCTCAAGTCAAAGGCATTTTTTCATGTGTTCTTCATTAGTATTCTACATCACTTTTCAAACCGTTGTGTTCACCATCTCATTTTAGAGCTTTCATCTTTGAGAGGTAAGAAATTATTTTTATTTTTCTTAGATTTGTTGTTATAGTAGGGAGATATAATTGTATGGTTTTATTACAATTATACTTATTCTTTCGCAGAGTGTATTAGTTCGTTGAGGATTGTAAACCTGTTTCCAAACAATTTTTTGAAATGGATTCCGATATGGTGAGAATTTTAAAATATTTTCAAATAGAGAGGTGTATTTTTAAATCAATTAGTTTGTAACGTTTCATTTAATTTTAATAGAATTCAGAAAGCCAAACTGACGCATCACCTAATGAACCGTCCACATCAACTGAAAAGGTGTGTTTAGGTTTTTTAAAATATTAATTTATTCCCTCAGTTATTTTCTCGATTTATTTACAATTTCTATTTTTTAGTCAAAGGATTTCGAATGTGATCAATGTGGGAAACAGTTTACGGAGAAAAGGAGCTTAGTTAGGCATTTGAAAATACACACATCGATTAAGGATAAAATTTGTACCGTTTGTCATAAAACCTTTTCTAGACAAGATAATCTTAAACGCCACATCGAGCAAGTGCATAATAAAATTCCCCCCGTGAAACGCCCTAGGGATTCAAGTCCACCTCCTCCCCAAAATTCAAGTGATTCTGATCCCTCACCCCAAGCTAAAAAACGTCGTGTTAATGTCCCTCCACCTGATGAGGTTAGTTTAAACACATTTACATCGGAATTTTTGAAACCTGAAGATGAAAATAAGGAAGATTTAACTAAATGTTTGGATTCCTTACGACAAGCTGTTAACGATAGACTAGAAAATCATATACTAGATAGGAGAAGCCTTAAGTGGTGCATTGTAGCGAAAATTTACTTTTTTCGTTTGATATCAGAAGAGGAGACACAAACTTGCTCGAACTTTTTCCGTAGTGATTACATGCTCACTCTCATAGCATCTAATCTGAATGAGCATATAGAGAAAGCTTATTCAAAAGTAAAATCAGCGTTTGAGAAATTTGAAACGCAAGGTAGCGGATGGATACTGGATTATGTTGAGCATTTGGAACTTAAAGTTTCCACTTACGATCCATTAGTAGGATCATCTTATATTCCCACTCCCGATAAAATTAAACTTACTAATAGTGTTATAAATATCCAAAATAAGGATAACAAATGTTTCTTATGGTCAGTGTTAGCTGCTCTTCACCCTACTCAAAAACATTCTGAACGAGTATCTAAATACTTAGAATTTGAAAATGAGCTGAAATTTACCCCTGATATGTCCTTCCCATTTCGATTAGATAAAATCTCTAAATTTGAAAGCTTAAATGAAATTTCAATAAATGTGATTGCTTATGAGGGCACTTTGTTCCCTCGTTACATAACTGAGAATAGGTTCCCTATTCATATCAACTTGCTTTTTATCTCAAATACCGAAACGAATCATTTCTGTTGGATTAAAAACATGAGTCGTTTGTTATCATCATGTTCCAATCATAACGGCAAGTCTTTCTATTGTGATTACTGTTTTCATCGATGTATGTCGCAGAATACTTTAGATGTGCATTTGTCTTATTGTAAGACTCACAAACCGCAAAAGGTGGAAATGCCAACAGATACTTACTTATCTTTTCAAAATTTTCATTTTAAACTTCCTGTCCCTTATGTAATTTTTGCGGACTTTGAGTCCATTATCTCTCCAAATGCTCAACAAACCAATGCAGTTTCCCTTCACAAACCTTGCGGATTTTGTTATGTTGTTATTGGGCCTGAGGGGGAATCTGTAAAACCACCCATTGTCTATCGTGGGGAAGATTCAGCTCAATTGTTTGTTTCGTATATGTTAAAAGAGGAAGAAGAAATTTCCTCCATTGTTAATAAAATTATTCCCCTTAAAATGACTCCCCAAGATGAGGTGATCTTCCAATCAGCAACTATTTGCCATATTTGTGGTGAAGAGTTAAAAACTGATAGAGTACGGGATCATAATCACTTGAATGGAAATTTTAGGGGAGCTGCTCATAACAGCTGTAATTTGAATTTCAAACTGAGTTGGAAAATTCCCGTAATCTTGCATAATGCTAAAAATTACGACACCCACATTATCATGCAAGCTTTAGGCAAAGTTAAAGATAAGAAAATAGGTTGTATAGCTAATAATATGGAAAAGTACATTTCCTTTTCGGTTGGAAAGCTACAATTTTTGGATTCTTTTCAATTTATGTCAACCTCTCTAAATGAGTTGGTTAATAATTTACCAAAAGATAAGTTTACAATCATGCGAGAGCATTTTAACCCTACTCATGTGGATTTGCTACTACGCAAAGGTGTTTATCCTTATGAGTACATGGATAACTTTTCAAAATTTAATGATACCCAATTACCAGCACGAGAATTTTTCTTTAGCTCCTTGAGTGGAGAAAACATCACTGAGGATGAGTACGCATATGCACAGGAAGTCTGGCATACCCTTCAGATAAAAACATTGGGTGAATACCACGATGTGTATTTGAAGGCAGACGTGCTTCTCCTTAGTGATGTTTTTCAAAATTTCAGATCCCTATGTCTAGAATATTACGAAATAGATCCATGCCATGTTTTAACGGCTCCAAGCCTTGCATGGCAAGCTTTTTTAAAAATGACAAAAGTAGAATTAGAACTAATTCAAGACCCTACCATGTATTTATTCTTAGAAAAGGGTATCCGTGGAGGTGTTAGCACTATCACTAAGCGGCATGCTCTTGCTAACAATAAATACATGGAAAACTTTGACTCTACCCAACCATCTAAATACATCATGTATTATGATGCTAACAATTTATATGGTTGGGCCATGAGTCAGCCACTTCCTCTCGAAAATTTCAAGTGGGAATCTCCCGAGTTGTGGAGTGAACACCGAATTATGCGAATCCCTGATGAAGGAGACATTGGATATATTTTTGAGGTGGACTTGGAATATCCTAAAGAGTTGCACGATAACCATAATTGTCTCCCAGTTGCACCCGAAAAAATTAAACCTAACAAATCCATGCTCTCTCCATACCAGTTAAATTTGGCCGAAAAATTAAATTATAAAATTAGCGGATCTCAGAGTAAACTTACCCCCAACCTTTCAAATAAAACTAAGTATGTTACCCACTACAGAAATCTTAAGTTGTATAAACAGTTGGGATTGAAAATTTCTAAAGTGCATACTGTTCTAAGCTTTAAGCAATCTCCATGGTTAGAACCCTATATTAAAAAAAATACCGATAGAAGAAAAGATGCAAAAAATAGTTTTGAAAAAAATTTTTTTAAACTTATGAATAACGCGGTTTTTGGAAAGACTCTCGAAAATTTAAGAGAACGGACTAATGTTAGACTCACAAATAATGAAAAACAAGCTAAAAAACTGGTATCCTCTCCTGCTTTCCATGCTTTCAAAATTTTTGATGAAGATTTAACCGCAGTCCATTTATTAAACAAAAAAATAGTTTTGAATAGGCCAATTTATGCAGGATTTTCAATTCTGGAAATTAGTAAAACGTGTATGTATGACTTCCATTATAATTTTATTAAAAAAATATATAAAAAAGATGTCGAACTTTTGTTTACAGACACAGATTCGCTGTGTTACGAGATAGTGTGTGATGACGTTTATAATGACATGAAGGAACACAGCTTTTATTTCGACACTTCAGATTACCCTGTGACTCATCCTCTTCACGATGACACAAACAAAAAAGTCCTGGGTAAAATGAAAGACGAGCTAAATGGTAAAATTGTGCATGAGTTTATCGGTTTGAAATCGAAAATGTATTCCTTAAAATCTGGAGAGGATGAGAAAAAAACTGCAAAAGGAGTTGCAAGATCCATAGTTAAAAATAAAATAAAACACGAGAGCTATAAGAAATGTCTTTTTGATCATGCAATATTTAAGGAGAACATGTTTCAAATAAGAAGTTTTAATCATCAATTATATACCACTTGCACGAAAAAAGTTTGCTTAAGTCCGTTCGATGACAAGCGGTACATTTTAAAGGATGGATATCACACCTTAGCTTTCGGTCATTATAAAACTCATTAATTTTACTTTAATTGTTATTTCTTATTCTAATTGTTATTTTTTATTTTATTTGTTATTATTTATTTTAAATTTTATAAACATAAATAGTACAACATTCTAGATGAATGAAATAGTGTTACATTTATAAATTAATTATTCAAAAATTATAATTACTTTGTCGATGTGTGTTATTTTTAATCTCGCCTCACTCCGCATGAAACATTGATGCCTCTCCAAGTATTGCAGTAAGTCCTTTTTCTATTGATAAAACTATATCGTTGTACTTGAAGAGTGACTAAATAAGAATGTTTACTTTTAGATTGCAACCAGGCATGATAGCTACCCCTATCTTTGATAAACTTTGAAATCTCCACTATCACATCCTAGTAAGTTATTCAGTGAATCAGCTTCCTAACTATTGCAACCAGATGAGTTAACATTCTTCCATTCGTATCCTCTTCATGACTTAGTAATGTTATCTACAGATAACGTTATCATTGATTCGTGGATATATAGGCTGCTTTACTTTCAGATCTCAACCACACCAGCCAGCAGAGAGCCCTTACACTTCAACTAATTTTCCACCAGCAACTCATCATGGCCAAACGTTCTTCCAGCTTTATTTCAAGTAAGTATTTGTGTTGAACATATGATTTTATAGGACTTGTTTAGAATCTAAGGTGTAATTTTAAACCGTTCATAGAACTTTTTCTGGAATAGAAGTGTTCTCAAACATAGTTAACTTGTATTTCTCGTTAGTAATTTATATTCGGCAAAGGATTTTATGGATTTTGTTTGGAATCTATGTTGTAATTTAAAACGTTTATCCATCTTTTGAAATTTACTTACATGTATTTTATTTTCCTCAGTTGATGAAGACGACGATTCAACAAAACGGTTTTATTGGGGTGCAGAAAAGCCTTATTTCTATGAAGCACCGCAGATGCTCCCCACCGCAGCCAACCGAGTAGCACCGGAGGTACCTGCCGCCCAACCCCGCCACACCGCAGCACCGGAGGTGCCTGCCGCCCAGCCCCACCACGCCGCTGCCGCAGCACCGGAGGTGCCTGCCGCCCAGCCTCACCACGCCGCCGCCGCAGCACCGGAGGTGCCTGCCGCTCAACCCCACCACGCCGTGGTGCCTGCCAACCAACACCGCTACCTAGCCCAGCCGCATCCCAACCTCCAACCATACCAAAAGTTCCGGACAATAGCAGAGTGGGACCTAGGAGATAACATTAAGCTCTCGGTGGTGTTGTTTAAAAACGAAGACATTTTCGTTAATATACGAGTGTATAATCAGTTTAACCGGCCAACAGTGGAAGGGATAACATTATCCAAGAGTACTTGGGACTATTTCAGTGAAAGCCTTTTGGATATGGAGCTGGGAGAAAGAAGTTCTAGCTTCATATCCGAAAATTCGGTACTCGCGTTAGTGGAGGGTAAAACCCTTCACTTGCAAAATTTAACTAAAAGTATAATTTTTAAAAATAATAATGTTTATAGGCTTAAGCCATATTTTGTTTTGTTGCAAGAGAAACAAGTAGTTTCCCTTAAAAATATTTTATTTGATGTATGTGAAATTATAAGAAACCAATAAAACTTTTGATTTGTCTTTAAAACTTTGTTTTTATTTATCATGTTGTTACAGGTTTCAAATTTTACTTATGAAATTATTTTGAAACAACAGTTTTGAGGATAAAAAACATTTCATTTATACTAAATTATTTTATTCACATAAACGCTTAGAGGAAGGTAGTAAGTAATCTTTTTCAGTCTCCTCCAAAACTTGTTCCAGTGAAGATTTGAATCGATGAAAGGTAAGAATTTAATGTTAGTTTGAGATGAGAAAACAGGGGTAAGGATTTTGACTGAATTTAATTTAATAGTGTTTAGTAAATTCTATTTTATATACTTCATTCTATAATTTTATACCTAATTCAACTTATGTTAAACCATTAGTTATTTTTTTTTAAATGAATGATTATCTTCAAAGTACTTGCTTTAACCTGAAAAACCTGCAAATTCTAAACAACAAATAAAATGAACGAAAATAATAACAAAGATTTATCATGAAAAATCTATTTTATTTTACATCAATTATAATACATAATTATTGTTAAACAATCGATTTAAAATGAAACGGCATACAAATTTGAAATTATCTTTATCTAAAAGATATCCATTTTGCAGATGATTTTCTACTACGTTTTGAGAGGGGTTTTTGTTCTGATATTTTCGGGCAAGTAGTTTTTGAAGATGAAAAAAGATTTTTCCCACTCATGCATTAAAAGAAATTTTTAAGAAGTTGAAAAATAATAATATTTATGATTTAGGCATTAAGGTTTAAAAAATTTTATTAAAAACTTTGAAATCTCACGCCTTTAATAAGCCCTTCACACTTCTTTCACAAAAGTAATTCAGAGTAACATGTATGTAAATGGAACGCCTATTCTTAGAGTTTATTAAGTAGAATAGCTATTTTTGGGAGAATTCCTTGATTTTGACTGTAATTCTGGGGAGGGCCGCGGGGTATGCTCCCAGCATACCCAGGGTACCCTCTTGGGTACCCGCGGCCCTCCCCAGAATTACAGTCAAAATCAAGGAATTCTCCCAAAAATAGCTATTCTACTTAATAAACTCTAAGAATAGGCGTTCCATTTACATACATGTTACTCTGAATTACTTTTGTGAAAGAAGTGTGAAGGGCTTATTAAAGGCGTGAGATTTCAAAGTTTTTAATAAAATTTTTTAAACCTTAATGCCTAAATCATAAATATTATTATTTTTCAACTTCTTAAAAATTTCTTTTAATGCATGAGTGGGAAAAATCTTTTTTCATCTTCAAAAACTACTTGCCCGAAAATATCAGAACAAAAACCCCTCTCAAAACGTAGTAGAAAATCATCTGCAAAATGGATATCTTTTAGATAAAGATAATTTCAAATTTGTATGCCGTTTCATTTTAAATCGATTGTTTAACAATAATTATGTATTATAATTGATGTAAAATAAAATAGATTTTTCATGATAAATCTTTGTTATTATTTTCGTTCATTTTATTTGTTGTTTAGAATTTGCAGGTTTTTCAGGTTAAAGCAAGTACTTTGAAGATAATCATTCATTTAAAAAAAAATAACTAATGGTTTAACATAAGTTGAATTAGGTATAAAATTATAGAATGAAGTATATAAAATAGAATTTACTAAACACTATTAAATTAAATTCAGTCAAAATCCTTACCCCTGTTTTCTCATCTCAAACTAACATTAAATTCTTACCTTTCATCGATTCAAATCTTCACTGGAACAAGTTTTGGAGGAGACTGAAAAAGATTACTTACTACCTTCCTCTAAGCGTTTATGTGAATAAAATAATTTAGTATAAATGAAATGTTTTTTATCCTCAAAACTGTTGTTTCAAAATAATTTCATAAGTAAAATTTGAAACCTGTAACAACATGATAAATAAAAACAAAGTTTTAAAGACAAATCAAAAGTTTTATTGGTTTCTTATAATTTCACATACATCAAATAAAATATTTTTAAGGGAAACTACTTGTTTCTCTTGCAACAAAACAAAATATGGCTTAAGCCTATAAACATTATTATTTTTAAAAATTATACTTTTAGTTAAATTTTGCAAGTGAAGGGTTTTACCCTCCACTAACGCGAGTACCGAATTTTCGGATATGAAGCTAGAACTTCTTTCTCCCAGCTCCATATCCAAAAGGCTTTCACTGAAATAGTCCCAAGTACTCTTGGATAATGTTATCCCTTCCACTGTTGGCCGGTTAAACTGATTATACACTCGTATATTAACGAAAATGTCTTCGTTTTTAAACAACACCACCGAGAGCTTAATGTTATCTCCTAGGTCCCACTCTGCTATTGTCCGGAACTTTTGGTATGGTTGGAGGTTGGGATGCGGCTGGGCTAGGTAGCGGTGTTGGTTGGCAGGCACCACGGCGTGGTGGGGTTGAGCGGCAGGCACCTCCGGTGCTGCGGCGGCGGCGTGGTGAGGCTGGGCGGCAGGCACCTCCGGTGCTGCGGCAGCGGCGTGGTGGGGCTGGGCGGCAGGCACCTCCGGTGCTGCGGTGTGGCGGGGTTGGGCGGCAGGTACCTCCGGTGCTACTCGGTTGGCTGCGGTGGGGAGCATCTGCGGTGCTTCATAGAAATAAGGCTTTTCTGCACCCCAATAAAACCGTTTTGTTGAATCGTCGTCTTCATCAACTGAGGAAAATAAAATACATGTAAGTAAATTTCAAAAGATGGATAAACGTTTTAAATTACAACATAGATTCCAAACAAAATCCATAAAATCCTTTGCCGAATATAAATTACTAACGAGAAATACAAGTTAACTATGTTTGAGAACACTTCTATTCCAGAAAAAGTTCTATGAACGGTTTAAAATTACACCTTAGATTCTAAACAAGTCCTATAAAATCATATGTTCAACACAAATACTTACTTGAAATAAAGCTGGAAGAACGTTTGGCCATGATGAGTTGCTGGTGGAAAATTAGTTGAAGTGTAAGGGCTCTCTGCTGGCTGGTGTGGTTGAGATCTGAAAGTAAAGCAGCCTATATATCCACGAATCAATGATAACGTTATCTGTAGATAACATTACTAAGTCATGAAGAGGATACGAATGGAAGAATGTTAACTCATCTGGTTGCAATAGTTAGGAAGCTGATTCACTGAATAACTTACTAGGATGTGATAGTGGAGATTTCAAAGTTTATCAAAGATAGGGGTAGCTATCATGCCTGGTTGCAATCTAAAAGTAAACATTCTTATTTAGTCACTCTTCAAGTACAACGATATAGTTTTATCAATAGAAAAAGGACTTACTGCAATACTTGGAGAGGCATCAATGTTTCATGCGGAGTGAGGCGAGATTAAAAATAACACACATCGACAAAGTAATTATAATTTTTGAATAATTAATTTATAAATGTAACACTATTTCATTCATCTAGAATGTTGTACTATTTATGTTTATAAAATTTAAAATAAATAATAACAAATAAAATAAAAAATAACAATTAGAATAAGAAATAACAATTAAAGTAAAATTAATGAGTTTTATAATGACCGAAAGCTAAGGTGTGATATCCATCCTTTAAAATGTACCGCTTGTCATCGAACGGACTTAAGCAAACTTTTTTCGTGCAAGTGGTATATAATTGATGATTAAAACTTCTTATTTGAAACATGTTCTCCTTAAATATTGCATGATCAAAAAGACATTTCTTATAGCTCTCGTGTTTTATTTTATTTTTAACTATGGATCTTGCAACTCCTTTTGCAGTTTTTTTCTCATCCTCTCCAGATTTTAAGGAATACATTTTCGATTTCAAACCGATAAACTCATGCACAATTTTACCATTTAGCTCGTCTTTCATTTTACCCAGGACTTTTTTGTTTGTGTCATCGTGAAGAGGATGAGTCACAGGGTAATCTGAAGTGTCGAAATAAAAGCTGTGTTCCTTCATGTCATTATAAACGTCATCACACACTATCTCGTAACACAGCGAATCTGTGTCTGTAAACAAAAGTTCGACATCTTTTTTATATATTTTTTTAATAAAATTATAATGGAAGTCATACATACACGTTTTACTAATTTCCAGAATTGAAAATCCTGCATAAATTGGCCTATTCAAAACTATTTTTTTGTTTAATAAATGGACTGCGGTTAAATCTTCATCAAAAATTTTGAAAGCATGGAAAGCAGGAGAGGATACCAGTTTTTTAGCTTGTTTTTCATTATTTGTGAGTCTAACATTAGTCCGTTCTCTTAAATTTTCGAGAGTCTTTCCAAAAACCGCGTTATTCATAAGTTTAAAAAAATTTTTTTCAAAACTATTTTTTGCATCTTTTCTTCTATCGGTATTTTTTTTAATATAGGGTTCTAACCATGGAGATTGCTTAAAGCTTAGAACAGTATGCACTTTAGAAATTTTCAATCCCAACTGTTTATACAACTTAAGATTTCTGTAGTGGGTAACATACTTAGTTTTATTTGAAAGGTTGGGGGTAAGTTTACTCTGAGATCCGCTAATTTTATAATTTAATTTTTCGGCCAAATTTAACTGGTATGGAGAGAGCATGGATTTGTTAGGTTTAATTTTTTCGGGTGCAACTGGGAGACAATTATGGTTATCGTGCAACTCTTTAGGATATTCCAAGTCCACCTCAAAAATATATCCAATGTCTCCTTCATCAGGGATTCGCATAATTCGGTGTTCACTCCACAACTCGGGAGATTCCCACTTGAAATTTTCGAGAGGAAGTGGCTGACTCATGGCCCAACCATATAAATTGTTAGCATCATAATACATGATGTATTTAGATGGTTGGGTAGAGTCAAAGTTTTCCATGTATTTATTGTTAGCAAGAGCATGCCGCTTAGTGATAGTGCTAACACCTCCACGGATACCCTTTTCTAAGAATAAATACATGGTAGGGTCTTGAATTAGTTCTAATTCTACTTTTGTCATTTTTAAAAAAGCTTGCCATGCAAGGCTTGGAGCCGTTAAAACATGGCATGGATCTATTTCGTAATATTCTAGACATAGGGATCTGAAATTTTGAAAAACATCACTAAGGAGAAGCACGTCTGCCTTCAAATACACATCGTGGTATTCACCCAATGTTTTTATCTGAAGGGTATGCCAGACTTCCTGTGCATATGCGTACTCATCCTCAGTGATGTTTTCTCCACTCAAGGAGCTAAAGAAAAATTCTCGTGCTGGTAATTGGGTATCATTAAATTTTGAAAAGTTATCCATGTACTCATAAGGATAAACACCTTTGCGTAGTAGCAAATCCACATGAGTAGGGTTAAAATGCTCTCGCATGATTGTAAACTTATCTTTTGGTAAATTATTAACCAACTCATTTAGAGAGGTTGACATAAATTGAAAAGAATCCAAAAATTGTAGCTTTCCAACCGAAAAGGAAATGTACTTTTCCATATTATTAGCTATACAACCTATTTTCTTATCTTTAACTTTGCCTAAAGCTTGCATGATAATGTGGGTGTCGTAATTTTTAGCATTATGCAAGATTACGGGAATTTTCCAACTCAGTTTGAAATTCAAATTACAGCTGTTATGAGCAGCTCCCCTAAAATTTCCATTCAAGTGATTATGATCCCGTACTCTATCAGTTTTTAACTCTTCACCACAAATATGGCAAATAGTTGCTGATTGGAAGATCACCTCATCTTGGGGAGTCATTTTAAGGGGAATAATTTTATTAACAATGGAGGAAATTTCTTCTTCCTCTTTTAACATATACGAAACAAACAATTGAGCTGAATCTTCCCCACGATAGACAATGGGTGGTTTTACAGATTCCCCCTCAGGCCCAATAACAACATAACAAAATCCGCAAGGTTTGTGAAGGGAAACTGCATTGGTTTGTTGAGCATTTGGAGAGATAATGGACTCAAAGTCCGCAAAAATTACATAAGGGACAGGAAGTTTAAAATGAAAATTTTGAAAAGATAAGTAAGTATCTGTTGGCATTTCCACCTTTTGCGGTTTGTGAGTCTTACAATAAGACAAATGCACATCTAAAGTATTCTGCGACATACATCGATGAAAACAGTAATCACAATAGAAAGACTTGCCGTTATGATTGGAACATGATGATAACAAACGACTCATGTTTTTAATCCAACAGAAATGATTCGTTTCGGTATTTGAGATAAAAAGCAAGTTGATATGAATAGGGAACCTATTCTCAGTTATGTAACGAGGGAACAAAGTGCCCTCATAAGCAATCACATTTATTGAAATTTCATTTAAGCTTTCAAATTTAGAGATTTTATCTAATCGAAATGGGAAGGACATATCAGGGGTAAATTTCAGCTCATTTTCAAATTCTAAGTATTTAGATACTCGTTCAGAATGTTTTTGAGTAGGGTGAAGAGCAGCTAACACTGACCATAAGAAACATTTGTTATCCTTATTTTGGATATTTATAACACTATTAGTAAGTTTAATTTTATCGGGAGTGGGAATATAAGATGATCCTACTAATGGATCGTAAGTGGAAACTTTAAGTTCCAAATGCTCAACATAATCCAGTATCCATCCGCTACCTTGCGTTTCAAATTTCTCAAACGCTGATTTTACTTTTGAATAAGCTTTCTCTATATGCTCATTCAGATTAGATGCTATGAGAGTGAGCATGTAATCACTACGGAAAAAGTTCGAGCAAGTTTGTGTCTCCTCTTCTGATATCAAACGAAAAAAGTAAATTTTCGCTACAATGCACCACTTAAGGCTTCTCCTATCTAGTATATGATTTTCTAGTCTATCGTTAACAGCTTGTCGTAAGGAATCCAAACATTTAGTTAAATCTTCCTTATTTTCATCTTCAGGTTTCAAAAATTCCGATGTAAATGTGTTTAAACTAACCTCATCAGGTGGAGGGACATTAACACGACGTTTTTTAGCTTGGGGTGAGGGATCAGAATCACTTGAATTTTGGGGAGGAGGTGGACTTGAATCCCTAGGGCGTTTCACGGGGGGAATT
Organism: Tetragnatha versicolor; assembly: GCA_024610705.1. Classification (NCBI taxonomy): domain Eukaryota; kingdom Metazoa; phylum Arthropoda; class Arachnida; order Araneae; family Tetragnathidae; genus Tetragnatha; species Tetragnatha versicolor. Next base: position 58,142,668 of record JANDEH010000004.1, on the reverse strand, counting down.
TTATTATGCACTTGCTCGATGTGGCGTTTAAGATTATCTTGTCTAGAAAAGGTTTTATGACAAACGGTACAAATTTTATCCTTAATCGATGTGTGTATTTTCAAATGCCTAACTAAGCTCCTTTTCTCCGTAAACTGTTTCCCACATTGATCACATTCGAAATCCTTTGACTAAAAAATAGAAATTGTAAATAAATCGAGAAAATAACTGAGGGAATAAATTAATATTTTAAAAAACCTAAACACACCTTTTCAGTTGATGTGGACGGTTCATTAGGTGATGCGTCAGTTTGGCTTTCTGAATTCTATTAAAATTAAATGAAACGTTACAAACTAATTGATTTAAAAATACACCTCTCTATTTGAAAATATTTTAAAATTCTCACCATATCGGAATCCATTTCAAAAAATTGTTTGGAAACAGGTTTACAATCCTCAACGAACTAATACACTCTGCGAAAGAATAAGTATAATTGTAATAAAACCATACAATTATATCTCCCTACTATAACAACAAATCTAAGAAAAATAAAAATAATTTCTTACCTCTCAAAGATGAAAGCTCTAAAATGAGATGGTGAACACAACGGTTTGAAAAGTGATGTAGAATACTAATGAAGAACACATGAAAAAATGCCTTTGACTTGAGCTCCTCGATGAAAGTGTTTATATAGGTGACTGTTATCTCAAAGTATGAGAAAGAATGCAATCACTATCAGATAGTCTAAAACTGATAGTGATAAGAGGTACAATTCCTTTATCAGCAAGATTCCAATGCATAACGTGGTGCGTTACCCTGAATGTTTCAAGCCTTTACTAACCAGATTTTATATCTCAGGTTTAAATCTTTAAAATGTTTAGACACTTACACTACTCAATTAATGAACGACTATTATTCATGAATATAAAAATGAATTTTAATTAATCTTTCCGTCTTCTTTATTATTTTTCAAAAATTTAAACACTTATTATCAATCTTATTTCTTTATTAGTTATCTATAATTAAAACACTCATTTAAAAAACAACTCAACTCCGCTAAAACGAAACCAATACTAGTAGAAGGTAAACAACTCAACTCCAAACATGCCTCTTTCCTGTCATTAGCCCCGCCCCGAGGTGCGCCTCGCACCTCACTGGGTTGGAACTCTCATTTTTACACTACTGTTAAGCATTAAGTTTTCTTTGTAACAATGGAGTAAGCAGATCTCTTCTTGTGGAGAAATAAAGCTATTTCAGCAAAATGACCATAAAAAGGGTCGAAAGAGGGTCAAGGGGACATTAAAAGTTTTCGAAACATAGCCTATGTTTTTTTCTGAGTTTTTTACGTAGGTATACCAAGTTTGGTGCGGTTCGGAAGAAAACTGTGGATTTGTATAAAAGACAAACATATATACACACATTCCATTTTATTATATTAGATAGATTAATTTGTTTCAATTAGCTAAGATTTTAAAGAATGAGGTATAATTTTAATGGAATACATTGTAACTTAAATTTTGTTTAAACAATTTTTTTAAATATTTGCTCAATCAGTTAACTTCGTTGAAATATTGTAGGTATCATTTTAAAATTGATATCAACTCATATATAAACAAGTAAATTTATATAAATTTTTAAGTTATACTTAAAAATTCAGGATCTAGTTACAATTGGCCTATCTTCTATACTAAAGTAAGGATAAGCTTAATCGTAAAAGTTATGTCATATTAAAATTGTCTTTTTCAATAGATAATTTTTTCAGGATAAGGATATAAATACTTCCAAAATACTTTTCTCAAACTTTGGCCCCCATTCAAAGTTAATACTTTTAAACTCCCACGAGATAAAATGGATATATACTCTTCCCGATTTCTTTTGAACAAAGTGGTAAAATCAAAGATTTTTTTTTCGGAACTGTTTAAATTAATATGAAAAGAAAAAAAAATGCACACTGAGATGTTCAGGAATGCAATAACTCATATCGCTATAACGCAGATTTGTGCACATAAATCCAAGAGCATTAACCATCAAAAAGTCTGAGCATATGCTTGAAAAAGTGCTTAACTTTAGAACATCAAGGTGTGTACGTTGGAAATACCAAAAATGTCGCACAGAATACTCGCTGTTTATACACTCTTTTGATCCCAAAGATGCCGTTTAAATCATTTACACTGTCGTAAGCAAGCTCTTGACACTTAACTAGAATGGCACCATTCCAACGACTTATATCCAAACTCTTAAAACTCCTCCAGTGACGTTTCACTCTTGAAGCATTACATGCATGATTCCTCAACTGAAATAATGAAATTGGGTTCTCTGTTTCTCTCTTGGTGTAAACACAGCGTTTGAACTGCCGGGAGTAAATGTACTAGATTAAGTTCATAATTTCGAGTTATACTTAAATAAAAGCAATATTTTGTTTAACTTAACTCCTTATTGAACATTTACTATAATAACATCTTTGTCTTTAACCCTCTATTTCATGACCTATCTTATTCCACCTAGTGTGTGTGTCTCTTTTCACAATACGTTTTATTAGAGTAAATAGTAATTGCATTTTAATATGATGATATATATACTATTGTAAATATGATGATAACTATTGTAAAAATTTTTCATTTCTCTTTATTTTTATTAAGTATTTTATAAACTTCTGGTAATGCAGAGTAAATTTATATAGGGTCACTTTGCGTAAGTGGGACCCCTTTTTGGCCTAGTGCATTTTTGGAGCTCAATAGAAGAATTTTGAACGGGTTTTAAATTTGAACTTATTGACTAATTTCGTTAAAGACACTATCCATAAACAAAAATTTATTAGTAGTTTCTAAAATAAAGCTTTACATTTTTCTTAATTAGTCTTTATTTATAAAATGAGATGGGTGTCCCACTTACCCCAATTCATGGGGTAAGTGGGTCGCCCCCTCTTCATTTATATGGGAAGTGAGCAAAACTTAAAAGGAATTAAGTGGGTCATACTTGATAACGTACTGAAATTTTCACCCCATAATATTTTATTGTAACTGTAACCATGTGTGAGAAATCTACTCACATTAAAATCAATATGACAGTAAGAATAGAATGAAAAGCAAAATAAGTATTTTAAAGAATGTTTTGAAAGGCCAAAGGGATATGTTTTACTTTAACATATAAAATAGTGTTGAAAAAACATAATACGGTTGATTAACCCATTACTGCCTGACGTCCCTTTTTAGGGACGTTTTTTAAAAATCCTCCTATTTCTACAAAAATTGTTCCTTTCAATTAAAATTTGCACGGATGTATCTCTGATCTTCATAGAACATAAAGAACACAAGAAGAAAGCAGAATTTTAAAAAAATTTCACTTTTTTTAAAGTTGGAAGAAGAAGTTGGTTTTTCAGAAAAGTGCTTATTTAAAAATTTTAAAAGAAAAAGCTTAAAAATCCTAGTTGTTATTTTAAAAAAAATTCAATGCCGATATATATTACTGTTTATACATTAAATCAGTTGGGGTGTTTTTTTATTTTTCCAAAATATTTTATCTTGACCTTATTTTGGACCCTCGAAAAGCGTCCCTAAAAAGGGACGTCAGGCACGAATGCCCCCGTGGTTTTCCCCATAGTGAAATGCTAGTGTTTCCTTCATTTTTTCATAAAAACGCTTTCGATTCTTATGAAATGAATTAAATAACTGATATTTATAAAATTACAGTAAACTCTCGTTAGTACGCCCCCGCTTAGTGCGACGTCCCGCATATTACGACGTTTTTCTCCGGTCCCTGGTACCAATAGCTCACCATTTTATCATTAAAAACTATCCGCTTATAGCGCCCCCGCTTATTACGACTTCCCGCATATATCGACGCTTTTATCCAGTCCCCCGGAGAAAAATCCCGGTTATTGCGTCGTCGAGTTCCTTTCAAATAATGTATGAGCTACAGAACCGTTGAAAATATGAGTAGAACAATATGGTAGAACTGGTTTTTCCCAACCGCTCCCCTTTTTCCCCGAATAGCCCCCCGTTGAGCCTTCAAAAACAAGGATGACCAGTGCCTTGCAGGGCACGTGGGGTTGTCCTGTGACAAATCAGAACACTCCCTGAATTTCTTGGAAATTATCCCCTCTACTACAATTCGACTTCCGCATTCCATAGCCTGCGATTCGATAGCCGTATAGAGGCAGTCCCTCTCAGTTATTGATAATGCAGAGGATATGCTAACAAACTTAGGAAGAATGGAAACCTTCCTAATTCAGAATTATTTAAAAGAAAAACTGAAGCAACTTCTTATGGAAATTATTTTCAATCAGATAGAAAATTAAAAATACGAGATTGCGGTGTACAAAGTGTAAAGATTGTAGATATAGTATCACTTAAAGATGTAAAGGTAAGAATGTTTATTCTGTTTTTAGACATATGTAGTTCTTTTTCGTTTCTATTTCAGTGATAAAATCCCGCTTAAAAAGGTTTCTAGGTAAGATTAGGTATTATGGGTTTTAGGTATATCGCCGAAACGGTGTTTTATGGAATTCCGCATATAGCGTCGTACCGCTTATAACGACGTTTTCACAAATCCCCTTGAACGTCGTACTAACGGGAGTTTACTGTAATTTAATTTTAGATAATAAATTTATTATTTTTGTTTATTTTTTTTTGAAAATACTGTTATTTCTGCTAAATTAATGGAATAAAATGTCTTGAATTATAAGGAATTAATTAATTTGTGTTAATTAAAAGGAATAAATTATTTATTTTACTATATTTATTACTTATGCAAATATATTCCGGTTATATTTTAATTAAAAGTTTAATAATTATTAGTTACAATGACCTTTTGTCATTAAAATTGCCAAAAAAGTAGCTTTTGTGATACATTTTCGGCATTTTTTCTAATTAGTTGCCGCTAATCATTGTGTTCTATACTGCAGATCAATCTATATCATCTGGCTTGCTAATGCACATCCCACTAATGCTTGATTTCTGGGGAGAAATTCGTGTTCCGCACAATTAAATTAAATAAAATGAAAAAAGTATGAGCATTTGAAAGACTTAAACTTCACAAATTGTGATATTCTGATGGATTTGAGGTGTGTAAAAGTAATTACTACTTAATATTAGGTAACATATAAACAAAGAATACCTTTTTTAATTAAAAACCTTAATTAATTTGCAATTAACATAGATTTGGGAGGAAAAACGTGATTTAGAGCATAAAAAATGCTCAAATTACGTTAATTAGGGTTAATTTTACAGTTAATTGGATAAATAATTAATATTTTTTGTTCATATTCATGTTACAGTATGGTTCCGATCACTTTTGCTGCACTTAAAAAGGTAGAAGATGTTTTTGAGGCTTTAAAAAAGTTTTCTACCATGCGTTTACTATAGGGAAAACAACGGGGGCATTCGTGCCTGACGTCCCTTTTTAGGGACGTTTTTTAATTTTGGTGTAGAAATTAAAATTTTAACCTGGAATTTTTATCACTATTTTTTCAGTTGTTTTGGGGCTATTTACTATGGTTTTACCAAATATTTAAGAAAAATAAAAAGTTGGGCATTAATGGGTTAAGATTTTTGGCACTTTAATAAACATTGTAAGATAAAAATGAAATCGGACGCACTAAATGAGAATGAACACTATTGATAAGATATTTCACTTTACTCACCATAACTTAAATTAAGACGCAAATTTGATATAAAATATCGATCAATTTATTTATAAATTTTAATGAATTTTAAAGTGGTGAGTAAAAGGTCTTGCTACTATAAATCGAAATTTTCTGAAAATATTGGGGGAAATTGTCCCTATAACGATAACCCCCCTTAAATCCGCCTATGTCTTCAGTAATAGTTCCTATATCATTTGGGACCCTCTTTAACCACTTATATTATAAGAAGGGCTATCATTTACTAAATAAAGACAGGTCCCACTTACCCTACACTGAGGGGTCCCACTTACCCCAACCATGCTAAAACTATGGGGTAAGTGGGACCCCCCTCTTAAACACTTCAAAATTAAAAATTTCAAATTGCCGTATGTATTTTAGGTCAAACTCTGCAAAACAGTTCAATAAACATTAAAATGTAATGAAAAACTTACCTGGAAATACTTCTTTGAAAAATACATCTTGAACACTCCAAAAAATCCATTCAGGGAATCTATTTTAAATAAGTTCTATAATCTTAAAAATAAATTAAACAAATCTCAAATATATGCAAAACTCCTCGGTGTGACAAGCTGTAACATAATCAATGCGAGTAAGTGTGAAATTTCCTGTACATATTATAGTTTTGGGGGTGTCCCACTTACCCCAAGGAACCCTAATATTTTTTTTATTTTAAAAATTCCTTATGCAAGAACATTTTTTAATAAAACTAATTCATGTTTTAAACAGTTGAAAGTTTGAGGTGAGTTTAGCGATTTGATTACAAATGAAGGGCACTTACATTTTCAAAATTTTGTACCCACTAAAATATACTAAATCAAAATAGAAATTTACATTTTAAGTCCGAATTTGTTAAAATAGCATGTTTAATAAAAATGTGTTAAATAGAATTTGTTAAATACTAGTTTCTGAGAGATATAACTTAAAGTTTCCTCTCAGAAGAATGATATGCCTAGTGCTTTTCAAGAGTCGAAATCTCGACACCCAACAATCCCGACGGGGTCGAATTCCCGACACCCCACAATCCCGACACGGTCGAAATCCCGACAACCCAAAATCCCGACAGGGTCGAAATCCCGACACCCCACAATCCCGACACGGTCGAAATCCCGACAAGCCACTTGCCCGACAGGTCGAAATCCCGACAGTCAAATGCCCGGCATGTAAGTTGCCCGGTAACTCATATTGGTCTCTAATTTTAAATAAGGGCATTCTATTAAAGTTTCATGTTGCATGACCACAGGTCAAGATTGCTCTTTTTGGCTAAAAATCAGTATAAATTAATGTTGGAGTTGCTAATTGATATTTTGTATTCCCATTATTTATAGCGTGTCTTTTTGGTTCAGGCTGACCATTGGTCAATCCAGTTAACGTTTTGGTACTGCTATGCCTTGGCACTGAAGTAGGTCATGTTGGGGCTAAAAGCAAATGCCTTGAGACGGGTAACATTTTGGTCTTGACCACTGGTCAATATCTCTTGGCCAGGGGTCAATCCAGTTTTTCTCGCTGTTTCAGTTTTTCTGACCTTCTCTTTCTGTCTCGGGCTGTTATTTCGGGGGGGGGGGGTCCCTGACTTTTTGTTATACCCATTTGACCATTGGTAACTTTTGAATTTTTTGACTTAATAGCTTCTTTTTTTTAACCGAACCGGACAATAAAATAGGAAACCAAATTTTTAATTTTTGTTTGAGCGAAAAATGTCCCCATGACTATTGACCAGCTAATTATGCAGTTAGAAAGGCTCCCAGATAAATAATAGAGTTATAAAGTCGAAAAATTCAAAAGTTACCAACGGTCAAATGGGAATAACTAAAGGTCAGGGACCCCCCCCCAAAGAACAGCGAGGCAGAAAGAGAAGGTCAGAAAAACTGAAAACAGCGAGAAAAACTGGATTGAGCACTGTTCAAGATATACTGACCAGTGGTCAAGACCAAAATGTTACCCGTCTCAAGGCATTTGCTTTTAGCCCCAACAAGACCTACATCAGTGCCAAAGCATAGCAGTACCAAAACGTTAACTGGATTGACCAATGGTCAGCCTGAACCAAAAAGACACGCTATAAATAATGGGAATACAAAATATCAATTAGCAACTCCAACATTAATTTATACTTATTTTTAGCCAAAAAGAGCAATCTTGACCTTTGGTCATGCAACATGAAACTTTAATAGAATGCACTTATTTAAAATTAGAGACCAATATGAGTTATCGGGCAACTTACATGCCGGGCATTTGACTGTCGGGATTTCGACCTGTCGGGCAAGTGGCTTGTCGGGATTTCGACCGTGTCGGGATTGTGGGGTGTCGGGATTTCGACCCTGTCGGGATTGTGGGGTGTCGGGATTTCGACCCTGTCGGGATTTTGGGTTGTCGGGATTTCGACCCTGTCGGGATTTTGGGTTGTCGGGATTTCGACCCTGTCGGGATTTTGGGGTGTCGGGATTTCGACCCTGTCGGGATTGTGGGGTGTCGGGATTTCGACCCTGTCGGGATTGTGGGGTGTCGGGATTTCGACCCTGTCGGGATTTTGGGGTGTCGGGATTTTGGGTTGTCGGGATTTCGGCTCTGTCGGGATTATGGCTGTCGGGCAAGTGGCTTGTCGGGATTGTGGCTTTCGGGATTCTGACCGGATACCATTTTAGTTCATGAGAAGAGAACTACGCTTTCTCATCCAAAATGTTTATAATTCAGCTCTTGAACTATTAGATTTAAACTGTTCGTTTAGCATTATTTAATTTATTTTTCCAATATAAGGGAAATAATACACGAATTGATAATGATTAAAAATAAAACTTATACCAACAAACCGTTTATACCAAACATTAACCCATTAATGCCCAACTTTTTATTTTTCTTAAATATTTGGTAAAAACATAGTAAATAACCCCAACACAACTGGAAAAATAGTGATAAAAATTCCAGGTTAAAATTTTAATTTCTACACCAAAATTAAAAAACATCCCTAAAAAGGGACGTCAGGCACGAATGCAGCCGTGTTTTTTCCCTATACTAAACGCATGGTAGAAAACAGTTTTAAAGCCTCAAAAACATCTTCTACCTTTTAAAGTTCAGCAAAAGTGATCGGAACCATACTGTAACATGAATATGAACAAAAAATATTAGTTATTCATCCAATTAACTGCAAAATTAGCCTTAGTTAACGTAATTTGAGAATTTTTTTATGCTCTAAAACACGTTTTTTCCTCCCAAATCTATGTTAATTGCAAATTAATTGAGATTTTTAATTGAAAAAGGCATTCTTTTTTATATGTTACCTAATATTAAGTAATAATTACTTTTACACACCTCAAATCCATCAGAATATCTCAATTTGTCTTTCAAAGTTTAAGTCTTTCAAATGCCCACACTTTTTTCATTTTATTTAGTTTTATTGTGCGGAATACAATTTTCTCCCCAAAAATCAAGCATTAGTGGGATGTGCATTAGCAAGCCAGATGATATAGATTGATCTGCAGTATAGAACACAATGATTAACAACATCTGATTAGAAAAAAGCCAAAAATTTATCAGAAAAGCGACTTTTTTGGCCATTTTAATGACAAAAAGTCATTATAACTAATAATTATTAAACTTTTAATTAAAATATAACCGGAATATATTTGCATAATAAATATAGTAAAATAATTAATTTTTTCCTTTTAATTAATACAAATTAATTAATTCCCTATAATTTAAGACTTTTTATTCCATTAATTTAGCAGAAATATCAGTATTTTCCAAAAAAAAAAAATAATAAATTTATTTGATAAATTTAAGTAATTTTATAAATATCAGTTATTCAATTCATTTCACAAGAATCGAACGCGTTTTTATGAAAAAAATAATAAAACACTAGCGTTTCACTATGGGGAAACCCACGGGGGCATTCGTGCCTGACGTCTCTTTTTAGGGATGCTTTTCGAGGGTCCAAAATAAGGTCAAGATAAAATATTTTGGAAAAATTAAAAAAACACCCCAACTGATTTAATGTATAAACAGTAATATATATCGGCACTGACATTTTTTTAAATAACAACTAGAATTTTTAAGCTTTTTCTTTTAAAATTTTTTTAAAAGCACTTTTCTGAAAAACTTTAAAAATCTTCCAACTTTAAAAAAAGTAAAATTTTTTAAAATTCCGCTTTCTTCTTGTGTTCTTTATGTTCTATAAAAATCAGAGATACATCAGTGCAAATTTTTATTCAAAGGAACAATTTTTGTAGAAATAGGAGGATTTTTAAAAAAACGTCCCTAAAAAGGGACGTCAGGCCAGTAATGGGTTAAAACTACTACTATACGTTCCATATATCAAATTTTAAAATAACTCTGAAACTCTCAACTCCACCATTTCCTTTCCCAAAAAGTTTCGCAACTTCAAGTTGATAGTTTTGTATCATTTCACGCTCGCAAACACGCGACTTTGAGGGATTTTAAATGCGGCACTTTTCCCAGTTCTTCCACTCAATCTTTGTAAGTAAAAATGGCACTTTTGAGTTCAAACATCCGTTCCAGGAACGCTTCAAGGAAGGATAAACAACTAATTGCTTCAGATTAATGGGTTTGTTGGACTTGAAATTGATTCAGATCACATCGGTCGAATAACTATCTGACTATCGAAAGTATGCTGAAATGCTGATGGATTGCTGAGAATTTAAAGTTTGATGGATACGAAACTGTGTACCTAGTTTCAGATGATCAATGAGTATCACATTATGTTTAAACATTGCTACTTTCTCTGAAATTAATCACTTTAACCCAGCAAGTCAAAATAAAACTTATTACATTTATCGAAGCATGATATCTAAAACTATAAACCGCACATTCAATATTGATTCGTGTTGAAAGTTTTTTACTGCTGTTTGCTAAAGGAAGGTTTTTAGAAGGATAAAAATAAGTAATTTTTGAGAATATTTTTTTTTGTTAATTTGTAAACATTGACTTTAAAAGTTGAAAAAATATTTAATGAATCTAGGTAAATTAGGGTAATTTTCAATGCAAAAGTAAATATTGTAAAATTCTTCATTTTCGATGCAATATTTTACGTGTCTGGAAAGTTATTGATTTTAAAAAAATAAATTTTAGTTAATTTTTATTAAGCTAATTACACATTACTTCTTTTATCAAATGAAGAAGATAATCTGCATTTTTTAAACTCAATAAAAATGACGATAGAAGAAGAATGTAATTAAATAAATCAAAGGGTTAGTTTTGTAGATAAGGATGGGGTATCTTTTGGCTAAGCGCGCACTAGAGACTTCTGTCGCGGCGACTATAAACACTAGGTCATTCGAGAGCAATGCATTTCTATGGAGAGATTCTTGGCAATTGGCCAAGAGTCTCGTCGCCTGTGAGCGAGCTCTAGCTTCTTGCAATAGCCAGGGTGATAATTTTGTCTCTGCCGCCGTGACAAAAGTTTCTAGTGCGCGCTTAGCCTTATAGATAGTTTATCTGTTTTCACACTCGCTTGTTCTTATAATAGAAAGCGATCCCTTTTGAGAACTAATTACACCCCATTCCTAAATTCAAGCTGAAAAAAAAATTTCAATACAGCGCAATATATAGGATGTTTAAGGTAAGTGTTTCATAACTTCTAGAAGGGGTAGGGCACACCTAGACAACTCACAATCTCACAGGAATGGGGGGACTCGGATATGCATCCCTAACGAGTTGACCTGGAAGGAAGTTTATAATAGGCAAATTCTTTATTTATACTTCAAATTAGTGGTTAATTCGAAGTTTTGCAGTGGTCTCTATACAGCTCCAAATCCTCCAAGCTGCACAGTAAATGTTTTTTTATGTTTTTACCAAGATTATTATTTTCCTCAGAAGCAAATATATTCGACCTTCTCGCGTGTTTTCTTTCATCCACAAATTTTCGCTGAGGGTGTACTTTCAATTCAAAACAACAACAAGCACCTACATAAAATGGCTTCTCCCATTTTTCATCCTCCTATTGTGGCTGTCATCTCCTTGGCCCTCTTCCAAAAAGTTAGTCATCTTATTAAATTCCTCCAGTCGTGTGGGTTCACTCTTTACACGGATTGTCAAACTCATGGCCCGAGTGCCCAATTTTCGTTACTAATGTTCTCGGGTTTACATTTATCATCCTGGTCTTGAGGGAGATTCCCCATTTCGATTGAGGACGACTCTAGTTGAAAACTGCCCTTGAAAAACACCTGGATCTGGAAGTCTTAAACTTTTCAAGTGGCTTGGTTTTCTTTTTCAACTCATGTTCCTTTACGAAATTGTTAAAGGAACACATATACTTTGTGCAAAGGTATGTCCTTATAGTATTTAACCTTTTAGAGTGTATAGTATTTTATTTGTTTTATTACTAATTTTTTCAATTTTGTTAACAGAAAGTTTAGAATTCAGAAAAAATATCATACTATCAACCCAAATAGGGTATGGATAAAAACTGCTTTAGGTTTTTTAAAGTAATTAAAGTATCTAAAAAAACTTCAAACATTAGTTTGATATCTAATAATAATCTTAGTTTAATCTTAACAATAAACTTGGATAATAATTTTAATTGAATTATACCTATATAGTGATACTTGATTACTTAAATCTAAAAAAGTTAAAAACTGATTTAAAGATTAAATCACGGCTTACTATATACTACTACTGGCTGACAGAAATATTTAAAATGTAGATGGCAATAGTTAACATCTAGCAGAGCAAATCCAGAGTTGAAGGCGGGCTTAATGGCTTTATGGCCAACAGTCAGCAGTTTCGTCTGGAAAACACGCCTTTGTTTTTCCTTATTTGTCAGTGTGTTTATCCTATTGGTTAGGACGTTATTTAACCGATTTGGGGCGATCCTAGCGGGAAAAGTTGTCAAAAGTTTTAAATAATTCAAAACTCGGTCACCCTGTAGTAGTATCTAGTAAGCCGTGGATTCTCGGGATTATAAAGCTGCAGAAATTTATAACAATTAGTACACGCATTGAATATACAAAGTAATCAACACCCAGCAATATTAATCCCAAACTTATTTAATTGCTTAGTGATAGTTTTAAGCAATTAACTTTACTCCATAACAGAATGTTTTTAAAACGCAATCTAGTTTAATATTTTATCTAAATATATTTCATCATTCATCACAAAAAAAACATTTGATAACCAAATTAAATTCAATACTGTATAGCAGTGGTCTCCGACCCCCGGTCCACGGACCGGTGCCGGTCCGTGGACAAAATGGTACCGGGCCGCGGGCCGATTATTTCATTGAAAATTAATTTAAATTCCTAGGTTTATACTCCAAATTAATGAATGAAATTAATAAATCAGTTTATATTTTTATTTTTTGGTGTAACTGCATTTTATTTTGAAAGCATGTTTAAATACAATTAAATTAAAAATTAATAAATCAAAATAATCTAGAATGTAAACAACCAACGCCCACCTCTGCGGGCCGCTTTAAAATTATTAAACGTTGACCGGTCCGTGGTGGTGAAAAGGTTGGGGACAACTGCTGTATAGTGTAATGTATACTGAATACTTCACTAACAGTACATACCGCATACTGTACATATTGTACAGTACATACTGTATGTATAATAATAACCTATCTGTATGTAATGTAACCAATCTGTATGTATATAATATTAACCTAAAAAAGTATCCGCTACCTAGAAGTATTCGATACAACCTCAAGTATATCTCCGATGCCTTCCATTACCACTCTATACACACACGCATCATGGCAATCGTCCAACAAGTACCCCAATCCCCCAAAACAACCCCTAATCTGCCCCCACGTCTTCAAGAACGTCCCTCTCAATCCACCCCCAAGATGGATTCGCCTCATCTTTCGTCGGGACGATCACCCAAATTACCACGCACTTAGGGGGAAGGGGAAAAATCCGCGACTCCCCCATTATGCAGATTTATTGCGAATGGGGGAAAAGAACAAAGATCGTCCTGTTCCATGAATAAAAGAACAGTTTTGTTCGAAAAGGGAGCTAGACGGATGGGCCTCGAATCGTCTCGCACCTGCAACTGGACTCGTCGTTAGGTGTTCGGATGCATGGAACGGATTTTTTTATGTTGTTCTTGTGTCAGGGGACGTTTTCAGTTACTGGGAGTAATGACCGTTATGATGGCCATTTATCGAGAGTATTAGTGTGGTTGTGAATGGTATGGATAGTTAGCATGGTGCTTTTGTCGTGTTAGATAGAACCATAGAGGAGAAACAGAAGTTGAGTGAGCATTTCTATTGAATCAACTCCGAAAAGGAGATCCCGACATTACAGGGCTTCTGGTGACGTATTAGCGCGTCATCGCTTGCTTGGCAATTTCAAAACTATAACAGGCATGCGCTAAAGCTTGGTGGCAAAACAAGATGCCGAAAATGCAAGTATTGGCAACACTGAACGGCATACAAGCTTGGCAGTGAAGGCAATTTTCGGCTGTTGAAAACTTATTCATCCATGATGAATGTAACTCTAACACCCTAATTTAGTTCACATTTACTCCACAAAAATAAAATTCAAAAAAGTTTACATACCGTCAGCTTCCAGGAGAAAAAAAACTTAAGGTCACTTCAGGTCTACTACTTACTATGTACAAGGTCACTTCAAATTTGGCGACATATAACCGCTTTCTCTTGCGCTATCACATTTCATCAATTTGCCGACCGATGGGCTTTTTAGATTGGCGAGATTTTTGGGATCCAATTGTTTGTTGGCGTAGTTCTACCGATTTCAAAAAATCTTCAAAAGTGACTTATTAAGCGGAAGAAACAACATTTTAATTGTACTCAAATCTTTTGTACCTTAAAATCAATAGAATATTTGAAATTTTCAAAAATTTAAATTTTTTCAATAATAATAAGAAGAATGGTAATAGTAATTTTATGTGTGGTTGGTTTAAAAAGGATTTTCTAACCATGAACCATGCAAAAGTCTTCACCATTATATATTAAGCCAGGATTTAAAAAATAATTTTCAAATTATATTAAATTTAACTTAGTGTTCTTTATTTACTTCCTCTAAGAATATTAGTTATTTGCAAAAAAATTTCCAACATCTTATTTGTTCTTTGATTAAGTTTTCTTTTTTGTTGCAAAATAATTACATACAATAAGCTGGTTTTTTGTATAACATTCTCACACATTTAAATGGTTTAGTGGTTTTTTAAGTTTAAAAATCTCAGAGAAAAATACTCCATCTCTACCATAGTTCGGAATATTTCCATAAAATATGCGCTTTTCAACTTCTCTATCATATTTGGCAATGTTTTCTTAAATATTACTGCATTTCTAAAAATAGCTTTTCCAATTAAAATGAAACTCTTATTTCAATGTTTTGTTAAAAAATCTCTGAAACTTTTAAACATTTCTCAGTTTTTAATTAGTTTTCAAAGTCTGTATTTGAAAACTTTGATTTCTACATTGAAGCGTTTTTGTAACTTGAAACCTTCCTCAGCCACTAGCGCATCTTACAATGTTATTAGTTATTATAAAAATAGTACTTTTTAAAAAGGTGTAGGGGGTATGAAAGGACGATGGTTCAAATTTTTATCTTACTATTCCTCCTTTTGAAAATTTTTAAGAAAATTCCATTTTTAGAGTTACTTTGTAATTAATTATGCATTATTTCCCATTGCAGAAAAAAATTGTTGTCACCAATTTCAATAAGCATGGTGATTTATTATTATAACTGTTATAAACAAGTAATTAAAAACATAGGTTCTTTTAATATGTATTTATATTTAGAAGAAAATGTATTAAGAAGTGTTAAATATGTATGTTTAACTAAATAGGAAAATGTTATGTATTTTAAGAAATTTTTCAATACGTTCTAAAAGCAAACAATATTTGTATCTGCACGTATTAAATCAGCATAGAAAGTTATTCCACACGTTCTACTGTACAATTAAATTTAAACAATCAATCTGCTGTAACCCACAGGAACCCCGAAAATCTTAATCACAATAAGGAAGTTGCATGTGTCAGATTTTCAAAAACAAACAAGTGTTCCGTATGGTTTTTTGTATGGTAAAATGAAATATCTAGTCAGTTTTTCAAAAAAATGTACAGGTAATTAAATATTTTAATTTAAAAGTCGAGAAAAAAACACGTGACTGAAAACGTTTATTGTTTAAACTATAAGATGACGTCAACAATAATACCATCAACTCCATTGCTTTACAACAATGTTTAATATAAGATGACGTCACATCCAAACTCTTGGCGTTTTCGCGCGCTTTTAAAAAGGGGATTTTTGTTAATTTTTTTGACAATCAAAAAATTTCTCGATCGGCCTCAAATTTTGGGTAGTTGCTTATTTTTGCAAGAGGAATCGATTAAAAAAATAAAAAAAAATCATGCAACTTCCTCATCTATCTAATCATTTTACTATATACAGGGTGCTTCAAAAGTCCGTTTCGCGGCTTTTATTTGGAACCAACGTGTCCTAGGGTCCCTGAAGTAAGATCTACCCCTAGGTAAGTGACCCTGGAGAATCCATTGGGAGGACTTACAGCGCTTCTAGCGGCGAAATAAAAAAGTTAAAAAAATTAACTTAAAAACTATAGGAGATAGAGCAAAAACTTCAGTAAGAACATTGATGCCGACGTTATGAAGAATTCACAGAAAAAGTTTCATGAAAATAACTTGAATATTCGAGGAGATATTATAGCATGTGAAAATAGCACTTCTTCAGACATCAAAAAAGAAATAGTTCGCAAATCTGCAAATTTTTTCAATTTTTTTTATTAAATTTGCCTTTATTTAACTAAAAATACACAAAACTACACAATAAAACTGAAAAAATTGCAAATTTGCAAACTTTTTCTTTTTTGAGGTCTGAAAAAGTGCTATTTTCACATGCTAATATATCAGCGAATATTCAAGTTATTTTCATGAAACTTTTTTTGTGAGTTCTTCATAATGTTAACAACAATAGCTGAGATTTTTGCTTTATCTCCTATAGTTTTTAAAATAATTTTTTTAACTCTTTTATTTTGCCACTAGGGGTGTTGTAAGTCATCTCAATGAACTTTCCAGGGTCACTTACCTAGGGGTAGACCTTACTTCCGTGACTATAGGACACGTTGGTTCCAAATGAAAAGCTTCCAAAAGCCGCGAAACGGACTTTTGACGACCCTGTGTATAGCACTACCTGGTTATCTAATGTATGAGATTTGATTTATGTATGTAATTTTTTTTGCAGACAACGGTTTTTTTCCTTTCTGTTCATTTTTCTACAGAGAGTGATGATATACAATGTGTCCCATAAATAATGGGTCACACTTCTAGGGGGGATAGAAGACACCTAGACGAGTCAGAATCACATAGGATCCGGGGGTCCCAGACCAAATCCCAGGGAGTTAAAAATGGAGCGACACTCCAAAAAAATTTCTGAAAAATTCAATTTGTAGAAGAACTGCTATTGGTAGAAATTTAATTATGGTCTCAAAAGCTGTGGTTTAATATGATCTTTAAAATTATCTCAAAAGTCTTCGCCTTAAAATTTTTTTATTATGAAAAAGTTAAAAAACCACAAAAAATGTGAAAATTCTGCCCAAACCTCATTTTGTATTTCGAAATCATCTCTCTTGATTTTATAATCTGAAAGATCATAGTTGTAAACCCTTAAGTCCAAAGTTTCACGTAAAAACCATCAATATTAAACGCTTGAGATCCTGTTCAAGTTCGTTTTTTGCGTGCGCAAACTGGTTTCCTATAGCCGTTTCCAAAACTACAGTCTGCAGACGAAAAAAACGGACTTATACCGTGGTTTAACAGGATCTCAAGCATTGAATATTGATGGTTTTTACGTGACACTTTGGACTTAAGGGTTTACAACTATTATCTTTCAGATTATAAAATCAAAAGAAAGGATTTCGAAATACAAAATGAGGTTTGGGCAGAATTTTCACATGTTTTTGTGGTTTTTTAACTTTTTCTTAATAAAAAAAATTTAAGGAGAAGAATTTTGAGATAATTTTAAAGAATACTAGGGGGCTCTGCCCCCTGCTCGCTATCGCTCTCCAACCCCCGGAACTGCTTCACAGTTCTTTGAAGATCGCTTCGCGATCTTAGCGAGCAGAGCTCGCTTGTTCCATCTTAACTATCCAGCACAACCTGGAACTATCCTGCTTTGTTAATGATAATTTAATATCGAAACTTTTTATCTCTCAAACTTTTTAATAATTTAATTCGGATCATTAACACGAAAATATCAAAATAAAACTCTTACTGAAATATTCCTTTTTAGCTTTTCAATAATTTAATAGATAGGGGGCTACCGCCCCCTGCTCGCTATCGCTCACAAACGCCCGTAACTTATACGCAGCTCTTTACAGATCGCTTCACGATCTGAGTGAACAAATCTCGCTAGTTACATTTTAACAGCTATGATAACAACCCTCATCCGTATAAAAAACGCTTTTCTAAAACACAATTATATTTTTTCTCTTATCACTAATTTCTCTATTTAATCTTTAGCAGAGTAAAACAAACTTCCCGCGAATCCTCTTCCTTTCATCCGCACAAATAACACTCAAAAAAACTAAATTATTTATTTCTCCAGTAGTTCAAAAAATATTGCAATACCTTTAAATGATTATTAACCAAGTCTGAACTACTATCGCTAGCAAACTTAGAGAAAATCCGTGCTCGCGACAATCTAGTGAACACTCAAATATAAAATTTAAAAACATTAAACACGTCTGATAAAGACCTACTAAAACTATGAAAAAAATGAAACTTTGATGCTTAATAATTCTAAAACTAATTAGAATTTTTTAAAGAATTAAACGCCAATATCTTTCGAAAAAATAAGAGTATAAGTGTTTTAAAAATCATATTGATACCGTGATTAGTTTTCATTTAAGATAGAAAAAAACGAAAAAGCGTAAAAAATTTCGAAAACTAAAAAATTAATTTCTCTAAACCAAATTCGAAATTCGAAAAAAGGGCGACGTAGTGCACATGTTCATACTTCAGAGTATTAGGCTGCAAAAAATCATAGTTCTGCTGCTAATAGATTTCGCTGAACTGGATTACGCGGCGAAAAAAGAAAAACTTCAACTTTGACCTTAAAAATACCCCAGTAATAATTATTACATCAGTTAGCTTTTTGTTCGAGAATGTGCCCCAAATATTCCTCTACAAACGTTTCAAATTTCATAAATTTCTATCAAGTAGTTTTTGCGATATGATAGAGTTCAAAGAGTTGAAAAATTAAATTTTCTGAAACAGCGGCGGCGGCAGCGGCGGCGGTGGTGACAGTAACTTTTTTTAATATAGAGAGATATTAAATCACAATTTTTGAGACCATAATTAAATTTTTATCAATAGCAGTTCTTCTACAAATTGAATATTTCAATAATTTTTGGGGGTGTCGCTCCATTTTTAACACCCTGGGATTTGGTGTTGGACCCCCGAATCCTATGTAATTCTGACTCGTCTAGGTGTCTACTATACCCCCTAGAAATGTGACCCACTATTTATGGGACACCCTTTATATAATTGATGTAAATAAGTAGTTTATGTATAAATGCAAATGTTTTTAATTCTAAAGAATCTGTCATAAAAATCAGCTGTCTTACATTTTGAAGAAATCAACTAAAGACTGAACTTCAAAAGCAATCTAAGTGTCAAAAAGTAAAATTTCTGTAATTGATCATTTTAAATTTGATTCTCCATAGGAATAGGCATAAAAAATCATCTTTCGGGCTAATTTCAAACTCCGAATCATTGTTGTGGTGCTAAACCGAATTTATAGGTTAGTTGGCAATGGTATTTAGATTGTTTTTTTTCAGGTTTAACTAACAATACCATTACCACTAACATACACAACACCATCAGGTTCAGTGTTGCCAACTCTCAAAAATTTATCTCCCTAAAGTCCCAATCAAAAACCCCTAAAATCCCCCAAATTACTAGGGATTCCCCCTAAAAAGTATTATTTATAAAATAGATAATTAAATATTTTTAAATAAATAATATACATTAAGAATGATAAAATATCATTAAACAAATAATAAATTTTAACGAAGTGTATATTTGGACGGTCCAAACGGTCCGTGGCGCATGCGCTGTAGGTCTCGTGGTTACGTAGCAGTCTCGGCGCTTAGTGATGGAACCAATGGAACGCCGGGCCGTGGAAATTAGAGTACAGTTTAGTTGAAAAAAAGGCCGTCCAAATATACAGTGCCAAATTTTTAACAATTGATTGTAACCGATCCAGTTTAGCCTTGACTCTGCACTCTTAGTTAGTAACAAGCAATCGCACTAAATGTCGCTAATATATAAAAATGAATATGATTTTCTAGATTAGATCATCGCAGGGCCTGAACTATTACATATTTATTTTGCTTAATTTGAAATTTAAAAAATATTTGAAGTTATAAAAATCCCTAAAAATACCCCTAAAAATGTAACACCCCTAAAAAATCCCATTCCCCATTTCCCCCCTAAATTTGGGGGGAAACCCCTAAGTTGGCAACACTTATCAGGTTCCTGAAAATATGTGTAAATACATGTAAACCTCAACCCTACTAACTAAACAACCTAAAAATAATAGTTTTATTATTCCTTGTCATGAACATGATACTTCATTCATTGCACCTAAAAACTCCGGATTCCTTTACACTCTAATTGCTTACTCCAAGATTTTGTGAAGGAATTTCCAAGTATCCCATTCATTATACGGCGGCCCAAATTTCCCCTAGATATCCCTCCCTCCTCGTGCGTTCGTATATTAATACCCCAAGGTTTATGCCGCGAGACACGCGGTTCGTATTAAAAGTTATGTTCGATGTTTAGGGCAGTTTATGGGGGTGGAGTTTCGGACAGGTGGGCTTTTGACCGCACTGCCGTTCGTTCTTGGAATAACGCAAATCAAAGGGGGTGAATTGCATAATACAGTTGCGTGTGTGGAGTGTATTTTGAATATGAAGGAATGGGAGGAGAGGTGAATTGAGGACTTTGTGTGCGACAAGGTATCTCCACTTTCAAAGCAAGTTCTTTTCTGAATTATATTCGCCAATTTAGTTACATACTTTCCAATCATTGTTGCCTTATCCAACTCCATGGCGCAATAGGATCATATTTTATTCTTGCGCCATAAAACCATAACCTAACCAAACCAATTTCATTGTTTCCTTCAAAAAAATGCAGGTCTTTGCCTGTTCTCAGATATGGGTTCTTAAACTGCAACATACTTTTCTCTCTAAAAATCACTGACTGTCGTATTTCTGTGCTTTCTGATCAAAGGTTAAACAGCAATCATAGAAGGATTTCCTGAATCAGAGTCGACGATTCCTTCTTTGATTGGTGGTTAACCCCTGATCAAGTAGCACAGAATACGGCCGTTAAGGATTCTCAGTTAAAACTTAAAAGTCTGACACAAAATACGAGGGTTGTTTTTTAATTAAATTCCGTTTTTCTCCTGAAAAGAAAGTACTAGGAATTTCGAAAGAATTTGGGTACTGGTAGTTAGATACATCCTTCAGGTTCAATTTGCCACTTAACTGAATAAAATCGGACATTTTTTCTATTTTTTTTATCAATTTTACAAGCGGCTCCTCGAACAATTTTCTCTCCAACCCATGGAGAATTTTGCTTTCCCCTTTCTCCGTTCGCTCCTTCCGCGATCACTGCCCACTAGGCTGGGTCGAAAAAAGCAAATTTTCGAAATTCAAAAACATAGGGTCTCTAAAGTTGCGTCTTGCTTGCTGATACCTGGAAAAATATCCAAAAAATTTCTAAAAATATCCGTGAAGAGCGCATCGGGACTAAAGTTTGAGAAAATTAACAAAAATCACCTTGCATTGGAAAAATTCCACAAACTTGAAAATTAAGTTCATAAACTTTGAGCTAGGTGTAATTACATCTTTTTAGGAGTGTGAAGATAAATAAAAATATTTGAAAAACCTTACTTCCTTTTTGAAATTCGAGCAAAAGGCCTAAACATGGTGAATTTCAATTAAAAATCTAAAATTTGGCACTTAAAAAACAAAGGCACAATTGAATGTAAAACTTAACAAATACACTTTTTATTCATGAAAAACTTCTTTCATACTCATAATTCAGCCATTGTTCATTTTATAGTGTGAACAATTTAAGAAATTAGTTACATGAACATACGCATAAAAATATCTCCTGTGAAGCATGCCTCCTTTTTTACCATACCTTAAACCCCATTTAATCGTCAAAAAGATATTTATGCCTTATTATTCCTGGAAATTAGCTTTAAACTCTGGTTTAAAAATCAAAATCTAAAATACAAGGTCGTGTGTGAAATCACAATGCAATCAATCTGGATTCCTAACTCTGAAGAATTTTTCATATTATTATTACTTATTTTCCTTATATATATTTTATATTAAGGGGACGCAGTACCATTTTTGCCAAAATCTTTAAAATTATAGTTATTTACTACTTATTTCTATTATTATATGTATTTGTCTTATGTAAAACATATTCCAAACTCAATACATCTTTGAATTCAAATTTTATGAGTTTATTGTAAAAAAACTTCAAATTTAAGAGGTGTTTTCAAAATGCTACTCCTCCTACAATAATCGACATACATTCTTGAAATTTGGTTTTCAAATACATCAAACTATGTTTAACAAAAGTTAGCATCGATTTAAAGTTTATGGTGCTTTGAATTCTAAACATAGTGGTTTTTCTTGAATCTCTAGCTAAAAAAGCCCCAAAATGCTAAAATTCTCAATTCAGTAATTTTTTTAAAAAATCTACGATGTTTAAAATGATGAAACAAATGCCAACTTTTGTTATACTCCCAACAATAGTCCGAAAAAATTTCAAGAGATTTGGTCCAATAGATAAAAAGCCTTAGCATTTTAAACAATGAAACAGTGATTCTGAGAAAAAGGACTTTGAAGTTTCTATTAGCGAGACCTTAATACTTTCACATATGAAATCAACTTCAACATGGATATTTATCAATGAAACGTTTTTAAAATTTGTAGGATGATAGACAAATGCATATAATTAGTTAAGAAGAAAAAAAATTTTTACCAAATTTTGACAAAAAACTGTACTGTGTCCCCTTAAACACGTGAAAAACAAGTGAGAAATACTTTTTATGCATAATTAAAATTGTAAATATTATCTATAGTATATTTTAGTTTAAATTTAAAGCTTAAAAACAGATCAAGTCCAATCATACCCCCACTTAATTACCGAGCAATCCTCAAGTAAACCAACAGGGCTTTCAATATTCCCTTCGCGGCCATCAAAAACAACCATCAGACTCAACCCCCAAAATTAAAAACCCGCCTCATACGCTTCTGACATCACCGAGTCACAGCAAAGACTCCCTCAACCCCTCCTCAAAAAGGGAACAAAAATCTTTCTCCGATACTTCCTCCCTCTCCGAAAAGGGTCTTTCCTGACAGTTCCTGCCCTTTCGATTTGTCGTCTTTTGCCTTCCTCCCATTTGTTATTGTTTCCCGACCCTTTGGGCCCTGACCCGCCCGAATTCCCTCTCAGAAACCCCAGAAAACACTTGGCGGCTCAGACTCGAGAGGGTTAAGAAAGCTGCTTGGCTTTGGGATTCCGATGCGGGGGATTTATGGAACCGAATGAATTCGATCAACTGCTGCTGTGGTAAGTGGTTTGGAGGGGGAAATCGGATTTCCCCCGTTTTTTTTAAATTGGAGGAAACCCAAAACGCTGGTGGTCGCGAGGAGGGTATAATATGAAGTGGTCGGGTATTGGGTTAAGCGTGTTTCGCGATGCTTGGAGTGACAGAAGTCGGGCGTGATTCGGTGGAGTTTGAAGAAGAGCTTAACCCTTTCAGTTCAAACCGCCCTAAATTTTTCGTAGGATTAAATATGAATCTCGGACGGCTTAGGGTGTAAATGGTTAAGATGGGTGGATTTTCAGTGGAGTGGGTTTTCTGTTGAGTGTTTTTGCTTCGTTTTTTTATTTCTTCGAAAGCTTCTAATCCAGTCGAGTTCTGAGTACTGAACCGTCTTCAGTCTAGTTCAATCCAACCACTGTTTTTTAAACGATTTGTCTACTACTCTCAGATTGAAAAATTATATCTGAAAGTTTAGAATGATCATCTGTATGATGAAATTTCCTTATCTTCCCCTCTAAATAAGATTAGAAATATAGCCAAAAACTGCAAAATAACCAGTTGAATCATGTTTTTGTCAATGACAAAAATAAAAATTAGTTATACTACTTCAATATGTGTGTTCCAAAACATTTGGGCGATTTACAACGGGACGGATAAGGGAAGTTCAACAGAAACTAATTATTTATTTTTGATAATTAGTTTGTTTCTTATAAAATTAATCATAATTACTTTAGGTGTTTCATAATTTTTTTATTCGAGTTTAATGCAAAAAATTAACAGATCCAAGGGATTTTGTAAGCTAGTGTGATATTCTTCATTTTTTTCTCTCACACGGTTGTTTGGGTCTATCTTCATCCTCTTGAAGAATTCCATCCACTTTTTTTCTTAATATTTCTCATCCCCTTCGTTCTATCATCGTCTTATTCATCCACTTGATTCTCCATTATCTCGCAGATCCCATGCGTATCCCTCTCATCATCGCACTGTATCGTGATCGATATTGGGTGTTAAATACTTCAATATTAATAATTATGTCATCCATCGGTGACGTCATTGTGAAATTTGCCTTCACAACAATCAAATCGCAAATCCTTATAAATGAAAGGTTTTGGCCAAACCCCGTCCCTCAAAACCAGTCACGTCTCCATCGAAAAAAACAGAAGGAAAAAGCTCGATCCTCAACAAGCTACACCCCCTTTCGAACGATTCCCACACATAAACAAAACTCCCTACAGTATTAACCCGAAGTTGATTAAGATCATCAATAAAAAAAAGAGCGCAGAATATCCCAAATAAAATAATAAATAAATAAAAATACTGGAAAAGATTTCTCTCTATCCCTCATCAATATCTCTAGCTCGACTCTCTCAGTTCGGACCGCCCCAAATTTTCCACTATATTCAATGGCCATCACGGGGCGGTACGGGACTGAAAAAGTTCAACTTTTTCAATCCAAGGCGCCCTATGTTACTATTGAATCCTATGGAGAATCTCGGGCGGTACGGGACTAAAAGGGTTTATGAAGTATAAAGAAACTCCGTCGTTTCTTTCTGTAGAGTTATTTCGAAAGAGTTTTTGGAAAGAGAGGAAGAGAATCGTCCTCCATTGATCCGGCCGGATCGCTAATCTTCCGGCTCTGGCTTGCTGTGATGGATGTGATAAGAGCGGAATTTCTCTGCCGGATTTTTCCCATCCCGGGTCACGTCCTTATTGGGGATGAGGGCGGTTTTGGAATTGACACGTTCGTTAGCCCGTTTTGTGGTTTTGAATCGAAGCCACGTCTTAGCTTTTCTGCTGGGAGGGGTATTTTTTTAGGTTTTGCCTGTGTGTGTGTTTTGAGTCTAACAGCTTTATCCGCGTTTAAATAGGCTATTCCCGCACTTGTTTTAAACTTAAAAAAGGTGAATTTTATCCCAGTAGAAAGTTTTCTGAGTTCTAAGACCGACACGAAAAGGATCATTTATCTGAAACACTGTGTGTATAACACTACTCGACAAAAAAATAGGGTCAAAATGTAAATGACACAACAAAAGCAGATTCTTGTGTAAAATGGTCCCCTGAATCCAAATCTGACCCCCGTTTTTCACCACCACGTCAAAATTTTCGGGGAACAGCCCCTCCCCCTTTTTACGTTTTTCGACGACTTTATAACTTTGAACTCGATTTTCAGGGTCAAAAAACATTGCCTTAGTCTTCAAATTGCACCCCAGGGGACAAGAAAGGTTCAAATTAATAAAATATGGATATTCATAACAATTGGATAGGTTTAAGGGGTGATTACCCCCCTAAAAACGCAAAAAATCGTTAAAAATAGAAGGATTTGTTATACCCTATTTATTTTGCTTATTTTTGAAGCAAATCAATTTTAAAGGGTCTTAACCCTTCCCCAAGGACCCAAATTTAATAATGATATGCAGCAATGATTTTTAGAAAAAGCGGTTAAGGAGTTATCGCCCCCGAAGCATCCGCGGAAGGGTTCAGAAGGCTTTCTGAATCGCGCTGTCGCCCGCGCGCTCAGTGATAATATCCATGCTTTGAAAAGTCACAAAATGAGAATTTTCTTATATTTTAAGACTTTACTTAGTGGAAATTCTATATTTTGATAGTAACTGGCCAGTTTTATGGAGGTATTCCATGTTTCAATTTGTTATTAGATGCACGGCTGGAATACCTCCATAAAACTGGCCAGTAACTATCAAAATATATAATTTCCACTAAGTAAAGTCTTAAAATATAAGAAAATTCTCATTTTGTGACTTTTCAAAGCATGGATATTACTCACTGAGCGCGCGGGCAACAGCGCGATTCAGAAAGCCTTCTGAACCCTTCCGCGGATGCTTCGGGGGCGATAACTCCTTAACTGCTTTTCCTAAAAATCATTGCTGCATATCATTATTAAATTTGGGTCCTTGGGTAAGGGTTAAGACCCTTTAAAATTGATTTGCTTCAAAAATAAGCAAAATAAATAGGGTATAACAAATCCTTCTATTTTTAACGATTTTTTTTGCGTTTTTAGGGGGGTAATCACCCCTTAAACCTATCTAATTGTTATGAATATCCATATTTCATTAATTTGAACCTTTCTTGTCCCCTGGGGTGCAATTTGAAGACTAAGGCAATGTTTTTTGACCCTGAAAATCGAGTTCAAAGTTATAAAGTCGTCGAAAAACGTAAAAAGGGGGAGGGGCTGTTCCCCGAAAATTTTGACGTGGTGGAGAAAAACGGGGGTCGGATTTGGATTCAGGGGACCATTTTACACAAGAATCTGCTTTTGTTGTGTCATTTACATTTTGACCCTATTTTTTTGTCGAGTAGTGTAATTATCAGGGTTGCTGATTTTTTTGATTTTTTTAAAAAAATCGGATTTATTTGATTTAAATCGGACTTTTTTGATTTAAATCGGATTTTTTTTATTTAAATGAATTACTAGTCCTGAACTTCCTGAAACTGGTTAATGATATACTGATATTGAAATTTCAATGTGATATAACAATTTAGCATTACTAAATATCTCAATTTTAATATATTTTATGCATTAATTAATCAAATTAATTAAGGGAAACAGTTCACTGCCATCTCACCGACAATATGCCCATCCTAAAAGGGTGAATGAATAATTGTACCACCAGTTACTAAAATCTTTATCCTTCTTAATATTAAGTTTGGAAAATAAATTGTGACTATGATTACTAAAACAATGCCTAATTTTTGTTTAAAATTAAAATCAATTTGAATTACATTGATTCAGTTAAAATAATTTTACTCAAGGTAATATAGGTTTTTTCTTTAAAATAATAATTAGGGATAAAAAATAAAATTAAGCTAATTATTGATAGTCATGTACAGACCACATAGAAAAGGGCTTTCTCTGGCTAAAATTCCATCTGGTTTTGTAATATAAGAAAAAATTTTCATAAAACATGACTAAAATCATAAAAACAATCTTTCAATAAAAATCATCAACTTATAATCGTATATTTTAAAAATTTTATACTAGGTAAAAATAATTTAATTCTTGTTTAGTTAATTACAATTATTGATTTCAAACCTTGCTATTAACCCTTTTTTGTCAAAAACATTTTTGTCATTGGTAGTAAAATTTGTTCTTGATATTGCAGGCTATTTTATGTAGAAGTAACTTAAACCTATCTCTCCCAGTTAATATCTAGAAGAGTTTTTAAAAAATGTAAGCAACTCATCTTGCAAACCATTTTTAAAGCATACAACTACTTAATTTTTTTATTTAAATTGTGCTACTTTAAAATTTTTGATTTAAATCAATGATTTTTTTTTAATCAAGTGATTTAAATCGTGATTTAAATCATGATTTAAATCAAGTTGATTTAAATCAAGCAACCCTGATAATTATATACAAATTACTTTCATAAAGAAGAAGATAGAAAGTTTATTTAACCCTCTCGGCACCAGAACATCAAAAAAGTGAAAAAAAAACTTTTTTCTTCTTCTCAATACATCCAAAATGCCCCTATAATTTGTCTGGAAAAATTTTTTTACTTGTGTGCACTCCTTCCTAGTTATTTTTATGAGCCTCATATGAGCCATATGTATGAGGACATTTTTCCTTTTAACAGAAAATACTTGGTTTAGAACTTATTAAAAGACCTGGTAATAATAGTAGAAGGTTACGATATAAGAAAATATCTACCAACCTATAAAAAATGTTCTACAGAAGAGAAGCTAGTATTTATTTTCTCTTCACAAGCATCACAGCAATGTAAACATTGAGATATAAATCATCTTGCTGCCATTTAGGAACGAATTCAGAAACCATGTAGAAG
The DNA here is from genome assembly GCA_024610705.1 of Tetragnatha versicolor. NCBI lineage: Eukaryota > Metazoa > Arthropoda > Arachnida > Araneae > Tetragnathidae > Tetragnatha > Tetragnatha versicolor. The sequence continues at coordinate 58,114,676 of JANDEH010000004.1, read as the reverse complement.
GCTCATATGTGATCTACATGAATCAGTGAAGTCACTGATGAAAAGAAAATAAATTTGCGTGTTTACATCATACAAAAATTGAGCTCATAAGTAGGAGCCTCAAATGAGGCCCAGGGTGGCGAGAGGGTTAATACCTATATTTAGAGATTAAAAATTTTCATAAGAAAAAATTTCCTTACTGAAACAAAAAAAACATCTTCGGTAACTTCAAACCTCGAAAGGATTTTAAACTCGAGATAAATCTCTTCAAAAAAGAAAAGGTCACTCCCTAAATTGTAAATAAGTTTTTAAACTGAAATAGTTTTTTTGAACGCATTACTCTTCATTCGTGATCCTTTATTGCATTCAACCCCAAACATTCAACAACATTAACAATACAAACCAACTCATTCACTAAACTTTCCCTCAAAATATTTCCCACATCGCCCTTTATAATCCGAAACACCGGCAAAGTCACAGTTACTACAACTCTGAATTCCCCTCAAAATCATCGTGCCCATATTTTCCTTCATAATCCGAAGACGCACCGGCAAAGTCACAGTTACTATTCGCAGACGCATCAAGCTTTTCGGTTGTGTCGAAGGTGGATGGTGTGGTGACAAACAAACGCGATTATGGGGAATCCGTTCTGTGGAAGAGCAGGCCGCGGGGCATCTTTGAATCGACCGCCTCCAGGGGGGACTTTGAGCCGTTTAAAGGAGCTTGCTGTCGTTCAAAAATCACATTAATTCTATCGATTCGATGGAAACCTGTTGTGTTCTGTGTGAAGAGGAGTTAGGGAAGGTTAGTTTTATAATACGGTTGAAGGATCATTCTGACTTTTCGCTTTTGATGCCATTCATTTGGGAGGGATTATTTTGAATGAAAAGTTTGAATAGTTGGTGTTTCACTCCTTCACATTTTTAGCCATTCACTTAGGATGAATCACTTAAGATGAACAGTGAAAGTGAAGCAGTGAGAATGAGCCTTTAGAGAGAAGGTATTATTTTTTGGGTGGTTTATTCATTATTAGTATGTACAGGGTGGGCCAAAAGTCAGTACACTTTTGAAAATTCCATAAAACTGGGGAAAAATCGGAAAAACAAATGGTCTTCACTCTCAGCATCCTGAGGTAATGGGATTTTTTTAAGTAAATAAAAAAACTAGTTTGAAAAAATCTTATAGATGTCACCACTAGAAGCGATTTGGTATTTAGAACCATTCGGATTCGAACATTTAACTACTAGCAAGAAAGACATGATGGTCAGGTTAATGAATTGAAGAGTAAAACTTTTAGGAATCCAATTTTAACGATTTCCAACAAATATTTCACTGTGGATTAGGATTACATGTTCTTATAACCCTCCCATTTGCTTATTTCCACTAATGTCGCTTATATGCGCATGATCTTGGTTTTTAATTTTCCCAAAAGTTTTATAATTTACTACCTTAACTTGACTATCATGTCTTTCTTGCTAGTAGTTAAGTGTTCGAATCCGGAAGGATTCAAACACTTATCTACCAAATCGCTTCTAGTGGGGACATCTATTAGCATTTTCTCGAACTAGTATTTTTTATTGGCTTAAAAAACCCGTGACCTCAGGATGCTGAGAGTGAGGACCGTTTATTTTTCCGATTTTTTCCCAGTTTGTATGGAATTTTAAAAAGTGTACTGACTTTTGGCCCACCCTGTATAACATGATTAATTCTGAATAGTATGTATTTTACATAGAGCTTGAATATTTCGCCTCGTTTAACAATATGAAATATCATATACAGGGTATTTCAAAAAGTATGCTATCACATTCTGCATATGCATATTGCTTACGTGGAGTGCATGAAAATTCCCGAATATCTATATCTCTACGATCCATAAAGTTTTAGAAAAAAATCTTGAAATAATAGGTAGGTTGTCACATTCGATTTAATTTAAAAAAAGTAACCTCCTATACAACTTAAGGTAAAAGTTTCGAGAGAAGTAGAGTGGCCTTAACCTCAAAAACTATACCTTTACGACTCATAGTTTTTGAGAAAATTGCAACATAAAAAGGAATAACGCCAAACCCGGATTTGGACAACTTGATTAAATGGTTATATTTGTATACTATAAAATGTTTAAAAATATCAACTTGCATGCCCGTGCCGTTGAATATTTCTGTGCTCAAGTTTGTGTGGACTCGTTGAAACACCCGTGTACAAATTGGGGGAGTTAATACAATATTAACAACTCTAGTAACTAAATTATGTTTTTATCGCAAAATCCGAGTTATGGAAAAAGTAAATCGTTTATTCGTTTATTTTGGTGAGGGACTCCTGTTTAATACTTTTCACTTAATATCGGATCCTATAAAAAGGCTTTTCAAGTGGTATAACTAATGTTTTTAGTGAAAAAAAACCTCATTTCCCAAAGGCCAGTTTTGAAACTCTATGATGCTTTAAAAGTTCTGAACTCTCAAACTCGGCTGTGTACCCTTAGAAATATAACTCGCGCATATATTGCATTATTTCCTGAGGTTTAAATCGATCCCAATCTGTGACATTGGCAAATGCATCATTAATTACCGAAGCGTTTGGGACGAACTTTCAATTAATTAAGGGTTATATGGGTCGCCCATAAATCGAGCTGTGACGGGCCTCGCCTTGATACACACATATAGTTTTCTTTGGATAATTATTTAAGAGTAACAGCGTATTCTTGAATTGTGTTTTAGGGGTGTTGTGGATTCACTAATACTATTACTCGATTCACTAGTCTTACTCAAATAGTAACTTTGACTTTAACTTCGGACTAGTGTTTTGAATTGGTGTTCCAATGCACTATATTTGGCTACGCCCATATTTATCACGTGATCGGGAAAAACAAACTCACTATCAAATCATATATCACTACAAACTATCTCTGTGGTAACCATTTGCAAGCTCAGTAGGTCACATGATGGATAAAATGTGAATGTTATTCAGCAGGTTTTCTACTTTTTGGTGTCCAAAAGAGCATGGCGGTATTTAGCGGGAGCGTTAACGAAATTGAACCAACTAAGTTGTTAAATGTGTAATAATTTTCTACTTACGTGTTGCCCTGATAATCACAAGAGGAGATCGGGGTTAGTTGGCATAGTTTTTGTTTTTTGTTTATAACTCTTTATCTGCAATGTGTAAAAGAATCAGTTGTGTTTATTGCTGTGGATAGTTTCCTTCGGGCATAAGGGGACTCAGTACCAAAAATATTTTTTCTCTAATAACAGGATTTTATTATCTTTTAAGATGTTAAATTATGTATTTACTTCATACTAATTCATATTTATCCCAAAAAGCGAGTTCAAAAATTTATTTTTTTTAAAAATTACAAAAACCTCACAACAATGCCCAAAATTACCCTAAATTTAAATTGATACTCCTCCCTGAATATATGTTCTTTTGATTTGATTTTTTGTCTTAACATAGATCAAACATATATAGTCACTTGTAGGCATGGAAATTTGATTATCTATAAAAGTTTCTGAAAAATTAAAAAAAACCTCTGAAATTAGGCATTTTTTTTCGAAAAATATCCTAAGTTTCCACTTTACTGCTCCTTAAAAAAAATTCTAATAAATATATTATAAAATCCATGCCTGAAGATGTTAAACAGGTGTTACTAATAATGACTACAAAGTTTGAAGTGGTTTGGATGATTAGAAAAAAAGCCTTGTGATTTTAAACATTAAAAACCTTGTTTTGAGAAAAAGCCGTTTAAAGATAGAAAACTAGGCTTCTTAACACTATCTAGGATTCATAAATCTAAAAATTTTCACACTTAGAATCCCTGTATCATTATGAAACTTGGTAGGAATAATTCTAAGGGTATTATCTTTATTTTTATTCCAAAATCTCAAATTCGATACTTTGACAAAATTTTGGTACTGAGCCCCCTTAGATATACGTCGAGTTCAAAATTTTAATTAGTGTTTAATTAACCTATTAGTTCAAAAATTACCTCTCTACACTTAGCCATCAACTTGCCACACACCCGAGGCAAGTTGGCATACACTATGTGGCCGTTGGCATAAGCTAATTTCCGTATTGATACTTCGATAAAGCGTGGTGATTTTTGTAGAGAAATTTCACTTATTATAGTACTTCTTTTTTATTACACATAATTTTGCACTATTTTTAGGGTTTTGTACGTTTTACTTTCACCAATTTCTTTTTAAGTAAGTTAAAAGATATCCTACGCATGTATCTAAACATATAGAAATACCAGTATTTTGGAATAGGTTTTGAATTTATGATTTTGCTGAATTTTTTCAGTATCCTTATGAAAATTCTAACGTATGAAACGTTTAAAACGGTTCTTAGACTAGCAATAGAAATCGTAAACTCCATTACACATAAGCTTCATAAAATTCACAAACAAAAAAACATTCGCTATTTCACTATAGTAAACCCCATTTCAAAAACATTAATTTCACTTCACAGGAAAATATAAAAAACAGCAAATCTTCGTTTCGAGGAAATAATTTCTTTCATAATTACAAACCTCCTCCCCACCCACACACACACCTCCAAAAAAATTTTCATAAAAATACTACTTAGTAGTTAATTTTATTTCCCATGGAAACAACAAAAGAACCTCTAAAAACGAAGCCGCTTTAATTAAAATGAAAATGTGCTCCCAACATAAAACTAATTGATGCACCAACCAATAGAGAAATTAATCAGCCCTTCAGTTACAACAGACACCCCCGTACCTTCAAGATCGATGATGGACTCATTTTAGGTTTGCGTCACCGCCAATAATAACCGCCAAAAGGCTTATTTTATTTTGCATCATCTTATACAGGGTGTATCTGAAATGGTGCAACAAACTTTTAGGGATGATAGTACTCATGAAGACGAACAAGAATCGGTATAAAAAGGGGGGTCCCAGACCAAATCCCAGGGAGTTAAAAATGGAGCGACACCCCAAAAAAATCATTGAAAAATTCAATTTGTAGAAGAAATACTATTGGTAAAAACTTAATTATGGTCTCAAAAATTGTGGTTTAATATGATCTTTAAAATTATCTCAAAAGTCTTCACTTTAAAATTTGTTTTATTATGAAAAAAGTTAAAAAACACAAAAAAAAGTGAAAACTCTGCCAAAACCTTATTTTGTATTTCGAAATCATTTCTTTTGATTTGATAATCTGAAAGATCATAGTTGAAAACCCTCAAGTCCAAAATTTAATTAAATACAATCAATATTAAACGCTTAAGATCCTGTTAAAGTTAGTTTTTTGGGTGCGCAAGCTGTTTTCTAGAGCTGTTTCCAGAACAGCTGTTAGCGCACGCAAAAAAACAAACTTTAACAGGATCTCAAGCGTTTAATATTGATTGTATTTACATGAAACTTTGGACTTAAGGGTTTTCAACTGTGATCTTTCAGATTTTCAAATCAAAAGAAATTATTTCGAAATACAAAATAAGGTTTTGGCAGAGTTTTCACTTTTTTGTGTTTTTTAACTTTTTTCATAATAAAACAAATTTTAAAGTGAAGACTTTTGAAGTAATTTTAAAGATCATATTAAACCACAATTTTTCAGACCATAATTAAGTTTTTACCAATAGTAGTTCTTCTACAAATTGAATTTTTCAATGATTTTTTTGGGGTGTCGCTCCATTTTTAACTCCCTGGGATTTGGTCTGGGCCCCCCTTTCTATACCGATTCTTGTTCGTCTTGATGAGTACTATCATCCCTGAAAGTTTGTTGCACCATTTCAGATACACCCTGTATAATGAACGACGCAGATTTGTATTGCTTGACTTCTACTCTCAAGTGACTTCTCTCTAGTAAATAGAACTCCATTAACTATTAGTTCCTTGTTGTTATTCTTATGCGCTGACAGGTAATGTCATAGAGGTAATATGAGAAGAGTTAGTTTGGTAGTGGAAACCTCCCGGTGGCCAAAAACAGGGCTGTCCTGTCCAAAGGAGGCTTAAAAAATTCAACTCTCCACCAAAAAAAACACATAAATAGTGAGTTTCTCCTTTCTTCATTAAAACTAATTTTACTTACGGGGTGGGTCAAAAGTCAGTAAACTTTTGAAAATTCCATAAAAACCGGAAAATTTTTTAAAAATAAACCGTCTTCACTCTCAGCATCCTAAGGTCACAGGGTTTTTTTTAAGCCAATAAAAAAATTAGTTCTAAAAAACGCTAATAGATGCTACCACTAGAAGCGATTTGGTAGAGTTGAGTGTTTGAGTCCGGAAGTATTTGAACACTTAATAAGAGTTTTTTTAAGTATTTTTACTGGCTTAAAAAAAACCTTGACCTCAGGATGCTGAGAGTGAAGACCGTTTGTTTTTCCGATTTTTTCCAGGTTTTTATGGAATTTGTGTACTGACTTTTGGCCCACCCTGTACAAGGAAGGGTCCTCTTCGGATGTAACCCAAAATGTCTAAAATGGTTCCTAACCATAATTTGTAAGGGTAAGAGTTTCGAACTTTTTCTGCGAAAGGACCCGAAAACCCACCTAAAAACTTTAAAATCTATGATTTCCCATGTACTGTGTTTCCCCGAAAATTTTGTGATTTACAAGGTTGGTCCTCTTTTGGTGTAACGTAGATGGTCTCAAAGTGAGTTAAAACCCTACTTTTACGGGCAAATTTCTGAAATGTGTATGGAATAGGACTTCAAAATCCTCCTCGAAATTTCACCGTTTATTATATTGGAAAAACTCATTAAAAAGTGCTAATTGAATCACCTACTAGATGTATAAGCTTACAGACTGATTTAGAGCACTGTTCAACATAAACGTTAAAAGCACTACTTACTAGCTGAGCATTATAGCACATAATATTATAGCTGAAACATAATGCAATTTAAGATACAAATTTCATTGTAAAAACAGAATCATAATTTTTTTAGTTGTAATGTAGAAACCAAACTTAGAAAATTTACTTTTGATGAGTGAAATAAGTTTTTAACGTAAGCTCAAATCATTGACCTTTGAAAAAGTTATTTAGCTAAGACTGAGTGAGAACTGAGTGTATGAAAGCTAACTACATAGTACGTACGTAGTGTTGTCATATACTACAAAAAAGTTCGGCGAAAAACAGTGCAGGAGAGAGACAGTTAGGTTCTATAGGTACTTTCCCCTACTCTTAAACAAACTTTTTTAAAGCTCTTCCTTTGTTTAGTACCTCTATGAGGGAATTTATGGTGAACTATATGATTAATTGCTCTGTGATAGCGGTTGGTATGAAATGATTATGATCCCCTTCACTTTCTTGGGCTGAATGTTTCTCGATTATAGGCTTATAAATTTTTCAGCGGTACAAAGAAGTTCACTTTGTTACCCTTTTAATAAATGTGTAGTTTCTTCGGGTAGGGAGGCTTTCGGTGGCAGTTCAGAACATTCATCATGTCGGTCCCCTGGGTTTAGAAGCAACAAATTGTCGGGTAATTACCCTTTTTCTGTGTATTTAGCTTCCCGTGTTCTCGAGACGTTTATTTCATTTGAAAAGAGTCGGCTTGACTTATCTACAGTGATAATTTTTATGGGTTGATTTATAGTTGTGAGATATTTTCGAATTAATTGTCGGATACGTTTTAGTTATAGCATAACGGCCTTTTCGTTATTTTTAAAAAAATTGAATGGCAATTTACTGAGTTTGCTTTGAATGACATAAAAGTGAGAAAAATTGGGAGCGTGATATTAACGACCATTAAACATATGAATTTTCCTTTTCTTATGGTCCTATTCTTAAATTACAATAGAAATAACTGAATCCATATCAAAATTATGAGTGCCAAATAGTTTATTTTCGTACAAGTTACAAATCATTATGGGACTTTTGCCGACTATATGTTAGTCGCTTCGTCTTCTTCTTCCTGTTTGTGATATTTTCCTGTTTTACGGATTTGCTACTGAGAATTAACTATTGCTTTCAAGAAATTTTCTAAGGCATTAGTTTTTTTCTTGGTATTTCCTCTGTTGACTTTCAAGATATCCGTGAAATTTGTCGAAGATATGTTCAAAGTTTCCATGAGTTTTTTTCCTTTGAGTGATGAATTTTTTGCATTGTATGATCAGATGTTCATTAGAATCAATTTCTTTGCATTGGGAACAAAGTGGACTAGAAACCTTTCCTATCTAGAACAAATTTTTGTTCGTTAATCAAGTCTTGGTTCTTAATCTGGCTAAGAGGATGTCCATTTTTCGGTTAGGCGGAATTAATTTGTCCTTTATAGTCCATCCTTCCAAATGGGCGAAGTCTTCTGCATATTTACTATTTTTCCAAATTTCTTCCTCTTCTTTTATGATTGTTTGTTTGATACTTTTTATGAGGTCTTCAGGAGCTATTATTTGCTTTATAATGGTGATTGGCACGTTCCTTGCTTCCTGATCGGCTTGTTCGTTTTCTGGTATCCCCTTGTGACCTGGAGTCTATACGATCTCCAGGTGTCTGGCATTTATTTTCATGTGACCATACCCAAAAGGTCATATTTTTGGTTTAGTGTGAATCAACATTAGTTTATGCGACATTAGTTTATTTTGGTTAATAGAGATAGACCTTGTGTTGTTTTTTGTTTCGGATCTAACTCATTTTCGTTATTTTTTGCACTTGGATCATTTTCATGCCCCATCTTCAATTGTTGCTGACTATATGATTTTTATGTATCTCCGTGATTAAATTGTTTCATCTAATGTATCAAAATTGTAAAAATAGAAATTTATTGTGATTAAATATACATGAAACCAAATTTAACCGAAATAAGGAATACTTTGTTTTAATTAAAATTCATTCAAGCATTTATGAAACGCGAAGGGAATTAAAATTTAGGCAAAATTTTTAAACTTATTTAAGTCAATTTCTATGGTAAATTAGCTACAAAACTTAAAAGTTGCTAAAAAAAGAAAGAGTTAAATATTTTATTTCATCGTACCTCTCTTCAATCTCAAAAGAATATCATTATATTCATATTCAATCAGGAATTTCACTTACATGTGAAAAACTCAGATTAAGTTATCAATACCTACTTGTTTATCACTGATGCTAATTACTTTTACTGTAAAAACAGTTAGATACTTATTTAATCTTATTAGTATTTAGCACAGCAGCTCCGTTAACCTTTATATGAACTCTTCTCCACACGTTCTTTTAACCTCCATTATTTAATTCCTTTTTCCCTTTGGGTCGCATTAGAAGAAACTTTTTCATTCTCCTTTAACCTTACTTTTTTTTCTCTAACTATATCAAACCATCTAACCACGTTTTCCAGCACTGAGAACAACTTCTATGGGAAGCATTTGTAACAATTCCTTCCCTTTACCTCTTCCACTCCAGTTCCTACTTTCTTTCTTATCCCCTCAAGAAAAAAATGCTGTTTTGTATCCATCTTTAAGCTTAGGATTGCCTGAAAATCTCTAGTATACGTCATGCGCTCTGAGTGTTCATTCATAAGGCTAACGAACTTATTGAGTCACGTCATGTCAGACGACATATACGTGACGACAAAGTCGGATGAATGTGTATGCTTGTCGCTTACAGCAAAATGAGTTGGATATTAGCTTTTAATATTGCATTTGGAAACGTGCATCGTATGGATGATCAGTGCTCTAAGAGCTAATATAAGGGGATGTTTTGTACTGTATGTGCTTTGTTCAAGGGAATGTGTAGGGTAGGTGGGGGCAAAGCCCCGCAATTTTTAGTATTTTTAACATAGTGGTCGAAAGGGGGTAGATAATCCCGAAATTTTTATTGGAGGTCTTGGATTGAGATCTTATCTACAAAACCAATCCAAGTTTTAGCTCTTTTTGATGGTATTTAATAAGAAATTTACAATTTAGTTGGAAAAAATTACGGAGCTTTGCCCCGCAAAATGGGAGAAAGACCCGCACTTGTTCATTGAGTATTCTCTACCCTGTTAAGTATCAAATCAATTTAACCACTGATTATTGATGTAGAGTCTTGTGTGGAGAGAACCAGAAATTCCCTACCAGTGCTCTCTATTGGGAGAAATTGGCCATTATGGCATCTGAAATTGGATGGTCTAGGCAGGAATGTTAGTGTATCTTTTCAAAATGTCCAGTATCTTTCAAAAGGGGAAAAGGATGGTGTCAGGTAGAGGGTTGGCTACTCGGAAACCTTTATTCAAATTTTTAGGGATCCTGTAGGTCCTAATTTTCTTTTAGAGCAAATTCCCGAAGTTTTAAAGCTGCGGGGATTTACCCTAAACCACCTGCCCCGATTCACTTTATTTTCAAAAACAAGCCTTTTTATTTTTAGAGACATGTTGAGGCAGTTCTTTCAAAACTAAACTGAAGTTTAAATGCTACTATATCATGGGTTTGGTTCCTCTCCTCAAGCCCTATTTTATACAATGTTAAAGTAAAGGATCATAAAAACTACATCTAACAAGGAAACGTTCTTAGAGTGAACTCCCAGAGAAATGCACGAAAATTTTACTGGAATATGAAGATGACTCAAAACACTTACTGTGAAAAAATTAGCTGCTAAATTTCAATAGGAGAAGAGTTAATTAAATTTGAAAATTGGGTTATGAGTTGCCAAACACATTCATTTAGCACCCCTTGGCAAATTGGTGACTTTCCAATCGTACGGAATCATACTGAAGTGGCTCAACTAATAGATTAAATGTTACGAGCTTGATTCCCAATAGTAACGTTTGGAATAGAATTCATGAGCTTGTTTTATATTTTTCAATGATTTTATTCATGTTGTATTCATTTTATGAACCTTTTTTGATTGGCCAACTTAAATTACTTTAGAGAAAACGCGGCCAGTTACTTTATGCCATTTGGCGACTTCACTGCATTTTTCGCCTAGTAAGGTTGCACTTGGCGTTGAAATGATGATTTTCAAAATTAATTTACTCCTCTCCTAATGAAATTCAGCAGCTAATTTTTTCACAGTAAGTGTTTCATATCATCTACTAACCCTTGTAAAATTTTCACCCATTTCTGTGAGTTCAACCTAAGAACGTTTCCTTGTAAGTGATGAAAAACAAACATAATTTTTTAAACTGTGGAGTGACTTAGAGGTAAGAACTTTCATGGAACATTGAGTCACAATAAGACACACCAGCCACCTGGATATCAACTTTTGAATCCATTATTATCAATTAAAAGTCACGGTGCGTGGTTTTGCCCCTTGCGGGTTTTTACCCCCACCTACCCTATTTACCAACCTAGTAGCACAGCTAATACCAAATATGCCGAGTTTACGTAACTGCAACTAGAAGTAAACAAAAACTGGACAAACCTTGAATGTTTGGGCTACTTGGATAGTCATGTAGTAAGGTAACTCATTCCAATTATTTAAGATATTTCAAAACTGTTTTAGTCCTTTGAAACTATATTAAGTTCATCCTCTTATACTAGAAATCACTTTCTTTACTAAAATATTATTTCGAATAAACCTGTGACTTAATTTTGCTAGTAGTGCATTGATACTATGTTTGTGTATTACTTTGATATTACCATTTGTATTGGAATAATATATTAAATGAAATATACGAGTGTCTTTGATAGATTGCAATAGTTTAGGTATAACTTAAGAGTTTGGGAAAAGATTTAAAGATAGACATGTTCTCCTTTTTGCTAACTTTTAAAATAACGTGTGACTAATTCAAAACATCAAAATCAAACCCTTAACAAATGTTCTTATTTCAATCTCATAAAATAGTGAAATAAATATGCTTAATATCATTTAATTAAGGTGCAAAATGTCTACGACGTAGTTTAAAAATATTATTCATTTTAAAATTGTACCTGAAAGCATAATACTAACGTGTAGTATTTTTAATCTTTATATTTTCAATATATAAAATTTTATTTTACTATAAATTTAAAATTTTAACAGTTGCGTTTAATAGTTCTTTAAGTTGTTTATAGTTCATACGTCTTAAATATATAATGTTGGAAAAATTATCTGGTGCTAAAACTTCAACAACATTTTAAAACCTTATTACTTGAAATAAGGAATAATACTTGAAATTCTTTTTTATTAATTTATTTTTCAGTTCTTTGAAATAGTATTTACCTTACTTGTTTTAAAGCATTTTCTATTCTACGAAGGGTCTTCCAAAAAATAAAAGTTAAAAGTTAAATTTTAGTCATCAACGTTTCTCAATATTTTTCTTTTAAACAGTGAAGACTATACTTTAATCTTTATAAAGATGTCATTAAAGAGTACGTATTTAGTCTTTTTAAGTGGATAGTTAAATTTTAGGCAATTAAAGTATTGATTATTTAGTTAGTAAGAACCGTCAAATGAGATTACACTCAAGTAAACACATAGAAATTTAAGTAATCCTCCAAATTTAGAAAACAATATGAAACCGGATGCAACTCTTTCTATAACTGAATAACATCAATGGATAAACTGACAAGAAACATTGCCGAGTATTCAAGTTAATGACTAAAAACAAAGGACAAAATGGGAAAACATTATTGAAATTGAGATATTCGAGTGGAACGAGCTGTTTATTTACCCTTATTTTCCCTGTTTGTGCAAATGTAAATTATTCTGCCTTTTGTAATTCCACAAAAGTGCTTATTCACTTGATAAAAACACAGTAGAACTATTTGTTGTCTGATTGCATCTACACTTCACTTCGTAACAACAAGTATTTTTTTAAAAATAATTTGTCACTTCACTTAGAGTCTCTCTAGCTATATTATAAATTAATGAATAAGGCCTAAAAGATATGAAACTAGATTGTTATTTCACACAAAAATTCCCATTTCTGCTTCTTATAAGCAAATGCATGTGTGAACTACGCATATATCACCGAGAACGGCAAAAATGAAACTAATTCAAGTATTATGAGACTTATTTTGACATTACAGCGCTTCCAAGATCACATCTTTGTTCCTTTAGCTTAATTTTTATCCTCCTGATGAATAAAAGATGAGTAAAATGCGCAAAGATAAAATGGCGTTTTTTTATATTTTACGCTTATTTAGTATTAATAAACCCCTCTATAATAAGGGATAATTTAACATAAACACAAGATTGCAGGTCTTTTTTTGTATCCGTCGCTCTTTAAAGTTTCTCGTTGGGTATTTTTTTTCTTGAGAATTGATAAAATGTTTGATGCTACTTAGGATCTGAATAAAGGAGGAACACAGTATTAATCTAATGTAAAGGAGAACGCTTTGTGTTAACTTCCTCAAGACAAACACGGCCATGGGTTGATTTTTTTTGTTTAGATTAAGTTCTTGGAGGTATTAAACTTTCTTTTCTCTTTGATGTTATGTATATACTTAAAATAAAAATGTAGTTTTATATATTTAGGGTATATTAACGTTTTAAACTGTTTGAAAAGGGCAATACCAGCATTTTTTTGAAAACAGAAAAAATGCATTTTCCCAATGTAAAAATAGAGCTAAATTCAATAATCGACATGAAAGGTTTCGAAAAAGTTTATAGTTAATTTAATATTTTAAAATAAAAAAACGACCTACTCTTTACACTTGTCCAGGATTGAATGACGTCAGATCTGTTTCGGCCTTAACTTAAAGTGAAAATCAACAATCACTTTGAGTTTATAACTATTGTTTAAAATTGTACAGTATTTCGGATTAAATGACGTTTTTGAAACATTTAATATTAAAATCACAGAGTATAGAGCTTAAATTCTCTTAACTTTTCCTGATAAAATTGCTAGATAATACAATATTGTTTCGCAACTTAAAACAAAGTTTAAATATATAATTTTTGCATTGGAGAAAGCTTGGTTATTTTTGATGCTCATTATTAAAACTGAAAAAATTTCTAGTAGAAGATGAAAATTAAAATATGCCGACTTTTGTAATTAATAAGTTTTTGTATCAATGTACTCCACAGATGAGGCAGTAGTGCATTGCTTGGAGCACATTGATGATTGATTTGCTCAAAAATAGATATTAATAACAAAAATTTATGAACTCAATAAATTTTCTCGTATTAAAAGTTTTTAGATATTTATTTACATTACCTTTTTGATTGCAAAGTTTCCATACAACATTTAGAAATGGTTAAACAATCAAATAATTCTACGAATGGTGTATTTTTATCGAATCTCTTCTAACTTAGAAAACGAGATGCAATTTTCATGGAGGTAATTAACCCTTAATAAGTTGAATAAAATTCAAGAGTTTCTCTCTCAAAAGTCATCCAGAAAATAAGAAAACCGTCGCTAGTTAACTGGTTAATATTGGGCCATCTATTATACTATTTTACCACTGGTTTTAAGTAGTACTATTTTTGAAAATATGGTTTCTCTCTAAGATATCTGAATCAAATAAAAATACAAAATGCTGGAATTTCCCCTTATATTTCTAGAAACCAAATCAAACAAGTGCTAATCCTCCAATCAGGCAAAGTCTTATTGCGGAAGTCTCCAATCAGATCCTGTTTCTTTTTCCTCACAAACTTTCTGATTCACACAGAGTGATCATTTCCTCTTAACACCTACAGGAGAAGAATATAAGCAAGAAATATAAATCTCTATATCTCTTATATCATAACTAACTCTACAGTATTCTCTACTCCCGTGCTAGATCAAATTCTGTTCACGGTATGACAAGACTCTTTAATGGGAAAGCAGCATAAGGAAAAAGGTATAGGGGGCGTTACAATATTATAATTGGAATTTTGAAATAAGAATTCAAAAAGAAAAACAAATAACCTGGAGGAAATTATCCTTTACAGGTATAATTCTACAAATTTTTAGTTTATAAATGTTTGAATATGGGATAGTAATTGTGGAAACTTTATATTATGCGGTTTGGAAAGTTGACTCTTTTTTTTTCCTCTCTCAGTTAAAGGTGGGAAAAGATTAGATATTTGTTAAAAGGAAAATAGTACTTAAATTCGTGGGTTTTCCTTTTATAAAAAAAACTGTATCTAAATATTTAGATTATGCGTTATACATCGCTAAATACAGGGTGTCTATAAAATAAGTAACCCGATTTAAGGGCCTCTAGAAGCCAAACTGTTCATCGGAATTGAATAAAATTTTGGCGGAAGACGTTTTGAGGAATGGGCAGGGAGAACGGTATGGGGTGGGGCAGTTAAACTTAATCAGTTACAGTTAAAATGAAAAAAATTTTGAAAATTCCCAATGTAACCCCCCTTTTTTATTCGTGCTATGTGATCCCTGATGTAAAAACACAAATAGCGTTGAAACGGTACCTCTAAGTTGTAAACTCGCTCCTAGAGAGACAAATGAAAACAGCTATAAAACTATTATTTCTGTAGAAGCTAGACTAGTGAGTTAAGAAAATGTGACTAGTGTATCAGGAAATAACAATAAAAACTAGTAAAATCAAAGTCACTGATCAAAGTATGCTAGTAAGTTCACTAGTTTTCATTGTTATTTCCTGATTCACTAGTCATATTTTCTTAACCATTCACTAGTCTAGCTTCTACAGAAATAACAGTTTCATAGCTGTTTTCATTTGTCTCTCTAGGAGCGAGTTTACAACTTAGAGGTACCGTTTCAATGCTATTTTTGTTTTTAGACATCAGGGATCACATAGTAAAAAAGGTGAGTTACATTGGGAATTTTCAAAAAAAATTTCACTTTAACCGTAACTGATAAAGTTTAACTGCCCCACCCCATACCGTCGTTCTCCTCCTCCTCCCCTTCCCTCAAACAGTCTTCCGCCAAAATTTTATTTAATTCCGATGAACAGTTTGGCTTCTAGAGGCCCTTAAATCTTGTTGCTTATTTTATGGACACCCTGTATATTTAGTGACGAAACATTACAGATAAAAAAACTACTACGGATCTAACTAGCTACTTATCTAAGAAGTTTTCAGGCTATAAACAGCAAAGAGTCCAAAAAACAAACATATGCTTGAATCATATGTAAAAAACTGTATGCAGATTTAAGTTTAATTTCATTTCAGTAATTGTGACGTATAGAGCTCTTAACTATAGCCCTTCAAAGCAATTCTATAGAATTTTGAAAATTTTAAACTGTGGTTTTAGGAGGTAGCAACTGAATGTCATTTTTTCAGTGAATGTAGTAGAATTAATAACCCAACTTTTCATTTAATTTTTCCTTTCACGCTTCTCCTTACAATTTTAATACTCGAAAATTTTACTTCCAACCCTGTAGCTTTGTGGTAATCTCCCAAGCATCTCCAGCATTACTATTTTAATTTAACTTGCATTTGTATCATCCGCATTACCTATCATATTATTTGTTATCGGTGTAATCCAGAACTACATTACTCAAAGATCACATTGTGTGTTTAGTGCACTATCATTCAAATAAAACATTAAAAAGAGCTGATTATTTTCCTTCCACGATTTGATCTTAAAGAATTACAATTTTAGATCGTCCTCTTAGCAGATTTCCAGAAGAGTCAATCCTATTTCCAAAGATCATTAGGATAACAATCTTCACTCTGGTTTTAAGTAAAGATATAGCACGGTTATGAGCATTTGATTTCCACTTAATGCATCTTTTTATGCAAGCTGAATCAATTATTTCCAAAAAATCTTATAGCCTGATGATTTTAAGTAAGTGAAATTAGATAAACCATAGGATTGAAGTTTAGATATTGTTTTTAAGATATACTTAGGTTAATCTTTCATCCAGTAAAGATTTTCACGAATTCGGCTTTGATGTCGTTATCGTCTTCGAATTTCAAATTGGAAGAACTTAAAGCTTTTGCGGGTGATGAAAAATGAGTAAAAGTATCTTACAAGATTACATTCTGGGTATTTCTCAGAGGCAGCCTATTCAAACAAGATATTATTCATAATTTATCAGTTTTGAGATGTTAACTTTATTGCTTTATTTTTGACGTTTTATGAATTTTAATTAAGGTATATATTTGTCGTGAAGATTGAAAAATTATGCTTGACATAATTAAGATGTAGTGGGAAATGATAGAAGATGCTGGAAAAAATTCAATGGGATATTTTTATTTCGCAGAAAAATTTTTAGGTTTAATGATAAAAGCTCTACGATATCCCTTAAAAAAGTGGGTTTTTTTTACAAGATAAACAGATAGCACTGAAGCATCAACATCGATTAGTGTTATGACAATATTAGCTAATACCAAAAATACATTTTTGACACTTTTTGTAGAAATTTAATTATTAAAAACAAGGTTAAAACATTTAAATAATATAGTTTTAATTAAATAAAAATAAAACTTAAATAACTTATTTAAACTTGGAATATAAAATAAAACCAGAAAAAGCTAAAAATACTTAATCGAAAATCCAATGGCAGTTGTTTTTAATCGATTCTTCTCCCAATTCCCAATCATTTAGATCGGTACCTTTTTTATCGAATATGTGTTTTAAAGCATCGATTTTTATTGAGTATCTGTCAATATCTTTATTTCAGAATAAGCATTTTAAGGGAGGAAAACTCTGTTACAAATCTAAACAAAAAAGTTAGCTATATACTGTTATTTTTTTTACACTACTACAATCCAGCATTTCTTTGATACGGGATAATAAATAAAACAATAAAACAACTATGGGTGATACAACTAATTTCCTTAAGCTCGATTACTCGAATTATTTTAACACTAAAAATTTAAAAATTGATTTTAAAACTTTCCTTTTCAAACTTTCGAAATTACTTTCAACATCCCCATTTGAAATTTGAATTTTCTTGATGTTAAGCGTCTTTTAGGTTAGTTTAAAACTTCTGATCGATATACTCCTCCAATATGTTGCCTAACTGCATTTCTGTGTCACTTAACTGACATGGGCGATATGCATCCAATAATTGCATTATAGTTAGTGCCCGAGGCGTAAATGAATGATATATATATATCGTTATGATAATCCTCTACCACAATATGCCTTTCTCTGTGTCCGATCACTGCAATTCAGTAAGCTTATAAAAGCTCGTAGCGTAAATTAAATAAAAACAACGAAAAAAATTGCACATGAATTTATTAAAAGCCATACGGCGTTTCGGGGATTCTTTGGATCCCCTTCGTCAGTGGTGACGAAGTGGTGACGAAGGGGATCCAAAGAATCCCCGAAACGCCGTATGGCTTTTAATAAATTCATGTGCAATTTTTTTCGTTGTTTTTATTTAATTTACAGTATTGCACAGTTTGTGGCGTTATCCTCGTAGCGTAGTTGAGTTTGGAAGGATATTTAAAGGTACAACTTTTAACGTTAAGACACGTTAAGTCTAGAGTTAAAAACGTTTTAGTAATAATATCAACTGAATCTGGAAAGAAATCAAACACTTTGAGGTAAAAAATTATAAAGATAATGATAAAATATCTACACTGCTCACAACAATTAACCCTACAGTGCATACTGATGCCATTTGGCAACACGACATTTTCCCCCATTTCCTTCTCGATCTTCCATTTCCAAACGGCAACACCATGCAATAAGTACAATAGATATAACATTTCATCGTATTAGCACTTTAGACTGCCAGTAGATTGCAGCAGGGGTACTATTTTGAGACATTTGTTACTAGCTAGTGAGACGAAAGTCAAGACACAGAAAACGCCAAATTAAAAGGACCTTATAAATTCAAATAAAAAAATGTTTCAGCTTGAAACAAAATTGTTTTGAAAAGATAACTTGTTTTTTTATATTTTTAGAGCATTTGGTTTTATTTCACTTCACAATTAATTTCACAAGAGACACAATTTAATTTCTGAAGGACAAAGTTTTTTGCCAATAAAAAGTAGAAAAAAATTAAATTAATTTTTTTAGTATTTTTTTACTAATTTACACCATAATAGAAGTCACATAAATGATTTTCAAGTGAATTTAAAAAATCATGCATTGTAGGGTTAAAGGATATTGGTAGTTTTGGTACATATTGGCAAGCAAATAAAATATTTGCAGTGGTTCAAGCATTTTTCATTAACTTAGGGCCATTTAAAAGCTAAATCCATGCAGTTATCAAAATAAAAATTTTCGCTTGGGGTATGCTTTCTCCTGACTTAAAACAACGTTGTGGGTCTGTTTGCCACCAGGTTTGTTTGGTTTTTTATGAGGGGCTGGGGTATTTTCTCCATTTTCCCCTTTTAGAGCATTTTTCAGCACCTGATCTGTTGGGAGGTATTGGAAGGGCAGCAATTCGTTTCTCAAGCATGTCCTAGACTTGTTCTATTGGATTCATGTCGAAAGAACGTGCCGGTTGATCCCTTTCTAGCAATTTCTTCATCTTGAAGAATATCTTTAACTAGGGTAGCACAATGTTTTCTGCAATTACTATCCCTAAAAATTAAATTATCCCCGATTTCTCCTGCATGAGGGGCAACCAGATGTGTAAGGATATTGACCTTATTAACCTGAACCACCAGAAAGGGTTCCTTTGGCTGTGGGGGGCCTTTATTCCATAGATAGAGATGTGCTCTATATCATTACTCCATATCTTCAAATCTGACTATCAGTTCATCCTGATAACTTCTGATTTTTGCCTGGAGGGTACAAGGAACCCAAAATAACCCATTTTTTGTGCATGAGGAAGTCATATTTGAAGATGTGGAGTGATGATATAGAGCACCATCTCTATCTATGGAATAAAGGCCCCCACAGCCAAAGGAACCATTTCTGGTGGTTCAGGGTAATAAGGTCAATATCCTTACACATCTGGTGGCCCCTCATGCAGGAGAAATCGTGGATAATTTAACTTTCAGGGATGGTAATTGCAGAAAACATTGTGCTACCCTAGTTAAAGATTTTCTTCAAGATGAAGAAATCGCTAGAAAGGGATCGACCGGCACGTTCTCTCGACATGAATCCAATAGAACAAGTCTAGGACATGCTTGAGAAACGAATTGCTTCCCTTCCAATACCTCCCAATCAGTTCAGGTGCTGAAAAATGCTCTAAAAGGGGAAAATGGAGAAAATACCCCAGCCCCTCATAAAAAACCAAACAAACCTGGTCACAAACAGACCCACAACATTGTTTTAAGTCAGGAGAAAGCATACCCCAAGCGAAATTGGTTTCCAATTAAGTATTGATTGACTTTTCACTATTTTTGCTTAACTACACAAAATGTGCATTTTCCAATTTTGATAAAAAAAAAGTAAAAATAAAATTTTTATTTTGATAACTGCATGGATTTAGCTTTTAAATGGCCCTAAGTTAATGAAAAATGCTTGACCACTGCAAATATTTTATTTGCTTGCCAATATGTACCAAAACTACCAATATCCTTTAATTGTTGTGAGCAGTGTATTTTAAGTGTATTTTGCTAGCTTGACAATTTTTCATGTCGACTTTACATTTTATTGAATTAATGGTTGTGTCGTGGAAATGATGCAGTCTTATCCCAATTTATAACAGTTTTTTAATTTTATCCAGTTTTGATCATTTAGTTTTTTTAAATCATCTGGATTAGTTTATTTTGCATAAAAGTACTTCCTACACATGTTTTTAGTTTTGAACCACATCTACTCTGTGAATATCTAAAAGGTTATCCCTACTCTATCGACTTGCACTTTGCAATATGTTAAATATATACTATTTAATATCAATGTAGTTGATGAGGTTTCTAAAGTAATCCCATTATCATAGTAAATCTAGACCATGTAAGATTGCTTTACATTAATACGGAAGGTTATTTTCAACGATTAACTATATTCAACGCTTCAATTAAATAGTACAACGCTAGTTACAATCTCATAATTAGGATTTGGCAAAAATCAAATTTAGATCTCCACCATATTCTGTTGAAATCCATCAAATTTATTGAACCCATCATATTAATGAGTTTTTCAATAAATAATAACAAAATTAATTTATCATCAAAATGTGCAGTTGGTCGATTTGATTGTAAAATTAGATTCCTTATAATCGCTACTAATTTAGATTTGCCAGTTTAACCGTAGTTATACTGATACAATATTCAAATTTCCGTCATTCAGCACAGTCGTTGATCAAGCCAAAATGCATAATTTGGATGTTTTGGCCGTTCCAACCTTATTTGGGTCGGCTACACCTAATTATCTCTTTCAACACTCTCAACTGTAAACATAATCTCGCTTCCTCCAATCATACCAAAGCGTGTAACCTAATATTTGTGAACCCCTGTTCCAACATAGTGGAAGATAGTGATTCTCTCCCTGTATCGGACGAAGTAGCACGTATACGCCGGACTTTGGCGGAACGACTAAGTTCGATTAGAACCGCTTCAAATGTTTCTTGGTGCTCAGTATAGAACGCCCGATATACATGTTAACCTCAATTCATCAGTTCGTCTCAACAGTCACAACAATGGCTGCCTTAGCCTCTGTGATAAAGCCAGAACGGTTGAAGTTAACGCCAACGCTTGGCTGCTTGCATTTCGCTCTACCGCACTTGCCTTTCTCCCGGCGGGAGCACAAAATCTCAATTACACACGAAAGACTCCAGTGATGTTGTTATTAACGTGAGGCCTCGGAAATTAAGCAAAACGTATTTTTATCTTTTGGAAGTAAAGTTTTGAAAATGATTATTATTGCTTTTTAGTAGTCTTGAGGAAAATAAGGGATTATGTATGCTTTTAGGCGGTATACCCATGGGGGATTCGCTCAGCGAAGTTTTAATTTGATATGGTCTAGTTTTGAGCGTAAGAAAAATAGTTATAAGCGGTTCTATTCCCCAGGTATGGAAAAGATTTACCGACACTCATGTATTTTAATTTATGTATTAATTAGGAGTTTGCGCCGTTGGTTTGATTATTTAATGATATTTTTGCTTGAGAAGTAATTGTGGGATAATCATAGCAATTTGTATTAATTTGTTCAGTTGAAGTGGCAGATACGGGATGTTGGAGATTTTCCGTTCGATAAAAAAGCAAAGGATATTGATCCTTTTAAACGTATTTTCTTCAAAACCAGGAAAAATTACTTAAAAACAAGACTTAATGCTTTTAGCTCATTGGTAATTTAATAGAGATTAAATTAGATGAAAAATAAAGGTCCTAACATATTCATAACATATTCGGTCTTAAAAATCTCACCTTTGTAGACCCGTTTAAGGCAGTTAGAAACAATTAACAGTTGTGACATAAACCCTAATTAAAATTTATAAAATCCAACAAATTAGTTTCATGTATAATAAATTACTTTCTAAATTTTATACTATAAAAAAATTCACCACTCTTGTATTCTCGAAACTTAAAAGCAAGGTTTTCCCCAAGGTGGCCGTATTCATCACTAACCCGACCGGTGGTTTACCTCAAACCTCAGGTTGGTGGAGTGCTAGTTTTCATTTTTTTTTAATTCTAACCAGAGGTTTAACTAAAGAGGAGAGATTGTGGTGGTAGAGTAAGCAATGGTAAGATCTGCTAAATTCTGCTAAAATATAATTAATATGATGAAAGTTTACATTATTGTTTTAGCTCCCCTAGAAAATATACAAGTTAAAATAACTACAATTTAAGTTAAATAGAGTTTTTCAGCAGGCATAAGAGTTATTTTCAATTAAATATTTTTCTTGAAACATGATGTTATACGTATGATTTTATGATTTTCAAATCTCATTTTTATTCTTTCTGAAGCGTTCTGACTTTCATGGAAAAGAATTAATATTTAAAAAACCATGGTAACGTTGTGGGGGGGGAGTAGGAAAATCACGTGACTTTTCAACAAACTGCCGATTCAAATTACACCAAGGTTAAACTTGATCATAACCGTAGGTTATAAGGCTTATTCATTACCCAAAAGATCAAAAGAGCCGATGTTACTGGAAGCTTCCCGTTCTTACACCTTGAGAGCGCTTTTACGTTAAGCAAAATTGGTTGGTTGGTTTGCTTCGGCTCTTCAAAATTCGCAGCACAGAGTGGTTCGCAGTCCTTTTTCATTTAATAATGATTTAAAAGCCTTAAATTGGATTAGACTGTTATATATTTCTTTGTTGATGATAAAAATAAATAAATAGTAAATCACATTTCTAATGATTATTTTTAAATTATATGAAATCAACTAACTAATGATTTTTTCCCGTCAGAAAAAATGCCATGAATGACAGATGGCGCTGGTAACGTCAGCCTTCTCCGTAACATCGCTTTTCGCGTAATGCGCAAGCCTGATACAACACAGTTAACGCTTAATCCAGTTTAGCCTTGATGAATTACACAGACTATAGTAACGTGTACTACATTTCCATTGCAGCCTGTACTGAGAGCGTGCTAGAAGCGCTGGCCTCCAGCAGCGCTAAGATGCCGTGCACCGTGCTGCAGAAGCAAGGCGACAGCGTCGAGTTCATCTTCTGGTACAAGAACGACGGCGTCAACGCGCTCTACACGCTGGACGCGCGCAGACGCCAGCTGGCCGAAGCGTCGCACGTGCGCAACGAGACGTACGGCGACCGCGTGCGCTTCCACGTCACGGACGACCGGCAGCCCTACCTGCAGCTCGACCGGCTGCGACTCGAGGACTCCGGCGAGTACTTCTGCAGGGTGGACTACCAGTGGTCCGCCACCGAGCTCACCAAGGTGCACCTAATTGTCATCGGTGAGTAGTGTTCGATACTCTATTCATTTTGAATAGGCGGCTGAAAATATTTCCTTCCCCCACCACCGAATAGGGCCGTGGGGAGCCTAGTGGTTAAGGCATCGGCTTCGGGATCGGAGGGTCCTGGGTTCGATTCCCGACACCGCTAAAGACCCACCCTGTATATACTGCTCGTTAAATCTGTGGGTCCGAAAGTCCTGTGGTCCGTCATGGCGCAGTTTATACCACGGGTCCAGGTGTCTGGAGACTATTTCCCTCCCCTTCAGATACATGGCAAAATTGTGGAGGTGGCGATAGATAGTGGCAGCATCTATCATCTCATGAGGCAGAAGTCGGACTCCTGCCATTTATGGGCCTCACTTTCTCAGGAGCCGCACCCCCTTTGCCTTGAATCCTTGTGGAGCTTGGGTATTCCAAGTGGCACACGACAACAACGACCACCGAATCAGTAACCATGGCAACTATCAATGTCAAAGCGACGAAGACACTACTGCACATAAGGCTCACTACTTCTTTCCTACCTGACTTCCGTAATCCGGTAAACTATAAACATCTCCCAAAGATGCCCCTTATATGTATTTTTAAACAGCCTCAACTGCAGTGGAAAAATACAACCAACGAATCAGTCTCTGAGGCTGCGCGAAGAGCGTAGCTATGGTTACGCTTTTTGGCGAGGGGGAAAGCGCTATTTTTCAGCCGCCTATTCAAAATGAACACTCCTGAACGCCTGGAACTATATTTCCATTAGGGAGGTGAGAGTAATCAGGAGGCGAAATATACCACTGCGCGAATGAAGTACTGGCGACACCGTTCCGCCAGGTTCTGCGCATTGGCTCGTTCCTAACAATCCCAGAATGCACTGCGCGAGGAGATGCTAAGAAGGAACGTCATTCCCTTAGTGGTATATTTCGTCATTTCATCCCCTCCCTCCTCACTGACTCCTCCCTGACTTAGGAATTAGAACTACTAGAGATACGAAAAAAATTTCAAATGTACAAAGTTGCGTATAGTCCTGGCAATCTGTAACTTAACCGGTAAAAAATTGCAACATTTGGTTTTTCAGCGGTTTTCATTTGAGAATGACTTCAATTACAACACATTATATTTATTTATTTAAATATTTACACACACAACAGATAAATCCATTTACAGTGGTGAAAGGGAGAAAAAAAACACGAAATATTTTAATTGAATAAAACACTTTCACTTAACCTTTTAAAAGCACTAAAAGACACCGAAAAAATATCAATTTCATTACATTGCATGTTGAAAATCATGTAAAATCTATTAATAGGAGAATTGGCAATATAATTAAATTTAGAAAATGGACTGGCGAAAAGAAGCTATATTATAGCTTCTTATATAAAGCAATTATAAATAACATATCAAAGTTCAAATTTCTCTCAATCTTAAATCAATGGTCTTTTTAATTTCCAGAACAATATGTAGCTACTCTCCTGAAGGAAACAAAATTTAATTTTAATTGCTATGTAAATGATCGAGGAAATTACTTTTTATGCTCCATTTACTTTAGTACCGATAATTAAGTACATTAGAACTTTAATTATCTTTTTTTGTGTGTGCGTTCAAGGCCGACATCAGAACTATCTTACATTATAATTAAATTGAATCAACCCTAACTATAAATAATGATGTTTATTATCAGATCTTTAATACCTTTAATAAAAGGTAAGGCAAAAACTTAATAAATTATTATTAATTGTATCGGTATTTATAAATATAACTCCGCCTAAAATTTTCTAAAAACTATTCAGTTAAATGTCATAATGGTATGAGTAAAATTTCATTTACGTTTCCTACAGACTATCCGTTACTAAGCAAATTTCAATTAAATGATATTGTCATTTACTATGATTAAAATCATTTCTATAAATTTTTTCACGAAAATTGTTTAAGTCGAGAATAAGCACTTTTAATTACTTCAAACATGTCGGTAAATTATAAAAAAAACATTGAAGATAATTTTATAAAGGAATCGCACATTTTTATATAAAATAGTAACGTACAGAAAAACATTGCAATCTAATCTTTTTAATCAATCCAAAGCACACAAAAAATGTGAGAAAAAATAAAATTATTGAAGCGTAAATTACTTGGAATCAACACAATTCTTTTTATGCATTCAAGACGTCTCAAACAGTGTATGTACCAGTATGAATATGTGTGTTTCATCGATTTTTCTCTGTTCAGCTTTAAAAATTCAGTCATCTCTGTGTAAAAGTTTTTTTTTTACCACCCACTCTGTTTTACAGTTCCACCAAAGAAACTCATCATCAGAGACGAGTCCGGACAAGAACTGGGGGATGTAGCTGGACCTTACAAAGAGCGATCCACGGTCACTTTGTCTTGTGAAGCTCAAAAAGGTAAGTGAAAATCCGTATGGCATTAGTTTCTTGATCTGGTTAGAATGAAAGTGGAATAATTCACTGAACGTAGTTTTGAGTAATTGGTTTTCTCTATAAAGCCTGTGTTGTTCCAGGGGATTTTTAGGCAGCTCTTACCGGCCAATCATTAAACTTTTAACTTAGGCAACTACCACAATAATACTACGCTCACACATGAAAAGTTTAACTTAAGAGAAAAGTTAAGATATCTCAATTTAAACTAGGGGAGAGTGGGGTAATAAGAAACTGGGGGTAATAAGAAACATTTAATTTGCAGCTTTGTGTGAGGGCATAAAAATTTGAAAAAAATCACAGAATAACTTCAAGACATACTCTATATCCCATAAAAAATTTATCGTTTTAGAATGATTACTTCAGTGAAAAATTCCCGTTTGAAATAATCAGGTCAGCAAACTCATCCACCTAAAGTCATGCTTTTTCAACTATTTCAATTTAATAATAATAATAATAACAATAATTTTTATTTACACACAAAAAAAAGTTACATATTAAATCGAAAAAAGAAAAAAGAAAAAAAACACAAAATTTAAGTTGGCATATGAGTTACCCAGGGGTTATCTTGTTTTTGCAATTAAATTCTTATGGAATTTTATTAGTGAACTTTTAAGGAGGTAAAACGAGCTATATAATTCACCTTTTGTTCTTCAATTTAGGGTTGTGGATCATTCTTAAAAGTGCCCTGTTTCTTATTACCCCATTTAAACAAAATTATGGGGTAATAAGAAACACTGGCATTTTATGCATGAAAATTAATTTAGCTAATTTTTCTCTTTATTATGTTAATATTTTATTGTTCTTTTATCATTTATCAAGTTAAAACTTTAAATTCAGTTAATTTTATTTTTACTTCATTTTATTGAAAACGGTGAGTAATAAGACACAAAATCTCAATTAAAAAAAATTTAGTTTATTTTAAGGGAAATAAACAGTCAGAATAATTTTAGTCTCACAAAATGAAATAAGAGAAACAATACTTTAATTATTTTTTCATGATTTTCAAAATGTTAAATATAAAAATATAGAGTTGTTCAAAACTTTCAGCATGTAACTTTTTTAGACTAATTTTTAACTGGGCATAAATCAAAAGATTTTTGATGAATTTTTTTGAAAATTACTCGAGTTATAAAATACTCTTAGAAGATTACATTAATACCTTCATTTGATTTTTATTGTTTTAATTAATAAAATAACTAGCTTGTTTCTTATAACCCCACTTGGGGTAATAAGATACAGTCGCTTGGGGGTAATAAGAAACAAGCTAAAAACCCCCTTTCCCTTTTACTTAGGAAGTGCATTATTTTTCAAAGAAAGCTGTTAATGATGTGAACATTCTGTAAAAAAATCAGCTTCATAAACTTAAGGAGAATCCTGTAGAATTTTGGAATGTTTCTTATTACCCCATTTGTATCTTATTACCCCACCTTCCCCTATCTTATTTTTACCCGTTCACACTACAACTATCTTAAACCCAGGTGACGCTACGAGTAAAAACAAATGGCAGCCGTCCCAATACGGATTTTTCTGTTTGTACCGCCAATTTCATTATCAAAATGTGTTTAATTTCGAAAATACATTTATTTTACAAACAGATGCGTCGATGCGATATCATATAAAAAGAAGTTTGGTGGGTTTTTTGTTTTTTTTTTCTCTTAGTAGATGGAGCCCCGATGGATTTAAACTATCTTAGGATTTAAGATAGTTTGGGGAACTATAAAGTTAATACAGTTTATCTTCGCTCAACTAGTTTAAATTTAAGAAAGTGTGTTCACACATACTTTACTTAAACTATATTGCCATTTAAACTAGTTTAACTCTTCCTGTGTGAACGTAGTATAAGTGAAATCCAAATCCATGCTTTTTTTCAAATTTTGTATTTTGAGACTTATACCACTTTTATCCTGCGCAGCCAGTTCATATATGATAGTTTTCAACTGAAATTTCCATATATCGATGGCTTACAGATGAAAGGCAGTAGGTCACTTTTGGATATTGAGCTATAAAACAAACTGGAGTGACAACCTCCAATAGCAAACGTGCCGGCGCGTAGAGTTACAGGAATTTCCACAACGGGGCAAAACCACCAATTTCTCCTTGGGATAACATTGTGAGTTGGAAATTTTGTGTGTTTAGGGGTTTTATTCAAGAAATTTTTTTGCTTAAGGTGTCTTTTCCTACTAAATTGATGTTTTTCTACAATTTAGTAATTGATTAATTGTTTTTAAAATAAAATTTATAACTCCTAAAACTTCCGCTTGAGGGCGTTGAAAAATGTTGCATCGGATAGAGCATAGTCACCTATACCTAGCCTAGTCACCTATACCTTACTATACCTAGATCCCCTTTTCATGACTACAGGGTGGTCCTAAATTCGTGGTACAAACTGGGTAGGGTAGGTAGAGGGGACCCAGACAAGCATATTTTGAAAAACTAGAGGGGGCGCAGATGCACCGTTTAAGAGCTAGGACCTAATGTAGTGCGAGAGCGTTACGAAAGGACGTTTTGCCAAGGCCCGTTTAACGAAAAAAAAACATAATGAAATGAAAAAATTTATTGCATGAAGTACAGCAGTATCCGTACTACTTACACCATATATTTGATAGAAATTGGACCACTTGTTAAACCGTGGGGTGAGTTTTAAAACGCGCAGTATTAATCTTCTAGCCAAAGAATGGAGTTCCGTTAATGGCATTTAGAAAAATGATGATCGGGGAAGGAATTTTCAATGATTATACATTGATCATTGAAACTGTATGATCATTGAAAATTCCTTCCCCGATCATCATTTTTTCTAAATACCATTACACTAATTTAGAGGAACTCCATTCTTTGGCTAAAAGATTAATATTGCATGTTTTAAAACTCACTCCACGGTTTAGCAAGTGGTCCAATTTCTATCAAATTTATGATGTAAGAATTAAGGATACTGCTGTACCTCATGCAATAAATTTTTTCATTTCATTATGTTTTTTTTCGTTAAACGGGCCTTGGGAAAACGTCCTTTTGTAACGCTCTCGCACTACATTAGGTCCTAGCTCTTTAACGGTGTAACTGCGACCCCCCTTTCTATACCAATTCTTGTTCGTCTTGATGTACTCTACCTACCCTACCCAGTTTGTACCACTAATTTAGGACCACCCTGTATATCTTTAGGGGTTCAAAAGTTAAAGGGTGTGGAACAAACACAAACTTCGATAAAGTGTGAGGCGGTTTCGGCACGCTCACTCGTCACTTCAGTTTGTTTTATACCTCAGTGCTTTTGGAAGCTTTAGAACAACGCCAACAAACAATCGGATTTCCAAAATTTTGGCAAGCTGTCATGTCCCAAATTATATTTTTCAGAAAAATTGTGTTGTATATTTTTATACGCTATCCCTATAAGTATATTAAGTATATAAGCTTCATATTAACCCTAGTAGCACAGCTCGTCCCAAATATGTCAAGTTTAGGTAACTGCAACTAGAAGTAAACGAAATTTGGCTTTACATGACGAAAATTAGACGAATTTGGAACATTGGGAAGTGGGACTTAAAAGTCCCGCGGGGTATAAAGGGTTAAAATCGATCAGTGTGCTGATGTAATTACATGCGCAAAAAGAAAGAAAGGATCAGATATCGCCAAATTTGGGGTATTTTCGTACAGAGTAGTTGAGTCGGAAGTGACCTAGATCCTTTTTTCCTGTAAGTAGACGGCGATTTGTATGATCTATCGTTCACAGTAAAAAATGTAATTCTTTAAATAAGGGTTTACCCGGTAGCAAAGACAAGACGCTAGTCCCAAGGTGCAAATTTTAGCCGAGTCTGCTCTGATTGGTTGGTTGAAATTTCTCATGGAAAATATAAGTTTTTTTAATAAAATAATAATTGGAGAGAGAGAGAGATAGAACTGACGAACTGCTGCATGCTATGCAGGCACGCTACCACTGCTCCAGCGGGGATTCAGTAACTTTAAAACTTAATAAAGGAATGAAGGCTTTCACGGCCGGGATCAACATTAAAAAGTAAATCTTCCGGGCTGGTATGCCGTGGTCTATGTTGACTAAAAACGCAAGACGTTTCGACCTCGCTTGCAGAGGTCATCTTCAGTTGTAAGAATGCGTCCAAGGTGGAGGCTTCTTGTTTTTATCAGCTCTCGAGGCGTCGTTTCTCCGATGTGCGTCACAGGGTCTCGTGATGTGAGCGCCGTCTCCTGATTGGGCTCTTCCCTCCTCGATGGCGATTGGTTGCTGAGAATTCCGCTCCTCTAGGGCTGGCTCCCGAGATCTCCTGGTGTCGCGGAGTGCGGAATGCCAAATTCTGTTAAGTCTTAAGCCCTCTTCTTTACGATTAAAATTGTTCGTTTCTTTAAAAATCTCGATGGCCTCTCTATGTAATCTGGGATAATAGTGTGTTGTTCTTGATAACACTTGGGTATCCATGAATTTGATTTGGTGATCACCGTCACTGTAGGCGTGTTCTGCGACGGCAGATTTTGTAACTTCACCATGCCTACAGTGTCTCTCGTGTTCTGTTAATCTTGTTTTTATGCTTCTTCCTGTTGTTCCAATATATGAAGCGCCGCAAGAACAAGGGATCTTGTAGATGCCTGCTGAGGATAAGGGATCCCGGGGGTCTTTCGCCGATCGTAACAAATCACGGATCGGGACCGAGGGCTTGAAAACAGTCTTGATGTTATGACTCCGTAGTAGTTTTTCGATTCGATCCGTGACGTTTTCCAAATAGGGCAGGTAGACTGTGCCTAAAGTTTCAGATGGGTCTTTAGAAGGAGGGCCAAATCTTCTGGGATGGACAGCTCTTTCAATCTCATGATCAGAGAAGCCATTAGCTCTAAAAACTCTTTTTAGATGATGAATTTCGTCTTTAAGGGCTGACGGTTCACAAATTCGATTAGCCCTGACAATCAGGGTCTTCAAAACACCACGCTTCTGACGTGGGTGATGGTTGGACTCTTTGTGGAGGTATCTATCTGTGTGTGTAGGTTTACGGTAGACAGAGTGTCCCAAACCTCCGTCGTCTCTCCGGCTCACCAAAACGTCCAAAAAAGGCAGTTTTCCCTCCTTCTCCACCTCCATGGTGAATTGTATTCTAGGGTGGATACTGTTCAAGTGGAGCAAAAATCGTTCAAGATTATCTTTACCGTGGTTCCAAATAACGAATGTGTCGTCAACGTACCTCAACCAGAGAGAAGGTCGATTCTCCGCACCAGATAAGGCAAGGGACTCGAACTTTTCCATGTAAAAGTTAGCAATCACAGGGCTTAAAGGACTTCCCATTGCCACACCATCGACCTGTTCAAAAACTGTACCATTATACTGAAAATACGTTGTGGTGAGGACAAAATGAAACAAAGAAGCAATGTCCGGAGGAAAGATCTCTTCTATAAACTCCATGGTCTCTTTAACCGGGACCTTGGTGAAAAGAGAGACCAGGTCAAAACTCACCAAAATGTCATTAGGCTGAATAGATATTGAATTTAGCTTCTGAACAAAATTGGTGGAATCTCGTATGAAAGAGTTTGTGTTGCCTACTAAAGGTTTCAAAAGGGTAGTAAGGTGTTTTGCCAGCCGATACGTTGGTGACCCAATACCACTGACTATGGGGCGTAAAGGAACATCAGTTTTGTGTATTTTTGGGAGACCGTAGAGTCTAGGGACGAGGGCTTCTGATTTTCGTACCAATTTTTTGATGTCGTCGTGAAGGGAGGAAGTCTTGATCAGCGCATTCATCTTGCGAACAATGCAGGCTGTTGGATCGCGTTTTAGTTTTCTGTAGGTCTCTGGGTCTAGGAGGTTGTCAACCTTCTCTTTGTAGTCGTCTGTGTTAAGAATAACGGTAGCACTACCTTTGTCGGCTGGTAAAATAATAATGGCTGCATCTTTCTTCAGATCCCTTAAGGCACATCTCTCTGCATAGGTAATATTACTCTTTGGAGGTAATGCCTTCTGAAGGATGCGAGACGCCTCACGGCGTATCTCTTCAGTTTCCTCTTGAGGTAATCGTCTAAGGCAGGACTCGATATTGGCAATAATATCCTCCGAGGGAATAGACTTCGGGGTCACTGCAAAGTTTTCCCCTTTCAATAGGATAGAAGTTTCCGCTGGAGTAAGAATGCGGTTGGATAGATTCACCACTGTACGATCAGCTTTCAAGGTTGGACTTCTGGGTTTTATTTTTACCAGTCTGTCATATTTCTTGATCTGACGATGATTCACACTTTCATGAAGTCTCTCTGCAACAAAATACGTGATCCGGTCAATAACATCAAAGTCATAGGGTCGGAGGTGATTAGCCAAGTAAAGATGAAGATTCATTATAAGTCGAGTGGTCGTAGCCAATCTTCTTCGTGTGTCATGTATTCTCTCTCTGATCAAAGCTCTCTCCACTCTGTCGTAAATACGATGAGCTTGAGCAGTGCGTATGTAACGTTTTTGTCGTAGAAACCTTGGAATGGTTTTTGAGTCTCGGCAGCGGAGGAGGAAAATGAGGGAACCAAGTTGTAGGACTTTCTTCTTTCGCAACACCTCGAATTTACGAACTGAATGATAAATCTCCTCCCCGTAGAGGTGGTTAATAAAGGAATGAAGGCTTTCACGGCCGGGATATATATATATATTATTATAACATCTTCCTTATTGGGTTAACTTTTGACGCAGGCGCAGTGTTGCGAATTACGTATACTGACACCCTGAGAATAGGGCTTATAGTAGCAGCAAAGTTGCCGGTAAATTTCTGTACATTAAGAAAAAATTCGGCATCCTTATGAAAATAAAATTTATGCATGAGTAAAGTGAGATTACCAATAGTAGAAAGAATCTGAAAGACCTAAAAAAAATTTTTTGGTAGGTAGTACAGAAGTATTTATGGTACTAATATATAAGCTTGTTTCATATAATTATACTATGTTTGAAATAATGAACCCTTTTCAATACTTCTATTTTGTAAATCCGTAGGTATTTCCTTTCCGTACATCTTTAATTCTTTTTCCTATTTGCATTAACTTATATTTATACCTTCCGCATCAAATATTTTTTTAATGGTTCATCTTATAACCATTTTAAAAAAATTGCACAGGTAAGAATAATGAGGCTGCATAAAAATAATGCCTTTTATGTGTCCTTAAAGCTCAGGAACACTTATTATATTAACTTAGAACACTGCCATCTGTTATTGAGATTATATATTTTTAAAAAATAAACAACCCTCAAAATTCTATAGCAGACATTCCTAAACAATAAATCGGGAAAACATAAAATACACATAGAGCAGATTTGAGTCTATTTATCGTTTTGCATCCCCTATTGTGTTTAACCCCGCATTCTATGCTGAAACTACATTAAACATCTAGACTAAAAGCTATGACAGGTTATTTTCTGTTTGAATACATAATAAATTTCAAACAGATAGGTAAGAGGAAGACTTCGTCTGAAGGAATTTAACGGCATTTTGATAGAAACCGCAATGACTGCTTTTGAATTATATTTACCAACTCAGAACCTACACAAATGTGGTTTAGACACTAATGGATTATTATATGGATTCGCTGGTTTGTTGGAGTACGAGTTCTGTTATATTTGGTTGAACCCGGATTTTGCATTATACTACATCATATTATAATGGTTTTTGGGGTGCTTTGAATGAGTATTAGATAACTATATAAATATTCAAGTGAGAACAAGAAGAGGCTTTTTTTTTCAAAAGAGTTTTTTTCAAACGTTCAAAGGCGTTTTTTTGTGAAGATGATATTAGGGGGCATCCATAAATTACTTGAGGTCAAAAAGGGGGGGGAGGGGTTTGGAAAAATCTCACCAAATCTCACCAAGGGGGGAGGGGGGTCGGTGAAAAACTCACGTCAACTTTTTAAGTTCGAAATAAACCGATTTTTTTAAGTTTGAGAAAGGAATAATACCCACAAATAAGATACTGTGGTGATTTTTAGGCGGAATAATGTTCTTTTCCTCAAAATGCAAACGAATTGGATAGAAAATTATTTTTAAAGGTTGTAGGTAAATCTCACTTGGGGGGAGGGGGGGGGTCCAGCAAAATCTCACTAAATCTCACCAAGGGGGGAGGGGGGTCCAAATTTTGGAAAAAACACCTGACCCCTTAGTAAGAGTCCAAGGATAGTAGAATAATACTAGGTTGGCTCTTCACATAGGGCTCGTTCGTTAAAGCTAACTCGTGCGCACGCGTTAAACGAGTTCTCCAATTGTGCGTTCGTTTATTAAACTGGTTTTTCCCGTGCGGATAACTACCCGTTCCAAAATTCGCTCCCGTTCGAACTCCGCACGGAGAAAGTTCTTCGTTGGCTTCAGTTATTCATCTGCTGCAGCTGTGCTCAGTTTGGGATTTCTATGTTTGTGTCTTGGTTTCGTGAGCGCGTTTGTTTATAATTAAGTAAAAAACGTATAATTATAAGTTATTGCACCCTATGGCAATTTTAGATGTACGTAATCAATGGGCTCATTCAGAAAAGCTAACTCGTGCGCATGCGTTACTAGTTCTCCAACTATGCGTTCCTTTATAGAATTGGTTTTTTTCGGTGCGTTTAACTACTCGTTCCAAAATTATCTGTAACCGAAAAAAATTCGCATGAACCCGCACGGAGAAATTTCTTCGTTAGATCCAGTTATTTTACGTCTCCGCTGCTCGACTAGAGGTTGTGTCTTCCATCTCGTCACCTTATAGTAGTTTTTGATACTAATAGTATCAAAAACTACTATCTTCATTCGGCAAACTTCGGGAATCCCTAGATCCCGTTTAGATCGTGGTAGAAAATAATTTGATTGGTTTTGATCTTTTCTACTCGATCATGTCAGCTCTTCCAAACAAAAAACGAGCTTCTCCACCGATCTGATCGCCAAGGATCGGGATTCCCGAAGGTTGCCGAATGGAGATAGTAGTTTTTGATACTAAGGTGACGACTGTCCATAAAAATGGCGGATTATCTGCGAATTTGTAGCGTATGTAACATTGTGCAGCTCCCGTAAAATAAAAAAACGTTACAGTGGGTTTTGCGGGCAAACCACTTGGGTTAGGAAGACAAAAGAGGGGTCGTTTTCAATTAATTAAAGTATTCTTTTACCAAAAAAAATTTTTTGAGTCCTTAGGGGGTCGACTTCATATTAAACGAAACACTAACTTTCTTTTTTCCAATGGGGACCCCCAATTATTATTAGTTTTTCTGAAAGGCCATCCCCCAAACCCTTAAATACCCAGTTTCATCCAGATTGATTAAAAAAAATTTATTTTTCAAAAATAAACTTACAAAAAATTTTTTTTAATCGTGAATTTTTTTTATGGTTTTCGATTCTGGTAGTAATTTTATGAAGGAAACCGAAATTTCAATTGATTTTATCTATTAGTTTTTGATAAAACGAACGAGAAAGAGCATTTGCGGTATGCATTCGGCAACGGTATACGGCCCCTTAAGATATTAATTCGTTTTTATAAAAAACTATTGGATAAAATCTATTGAAATTTTGGTTTCCTACATAAAATTACTACAAGAATCGATTACCATAAAAAATTCACGATTTAAAAAAAAATTTTAAGATTATTTTTGAAAAATAAAATTTTTTTTAATCAATCTGGATGAAACTGGGTATTTAAGGGTTTGGGGGGATGGCCTTTCAGAAAAACTAATAATAATTGGGGGTCCCGATTGGAAAAAAGATAGTTAGTGCTTCGTTTAATATGAAGACCCTAAGGACTCGAAAATTTTTTTGTCAAAGAATACTATAATTAATGAAAAACGACCCCTCTTTTGTCTTCCTCACCCAAGTGGTTCGCCCGCAAACCCCACTGTAACGTTTTTTTTGTGCGGGAGCTGTACCATAACAAGTTAAAACACTTTTAAGGGTCAAATTTCAAAAAAAAATTTCTGGGAAAGGGCCCCAGACCCCTCATTTATAATTCGATTCGATTATTACAATTCTTTTTGGATTTTACCGGGGCCACCAGCCCTTTTCTTGCTTTCCTCATGGATCATAATACGATTCATCAAAACTTCAAAGGTTCTTCTGTTAATTCTGAAATGACTTTTAAAATCTTTATACGAATATCGAGGAATCACCTCTTCCACATAATTTTTTATTTATACTCTAGGTTCCGTTTCTCGAATATTATGATTTAATAAAAGTTTTGTAATGATTTCTTCTTCGTCTTCTGTAGATTCGTCAAAAAATACCGATTCAGAAGCATTTTAACAACTTATCCATGTTCATACTTAACTGAACGCAATCAAATTTCGAATAGGATGCGACTCTCATAAATGAATGTTGTGTAAAAAAAAGATAAGTAGCGCAAAAAAGCGCAAGTGCACCGAAAATAGCTCTACAGTCGTTCGTTTAACCACACTTTGGGCGCGTTCGTATATCCTCAGAAAAATAAGTTCTAACCGGAAAAAATTACGGTCACGTGACCTCAGTTTCATGCGTTAAACTGAGATTATACGAACGACCATAACTTTTTTCTGTTAAGTTGCTTTGCGATCCATGCGCTTTTGTTTTGATTTTCGGACAGTCTGATTTCGGAGTTTTCGGAATTAGTCTGATACTATAAAATATGTTTTAAAATTATGTTAAACAAACCAAATAATTCAAACCTTCTACTAAATAATTATTTTAATCTATTTTAACTAAACCAAAAACGAAGTTCAAAGAGAAATTTTTCAAAAATTAAGGAGCTCAATCATGTTTGAACAAGGAAATAGGTAAATTATCCTTCAATTATAGTAAAAGAGAAGATATAAATTAATTTTTGCCAACGCAAGAGGTATTTATTTTAATACGTGTCAAACGAAAGATTAGCCAAAGCGGGGCATTCGTGTTTAACAATTTCATCGAGGTCCACCACGATTTTGCAATTTGCACACGTGTGTTGATAATTGGAAGCCATTTCATCAAGTTACCGCGCTAATGTTTACATATCTCCACATCACAACAAACCATAACTGAAATAACCGAGAAATTTCTGAGTTAGGTGAGTTACGAACTTTTTTCGGTTACAGGGAATTTAGGAACGGCGAGTTATTCTCATGGAAATAACCGGTTGACTTTACGAACGCTCAACTCGCATAATTCGTTAAACTCGTTAAACGAGTTCGATTTTACGAATGCACCCTTTAACTCGTGAAACTGAGATCACGTGACCCGAATACTTTTTCGTTCGAACTTAAACTCGTGAGGTTTTACGAACACGCCCATAGAGATGAAAAATTCAAGGGGCGTGTAAGATTCAACCCAGTGACGTCAGTGGTTTGCCGTCAATTAACCAATCCCTTTCACTTGAGTGAGACTGAAATAGAGGCACTATGTTTTAGGGATATTTGATCTTCGGCTCAACAGGTTTAGTTGTACGACTTTTCAATGATAGGAGTTTTCCCTTATACTGTGATGCAACGTCTGGCAAAAAAACCCTCGTATATCTGGGCAGAGATCGATACAATATTACGATTCCGGCATTTATTACATTCAACCAATTTAAATGCATACGCGTTATAGGTAGTGTTGAAGTCGTGCGTAAAAGTAAGGATTAATAAGAAATTCAGTATACATATCGTCGTGGAAGATGCAATACAGCACATCTAACATTTGAAGCACCTTTAGTATTCCTATCTTATTTCTCGCCAAACAGTTTTCGCGACTTCGTTTGGCGGTTTTAATATGGCTGTGCTTTATTTGTAAACCAAAATTTTTTCGAAATGCTTAGATATCTGATTACTTGATCAGGCTTCGCACCTTAAAGTATTAAAAGCATTCTTAAAACATCTTTATAGCTCTAGTAAGCCGTGATTTGACACATTTTCACATTGTTCAGAAAAAAGTTGCCGATCTTTCTTGATCTGTCATAGTATTTATTTAGAGAATCAATCTCGATCAAACCGTTTGAGAACGTGAAAGATATTGGTTTATTTTGAGTGCGATTTTTTTATTATTCCTCCGAATATTATTAAACCAATTTGAAAAAGATATTACTGGCTCTTCGATTATGTGTTTCTTTTTTATTACATGTACCTCTTTTTCCTTTAATTAGCTTTGTGAAGTTCCCGAATAATGCAAATAAAGCATGCTTTATTTTATGTCGAGGTACCTTACCTGCTACTAACTTATTGTTATTAAAATGTATACATTTTTGTAATTTTTTTTATATTCCTATTATTTGTTTTTGGTTTATACACCGATTAGAGGCCAGAAAAAAATTTCCCCATACGAATTGCATTGAAAATAAAGTTATCAAACAATTAATTCTGATAATAACAGAAAAAGTGCCTATTTACAAAAAATATTAATAATGTGTATTTTATACATATATGATTTGAGACAAAATTAATAGAAATGATGGACATTCTTTTCTGAAAAGCAGAAAAATGCTTGATATGGGCAAGAGAATAAGAAATTCCAATTAGCAAGCGATGTTCCGAAGTAGTCACCCTCCTAAGTATACCCGTACCTGGAAGTGCTTAACTTCAGTGATGAATAAATGTGCTAGTGTTGGTTTAGACTCGATTTAAATAGCAACCATACGAAACCATATTTGGCAATTTATTTCACTGCCAATTGAAACAATCGACAACTACTACATCAAACTGTGTCTTTTTCCGATGTTAGATGTGCGGTATTGCATCTTCCACGACGATATAAAAACGCCATCATTTATTTATTCTTTTAAAAGAACTGCAATTTAAAAGGGTTGCCAAAATGAAAGAAATTAAAGTAAATGAACATTAGTATTTTAGACAAGTGGAAGTATAATTTAAACTAGTTGCCACGCGTGACAGGTAGATTAAAGTTACAATTATTATCCCTTGGCCAGACTAATTCCTTCCCTTAGTAGCACAGCTCGTTCCAAATATGTAAAGTTTACGTAACTGCCACTCGAAGTAAACGAAATTTGCCCATACATGACAAAGATTGGACAAATCTTGAACATTTGTGCTGCTTGGGTTACGCTCTAAATCTCCAAACAACCAACTAGATCTATAGTATTCACGAAATTCCTAAATAAACAAACAACCAACGGAAGTGACGTCACCAGGTAACTCAATCTTCCGGTTTGTCTGATATTTACATTGAACAACATTACACTACGGCGCGTTTGTTTTTTATAATTTTTCTTTTCTTATTTTAAAACGTAATTTAAAGGAGAAACTCAAAATATGAGTTCTCTATACTTCCGATCATTATCTGAAAATTGTAAAAAGAGATATCTTGATAAGTTATCTGTGAATGGGATTGATTTACCACACACATTTCCTATTCCTATTCACAACATGGGAAAATGCTTATTTTTGGTGATTTTTATTAAAATAAGAGCCAAAGAAACTTTTAAAACAGTTTATACTGGACACAATTACGAACATGTTTATAGGTTATCAAGTGTTTTGAATTAGAAAAATAATTTTAACTCAATAATAACCGATCAAAAATATGAACCTTGAGGTCTACAACGATGTGCTTCAATCTCTCCTCTTATTGATTTTAATTACTAACTTGTTTAAATGTAATTAAAACAGCTGCTGATACAAAGAAAACAAAATATTGAGCAAATATTCAATCATGAAAACTTTTCAGAATATTCTTGTTGTGATAAAATTAATATCGCTGTTCTGCTATGTCAAACTTGAATATCCGTTGTATCAAAGCAGTTTATTTATTTAGAAACTGAATTTTTATTGTCTTAAAAATATAAAGTACATAAAAATATGGAAAACAACGGGCTAAAATCTAAGAACTAATTAATTTAATTTAATTATGGATTTATTCAAAATTTTAGTGCATTTACCTTTAATGATCCTACTACATTCCAGTCAGCTTGTTTATTTTTATTTGAGATTCAGAAATAGTATTCTTAAAATCGTCTGTCACTTTAATTATCTTTTTAAATATTTTTATGCGTATTTTTTTAAATAAGTGGGTGATTGTATTCATAAGTTTTAAAACAAACTAAATAATGAATTTCAATAATATCGGACCCAATTAATCCTGATGTATCTACGATCTGTTGCAATGGCGTTGATTGTATTAGCTGAGATTTTCGTCCAATGGATCGGGTAAATCAATCGTCCCATTCACAGATAACTTATCAAGATATCTCTTTTTACAATTTTCAGATAATGATCGGAAGTATGGAGAACTCATATTTTGAGTTTCTCCTTTATATTACGCTTTAAAATAAGAAAAGAAAAATTATAAAAAACCAAACGCGCCGTAGTGTAATGTTGTTCAATGTAAATATCAGACAAACCGGAAGATTAAGTTACCTGGTGACGTCACTTCCGTTGGTTGTTTGTTTATTTAGGAATTTCGTGAATTAAGATGTTTTCCTCGGGACATTTTCTATTGCAGTCTATCAGCCTATAACGCATGCCTGTTTCAATTATTATTGGTCTGGTTTTGATTAAAATAAACACTTGCATAAGATTTTTACATAATGCATTTGAATTGGTTGAATGTTGATAAATGCCGGAATAGAACAATTGTATCTCTTTCTTTCCAGATATGCGAGAGTTTTTTGCTAATTTGCCCCCGTGATTTTTACCCATTGAACCTCACTTGCGACTCTCTAAAACTCTTATCTGAAACACCCTGAATAAAACCCCAATCCACCAATAAAAAAATACAGAAAAATAATGTATCCGTGGTGATAACAAACATTGCTTTAGTTTCAAGATTTATTTTCATAAGAATAAAATCACTTGTTTATATTTTCCCCATGTTTTACTTTTCTCCCTTTCTACAAGAGGATTACTTTCAAACCAATGACGTCACAAATCTGAACACAAAATGAGAGCTGATGAGCCCCCTGGTAAGAGTCGTATTATTCGTATTACTTAATATTATACAGGGTGTCCCACAAAAAGTGGTCCAACCCCTTTAACTTTTGAACCCCTACAGATATTGTAATGAAAGTGGGGTCTAGGTATAGTACAGTAACCATGCCCTATACGATGAGACAATTTTCAACGCCCTCTAGAGGAAACTTTAGGAGTTATAATTTTTATTTTAAAAACTATTTGAGGTATGTGAAAAAAATCAGTGACTAAGGTGTATAGTAGCATCGATTCAGTAGAAAAAGACACCTTAAGCAGAAAAATATCTTGAATAAAACCCCTAAAACGCACGCTCAATTAGGCTGAATTTACGTAGTTAAAACGCTCCTCACAAGTCGAAAAAGAGAAATTTTAATTTTTATGACTTAAGTAAATGATTAAAAGTATTCTTCGATCATTAAATTGAAAAATTATCATTTTCGCCTCGTGAGGAGCTTTTTAAGACGTAAAATCTGCTCAAATTCAACCTAATTGAGCGTTCGTTTAAGGGGTTCATTCAAGATATTTTTCTGCTTAAGGTGTATTTTCCTACTGAATCGATGCTGCTCTACAACTTAGTCACTGACTTTTTTCACATATCTCAAATAGTTTTAAAAATAAAAATTAGAACTCCTAAAGTTTCCGCTAGAGGGCGTTTAAAATTGTCTCATCGGATAGGGCATGGTTACTTCACTATACCTAGACCCCACTTTCATGACTATATCTGTAGGGGTTCAAAAATTAAAGGGGTTGTACCAATTTTCGTGGGACACCCTGTATATTTTTTAACTTTTATACCTCGAACTTTTATACTAAAATTCCCTATCTCGAAAATACTGTACAAAATATCATTGGTAATTTACCTCAGTGAAAATTTCATTCCAGTCCATTCATAAAAAAACAAATTTCCCTCCATGATATTCTATCTTTGGTAACAAATACTATTTTCTGCAAATAAATACAAGTCATTATTTGTTAAAGCCAATGATGATTTTATTATTACGCAATGTAATGAATAAACTGTTGTAAATTTTAATTTTATGTAATTTGTAAGGAAATAACTTAAAATTTTTCTCCATTTAAAGAACATTTAGACTATGAATATATTTATACTGTTACATAATTATTAAAATGAATCAATAAATACAAAAACAAATTTTTAATATTTTAAATTTGTAAATGCAATTGAAAATGAAAGAAACAAATCTTTATTATTGTAGTAATTTTCCCAAAAAATTGATCGATGCAGCATTTTATATTTTAAAACACCTAATAACTAAAAATAGTACTTTACAAAATAAGATATTTTCCAAGAGAAGCATAAGCTAATTTTTCAAATCTATGAGTCTAGGTTTATCATAAATAACCTTTTTCTTTAATGTTATCCAAACACACAATGTCTGAAAAAAAGGTTTAGCTTGATAATTTTTTTTCATGAGTCGAATGATTAAAAGATATATTTTTTCCAATACTGTAAATAGTATTCACTAATTAAATTGCTTTTCTGGTAATTTTTTCAGGACAAAAATAATTTTAAGTTTTTAAGAAAAATGATATATTGTTCACAATTCTGTCCTTTTAATTGGAATTTTTTTTAATTCTTTTTACCAAGTAAACATTTTTTACTGGTTAGATGTTTTCTGTTTTGACAAACAGAAAAGAGTACAAAAAATGTACAAAGTATCCCTTTTTCCCGATAAAATAGTAATCAAGTGAACACACCATTCAAAAT
Source organism: Tetragnatha versicolor (assembly GCA_024610705.1). NCBI lineage: Eukaryota > Metazoa > Arthropoda > Arachnida > Araneae > Tetragnathidae > Tetragnatha > Tetragnatha versicolor. Next base: position 58,072,303 of record JANDEH010000004.1, on the reverse strand, counting down.
ATAGTAAATCTTTCTCTATACAACCCAAAATATTCACTTGCAAGCGAGAGAGAACTTTCATTAAAGCTCTACAAAAACAAGACTTAAAGAGTACGTGATCTAATATTTAATGGAGACTTCAACTCTCGCGTATCCGGTTATGGATTTTTCGACACTGTTGCCATTTCGGAGACCATAATTGATGCGAAGAGTTTCCCAATAATATTTGTTCACGCATTAAGCGGTGGCATCACATAACCATCAACTTCAGTTGAATGCCTGCGTCAATACCGCGAAAATGTAAATTGGTGCTTGTGCTCGGAACCTTTAGTTTTAAAATGGAAGCACACAAAAGAAAGTTTTGTAAATATTATCGGAATTCTTATTTCGTTCTTGCCAAACGCTTAATTAATGTTTGGATCTACTTATTATCAGATGCTTAGAAAGCTGTTAACAGTTAAGTAGTAAAATAAGTGTTTTAACCTTCACTTATTTTGAAACTTGCGTCTTTTCTTAGATACATCCTTAGTTTGTGTTTGTAATTAATCTTAACCCGAATTTCAACCATTATTAGAAGTTTAGTATGAAATTAATGATTTCTCATGTTTTACGTGTTGTTTTAAACTTTGTAATTGTTCATTTTGTACATATGAATGCATAAGTTTAAAACATACAAAAATAATAAAGATTCTAGCATGATTACTAAAAATCTTTCTTAGAGAAAAATATTTTACAATTAAAAGTTATTTTACAACATAACTATGTTGCAATAAATACAATTATCACTACGCATTTTAAAATTTCTTTTCCAAGATTTAATTTTTAATAAACAATTCAAGTATGATAGAATAAAATTAAAAATAAGTGTTTTTACTGCAACCCAAAATCAAAACATCTCTCCGAAAATGCGTTAGCTACCTTGCCTTATTCTATTAATTTTGAAAAGGATTTTTCTATATTACCTCAAAAGTAATGTGTTGGTACAGAAAAGAACACTTTAGCGTCAAAATTTAGAAAATATATTTATAATTATATTTCAAATACGAGAAAATGATCAATTCAATATTTACAAAACGTTGATTCAGTAAAAAAAATAGGCAGCTTGTTTACGTTAAGGGTAAAAATGGAGTGTGTAAACCTATTTTAAACTATCAGCGTTTTTATTCGCGATTTTCAGTACTAGTGGAATAAAATTCCCCACTTGTAGCAGTACTTTTTTAAATCGGTAGTAGTACGTACAAAAACGTCTTTCGTCTAACAAATCAACCCATATAACATCCGTAAAGGCATCATATACAGCCCCTAGTCAATTTTTTATAGGTACCCATGCAGACCTTTTTATGAATCTATAGCCGTTGGCAGATACGTTATGCAAGATTTTAGGGCGCAGTTTTTTCACTCTTGTCTAAAGTTGAATGAATTATTTGAAACAATACGAAATTATAGACTTCTTAGATAGAAACTTCTAAACACTACCTGCATTTAAAATTAGGACACTGCTTATAAAATTTTCAGAAACCTTCTTTTGAGAAAAACCATTGTATACTTTTCTAGTGGTAGTACATAATTAATTTTCATTAACGTTATAAGAAGAGGGAAAAAAGAGCTTTCCAACATTTTCTCCGAAAATTATTTTATGAAGCTACTTTCCTGAAAAATGATAAAAGTACAATCAAACTAATGCACTTTCATTTTTCATCCTTGGTATTTATTTTCTCAAAAAACTTATTTTGCACATTAGACCTCAGTAGAAATGCTTATATCTAATTTAGTAGCCCTTTTTTTACTTAAAAGTTCTTTCCTATCTAAATACTTAAATTTATGTTGCAAAGGTAATTCAATTTAGTAATTGAATCACTTTTATAAATAATTAAGTAACCATCTAATTCATTGTTTTACTCTAAAATAGTCTTTTTGCTTCGTATTATGATTATCCAATCATTTACTTGTATTCTCGTTCATTGCTTGATACGCATTTTTTAATGCTACTATGAAAAAGTGATTACAGAATCCTTTTTAATATATAAACTGCAAATTTCTCTAAATGAAGAACCTTATCAAAAAGTTTTAAGTGTTAGTCAAAAAATGTATCGATAAATTGATGTTGCAGAGCTCAATTTAAAATGTTGCACACGTTTAATTCGAATCGGGGGATAATATTTTGAGGATATACTAATACCCAATCATTTATACTTTATCAAAAATTTAACCGAACGCTTTAATAAATTGACTATTAGCACCCCCCTCTAGGCTTTGAGAATTTTCCTTTTTCAAAAGAGAAAAAAGCTTATCCTTTATCTTTTGAAATAGTGGGTATTACTCTTACAGGAATGACCGAACAATTATTGATTTAACTATCGACAACTTGGTATTAATAGAGAAAATCATGTTGATAAAAGTAGTTTTGGGTAAGAAAGCTTTTCTTGGTTCGTTTAATATTTGCGTAAACATTTAAATTAAACTAGATGTTTAGAATTTAGGGATGTAATTAAGTTGAATTTAATCGTAATTAAGTATAAGCAATTGTAATTTATTTAAATCTACACCTATCAGCATACCTCCATAATGTAATTTTGTTTTTATAGTTTAATATTTGTTTAAAATTATGAATTAAGCTAGATAGATTAAAACTTTTGGATGAAATTGAATTAAATTTAATATTTAAATATTATTTTATGGTCTGTTCATTTAGAATAGGCCACTGAGACGTAATGTATTAGAAGCAGTTACTATTGTAATTATCATCGAAAAATTTTTCTTGTGCAATGATAAGGTAGCCTAAGCAGAAGTAGTTAAAATATTGTAAAAGAATCTGTCACTGAAGTTGCGTGATAAGAGTTATTAAGCGTTTTTGATCCTATTACAGTGGCCTGTTCTAAAGACTAAAGTTATTTGAACTTACACTTCAAAGTACTGCTATAACATACTAATTTTGTTTATGAAGAAAAAAATGAATTTATGAAGAAAATCAAAGTGGTCAAAATTACAGTAATTTCAAAAAAAGTATTTTGAAAAAGCAGGATTTATTATGCAAAAAATTTTTAATCAAATTTTGGTTGAACCCAATCTCTTTGTTTACTTAATTTTATTATTATTATTATTTCTCTTGAAGTATTGAATTTTATGTTATTAAAACTATTTTAGTAATAAATAATAATAATAACCCTAAAAGATACATAAGAAATTTACCCAGAAGCTAAATATTTAGCTGTTTAACATTGAATTCTTAAGGATCTGTGGGCTAAAGTATCCTACTTCTAATATTCCTGTGTTTCATGTCTCAATTCAGAAACTAAAACGTCAGCCGCAAGAGTTTTCCTTCACTTACTACTCTTGCATTTGGGATTTCTCCATCTCCTATTCTTACACTCATCATGAAAAATAAACTGATTTGTAGCCACTCACTTGTAGTATGAAAAGCCGAGTGCATACCAGAATGCACAGACACAGAGCATTTCTTAAGTAGTACTTCCAAGATCCTTTTTTGCTGAGAACCTTTTGCAAGATGATGGACAAGTTAAACATAGATGTCTGTAGTGAACTTTCTTTTAAGACGTTCGCTCTAAGATACATAAAAATGTTGAATGGGATTTCTTATGTTTGAGTTCGCGGAAATAAGTCTGAAATATCAGAGAGTAAACCTAAATAGGGAATATCTATGAGAATATTAGTTTCATATATTTATTTTTTATGTTATATCACAATGTGGAGGAATTCTATGAACAGTTTTCTTGTTATTGTACAGGGTATTTCGGATAAGTGTTTCGTAACTACTAGGAGGGGTGGGTAAGACACACCTAGACGACCCAGAATCACATAGGAATGAGGGGTCGGAAATGTACCCCTAACGAGCTTGGGATTTTTATAAGCGGGCATGAGAAGTTGTAAAAATTCCCTGTGGAAAGTGACATGTAAACTTTTAAGATCAAGTTAAAACCATCGATTTAGGTATTTATTTAAAAAAACAATTAAAGAGCTGAAATTTCAGCTCCTAAATCGGTTTTTATGTAACAAATGCCGGTATGTAACAGGCCAGAGCCAGCCTGAGATGAGGAAGGTGGAGGCTGTTCCACCTGTGGCACCACCTGTGGAAATCTGTTCCTGGTGGTGTTTGAGCGGCAGAGTGGGCGCGCGTCGCTAGGGAGATACCTCCTGGGGTTGTTTCCTCCTGAGATTCATCAGCGGATCGCGAGAGAGGGTGCACAGGATATGAGGAATTATCACGTAAAGGGGATTCTTTAAGAAAAATATAGGCTAAGTGCAGAGAGGTTTAGACAGTTATTCTCGAGTCATAACAGAAAAGAAGAGTCCTCGAGGGCGGAATTTGTCTACGAGCTGGATAACTACTTGCAGGAATGGCTTGACGGTCTGACGGTGGACGATTTTCAAAGTTAAAGAATTTGATGGTGGCAGACCAGTTGAAGAATGAGGCTCCCCGGGAAATTGTGATCCACTTTATAAATGAGTGGGGGGCGATGCTAAATCTCACAGACCTGGCGGCAAAGATGGACAACTTTGAAAATGTGAGGGCCTGATTTGGCTCGGGACGGGGAATGCATGGGGAGACGGGGGACGGAGATCGGCCTCTGGGGGTTGGTTTGCAGAGAGCTGGTGTACAGACAGACCTGGGACAGAGGTTTAGGGTCACATGCTACCAGTGTGGCAGGGAAGGGCATGTGAGAAGGTTGTGCCCGGAGTTGGGTGGCTCGGCAGCTGGACATGATGCTAGGAGAAGGGCCAACGTCAACAACCTCGTAGTGGAGAATGACGGGGACGAGCTTGGTGCGGCGGTAGTGGCCAGGGTTTCGTCTTGTGGTGCGGCGACGTTGGGGGAGAAGTTGTGTGTATTGGAATGGATCCCGGTAAACGTGAATGTGAGGACTGTCAGTGCATTGGTCGATTCCGGAACGGAGATCACGGTCGTCTGAGGGGATCTGCTGCCGGATGGGATGCTGAGGGACACCATTTATATTAGAGGTATTTTTGGACCGGCTGAGAGGTGTCCGTTGGTTAGTGTTCCTCTGAGCCTTCCAGGAGTCTATGGGAGGACTAAGGGCGTCTATGGGCCTTCAAGGAGGAGTATGGGAGGTCCAGGGGACATCGTTCACCATGAGGTCCTGTGGGCGGTTGCTAAGGGTTTAAAGGAGGATATGCTCTTGCCACCAGATATTCGGAAGTTTTTGGAAGGGGAGCGGTGTCACGCGATCGAGACGGAAGGTCACGGGAAGGTGTGAAGTTGCTAGCGAAGTCGGAGGTGGGGGATAGGTGCGATGGGGGAGTGGAGAGGATCCTGGAGGTTGGCACGGTGGTGATCGGAGATATTTCGAGGCCTGACAAGCTATCTAAGTCGGAGCAGTTCGGAAAGGATCAGGAAGAGTGTCAAAGCCTCGGGGAGGGTCATCTGTTACATGCCACACCGGTTGCAGAATATTTAGGAAAGTTAAGGGGACAGATGGAGGAAGCTGCAGATAGAGCAAAATTGACTTCAGCGGTACAGAAAAAATGTATGGTGATACACTATAGCTCAGGGTTTACTAGAACTTTTAAACCCGGGGTTAGGGTCATAATACTTATTCCGGATTCAAGGAGTAAAGGAGGTGGAGACAAGGAGGTGGAGGATATCAGGGGAGCCGAGACGCTCCTACTAGACGTATACCAGAGGAGGCAGTTGCTGGGTCTGTTGGACTATTTCTGATCTCTGTTAGCAAGGTCTATACAGCTGGCAAGGCTGGGGGAACATGGAATTGAACTCATTCCTGGTAGTGGTCGGAAAGGATCTCGCGCATGCCCAATTGCCATGGCCTATCTAGACGGGGTGAATAGTCGAGTGAGGGACACTCCTGATGCAGACGACCCCAAGGAGACCACGATTGGCGCGTTGGACCCAGACCTCTGCAGCGCTGGCACTGTTCAATTACCCACCGGGCTGGAGTGCATCATTTGGGAGCCGATGCTTTGTCGAGACTTCAAGTGCTGGAATAGCAGCAGCCACTGTGTTACTTCCTTGCTTGGAGTCAAACGGGCCTCTATGGAGGGCCATTTTCCTCTTGGGCGGCGGCGTGTCAGGCCAGCCGGCTTATAAAAACCCCTAGGTCACTAGCGGGGCATTTTCGACCCCCCCCCATTCCGAGGTGATTCTGAGTCATCAAGGTGTGTCCTACCCCTTCTAGAGATTATGGAACACTTATCTGAAACATTCTGTAACAAAAATTCTAATAGATAGACAGAGAAAATGAAAAATTATAGCCCGGTGTTTGTAGACAAAAGAATCCACGGCTAGCTTTCTTGAATAAACTCTTTAGTTTATTCTTTCACAACACACGGGATACAGATACACACACGACATCAAGGGGGACAACGACGAACACAGGTTACAAACATCAAGGGATTAAATGGACATTAGGACGTTGTTACATTATCAGACCACGAGGCTTGCCGCCATCGCTCTCCTTCCTGTCTCTCTCAAGTCTCCACTCAGTTCTGCCGCCAGGTGGCTGCGCGCGCTAGAGGGGGGTTGTGTGCACGTTACAAAATTACTTTCTTACAAATGGAACAACCTAGGCATTGTTCCTAGGCACTAACACCTGGGCATTGCACTGTTTAAACCACGTTCTTGTGTAAATAGAGTGAATTTAATCGTTCTCGTGCTTTAATTTATTTTAACATGTAAATAGTGCGTCATGGATGTTTCAAACGTTTTATTGACTTTCATTTAAAAATTTGCTCTCAAATTGCTCTCATAGGCAGTAGTGGGTTAAACGGTGAAAAACGTACATGGAAAACGAGAGCATGGTTATTTGAATTTGTTTTCACTCTAAGATGTAAAAAATATCTATTGTGCATGCATGCGTGCACCGTGGAATGAAATAAAGTTTTTATCTGATTTGACGTCACATTTTTCGGAAAATAAAAGTCGTCGTAGAGGTTTAGTTCTTAGGGCAAATCGCAAGGAATCTTCAGTTTAGTAAAGTTTAGGTGAACTTGTTGAAACTCTGAGTGTAAGGCCTTTTTTACATTCAAGAAGCTTTATGTTCTCTTTTTCATTGATGCGTAACCTGATTTTTGATCGAGAGACGGAGAACAACTAAACTCTAAAACTTTTCACTCGACAGTAACGGGGCAGTCCAACAGCATTACATTTTTCGATATCAAAGTCCCGACCAAAACTTTTCTATTACTCACCCCTTCTTTCATAAAACTTCCCAAGTCAGCCCCCCACCAGACGAAACAAAATCCATAACCGAACAATAAAAATGGCTCCCTCTAAATCTGTTACCCGGGCAACCCGCCATTTGAAGTATGCAACATTTATTTTTAGAGGCCGAATCCATCACTGAGAATAAAGGGGCGAATCCGTAGAGTTTGAATAAATAGGGTGCGAATAGAGAAGATCTATTCCCATAAAAAGAAACGTGCCAATATGTCTAGTTTCAAGGCAGAGTAGCAGCTTTCCAGAATCGCTTTTAGTTGGAGTTTAGCAAGTTCTGTCGAATTTTTCAATGCCATTTCAGAAAACCGTTGTGTTTGTTTCAACTCTGTATGCTCTGCAACTCTCTTGACCAACTTAGCCCGACTGCCAAGAGAAAACTTTTAACGTAGAACAATATTGTGACGATGTTTTTTCAAAATTTGTGTGACTATCATTTAGCTTTGAACTTCTTTTCAAAGTTTTGTTTTTCTGTCAAAGTTTTTCTCGTGGAGGTCAGACCATAGATTCATACGGCCAAAGAAGCTCAAAATTGTGACATTTGATAGAAATGACGTCGCATTTGATGTCGTCCTCACGTCACTTTTGATCTTTTTTGATTTTTTGGCGTAGTGTTTTGTCGCCAAGTTTTAGCTTTGAAATCTCTTAATTCAAATACAAATTTATTGCAAAAAGAAAACAAAACAAATAATACAATTACAAATACAATTTAACAAGTTTAATACGTACAAAAGAGAGAGAGAGATAATGTCTATCCCAAAGGAGCTACTGCTCGTCCATGGGTAAATCGAATATCAATATTTATAGCAAATCAAAAACAAACAGTGGAAGATTATGCGAATTTTTTTTTAATTTACGTATGTAAAAACAAAAAAACACAAAATGGCTTGGCTGGCAATTTATATATACTATATTGAAGAAATAGTGAGAACAGACAGACTAAGTGTAAACCTAACAAATTAAAAGAGGGTTTCAACGTTGTCTTGGTCAAGAATAAAAGCAATACAAAGTATTTTAAAAAATCTTATATTGGACTCTGTTTGAATTTGGCTTGGTAATTTATCAAAAAAAGTAACCGTAAGATATTTAAAGTGGTTTTTATACATTTCTTTACCAGGGGTAGGTACTAAGAAATAATTTTGTCTGCGGAAATTATATGAATTGTTAGAGTTAAATGTTGCCCATGTTGGGAATTTCTTTAAAACATACTTAAGCTTAAGCAAACGATAACGCGCCAACTCATCCCCAGAAGCCCTGCTACTGTCAGACACTTTTTGGGACTCTATTCAATGGGAATGCTCACAATCCACTTCTATTTCTCCTCTATGATCTGCCCTACTTGACACGTTCCTTGATAGCTACGCAAGGATGAAGTTTACGTGCGTACTATTCCCTTATCATCTCTACGGAGTGGAATCTCTTGACAGGGGCCGTCAGTCCCTGGATGAATGGCTCTACATGTGAATTAGGGGATGGTCAGCCTCTCTCCTCGGCTTTCCACCGAGAGTCCCAGCAGGAGTGAGATTTCCCACGCTTTCTCTTTCTTTTTTTATCTCTTTTCTTTCTTACTGAGGGTTTTAGAAGGGTTGAAGAGTTTTGAAAAGTGGTCTTGCTTCGGAGTTGGTTCATCGAGATTTTTTTCAGGTCTTTTGAAGATGCGGGTGGGATAGGAGGGGATTTTCCTGGATTGTTTGCATTTTGTGAGTCTGATTTAATGGAATGGAATGATAATGATGGTTTTTCATCTACCAATCCCTCTTCTTTTCTTATATTTGATGAATGTCCCCCCTTTGAAATCGAACTCTTTTCTTAACTTTGTTAACAATTGAAAGTGCATATGTTATTGTATTTTTCTCTCAAACAAATTATAAAATAAACGATGGGGGACCGATATTAGACTGCAAGGTTTCTTGTTTCTATGACGTCACTACGAGGAAGGAAAAACTGAGTAAACAAAATCCTGTTGGGTTGCTAGGAGGAGTTTCATGCAAATCGTGATAAAAAGACGCTATAACACATGGGTTTGACAAACTAATGATATTTCAAAAAAATGAAATCCTTAATTTCATTCATAATTCAGACACCGTGCTGGGATCTACCAGGCCAGACCAACTTTCAGTCAAGGTCGAGTTACGTTGCAGTCTAGTATAGGCCGTTAGTGTTGAGTTTTTTAAGGAAATTCACACTTAAGGGATGTTATTGATCGAAGAGTGGCAAAACAAGAGGAGGGGTTTAAAAATTAAAAGGCTAACATTTATTGAAAACATAAAATTGAAGGAAAACGGATTGAAAGAAAACGGCTCGATTGAAGGAAAACGGAGGATCTGGTCGATAACACTTATACCTCCTTCAAAACTATGTTACAATCACATTTATACTATTACAGAATATGTCAATTGCCAACTTACCTCAAACAGAAGACGTAGATTCTTCCCTCGGTTATCACTAAATAAATACACAGAAATGGGGTTAAGAGATAAACAGAGTTTTTAGACCTTCAAAGCAATGTAAACCTACCTCACTGGGTGAGGCCCCGAGCAAAGCTATTACAGAATGTGCGACTGAAACTCGAAATCAGCTGGGACAAATTCCTTTGTTTCCCCAAGTTAACTTGGTCCTCATTTTATTGACCCGTAAGGATGAAAGGCTGCGACTGTCTGGCCCACCTGGGTACAGAACTCAGGAAACATTATTTGAATGAACACTATCTAACCCAATCATAACCTTTGGTTTCACGATTTTCCTGTCAATTTTCTTTTTCTCCATTACTTACAAAAGGGGTTTTTGAATAAAATCCCTGATTTATAATTAAGGAATGTAATCCCAAGTCTAGGGACCCCATCAGAATTTAAAATCCCCTAAAGATTTTAAAATATAGAACCATTTAATGCTAGAGCAATTTAAATAACATTTTTGAATTGATAATAAAAATATAATTTAAACTGTTCTAACCCTCTTATTTGTGACATCTTTGATACATTTAACAGGTTAATACGTAGGTACCAATTATTATATGTTTTGAGATTTGATTTCATGATGAACGTTTTTAAGGGTATCGTCCCTTTCCAGCTTGTGTGCTTCTTACAATATTTATAAAACAAATGTTTTGTTGTATAAATATACTTGTTTTTTTTTCATAACTAGGGGGCTACCGCCCCCTGCTCGCTATCGCTCGCCAACCCCCGTTAACTGCTGACGCAGTAACTTTTGGACCGCTTCACAATTCCCCACAAAACCCAGCTCACTGCACTTACTCACTTTATAAAACATTCTTAACACAGGGGTAGTACTTCTCCGTGGTACTCTTTCAAAAATGGCGAATATTTATTCAGTGGTGGAATTTTATCATTTCCTTTATGGTAACATGAATTGGCGGATCGCTTTATAATTCCAAGAAAGGTTCATATATAGTTCCCGCTAAATATGAACCTTCCCTTAATGTTTCAGTGCTTCCCTTAATGTATCTGTGAAAAACACATTACCTTAGGGAAATGGGTAAAAAAATGTTTACATTCCTCTGTTGTTAATTTTCTTGGTGTTGAATTCCGTTATAGTTCCCTCTAAATATCAATAATATCTTTTGGACACTATAAAGTATAAATATTGCTAAATTGTTTCAAATTCATAGATTAAAGTGTTTAATTAGATCTATAACTATTCAGTTTATCATTAAAAATTAGAAAAACTGGTTTACATTTGAATATTGAGCGTTCGAAAGAGATTGGCGATATTTAGCGGGAACTATAACGGAATTGAACCAGAAGAAAATTAACAACAAAGCAATGTAAACATTCTTTTACCCATTTACCTAAGGTAATGTTTTTTCACAGATACATTAAGGGAAGCATTGAAATATCTCAGGAATAAATTTAACTTTCTTAAAATTTGTAATGATTGACTGTTAAAAATGTAGTAATTATCTTAAACATCGCGAAAATTTAGAATTTTATCTTCATGAGAAACAAACTTCGAAGTTGTGTCATTTTCATAGCAACGACACCGAATGTCAAGACTTCCAACATTTTCATCCTTATATCTAAAACATTCACCCGTGTTATTTAGTTGTTTGCGTTTTGTCATTATGAAATAAAGAGTTACATTTTACTACCTTAAAAAACATACTTGCAAAAGGATATAAAAAATAAATGCAAAATTCAAAATTTCCGAAAGCGAGTGTATATTTTATTGTAAATATAGTAATGATTAGGTTGCCACAACTACAAAGATAAGTATAAAAATATTGATTTGTTATTTAAAAAATAAAAAATAAATTAATTATATATGTTTAAAATATAATGAAAACCGTTTGAACAACAATTAAACCCTTTGTGAACAACAAAAATATAAATATTGTTAAAATAACACAAAATATATTTTTTAAATTCGTGTTATAAATAGAAAGATGATTATTTAATCTATTTGAATATTAAAAAACCAGTGAAATATGTTTTCAATTGTTTTAAAATTCATAGTTTCTTGCTTTGTAACTGCGACCTTATCCGAAATCTAAAAAAATGGAAATCTTTTAAAATTGAGATTTTTTTTAGAAATTCTAAAGGCACTTTGCACATCCTCAAAAAAATCCGGACAGTTTGATACCAAATATGTGTTATACGGATCAGTAATTTAAAAGCCTTTCTCTGGAAACCGTTCACCAAAAACTTTTTTTTAGAATAGAGAGATATAGTACGGGAGCTGGCGTTTAAATAAAAAATTCATCTGCTCGTACACGATTTTAATATGACAGGATAGTGTTAGTGGTGCTGATCAGGGAATCGAGCGTCAGCTGGTCAGGTAGTGGTGGGTTGAGCGTGGGGAGGGGGTCAAAGTTGCAAAAATGTGAAAAATAAATTCATTTGCTCGTGTATGAAACTTGGTGGAGATGGTAGTTTAGGCCTCCCTGATTACAAAAATGGCCGTCAGCTAGCTGAGTGGCAGTGGAATGACCGTCAGCTGGTCACGTGAACTTGCAAACAAAATATTTATCTGACAATGCATGGAACTTAGTAGGTTTGTCAATCTCTGTTACATGAAGTAATAACGAGTTACTAGTCTTTAACTTACACTAGCAACTCATGAATTAATATCTGTTGTACTAGTAACTCGTTATTATTTCTGTAACAGAGATTGACTTCCTACCAAGTTTCTTGCTTTGTTAGAAAAATTTTTTGTTTGCAAGTTCACGTGACCAGCTGACGATCATTCCACTGCCACCCAGCCAGCTGACGGCCATTTTTGTCATCAGGGAGGCCTAAACTACCATCTCCACCAAGTTTCATACACGAGCAGATGAATTTATTTTTCACTTTTTTGCAACTTTGACCCCCTCCCCACGCTCAACCCACCGCTACCTGACCAGCTGACGCTCGATTCCATGATCAGTACCACTAACACTATCCTGTAAAATTAAAATCGTGTACGAGCAGATGAATTCTTAAAATTTAACGCCAGCTCCCGTACTAATACTTAAATTGAGTACAACTCCAGTTCTCTATTTCCTTTCAATAAAACACAACATTAAGGTAACCATAGAATTCTTTTAACTAATTACAGTTTCTTTTTATTTGAATTCAGCTCATTTTCATGTGTAACATTTTACTTTAAAATACTCTTAAAAGACTCAATGAAAACAAACTAAATTATGTATTTCTTTTCCTTCAAAACTACGACTTAGATTACAGAACATTTCTTTTACAACCCTCAGTTATCATTAAAATAAATTCTATGTCTTTGATTTCGAAATATAATCAGCAACTCAAGCAAAAAATCTTAAACTCACAACAAAAATAAGCTTAACATTAAATTTTCCGATGACTCAAAAAATATATCATCCACCATTAATAAAAAATTCAGTGAAAGGATCCTGTTTAACCTTTAATTTCATTCACTTTAAAATAATTGCCCTCTAAAATCAGCAAAACTAATACCCTTTAGATTGAGTAGCTAAAAGTAAAGGCATCCTATACACTTTTATTCAATCTCCCCATTTTACTTCGTTGCGAGAGTCAAAGAGAAATTTATTTCTCCCAGTCTTATATTCTATTTATAACTCACCTTGGTAGGTAGATTTGAATAAATGAAGTTCGATAACTTCAAAAAAGCTTTTTTATTTCTAATTTTTCATTCCGGGAAATGTTTTGGTTCACACAAATAAAAGTTAGCATGTTTCTACGCTTTCGTCCATCTTTTTGAATAAAGCGAGAAAAGTTCGTATTTGAAGCCTATTTAAACTAATGCTATTAAAAGAAACTGCGTATTCACGTTTAAATTATTCTGGGTTTACATTAATGTTTAAGTTATTTATATGAAGCCTGTTGAAGCATTATAATGTTGAACTTATTTATTATGAATCTTTTTATGTGAGACTAGCTGATATGCCCGGCCTTGCACGGGTGGAGTTAGAGCTTTAGGATTTCTTTTTTAAAATTTTCAATATATTTTATACCTTATTTTACCAGGTAAAAGGTATTATATCCATCCAGTTGTCAAGCATTTTAATATTTGAACAATTTCTACATTTTAATCTCATGGTCCCCATAAAAAATCAGAAACAAATCTCCCAAAATTACTTAAAATATGCCCATTTAGAACCCTTGATTAATCATACAGGATATTAATTAACTTTTTCTGTGAAATTATTCAATAACTAAAGCGATTCCATTTTTCAATTTACGAAAAAATCTATCTCTAGTTGAAAGGGCTTTCACATTTTCAATTGTTTTTGTTTTGTAAATCAACTTTCTTGAAGCTACAATAAATGATCGTTTTTTATTTACATTTTCGTTTCCATGGAGACTATTTTAACAACAATGCTATATTCCATGAAACTTTTTATTTAAAAGCTAGATCAACTTTCAAATAAAAATATTTTAAAATATACTTAAATACCAGTTTTAAAAATTTAAATTTCATTTAATTATATTTTTAGATTGTTGTTATAAGTATTAAACAGAGTTGTATCTGGTTTTTCTTTTAAAAACTTGTTATTTTGCATTATGTTTTTTGTAACAATGGGGTAAACAGATCTCTTCTGGAGAAGAAATAAAGCTATTTCAGCAAAATGACCATAAAAGGGGTCAAAAGAGGGTCAAGAGGTCAATTAAAGTTTTCGAAACATATCCTATGTTTTTTCTTGAGTTTTTTTACGTAGGTATACCAAGGTGCAGATCGGAAGTAAACTGTGGATTTGTATAGAAGACAAATATATATACATACACACCCACATTGACTTTTATTATATTAGATTTGTAGATAAAACGGAGAAACTAGTAAATTCAACTTCTCTGTAATTCTTGGGTTTATAGCGTCGGATTACAGGAGAAAGGAACAAGTCACTTTTTGCTCAACTACATCGTACGAGGTTATGGCAAGTTTGGCGATCATTTTACCGTTGCCATTCTAGTCATAGTGTAGAAAAGATATTTAAAAAATTTAATTTTTAAAATTTTAGAAAGTATTTTATATATTTTAAAAACTGGTGGGTTGGAATTGGATTTGGTAACGTATATTCCTTGCCGTGTGGGCTTGATCTCTCAAGTAATACAGACATAAACAGAATTTTTCTACCACAAGAGAACATAAGAAACTTTTAACTGTATAATATTAATGTGCACGTGTATATCTAGTGAATTGTTGGGAAAAAAAGAAATCAGACTCATAAAACTCGTCTGTTTCCCTAGTAAGAAAAAATTGAAACTTTGAATCTTAATAATTCTAAAACTAATTCGATTTTTAAAAGAAATGAAACGCCAATCTTTTACAAAAAATAATTGTATATGTGTTTAAAATATAGAACTTCTACCATGATTAGTTTTTCTTTTATAACGAAAAAACCGAAAAGTTTTTGAAAGAAAAGTTTCTGGTTGCTGCGATTTGATTTTTAAGTATAGTTATTAGATATGGCGAATAATTGCCTTGACGGAAGTATCTTCAATAATAAATCTCGCTAATGTTGTCGTTTACTACGAGGTATCACTTCTTCACCGACGATTTACTCATTGTGATGGATGTGCGCAATTTAGATATGAATTTTGATATTTTTAGAGAAAGAGGTATAGGATAGGGGTTAGTCTTATAGCAATTCTTCAGATTGTTTATCCTCGTCATGTTTATAACTTTTGCATCAAGCTTTTCGTGCATCTGGTGCTTCCTCTGAAAAAGCTTTCCAGTTTGGCGATCGCCTGTAACCCGACGATATATAAATGTAATTTGAGTGTGTAACATGTTATTTAAGATGAATGCTGCTTAGTCAGTCGTGCATTGAAATATTTTAGATGAAAGGGATAAGAGTTTGGCAGCTTCAAGATGTTGAACAATTTTAAAATTGCATTTTACGATCACAAGAAGGAAATGGTGTGTGTTTTCTCTAAATTGCGAAAAACCTTTTCAAAATGAACGTTTATAAATTGCGCATTAAGCTAAATCAAAATCAATTCTAGTTTATAACTAAATGTGATTATTTTAATAACTGAGTAACATATAATACAGAATGTTTCAGATAAGTGTGTTATAACTCCTAGGTGGGGTAGG
Organism: Tetragnatha versicolor; assembly: GCA_024610705.1. Classification (NCBI taxonomy): domain Eukaryota; kingdom Metazoa; phylum Arthropoda; class Arachnida; order Araneae; family Tetragnathidae; genus Tetragnatha; species Tetragnatha versicolor. The sequence continues at coordinate 58,056,588 of JANDEH010000004.1, read as the reverse complement.
ACACACCTATACTCTATTCATTTAGAATTGGCGCTTGAGAAATAGTGCTTTCCCCCACGCTAGAAGCGTAACCATAGTTACGCTCTTCGAGCAGCCAATAGTAATTCTTCTTCGTCACTTTGACGAGGATAGTTGCTTTGGTTACCGATCGGTGGTGGGGGAAGGAAATATTTTCAAGCGCCAGTTCAAAATGAACAGAGTATAGACCAGCGTTTCTCAACCGGGGTTCCGGGGAACCCTGGGGTTCCGCGAGGGATCCGAAAATATCTTTTTTTGTACATTTTAGGATAACCCTAAATAAATTAAGGAACAGCCAGCCAAATGCGAGCCAGTGTTTTTCCGTTGTTTTTCCGCCAGTTTCTTCCGCTTCCGTAGCCTTTCGGTGTTCTACGAAAAGAAGATAAACACTAGTTGAAGGGGAATTTCAAAATATATTTCTGAGGGAGGACCCCTAGCCCCCCTTAAAATTTTGACGCAAAATTTTTTTGATTTACCCCTTGAAAGTTCTGTGTTTTACAAGGAACTGTTCTTTTCAAATGAAACTCAAGGGATCTTAAAATACGCTGAAACTCTACTTTAAGTGGCAAATTTCGAAACATTTTCAAGGGAGAACTCCAAAATTCCCTCAAAACTTTTTGCGCTTGTTATTCAGTGTTTTTCCATTGAACATTCTGCTGTTTCAAGAAGCTTTTATCCTTGGGTGTTCTACAAAATGTTTGAAATGGAGATAAAACACTAGTTTAAAGGAGAATTTTCAAAATAAATTATGAGGGAGGACAAAACAGAAAGAAAAAATATTGTTGCATGGCAGTGGCGTATATAAGGGGGGCCTCCCTCCCCCCGAAATTTGGACTAGGCTTACCAAAACACGTTACAACCCTGCTATTTAGGGTCAAATTTTCATAATTTTTCTGGGGGAGGACCCCCAAACCCCCCTTTAGTACATGAAATTGTATTACTTTTTTATTATGCTTTCATGAAAGTTATAATCCTACCTAAAATGTATGTCCAAAATTTGGATTAAATGTTCCAAAAACAATTTAAAACCCAGTTTGTTGGGTCAAATTTCTAAAAATTCTCTGGGTCAGGACCCCCCAGACCTCCCTTTCCTACTTAAAACTTCATTAATCACAATTTTTACGATATTAAGTTCTCTTAAATGCAAATTTCACAAAAATTTCATTAAAAAGCTACATTAAACCTATTTAAAATATGTATTGGAGGGGTTGAGTAATACTTTTGGGGCCCTCCCGAAATGAATTTCGATACACGCCAATGTTGCATGGACACTATAGGGTTCCCCGGAACTTGGACTTTGTCAAAAGGGTTCCGTGAGAGTAAAAAGGTTGAGAAACGCTGGTATAGACGACTCCGCATAAGGAACAGGGTATCAGAACAGAGAGTCTGGTGATGGGGGCTCTGGTGACGCTGAGATCGCTTCTTCTTCTACTAATGAAACTCACTCCTCTCTTCTCACATCACGAGAGGCGGGGGAAAAAGAATCTTAATCATCGCATAAGTGGCCGTTTGAATGAACACCTCACATCCAATCACCAGATATGAGCACCAAATTTTACTGCCTTCTCCTCTGTCAATTTGCAGTGATGTCCTCTATACCTAAAGATGGCGTTTGAAATTTGGACCCTATGTTGGTCCTCTTCCCGGTGGCAAAAAGAGGGGCATTGGACGGTTTGGATCTCCTTTTTCCCCAAATTTTTCCCTAGCCACCAGGGTAAGAGTTCTCACAGCGAGTAAGGGCTCGCTGGTCGAAAAACTTTCCCATTCGTCGGACTCCAACACTTCGCTGAGGTTCTCCAAGATGAACTCGCGGGCTGCTGACGTCAGCCGGTAGTCCTGGTGTCTGTTCGCGACGGAAAGGACGTCGCACACTTTCGAAACAGAGACGTTGGCACACATGTGGTCAGAACATTCCTTCTTGAGGGTGGGGACGTGGTACTTGTCGGCCGCGTAGTAGAGCTTGAGGGCACTCTGACCCTGCCAGTCTCCCACGGTCCCTGTGTAGAGGAAGGACAGGAAGAGACCTAGGGTAAAAGGAGATTTTAAAAAATGGTCGATTCTATTCCTGAGGTTCGATTCCAACGATTCCTTAGGGCCAGTATCGAAACCCCAGTAGCACAACTTACACCAAATATGTCGAGTTTACGTAATTGCAACTAGAAGTAAATGAAATTTGGTAGTAAATGACATAAACTGGACGAATCTTGGACGCTTGGGAGTATCGAAAAAGTAGAACCGAACAAAAATTTCCAAATTGAAACTATTTGGGGTTGGGAAAAATTTGACAATTTTTCCTATTCTTTCGATTCTTTGGAATCAACTCTAACTAAGTAAAATTTAAATTTAATTTAATTAATTTTTTTATTATTATTACAAGAACAAAACACATAAAAACACAAATTAAATAAAGAATACAAAGGGGAAAAAGATAACATAATATATATCCCAACGGAGCAACTGCTCGTCCATGAGTAACCGGAATATCAAAATTAATAGCAGATCAAAAACAATGGAAGAATAGAAGAAAATTAATATTTTAATTTACGTAAAAAATTATTCGATTCTTTGAATAGTGGTTTCAATTTTCATACTTTTTGTCAATGATTGGCCATTTTCCGATTTCCTTGTAACTGTACTATTACTACTTATACAGGGTGTTTCAAAAGTCCGTTTCGCGGCTTTTATTTGAAACCAATGTCTCCTAGGGTCATGGAAGTAATGTCTTCCCCTAGGTAAGAGACTCTGGAAAATCCATCCAGATGACTTACAGCACCCCTAAAGGGGAAATTATCAAAGTAAAAATATTAATTAAAAAACTAAAGGAATGCAGCAAAAACCTCAGTGAGAGTATTGTTGCCAACGTTATGAATAACACTGTTCAACATTGAAAAAATTTCCTTGATGAAAATAGTCATTTCTTATTTAATTTGGGTCGCTGAATACGAAAATCACCATTAAAATTCTCAATTGACTCAGGATTTTCGGGGAACAGCCCCTCCCACTTTTTACTTTTTTCGACGACTTTATAACTTTAAATCCGATTTTCAGGGTCAAAAAGCATTGCTTTATCTTCAAATTGCCCCCCAGGGGACATGAAGGGTTCAAATTAATAAAATATGATAAATTTATAACAAATGGATAGGTTTAAGGGGTAATTACCCCCCTAAAAATGCAAAAAATAGCTAAAAATTATAGAGGTTTTTATACGCTATTTCCCCCCTTATATTTTAGTTTGAAGGGGCCTAACCCTCCCCCAAGGACCCAAATTTGATGGCAATATGCAGCAATGATTTTTACTAAAAGCAGTTGAGGTGAGAGTGCCCCCAAAACACCCACGGAAGGGTTCAATGCGGCACTTAGAGTTAAACAGTGCTGTACAAAAAAAATTGTAAGCCACTAACTGAATTTCAGCTGATTCTTGTGTAAAATGATCTGCTGAATTCAAATATGACACCCATTTTCCTCCATCACCCTCAGTTTTAAAGGGGATGCCCCCTAATTGTTTTCCACAGCCGTGCATCTATAAACATCTTGAAACATGGAATCCTCACTCCCTAAAACCGGTCAGTTTTTAAAGAACTGAAGTGTTTCTACTTAAGATAGACCCAAAATATAAGAAAAACGTCTTCTGAACTGTGCCACGGGGGCTTCTGGGAAGCTAACACCTCAGCCGCTTTTAGTAAAAATTATTGCTGCATATTGTCATCAAATTTGGGTCCTTGGGGAAGGGTTAGGACACTTCAAACGGGAATTGCGTAAAAAATAAAAGGAAAAAATAGCGTATAGAAACCTCTATAATTTTTAGCTATTTTTTTGTATTTTTAGGGGGGTATTACCCCTTAAACCTATCCATTTGTTATAAATTTATCATATTTTATTAATTTGAACATTTCTTGTTACCAGGGGGCAATTTGAAGACTAAAACAATGCTTTTTGACCCTGAAAATCGAGTTTAAAGTTATAAAGTCGTCGAAAAACGTAAAAAGGGGGAGGGGCTGTTCCCCGAAAATCATGAGTCAATTGAAAATTTTAATGGTGATTTTCGTATTCAGCGACCCAAAATCTATAAGAAATGACTATTTTCATCAAGGAAAAAATTTTGAAGGTCAAATTTGTTGAACAGTGCAATTCACTGAAAAAAAGTTCGTGAAAATATCGCGTATATTCACGAAGATATTAACACTTTTTCAGGCATCAAAAAAGAAAAAGTTCATAAATAAGCAAGTTTTTATATTTTTTTTATTACATTTCGTCTTCATTAAACTAAAAAAACATAAAACTACGTAATATCTGAAAAATTTGCAAATTTACTAACTTTTTCTTTTTTGATGTCTGAAAAAGTGCTATTTTCACATGCATGTCTCCGTGGATATTAGCGATAATTTCATGGAATTTTTTTCAGTGAGTTATTTATAACGGTGGCAACAATACTCTTAAGGAGGTTTTTGCTCTATTTTCTTTAGTTATTAAATTAATTTTTTTATTTCGCCTCTATTGGGCTATGTAAGTCATTTGAATGGATGCTCCAGGGTCACTTACCTAGGGGTAGACCTTACTTCTATGATCCTAGGAGACTTTGGTTTCAAACAAAATCCCTGAAACGGACTTTTGAAACACCCGTTACGTGTATTTCAATGAAAGATATTAAGTAATTAACATTAACTAAATTAATTAATACAGTAATTATTGACTAATAATAAAAATATTAGTTAATTAGTGCCCACAATCGTTAATAACTATTTGTATTAATTAAAAAATTAGGTACGATTCTTGGATTTGGTTCTCGCTGGAATCGATTCCAAGTCATTTGATTCCCATTAAATTCTAGAATTGATTCCGATTCGATTCCAGAATCGGTGATTCCTTGGTATCGATTCCAAGTCATTCGATTCCGAATTCCGATTCGATTCTGGAATCGATGATTCCTTGGTATCGATTTCAAGTCATTTGATTCCGGTTAAATTCTAGAATTGGTTCCGATTCGATTCTGGAATCGATGATTCCTTGGTATCAATTCCAAGTCATTCGATTCCGGTTAAATTCTAGAATGGATTCCGATTCGATTCTAGAATCGGTGATTCCTTGGTATCGATTCCAAGTCATTCGATTCCGAATCGATTTCTTCAAAAAAATATATATAGAACCCATACCTAAGGTGTTGGAGTCCATGTCCTCTATGTTCGCTTTGCGGGACGTAGCCTCCCTCATCTCGCTGGAAAGCATTGACTTGAAAACGGGGGACCGAGCGCTCAGGATGTTCCTGTGGACCGGAAACGTGACGTTGTCGCAGCTGATTTCGAAGTCCGAGAACTCCCTGTCTCCGTAGATGCTCTTCAAATCGTTTACCAGAACGGCTTCTGCACGTTCAGGGACACTCTCCGCGATTAACTCGATAGGGAAAGTGTGCGCGTCGTACATGTAACGACGCACGATTACATCGCTTTGAACTAGTTTCAGGTTCAAAAGTAGGGACAACCCCCTTTTCACCACCTCCTCCCTCAGGAAGGAGTTCGAGAAACCCCACACGAACTTACTCTCGACCACCGCCTCGTTTTCTTCTGTCCGGACCGCAGCGCCCTCTCGGTCGAGTAAAGTCAGACGGGTGCAGACGAAGGTCTTCTTTTCGACGGGCATCAACTGGAACCCCACTTTCTGTCCTGTCGTGTCGATCATCACGGCCATCCCGTCCCGTTGAGTTGAGCCGATTAGCGTAAAAACGTACTTGTCGCGTCCGAGGTCGCAGAGCGACACCTTCCAAGTCGCTTCGACGACCGGTATTTCGGAATGCTTGACCACAGAAACGTTCTTGCCTTCGGTGCCGTAACGCAGGGTGAGTCGGTCCCCGTACAGGGCCTCCTCCCTCCTGATTCTGGCGACCACTTCGTCGAACTTCAGATCGAGGTGGTGATTTCTGACGTCCACCCCAGGGTCGAGCTTTAGCTTGAAGAGCAGCGACCCGTCCGGACCGAGGATGGTGAGATCGCCCCCTTGCGCGCAGCCGCGGAGAGACACCGCCATGCGACCCTCGCAGCCTCTCGGGGTGAGCGTCGCTTGCTGCCCCAACGCCAATGTCACCTGCACCCATCTGGGATGGAAATCCGCGTTCCATCGGCTGACGTTGTGGATGGTCCATTCGAAGTCCAAGTTTTTTGACGTCCTGATGGCGTCTACGCCGCTCATTTCGGCCTCGAAACGCGAGCACCAGAAAAAGAACAAAATATCCCGTGTACGTCGACCCCAGAGCTTGGTCACGTGACCGCACCCTCCTCCCCCCTCGCATGTCGGCGGAGGGAGATTTGGGGGCTCGTATCTTTCTTTCTCTGCCGTTCCGTCATGCGCGGTAGGAATCTTAACATAGTGGGAGCGTGTAAATCGATCCCACTATAGGTAGAATAAAAAAAGTGTCGAATAGAAGTAGTTGGGAAATTGGGACACTGACTTTCGACGTAAACATAAATGATAAAAACATCGTGTTTCGTAAAAATTTTTTTTGATTGGAATATTCGGTCTATAGTTCTGTTCTTTCAAATAAAAGCAAAAACAGAATGCTTTAAACATTTGTAATTTCATTTTGATGAATCCTAATGGTCCTCCCACACAAAGTTATTTTGAAATAAATGGTGCCCTTCAAAAGTATAGTAAGGTTTAAAGTTGATGTCCTGGAATTTTACTAATTTTTAATCGGTATATTTTAGAAAGAGAAGATTGGTTCCATTAATGTGCCGAAATTGGGTAATATGCGGACTTGCTGAGGTAAAATTATGTGAATTACCTTAGGTAATGGTAAAGTAAATTTGTAATTTACTTTAAAATGCATACTCGTTCACCTTCATACATAAAAATCTTTTTTTATTCTGTTTCGTCCATATGTAAACTGTAAACTTAAAAAGTATATGAACAGTCATTCATTTATTCAAAAGTACAAAATACTTCAAACTTTACCTAGGTAATCTGCATCATATTACCTTATGCAAAACGTCTCATTTTCACCTAATGAGAAGCGTTTTAGGACATAAAAACTACTTAAATTCAACCTAATTAAGTTTGAGTTTTAGGGGTTTTATTCAAGGACTTTTTCTGCACAACCTGCCTTTTCCTTCTAAAACGATGCTGTTCTACAACTTCGTAATTTAAATTAGTGAAAGTTGTCGCATCGGGTATATTAATGGTCATTTTACTGTACCTAGACACCACTTTTATGACTATATATCTAGGGGTTTAAAAGTTAAATGGGCTGGAGCGTTATCTTGGAACACCCTGTATATCTCCTTTGGTTTTATAATTGAATCGCTTATTTTAGAAACATGTTAAACGCAATGTTAATCCTATGGGGTTTAACATGTTTCTGAAATAAGCAATTCAATTAATCTATTTAATTTTCTTTTTTTACCACTAGGGGCGTTGTAGTCATCTCAATGGATTCTCCATGGGTCACTTACCTAAAGGTATTTCGTATACCTAACTTCCTTGACCCTAGGAGACGTTGGTTTCCAATAAAAGCGTTCCATAAAAAGCGTAAAACGGACTTTTGAAGCACCTTGTATGTATAGGGGAAGGTCTTGTACCACGGATCTATTTTCATTTTTTACCCGGTAATTATTTTTTTATTAAAAATAAACTGATGAAACAAATTTTTCTTGATACTTTAATAGTCTTTCATACACAACACATTATTTTTGGAATTTCAATTGAAGTATTTCTGAGCACAATTAGCGAAAGTTTAAATCAATGTAAACTGTACCTTGGTTGGACCTGTGTCAAAAAAATCTTTGATTATTTCTCATTTAATGAATATTAGCCTTCTTTTTAAGAAACTTAGAATTCCCTGATGATATTTGTGTCTAATTGGAATGCTCTCCAAACTACAAGTCCGAAGAATATATTTCGTACCCTTTACTGAAAATTTCCTGTTTTCATCTTAAAAGCTTAATCTTAAATTAATACCTCAAACCGTTTTTAAATGAAGGTCTGGAGGTCCTCTTAATTTTTGAATTTCAGAATGCTAAAATGGGATTTTTAGCTACTTTTAGGAGATTATTGTGAATGTTTTTAATTCATAAAAATGACATCAAGTAATGGTTTAAAAGTAGCTAGCACCCCCTTTAACTATAAATAATTCCCCCTAGAATGCTCCAACGTCCCCTGGAGGCGGTACCACCCCTTTTGGGAACAACTGGTTTACAATTTACAATGATAAACTCAACTGCATTGAATACGGGTTTGTCTTGCCCATGTATAACCAAATATCATCTTCTTCTAGGCTTCCCTCCGCCCAACGTGACGTGGTGGCGTGACAACAAGCCCTGGGACAGCAGTTGGCGGGTGCAGCAGGGGGGTGGAGGGGTACTGAATGACGTGAAGCTGGTCAACCTGAGCAGAGGGGACCTGTTTGCCACCTTCCACTGTAAGGCCGCCAACTCGCAGCTCACCCCGCCGCTCGTCCGAACCATCGTTCTCGACATGTACCGTGAGTCTTTTTATAAACTTTTTTTTAACCAGTAATATTAGTTATTAGTTAAGTATACAGGGTGATTCAGAAATAATCATCAATAATTGGAGGGGGGAGGTAGAGGGGCCCTAGACAAGCATATTTCGAATAGGGATGGTGGGGCGCAGCCTTACCGTTAAAGAGCTAGGACCTAATGTAGTGCGAGCGGCCGTTTTTAGAAGGCCCGTGTGACGAAACAAAATATAATTAAATGAAAAACATTTTTGCATGAGGTACAGGAGTATCCTTACTACATACACCATGAATTCGATTTCAAAAGTGCAATATTAATCTTTTAGTCAAGGAATCGAGTTCCCTTAATGGTATTTAGAAAAATGATGATGGTGGATGGAACTTTCAATGATCGTAACATTGATCTTTGAAATTGTTTTATCATTGAAAATTCCTTCCCCGATCATCGTTTTTCTAAATACCATTAAGGGAACTGTCTATTGTTTGACTATAGATATTAATATTGCACGTTTTAAAACTCCCCCCACGGTTTAACAAGTGGTCCAATTTCTATCACATTGAGGATTTAAGTAGTATGGATACTAGGGTGGGTCATTTTCCTATGGTGAAAAAAAAATTTCACAAATTCTATCGGGCACAGCAAGAAAAGGGTGCCAAATGGTCTCAAAAAAACATGTGTAAAATATTATTCCATTATAATAACTCTTTTTGCCTCCGGATTGGCCTCAAATAGAACAAAAATAAGTAATTTTTCATATTTTTTTAAAATTATATAAATTAAATTTTTTGTCGATAACTTCTTATATCTCACAAATAAGGGTATTTAAAAGCAATTTTAATCACTTTAGTCACCTATATGTATTATCAATTCAAAAACAACTGCCCAAGTGGTAAAGTAATATGCTATCATATTAACAATAGCCGTAGAATGGGAGGCTCTTTTTTGCTAACAAACAGTGGATTGTCAGTGGTTCATATTTTAAATATCGGTAGTTCAGATACATTTTCCCTTAAGTTTGGTCAGTACAAAGCGGTATTTTTAATTTTTTAAAGTAGTAGAATAGTTATATTTTTCATAAATATGCCACGCTTTCAAAATTCATGGGGCAGTTATTTCACTGGCTGGTTTTGGGATCCAAATATGATTCCAAAAATTTGTTGAGACAATTGTCGAATAGATAGGTAATGGGAGATAGTACACGGGTAATGGGAGATGGGTACAAAGCGGTATTAATAGTTCGTTCATTAGGCAATATATCAGTTATTATTCGTCTCAGTCATGATTTACCTATTTTTTTGCTATAACAATAGACTGAAACCCAGGCCCATGAAATTATTCTTCTTACAGTACACGGGTAATGGGATCACGGGTAATGGGAGATAGTACAAAGCGGTATTAATAGTTCGTTCATTAGGCAATATATCAGTTATTATTCGTCTCAGTCATGATTTACCTATTTTTTTGCTATAACAATAGACTGAAACCCAGGCCCATGAAATTATTCTTCTTTGGAGGGAAGATTGACCCTAAATGGCTCCTTAGCATTCCCTTATGCGTTCATAAATGTTAAAATATAGCAAATTTAACTCTTTAAGATAATTACAAGTAAGTTTTGAAAAGTAATATTGCTTATTTAAAAACTTAGGGGATAACACTGAGCTTTATGCTGAAAACGGGGATATACTGCTCTTCTTAAGAAAATGTTTCAAAATTTGACTCTTAAAATGTGGTTTTAATTTATTTTTGGACATTAGTGACTCATATGGGGTCACTTGGGATGGAATATTCCTAATATTCCAAAGAAATTTCAAGGAAAACCCCAACTTTTAAACAATTATCCAAATGTTTTCTTTTGGGTTGAAATATAACCCAAAAAAAGGTACCCACCTTCTGACATATCCATTTTTATTTAAAATTTGATGTTTTTAAAATCCTACTCAACCGGAAATAACAGTTTCGCACATTTTTATGATTCCAGCAAGAAATTTTTGATTGCCAGTTCTAACCATTGAGATATTTTAAAATATGTTGTATTACTACTCAAGTATTTCAACTCTGGTTTCATTTATAATTATTTTATAGTCTTCAATGATGATTTTTTTACCATTGTGCACATTTACATTCATGACGGATTCGTGAAATCGACGTAAAAACTTGATTTTCGTTTTCCCATTTTTACATGAAATTACTATATTAATCGAAACTTTGAGGCCAATCCGGAGGCAAAAAGAGTTATTATAATAGAATAATATTTTACACACGTGAGTTTGAGACCATTTGGCACCCTTTTGCCGCTGTGCCCCTGGGAAAATGTGAAAAAAATTTTTTTGACCCACCCTAATGGATACTCTTTTACCTCATGAAATAATGTTTTTCATTTTATTATGTTTTGTTTCGTCACACGGGCCTTCTAAAAGCGGCCTTTTGAAACGCGCTGGCACTACATTAGGTCCTAGCTCTTTAACGGTAAGGATGCGCCCCACCATCCCTATTCGAAATATGCATCCCTATGCGAAATATGCCCTTCTACCTCCCTCCCAATTATTGATGACTATTTCTGAATCACCCTGTATAGTAAACTAGCTGATATGCCCAGCCTTGGGCGGGTGAAGTGTAGTTACATAATTTTTTAAAGTTCTCCTTAAATTACCTGTCTGTTTTTCTGTATCAGAATTTGCCTATCATCCCGTTGTCTCCGACGCATTTTTCAAATCCCGTTGTTATCATTATTAGTTATTAATAGTTAGTAGTTAACTTTTGTTTTCTTAATGTTTTTAGTTGTATTTTCCTCATTTTAAATGAAGGGAACGAAATCCTTACGGTTTTTAATAACGATCAGTGCCGTCTCGTCAGAACTATACTTTGAAAATGCAATTAATGTCTCAAAATTGAATTAAAATTTTACAGAATTTAAGTGTTTGTAGAAACAATTTGCTAATTTCAACAGTGTTCCATTGGAGTTAGCTCCTTGTTGTTGCAAGCACCTTCAATTATTTCAATAGTTACGAAGATAAATCTCGCATAAATGCATCCCACTGGAAGCAGCATTGCATTTTCCTAACTTAAGACAAACTAAGATATTAAAATATAAAGGCTTTAAAAGGCTCAGATATGGAAAAACCTAAAATTTGTATAGTAAACGAGCTTATATCCAAATTAAAATTTCTTTACGAATCCAAAATAAACTTAAATATCCTTGATACGATCGATTCGTTTTACAGATACAAAAAAATTCAATGCACTAGTTTAGTACCCTCTGTTTTACTCTCCAATTACGGTTACAGTTGGAGTGAATGTTTTTAAGATAACTTCCCAAGTACTTTTCTCATCAATCATTCTCAAAACTAGTGTCCCTAGAGGCTGATAAATGCTTTTCTGTTCCCTGGATTTTATTCATTGAAGTACTTCTACACCTCTTTTAAGGTTAAATCAGAGTTTTAAACTAGAGTCCTGGTGTCGTGAATGGGTAGCTTTGAAATCATTTGATTCTGTTAAAAACCTAAAAACAAAGAGCTTTACTGAGCGATTTATTTCAAAAACCAGTCAAATGCCTTTTTTAATTCGTAAATGGTTTTATGTTTTAGGGGTAAATAGACATTTTAAAGTAGATACAAGTTCGTGCGCTTTTGGTTCGATAGTACGCGTAAATAATAATTTACTTCAAGACAGTGATTCTCCAACCTTTTTATACCCCCAGACCACATTGATACTTCACCAAATCAATGAAACCTGAAATCCTCTCACAGACCACATAATCTACTCTAGATTATTGGTTCTTAACCTTTTCATACCGAAAGACATACTACTAGTTTATAAGATAAATGAATCTTGTAATATTCCCATAAATTTTGAATCGCTGCTCTGGGTCAATAAAATAAGTATTAGCAGAAGTCCATACCATTATTATTTAGCGTTCCAGTTGGATAAGTTTTGTTATCAGTTCACGAAAACGAAAAAATTATTTAATATAAGAAAATTAATTATTTGGGGAAAATATTAATTTCATTTAAATATAGTTAATGTTAAATCACTCATCACTTACCCTTCCTCTCAAGTATTTAAGTTATTTACTTCAGTTAGTAAATTGTATTTATTACCCATAAATAAAATAATGTTAACGTTTATCCTCTTGAAAAGTATTTAATATGATATAATAGCCATAAAAATTAGCTCTCCTACACAATTAGTTTGTGTATTAGCTATGGCTGGTACACAAACTGGGGTCCTCTCGTTTCCTATATTCTCAAATAATGTGAGTAATGTTTATATACAGGCATAACTTCTAAGAGTGGTAGGACTAATCTAGACGACTCAGAATCACATATGAAAGGGGGGTCGGAAATGAACCTCTAGCGGGCTAGGGGTTTTTATAAGCAGCCATGGGAAGTTGTAAAATTCCCCGTGGAAATTGACACGTAACCCTTTAAGGTCTAGTTAAAACCATCGATTCAGTTGAAAGGACAATTTCACCATTTATTACTGGTTAAGCGGACAAGAGGTGTAATCTCGCAACTCTCAAGCGCCACCTCCGACCGTGGACCGGTTTCGTCCTTGTTAGGACTCATCATCACGGTATAGGATGGTAACGCAAGAGAGCGGAGGGAAGTACTACTCTAGCCGACTATAACTGAAAAGGTGGTGACCATTGATTAGTCCTCCACTCATCTGCTGGAATAAAAAGGGCATTCCTAGGACAGATTTAATTCCAGAAAGGCAATCCTTTCATTTACCTTGCCCTTTTGAAATTAAATCTGTCCTAGGAATGTCATTGTCATTCCAGCAGATGAGTGGAGGACTAATCAATGGTCACCACTTTTTCAGTTATAGTCGGCTAGACTAGTACTTGCCCTCCGCTCTCTTGCGTTACCATCCTATACCGTGCTGATGAGTCGTAACAAGGACGAAACCGGTCCATGGTCGGAGGTGACGCTTGATAGTTGTGAAATTACACCCATCGATTCAGTTATTTAGTACTGCATAAAACCAATTAAAGAGCTGAAATTTCATCTCCTAAATCGGTTTTTATGTAACAAATGCCGGAATCGAACGATTTTGCTGGTTTCAATCAAATTATAAAAGGGTACGTGTCAATTTCCGCTACGGATTATACAACCTCACACGCCGGCTTATGAAAACCTCTAGGTCACTAGGGGTGCATTTCCGACACCCCCCCCCTTTCCTAGGGGATTCTGGGTGGTCTAGGTGTTCCCTACTCCTCCTAGAAGTTATGAAACACTTATCTGAGAAACACCATCTCACCCTCTCTCTCTCTTCCACAGTGTACCCGGTGTCTGTGCGCATCACGAGTGCCGCAGGCGCGCTGTCCGCAGGACGCCGCACGGAGCTGCGCTGCGAGGCGCGCGGCTCTCGCCCTGCGGCGCGCGTGTCGTGGCGACTGGGAGGCTCTTTGCTCTCGGACCACGCAGAGAGCGTGCACGACGAGGGCACCGGCTCGGTTCTGCGACTGCTCCCGAAGCCCGCCCACCACGAACAGCCGCTTGCCTGCGTCGCCGACAACGACAAGCTGCCCTCGGCCAGGATAGAGGACGTCCGAACGCTCAACGTCACTTGTGAGTACTCTCTGTCTTTGGGCCTGGATAACACTATACTCAACAGCAACGTTTCCTGAACCCAGTACGTCACTACGCGGAAGGAGAAACAAGGGTAAACACACAAAGGCTGTTGGGTTGCTAGGAGTTTCGGTAAGCAAATCGTGATGAAAAGACACGATATATACATGGGTTTAACGAAATAATCGTATTTTAAAATTGACGTTCTTCGTTTCACTCGAAATTCTGACTCCGCGATGGGAACTATACTCTGTTTGTTAATGACGTCGTAGGGTCAATTAACGTTGCTGTCTAGTATAGACGACTCGAGTCGCTCGAAGTCGTTAGATCCTTATCAAACGGTGGGAAGAAAGAAGGGGAGTTGAGGGGTGATGCACTAGACTACTCCTGTAGCGGAGGAAAGCGGGTGTCACCTTTTCCACTTCCAACTGCATATAGTGTATTTTCCCATATGTACCCTTCTTTCTTCATACAATTTGATAAGGTTCTTAACGACTTAGAGCGACTTGAGTCGTCAAGTGTGGTTAGGCACTATCTCTCACACCCATTAGCTGACTAACTCCTTGGCATTACAACCCATGTTGGACTATTAGTCCAGTTTATAGTATTTATTTTGGGAAAATTTTGGGGTAGAAGATATTTTTCTCTATCTGTATGTTTTTTGGGGTGCGGAATCCGAATCTGAGGTTTGCCAACAAAATTTCGTGACGGAACATTGTGAAAATTCGAAAAAATGGCAAAAATGCGCCCCTTTTTTTCGTTTTCGGCCCCTAGAACATTACCTTTGCGCTTCGGAGCTAAACAGTCCATCCAAAAAATAAAGAACACTAACCAAGCTACAAAAAAGTCAACTACAACTTTTCTCTCAGACGCATAGTTTCGCCGATAGAGCTCGTTGAAAAAGGGGCTATTTTCGTTCGCTTGGTAAGGAATCCAAAAATTTCACTAGTATCTCCAAAAAACCGCATTTTTGGAACAGGATACTATAAAAACTGCCTAAATAATATTTCACATGAAATTAGCCATCTAAAAACTCCAATAATGATAACTAAATGCATTTTTGATCGGTGATTTCTCTTAAGAACGAAAGTTCAACAGGAGATAATAGTATTTCTATAACTAAGTTGCTTCTTCGAAATCACATGCAAAATTTTTCTATTGACTGCCCTATATGTTTTTGAGGGTGCTGAATCCGAATTTGAGGTTTTCCAACAAAATTTCATGACGGAACATTGAGAAAATTCGAAAAAATGCCAAAAATTCACCACTTTTGCTCGTTTTCTGCCCTGAGAACATACACTTTGCATTTCTGAGCAAAACAGTTAACATCAAAATAAAGAAGAGAAAACAAGCTACAAAAAAGGTCAAATGCAACTATTCTCTCAGATGAAGGGTTTGGACGCTAGAGAACGCTGAATATGGAGAATATGGAACGCTGAATGGGGAGTTTTTTTTCCATCGGAGGAAAATTCATAAAATGTCACTCGTATCACCGAAAAGCGGCCTGTTTTGTAACAGGATACTATAAGAACGGCTTTAATTATGTGTTACGCCCATGAAATCAACGTTCTGCATACTCAAATGTTAATTGATAAATAATTAAACATAACAATAAAATACGACCATTAGGAACATTTTGGGATTACTGTAATATTGCTCATTGTTAAAGGTTTTAATCGTGCATTAATTAATTAAAGGCACGATTTATTTCATGTAGTACCTATTTTTCTATACAGGGTGTTTCAAAATTGCGTTGCACGGCTTTTATTCGGAACCAGCGCCTCCTAGGGTCATGGAAGTAAGGTCTACCCGTAGGTAAGTGACCCTGGAGAATCCATTGAGATGACTCACAGCGCCCCTAGCGGCGAAATTAAAAAGTTAAAAAAATTAATTTAAAAACTAAAGGAGATAGAGCAAAAACCTCAGTGAGAGTATTGTTGCCAACGTCCAAAAGAACTCATTGAAAAAAATTTGAAAAAAATATCTTGAATATTCGCGGAGATATTAGCATGTAAAAATAGCACTTTTTCGGGGGTCAAAAAGTAAAAAGTTCGCATATTTGCAAATTTTTTTGATTTTTTGATTAAATTTTGTGTTCTTTCAACTAAAAAAACACAAAACTACACAATAACACTGAAGAATTTGCAAATATGCGAACTTTTTACTTTTTGACCCCCGAAAAAGTGCTATTTTCACATGCTAATATCTCCGCGAATATTCAAGATATTTTGATCAAATTTTTTTCAATGAGTTCTTCTTGACGTTGGCAACAACACTCTCATTGAGGTTTTTGCTCTATCTCCTTTAGTTTTTAAATTAATTTTTTTAACTTTTTAATTTCGCCGCTAGGGGCGCTGTAAGTCATCTCAATGGATTCTCCAGGGTCACATACCTAGGGGTAGACCTTACTTCCATGACCCTAGGAGGCGTAGGTTTCGAATAAAAGCCGTGCAACGCAATTTTGAAACACCCTGTATATTACTTTGATTAAAGCCTTTAACGATGAGCAATGTTGCAGTAATCCCAAAATGTTCCCAAACTCCCCAATATTCAGCGTTTTCTAGCGTCCAAACCCTTCATCTGAGAGAATAGTTGTAATTGACTTTTTTGTAGCTTTTTTCTTTTTTATTTTGGTGTTGACTGTTTTGCTCAGAAATGCAAAGTGTATGTTTTAAGGGCAGAAAACGAGCAAAAGTGGTGAATTTTTGGCATTTTTTCGAATTTTCTAAATGTTCCGTAACGAAATTTTGTTGGCAAACCTCAGATTCGGATTCAGCACCCTAAAACACATACAGATAGCAAAAAATATCTTCTACCCCAAAATTTTCCCAAAATGGCCTTATTTTAGGACAATTTGACTGGACTATATAGTCTAAGAGCTAGCAACGTTTTCGAGAGAGAATTTTAGAAAAGCTAGTTCTTTAATATATCTTTCCCTATGCTATTTCGAACAGCGTACGGGGTACCTGGCTGCCAGTAAGCGGTGGCACAATTAGTGCGCATCCCACCTTTACAGGTAAAAATCTTGATTTTTAAATGATTTTAGAAAGATTTTTTTCATTTTCACTAACTTCTAAACACTATTAGAAAAATTAATTTATTATTGCCAGCACTTTGTGTCGGTGGAAATAACGTGCCAGATGCAGTTTTTGATAAAAAAAAAAAGCATTTATTTCGCACCATTTTAGAATTGCTGTCATTTTAATATTATTTTATATAGATATCAATAAACCCGAAATTAATTTGCCAGCACATAATTCGGGTGGAATCAATAGCAAGACCAATTCAAAGTTGTAAAAATACACACTGGCGTTCAAAATTAAGAGAAAGTGCACATTTGTTCGATTTTCTCCGGATCTAGGGGACATATTGTGACGAAATTTGGTATGAATATTGGGGTTAATATAATACCCTATATATATTCATTCAAAATTGTAATACACACGCATGCGCAGGAGTTTAAAACATCAGAATTGAAAGGTATGAAATAGCGGTTTCAGAATGGAATTTCAAAATGCTAGTTTGAATGATTCAGAATGCTATTTTTAATCAACAAAAACATTAATTTCAAACATTTTAGAATGCCTGTAATTTTAATATTATTTTATATATATATCAATAAACCCAAAATTAATTTGCCAGGATTTAATTCGGGTGGAATCAATAGCAAGACCGGTTCAAAGTTGTAAAAATACACACTGGCGTTCAAAATTAAGAGAAAGTGCACATTTGTTCGATTTTCTCCGGATCTAGGGGACATATTGTGACGAAATTTGGTATGAATATTGGAGTTAATATAATACCCAATATATAATCATTCAAAATTGTAATACACACGCATGCGCAGGAGTTTAAAACATCAGAATTGAAAGGTATGAAATAGCGGTTTCAGAGTGGAATTTCAAAATGCTAGTTTGAATGATTCAGAATGCTGTTGTTAATCAACAAAAACATTAACTTCAAACATTTTAGAATGCCTGTAATTTTAATATTATTTTATATGTATATCAATAAACCCAAAATTAATTTGCCAGGATTTAATTCGGGTGCAATTTAATAGCAAGACCGATTCAATATTGTAAAAATACACTTCATGTGCACTTTCTCTTAATTTTGAACGCCAGTGTGTATTTTTACAACATTGAATCGGTCTTGCTATTGAATTGCACCCAAATTAAATCCTGGCAAATTAATTTTGGGTTTATTGATATACATATAAAATAATATTAAAATTACAGGCATTCTAAAATGTTTGAAATTAATTTTTTTGTTGATTAAAAATAGCATTCTGAATCATTCAAACTAGCATTTTGAAATTCCATTCTGAAACCGCTATTTCATACCTTTCAATTCTGATGTTTTAAGCTCCTGCGCATGCGTGTGTATTACAATTTTGAATGAATATATATAGGGTATTATATTAACCCCAATATTCATACAAAATTTCGTCACAATATGTCCGCTAGATCCGGAGAAAATCGAACAAATGTGCACTTTCTCTTAATTTTGAACGCCAGTGTGTATTTTTACAACTTTGAATCGGTCTTGCTATTGATTCCACCCGAATTATGTCCTGGCAAATTAATTTTGGGTTTATTGATATACATATAAAATAATATTAAAATTACAGGCATTCTAAAATGTTTCAAATTAATGTTTTTGTTGATTAAAAATAGCATTCTGAATCATTCAAACTAGCATTTTGAAATTCCATTCTGAAACCGCTATTTCATACCTTTCAATTCTGATGTTTTAAGCTCCTGCGCATGCGTGTGTATTACAATTTTGAATGAATATATATAGGGTATTATATTAACCCCAATATTCATACCAAATTTCGTCACAATATGTCCCCTAGATCCGGAGAAAATCGAACAAATGTGCACTTTCTCTTAATTTTGAACGCCAGTGTGTATTTTTACAACTTTGAATCGGTCTTGCTATTGATTCCACCCGAATTATGTGCTGGCAAATTAATTTAGGGTTTATTGATATCTATATAAAATAATATTAAAATGACAGCAATTCTAAAATGGTGCGAAATAAATGCTTTTTTTTTATCAAAAACTGCATCTGGCACGTTATTTCCACCGACACAAAGTGCTGGCAATAATAAATTAATTTTTCTAATAGTGTTTAGAAGTTAGTGAAAATGAAAAAAATCTTTCTAAAATTATTTAAAAATCAAGATTTTTACCTGTAAAGGTGGGATGCGCACTAATTGTGCCACCGCTTACCGGCAGCCAGGTACCCCGTACGCTGTTCGAAAGAGCATTGGGAAAGATATATTAAAGAATTAGCTTTTCTAAAATTCTTGCTTTTCCGACGTTGCTAGCTCTTGTACTAATATGGCCTCTTCTTTCTGTTTCCAATTACGGACTTTTAGAATCTTAAGGTCCTTTTCAACCTCATCCAACCATCTTTTAACTGGCCTTCCTCTTTTTCTTTGTCCCTGGCCCTTGAAAATCGTTCTAGTGCCCCTATCTAACCTCCATTCTCTCGAGGTGTCCCAGCCATTGTATTCTTTTAATCTTTGTATAATTTATTATGCCTTTATCTTTAAATAGTTTTTCAATTTCACAATGAGGTATTCTCACGTTTTGAGATTATATTTTATTAAAATAGTAGATAAAAAACCATGAAGAATGACGCTTACATCAAGTATATCCGTAGCCTAGTTTCTGAGATATAAATTTTTGAAATTTCGTTTTTTGTTTCGGCGCGAAAACACTTTCGAATCACATATCATGCGCTGTGAGGTCACATCCAATAGAAGCCCGTTTTCTGATCACGTGAAAACAGAAAACACAATGGTTTTCATGCGCTGTGACGTCACATCCAATAGAAGCCCGTTTTCTGATAACGTGACTTTTCTGACATTTTGGCAAAAATAAAATTGAATTTTAAATTATTTAAAACACATTTTTGAACTTAAAAATCAGAAATTTGGGAGTTTTAGACTATAATGTATCGAAAAAGTATAAAATCAAGCAAATCCCTCACTCATGCAAATACCTCATTAAATATCTTCCTCCAAAGGTTACCCTCCTTCAAAGGTCCAAAAATTGCTCGTAGAATTTTCCTCTCACAGGTTGCCCCATAGGTAACTGTTGGTCTGATTATAGTTTTATACATCTGAAGCTTTGTTTTTCTTGTTACTATTTTAGATGGTAATAGTTTCTTAAGTGAAAAATAGCAGCGATTTCTCGCATTTAATCTTTGTTAATTCTCTCCCAGCCATTAGCGTCGGTGTTAAATTCTCGGTCAAAGAAGTGTTCCGCCAATCAGAGTCGTCAAAAATCGAATATTTCCTTAGTTTCTGGGTTAACTCCGCCGCTCTGATGACTGAATAAAACCATCATAGTCATGTTAACCTTCAGGCTTCCCGGAAAGTTTCCTCTGGGCAGTGGATATCTACCCCATCCTTTTGTCCACACAAAGATGGGGGAGATATCCACTGCCCGAAGAAGGCGGTCATGAAAGTTTAGATTCACGCATAGCCATGTTCACAACAATCAGCGTCTATGTTAAATCCCAGGTAAAAAGTATTCCACCAATCAGTCAGCGAAAATCTAATGTTTCTCTCTTTAGATGCTGGTTAACACCGTTGATGATGGTTGAGAATACACCCTATCGGAGAAATGTTAACATCCCATCAGCTGTTAAATCTTCTGACAAAGAAGTATTACACGAATTAGTCAGCAAAAAGATAATGTTTCTTTCTTTAGCTGTTGTTGTGTCACACTGACGGATGTGAAAACAACTATCATAGTCATATTCACGGCCCTCAGCGTAGGTGTTAATTCTTATGTCAAAAAAGGATTCCTCTAATCAGAATCACAAAAAATCTATGTTTCTTTCTTTCATTAACTACTATGGTTAACACCGATAATGATGGTTGTAAATATAACTATCATAGCCATATTCACAACAATCAGCTTCGATGTTAAATCCTTGGTCAAAGGAGTATTTCATGTGAATTAGTTATAGCAAAAAGCTAATGTTTCTTTCTCTAGCTTCTGTGGTTAACACCAACGCTGATGACAAAGAATATTAGGGCATTGCAAAAAAAGTCATTAAGTAGCTTTTAACTTCTTCTAAAATTTCTTTTAAAAATGCGAATACATACATTTTCGGATTTAGATAACTGTTATTTTAACTTCTAAACTATCACCAGATATTTTTTCCATTTCCCGCGTACTTCACCCGCTAATAAGTATTTTATTCCATTTATGGGCTGCAAACGACAATCTAAAACCTATTTAGCAGAATTTAAACTTTCAAAACATCTTTATTGTTAAATTTTAAAAAAATGAAGGCTAATTCCAATTCCATTTTCGCTCACAAGACCTTTGGCACATTAGATTCATACTATTGGTTTTGTTAGGGTTTAACAGCGCAAGAATCAAGTTAGATCATATTGCGTCAATATTGATGCACGAGGGGTAACAAAAAGTTAAGAGTTGATACCCTGTATACAAATATTTTGAATATACAGCTAACCATTTGAAACAAGTTCTAATTTAATCTACTATAGGAAAGGCTAGGAAAGTAAATAAATCAATCCGCATGGGTTACATTATACTATTTGAGTTCCTAAACGTCCCTTGAGATATTCGCTTACACGTCTTACGAATTTTAAAGTGCAATCAGAGAAGAGGAGTTCAATCGAACCGTTCGAATTTCGCCGTTCTATCGAAACCATGCGTGGAAATTTATCTTAAAAGTTTGTGTGTTAGTAACATTTTATCTTAAATGTTTCATTTAACTTATATAGAATGTTTTGAGCTAAAAACTAACGATTCGTTTTTCATTAATGCTTACAAATTTTATTTTAAATTTGTAGGGATAAATTTATAACATAGATTTATTAAATTAAATATTTTCATGAACCTTGTGATGCTATAGTATTGATATATTCATTTCTTCAAGATGTCGTCACCTTAGAATCAAAAACTACTATCTCCATTCGGCAAACTTCGGGAATCCCGATTCTTGGCGTTTAGATCGTTGGAGAAAATAATTTGATGGGTTTTGATCTTTTCTACTCGATCATGTCAGCTCTTACAAACCAAAAAACGAGCTTCTCCACCGATCTGATTGCCAAGGATCGGGATTCCCGAAGGTTGCCGAATGGAGATAGTAGTTTTTGATTCTAAGGTGACGATGTATCATCTACTAGTAGTTAATTTTTGTACAGTAGGGGAAGGGAAACTCTTATAAAAAAACAGCTCTCAGCTTTTGAAAGAGTCATCTCGGCAAGTTTCCCAGTCGTCACCAAATTGAATTGTTTTATTACAAATTATTGTTTGATATATGTTTTGATTAAATGACGAGAAATCAGCCTTAAAATAGTGCCAACTTGGCTACCTTTAAGGACTTTCACCAAAGTTAGCTGTTTCAAAAGCTTAGAGGGTGGTATGTTTTTATAAGATTTCTACTGTAATAAGAACTCCGTGTTTAACAAAGATCTTAGATATTTCGCATTAACATTTCATCACAAAAATAGTATTATTCACATATAGAATTATTCCTTTTTATTCATATAATAAAATAATTTGAGTCAAAAATATAAGATCAGGTAAAACAAATTTAAACCAAAACTTTTATTAAAAACAGAGTTATCAAATGTAACTTTCAGAATAATAGTTGTTGCCAATATTTTGTTCTATAACTCTAGTAAAAACTTACAAATAAAAACTAAATTCATATAAAATAAATCGATAAACATGATAAAGATAAATCAATAACCCTTTTATCTAAACTTCACGTAATGAAGAGTTCTAAGTTGTTGATACCGATTTTAAACAATTGTTGAAAATCTCTTTTGTTTTAACTCTTTGAAAACGTTTACTAATAAAAACTAATTCCATTTAAAAAGAAGTCGATAAACATGTTAAAGATAAGTCAATAGCCCTTTTATCTAAACTTTAAGTATATATAAGAGTATCTAATGAAGAATTCTAAACTGTATATACTGAGTTAACCAATATTTATACTCCTTTTAAAGATCCCAGCAATTTTCACTAGGCCCATTATTACAGATAACTAATGTTCTACTTAATGTGTCGACTGAGAAACTATTCATCGATTTAAATAATGTCTTACTACCCTGCAATCGATACAGGAAATCTAGTCATTAGGATGCACAGGAAAATTTTGTATCGCATTAAAGCTTTCAAAGGGAAATGAAGGATGATTCATCTTTTTCTCCCTGTGGGATTTTTCTTAGAAAGGTTGCGAAACAGTTTTATTTCCGCCATTTTTGGAAGCATTTTTTAAAATTTAGGCAATAATAGAAAAAATAATTTTTTTAGCTTCAAAGTAGCTTTCACAAAAGATTGAAAAGATCTTTGTTTAACTGTAGTGTTAAATATTTTCTCTTCCGTTTGATCAACGTACGTCAAAAAAGGGTTCTCCCATCACATTTTTTTGGTGTCAGGATGCATCTAGAGCAGGGGTCGGCAACCTGCGGCTCGCGAGCCGCATGCGGCTCTTTCGATGTAAAGATGCGGCTCTCCAGTTCCATACGAAAAATTGATAATTTATTTTCAAAACCCTTGAAAAATCAATATTTTGGAGTGCCTAATCAAATCAATGGTGTAACCCAAAGTTCTCAAGATGAGTCAAAACTCTACTTTTGAGGGTAAAAATTCCAAACAATTTCTGGGGGAGAACTCCCAAACACTCCTCAAAATTTTGGGAATATGTGCTTCATTCCCTTGAAAATTTTGTGACTTATGAGGAGTGATCCTCATTTGGCTATTATAGAAGTTCTAAAAAACGAATTAAAACACTACTTATAGGGGCAAATTTCCCAAAATATTTCTGAAGTGCGATCCCCCCTCGAAACTTAGCTCTTTATTATAACTAGAGTATTTTTCTTTGAAAATTCTGCCACTTAGAAAATAAGAAGTGATTTTTGGGTGCAATCCAGAAAGGCTTTAAAATGAGCTACAACGCTATTTTGAACTGGAAATTTCCAAAATTTTTTCTGGGGGAGGACCCCCAGACCCTCCAATTTTTCTAGGAATTTACTTTGTTTACAGTATTTTGAAAATAAGTTAACTAAAGTTAATGTATGCAAGTTATCTAAAACTTGATGCAAAAAAAACCCGAACCCGAAAGGAGGTACCTCAGAAAAAATTTTGTGTAAAAAAATGAATGCTCCCCATTAAATATAAAATGCATATAATATAACATTGAATCAAAACAACAGTGGCCCTTTAAAAACTGGTAAATTTTGTAAATTGTAACTTTTGGATCTTCCTTTACAAAAGGTTGCCGACCCCTGATCTAGAGTAATGCAAACTCTTAGAAAAATATAAAAACGAAGTAGTTCAAGGCAGGAATCAATATTATTTTAAAAATTGTCCGGGCTCTCTTGCCATGGTCGATGGTTAAAATCAAAATTAAAACTAGACGTTTCGTCTGTTGCTTTGACAGACTTCTGGAAAATAGATTTTTCCACATGGTGTATTTTCTGTCTTCCGTTCTTCTTTTATGTTTCTCTCTATCTCAAGCAGCACAAATGTTCATGATTCGTCCAATTTATGCCATGTATGACCAAACTTCGTTTACATCTAGTTGCAGTTACATTAACTTGACACATTTGGTATGAGCTCGGCTACTGGGGGATCTTTCTTTTTCAATTTTCCTTTTTTTTTCACTCTTTCTATTTCCTCTGTTTATTCATCTAAAATATGATGTACTAAAGAATGGTTGGGCATTAGAGAAATGTACTATCCTCCTACTGTTAAAGAAGATTAAAAATATTTACTATTTATTGTTAAAAAATATATTTTTTTGCTATAATAATACCAGTTTCATAAAAAAATCACCTATCTTGATGTAATTTATTTCCCGTTTCTACACTGTATTACGATATGCAGCTCTTTTTCTGCACTCTGAAGATAAGGATACTTAATTTTTTTTTCGTCCGTTCTCTTCTCCATTATAGTTAATTTGATCATCTTCGTTATTCAAGTTTTACATTAGTCTACCCTTTAAAACAACAGTATCAATAAATTAATCACTTCAGAATTCCCATTTTAACCATCACTAGACCTATTTATAATTATATCAACCCTGGTAACCGAAACTTTACCCAAGAAAAATCTCTTATGTAAGTCAAACACATCACCGTGACTAATCTAGTTAATAAAATAACTAGTTCAAATACTCACGAAATAAAGAACTTCACGAATAAAGAAAGAATACTCACGGAATAATTAATATCTTTTAACATAAAATATTCCCCACTAGTACACGCTATATCTATCCGGGCTTTTTGAAAAAAAAACTAAATCAAACGCCAAACCCAGACACTCGTCGAATCAGCAAAAAAATCCCATTTAAAATCCCATCATCCACTTGTCAGAGCTCCGTCAAACTGAAAAATTCCATCTCCATACGCTCTTCCATTTAATTTAATTTCACTTACTCTAGATGCTAGGCCTAATGAAACGTGACGTCATACCTGTGCATAGACGTATGAGGGGTGGTCCTAAGAATATGATAGGATGCTCACTTCGGAATCATTTCCTAATAAGTAATTAGGCTCCCCCAGACTATCCGGTGATCCGGCTTTGCTAAAATTACTCTTAACGAATTAATTATGATGACAAACAGTCCAGCGCCTGTTTTTAGCTCTAATTATATGTTGCGTTCGGTTGAGAGGTAGAGTGAGGTAAGTCGGAGTTATGTGAGGTGCTTTGGGAGTTATCATTCAATAACGTCGAGTGTGTTGTGAAAATCTGAGTTTTCTCAACAGTAGGAACTTCTGAAAACCAGTTGTGTCATTTTTTTAAAGAGTTGGCTTTGGAAAAAGTCCCTTGTGGTCGCCAAATTGGCACTGTTTTATTACCAATGAATGGAGTGTTTTCAGGTGACGTCACGACGATTTATTTTCTTCCTTGCTGTAGGTAGTAAAACAGTCTGTTGCGAAGGCCGCCGTTGCTAGGTGCGGCGGTATCTGTTGCTGTCATGTGATTGCAAATGCTCCAATAGAAGCATTGCATGACCAGTTATTTTCTTTTAACTTTTAACTGCTGTACTTCAAACAATCTGTTGCTAAGGCCGTTGCTAGGTCCGAGTCATGTGATTGAAAATTCTCTATATCTGAGATTTGAACAACAGATCGTCTCAAAAATAGTGCCAACTTGGCTACTATTAAGGACTTTCGCCAAAGTTGACTCTTTTTAAAAAGGTGAGAAAGCTGGATTTTGTAAGAGCTTCTACTGTACCAAGAGCTTCTGTTAAGAGATTTCGCTGTTACAGATCTAAGGCGAAATATTTAGAGATATTATCTCTTTCTTTTTTTCTCTCTCTCTTTCTTTCTTAATCTCTATACAGAGATTTCCGAAATATACAGGGTGTTTCAGATAAGTGTTTCACATCTTTTAGGAGGGGTAGAACACACTTAGACGACTCAGAATCACCTAGAAATGGAGGAGGTCGGGAATGCACCCCTAACGAGCTAGGGGTTTTTATAAGCGGGGGTGGAAAGTTGTAAAATTATCTGTGGAAATTGACACGTAACCTTTCATTATCGGTTTAAAACCATGGATTCAGGTATATAATCCATAAAACCAAATGAAGAGCTGAAATTTCAGCTCCTAAATTGGTTTTTATGTTAAAATGCCGGAATTGAACGGTTTTGCTGGTTTTAATACAATCGTAAAAGGTGAAGTGTCAATTTACACTCACTCTGTATTGCCATCTTATAAAAACCCCTAGGTTCCTAAGGCTCCATTTCCGACCCTCTATTCCTATATAATTCTGATTCGTCTAGGTGTGCCCTACCCCCCTTAGAAGTTATGAAACACTTATCTGAAACACCTTGTATGAAATAAAATGATAAGGGGTGTTAGAGAGGACCTAGACAAGCATATATAAGAATGGGGGCACAGATGCACCCTTTAAGAGCCTAAGACTTAATGAAGTACAAGAATGTTGCATAAAAGAAATTTTACCAAGGCCTGTTTAGTTACACATAACAGTGAAATATTCATTATTGCATATATGCTTACTACTTTTTTATATGTGACTTCAGACAGCACAAATTCCTTGTTTAATTGCTCTTTAAAATTCGCTAATCTAAGGATAAATAAAAAAAATTATAACTTTATGTTCCCAACATTAAAAATCTGTTCTAAAATCCGTGAAACGAATGGTTTTTATTTTTAGTGTTGTGTTTTCTCTATATCTGCTCTTTGTCTTTGCTCACTACTTTTAACAGCCTCTCTTTCCCCTTACCTTGTTTTTCTCACTTTTCTAAAAAAGTAATTCTTCATTTAAGAAGGCGATAAGTACAGATCTCTTTAGATGCAAACATCCGTAAAATCTTAACGCAAAATAAGTCATTACAGATAAAAAACAAGTCAAAAAATAATGATGAATCAAAGAATCAATAATAAAATGATAATCCTAATGATACCTTTAGGGCTACAACATAAAAACAATGTCATGTTGAAAGGTTTTGTAAAAATAAAATACAATCCAAAAGTTTTGTTTTGAATTTATTCAGATCGGAGAATAAATTCAAGCATACAAAAAGACTCTAAATGAAGTCAAGCTTGAACAAAAACGTGTATTTGAAACTAGTAATTTCTAACAAAGGTCTCATTGTTCTTAAAAAGTTTACTGAACTTTTATTCAACTCGTGCAGTTACAGTTAGCAAATCTAAACCAATGCAAAACTCGTTCTTTCATATTCTCTGACAAAATACTGCACAGATTCCAAAAAGAAAATGGCAGATGCAACTTTATTTTTCCACCAAGTTTTCTTTATTTTATTACTTTCAAAAATCTCTTCATGGGTAGTTTTATTTCCATAATCCCTGGCAAATCCATTTCACAAAGCATAGCATGGAAAACATTATTTTATTCATATACTGTGTTCTGCTTTTTATCATCCTTGTAAGCATAAAAAGTGTTGCGTTACTAAAAGTTGAAAGTTGAAGTTTTCTCTGCAGGGGGAAAGTCTTTAGCTACGAAATATTCTTTTTAACCTGTATGGGAAGATCATCAATCTTAAAGGTTTAAAAGACCTATAAAAATATTGGAGCACAAAAGGTTCTTCGATAAAAAGACAGAAAGTGATCGATATAGCAGAGTTTACACAAGATAAAGAGCTTGTCTTCGAGATAGAAACAATGATGGGTGTCTAATTTGTGGAGTTTATCGTGAGAGGTTTTGTGGAGAGATTGAATATGCAATTTCGATACTCGTCTGTTTTGCTTATCGTATTCAGTTAAGTTGAAATCTTTTCGTATCGCTTCTTGGTAGATTGTTAGTTTGAAGTAATTGTCATGAATAAAACATGAATTTCTTCTTAATAAAACGCAACTGTTGGAGATCGACCCGACCCACTAGCTGTGGAGCTATTCTCATGGAAGTGTCACAGAAAAGAATAATAAATAAATACAAAAAGTCGAGCCGACGCAGTTTACGATAGAACTTATCTTCCAATGGCTCCAGAGGAGAGAGTAGCAGAACGGAGAGAGTCCACGCGTAATAATGGAAATCGAAAAAAACATGGGGTATGCCTTGTGAAAGGGGCGCTGGGATCGCACATCCACTACTCGTGAAACTCACACTTTCTTTGTCACGTCACGAGAGTGGAGAAAAAGAATCTGCTTGGGCAGGGTTGGAGACTAGTGTTTTATTCAAAAGTGAGAGATGGAATGAATAATTATTTCCATCACATTACAGCTGCGACTATCAAATAAGGAAGTTGCATGTGTCAGATTTTCAAAAACAAACAAGTGTTCCGTATGGTTTTTTGTATGGTAAAATGAAATATCTGGTCAGTTTTTCAAAAAAAATGATAACAGGTAATTAAATACTTTAATTTAAAAGTCGAGAAAAAAACACGTGACTGAAAACGTTTATTGTTTAAACTGTAAGATGACATCAACAATAATACCATCAACTCCATTGCTTTTCAACAATGCCTATTGTAAGATGACGTCACATCCAAACTCTTGGCGTTTTCACGCGCTTTTAAAAAGGGGATTTTTGTTAATTTTTTTGGCAATCAAAAAATTTCTCGATCGGCCTCAAATTTTGTATAGTTGCTTATTTTTGCAAGAAGAATTGATTAAAACAATTAAAAAAATCATGCAACTTCTTCATTGTACTACATACCCCTCGGTCAGTCACAGCAATGATTGACATTTGCTACCCTCTACCATAGGGTGGCGTTTGAAAATAGCGTTTTGGACCCTCTGTTCGGTGTTTGCTCGGGTCGGTAAATTCCGGTCAGTAAGAAACAAATTTATTACAAGGGTAAAGCTACATATTTTCCTTTTTTTACCGGTATTTTACTGACTAGTTTTTGCATTGATCGGAATTTGCAGACTAGTTCTTGCACTACCCGGAATTTTTGCGACACCTTCGTATCTTGGTGTAACATATTCTCTCATTGATATATCGCCTCTCCCATGCAAGACTCACACAATGAGGTATTTGCATGAGTGAGGGATTTGCTTGATTTTATACTTTTTCGATACATTATGGTCTAAAACTCCCAAATTTCTGATTTTTAAGTTCAAAAATGTGTTTTAAATAATTTAAAATTCAATTTTATTTTTGCCAAAACGCCAGAAAACGGGTTTCTATTGGATGTGACATCACAGCGCATGAAAGCCATTGTGTTTTCTGTTGTCATGTGATAAGAAAAAGGGCTTCTATTGGATGTGACCTCACAGCGCATGATTTGTGATTCGAAAGTGTTTTCGCGCCCAAACAAAAAACGAAATTTCAAAAATTTAGTATATCTCAGAAACTAGGCTACGAAAATACTTGATGTAAACGTCATTCTTCATGGTTTTTTATCTACTATTTTAATAAAATTTAATCTCAAAACGTGAGAATACCTCATTGTGTGGTTCTTGCACGGATATGGTGGCAATTTCTTACCCCACTTCATTGTGTAACGCGTCGTATATTTTTTACGGTGATGAAATGGCCATTCTTTTCCAGACGTGCCCGAAGTGTCCATCCGGCTGGTGAGCGAAGAGCCCGGCCGCCAGCCCAAAGAGGACGACTACGTGCGGCTGGTATGCGACGTGTCGGCCAACCCCCCTGCAGGGCGGCCAGGGTGGCTGCTTGGAGGGAAGACCCTCTCGCACAACGCCTCGCGCACCGATGTCGTCAGCGGCAACACGCTCGTCTTCAAGCGGCTGACGCGAGCCAACAGGGGCGCCTACAGCTGCTTCGCCTCCAACGATCAAGGGAGAGGTGTCAGTCCGGAGCTTAAGCTTAACGTCAGCCGTGAGTATGGGTTTTATTCTCAGATTCGTTAAAAAAAAACATTTGGGCTCCTGGACGTTTTACATTAGGGGTTTCTAGATGGCGGAAGCGGGTTTCTTCCACGAAGCTTTCTGATGATAAAACTGACTTAAGTCTGTTCATTTAGAATAGACGGGTGAAACAGAAGCAAAAACGCTCAATAATGCCTAATAACGCTCATCCCGCAACCTCGGTGGCCGACCGTTTTACAGTATTTCAACTACTTATGTTAAGGCTGCCTAGTAATTGCACAACAACATTTTTTCGATGATAATTATAATAGTAACTGCTTCTAATACACTACGCCTCAGCCGCCTATTCTAAAAGAAGATACTATAGTAGCAGTGGGTACAAGCATGGACGTCATTTAGGGAGGGCAGGGGCCCTTCCAAGGTTTGATATGTGAAAAATAGCTGCAAGTCCCTTGAAAATTCTGTATTTTCCACAAAGCTTTGGGTGTAACCATGGCCACCTAAACTTGTAAGGCCGTAGAAGCTCGAAATCTTGAGTAACGTCATGCCTACTATATCGCGTCATCGACGCGTTTAAGACAACAGCGCAACTCCAGTCTGAAATCTTGCTCGCCCCACTCCTACAGCCTGATTGGTCTCCTCAACTATGGTGAAAACGTCACTTGAATTAGACACACCGACACACGTGCCGAATATTTCAGAAGTGAGAAAGTTAATTGAATCGTCAGTTTGAAGAAGGGAATAAGTCCAAAAAATGACAAATTAACTTTTTGTGCTCAAAACAATCTCCAAGCTTTGCTCTACACATGGGTGAAAAGAGGGGAAAATAACTAATCCCTATAGGGAGATATCGCCCCTTGAAGTTGTGAAATCGATGTCCATTCATTGTATTTTTCAAGTTAATTTGGAGTTAGAGTTAATTTGTCTTTCTTTTCCTATTCTTTGAGCTGTAAACTAAGTTAAAATGAAATTTTCTTTTAATTTAAAATTTTTTCAAACTTTTTTTATGTAGGGAAGGTTTAACTCCATTCGTATTCTCTCACTCCATTGATACTGCTCTAATAACCCAGTTTCACTATAATTTTGAATTTTATTTGTCTTATTCCTTTTATTTCACCCTTTTGTGGTGTAAACTAAGGAGAAATGTAATTTAAATGTGAATTTAAGGGTTTTTTAAGATTTTTTCATCAGAAAAATTTCATAAGGTTGAAGAAGGGAATAAGTCCATCAACTTATTTTGACTGTAAAATATTTTTGAATATACTTATATTTGTTTTGATGGTTGCTCTGTTTTCTAAATCGGGTTGTGAACTTCCAGTAAAAATTTGGTGATTATACAATGAAAATTCTATTACTTATACAGTTTTTTTCGATTTTCTCAAAACTTGGTTTTTGGACTTATTCCCCTCTTCAAACTGACGATTCAATTAGAGATCGCGTTGATTCCGCGCTCTATTATAAAGCAATTTCATGTTGTGTAGTTTCGTTTTGCACAGCGAGAAAGATGTTTCCCCTTAAAACCTAAAAATGATTTTAAGCAGAGCTTGATTTTAATGATCATATTTTATCACTAAAATCTGGTTTAATGATTAAATTTTAGTAAAATTGTAGAAATCGGGCCTGGTTTAAGGTTTAAAACTCATGATCGGACATATTTAAGCCTTCAAAATTACGATTACAATGGAGGGGGGTTAAATATTAACTGGTGTTTCATCTTTTCGATCAATTTTACGTAATAAATGCATCAACCGAAAAATTTTGCTAGTTTTAGGTCCAATCTTAGGTGTCCAATCCAAGGATTGGGTATTGGGTTCAAATTTCAGATCAGGTTAATTCTGCTCTTTAACCCCCTCTGTCATTAGGAGAGTATTCCTTAGAGATCCTGAGTTACAAGCATTTTTTTCTTTCGGTTTTCGATCTCTATGTGCAAAACGAATTAAGATCAAATTATCTCCGATCTGAAATATTCGGCACGTGTGTCGGTGTGTCTAATTCAAATGAAGTTTTCACCGTAGTTGAGGAGACCAATCAGGCTGTAGGGGTGGGGCGAGCAAGATTTCAGACTGGAGTTGCGCTGTTGTCTTAAACGCGTCGATGACGCGATATAGTAGGCATGACGTCACTCAAGATTTCGAGCTTCTAGGGCCTCATAAGTTTAGGTGGCCATGGTGTAACCCAAAAAGTCTGAAAGGGAGTTTAAACCGGAGGGATTTTATCCTATTTTGATTTTTTTAAATGTTCTGGGGAGAACCCCCAAACCCCCACTCCCTAAAATTTTGACGTCTGTTATACAGTTACTTTTCCTTTGAAATTTCTGCCGCTTGCAAGAAGCTTTTTCCTTTTGGTGCTCCCTAAACAAAATTTGAAAAAGAGATAAAACACTAGTTAAAGTTGGAATTCTCAAACAAAAATTTCTGGGGGAAGACTTCCGGTTCCCCTTGAAACTTTGACGTTTATTTATAATTTCTTCCCTAGAAAATTTTGTGGTTTACAAGGAACTCTTGGGATGTAACCTCAGCTGAAACACTACTTTAAGAGACACATTTTCAAAATTTTCCTACCCAATTTCCTAAATTAAAAATCAGAAGGCCAATTTTGATCCTCTAATTTAAAATAATATATTTCCTATGAAAAATACAAGGATTTTTTTTCGTGATGAAATATCTTTGGTTTATATAAATACCCCGGGAAATAAATTATTTCCTAAGCGCATTTTCTAATTTGAATATTTATTTTTGTTTAATGTTTTTCTAGAAACTAAATTATAATCTTAGTTCAGGGAAAACGGGTTTGATGCAAGCGTGTTTCATAGAACTCCAAATGAAGTTAAGAACTGTGAATTATTTAATTTTTATATTGCTGCAGATCTTATACTTTGTAAACGTAAGTCATTATTATATCAACCTTTTGCTGAAAAAAACATTCTTTAAAACAAAACGCTTCAAATATGTGTTAGCCTAATATATGTATTTCATTGTAATTTACTAATTACTCTTAGCTTATGATTCATCTTGAAAAATTGTTTCATGATGCACTCAAGAAATTCTTTCCAACTCTACTAGGCTTTCAACAACTAATTTCTCAAAGGAGAATTTCGAGAATATTAGCTTTCACTATACATATTTCATACAAGAATATAATTTCGCTTATACATAAAAGGGCATAAACTTCTTAGACAAAAGTTTGCGCTAAGAAATTACATTCAGTTCCAAGAAAAGCACAGACGGACGAAAACACGCGAATCTCAGCAATAACTGATGCTTTGTGTAAACATTAAACAAATTTAATAGTTTCAGGTATAATATGACATCCTTTGATCTTAACAGTGCGTCGTTTTCATTTTCGGAAACTTGCTGTTGCTTTCCTTTCAAGTTTGTTTGTATTCTCTCACTAGTACTTAGAAAAGGTTTGAATACTGTTCCTCCTTTGGATATCCGACCATTCCTTTTGAACCGAGAACCAAAATATTTGTTTTACATTCGCTCCCCCTTTAAGAAGTCACGGTGTTATGAAAGTTCTTGTTATCATTTTCCTCTCCCTTCTTATATTTCCGTGTATAATGTGAGCTTTTCAAAACATGCTTGAAAGTTATTAAAGGCAGAACAAGAGAAAACAACCATTATTCTGCCGGAGCGCGTATTCTTTAAAATTTTACTTAACGTTATTGAAAAATCGGTGTCTGTATACTCTTCGGCTTATATTTTCTGGTTTAAAATTATGGAGATTGAGACCTTTTAAGGGCGTTTGGTAAAATCGAAGAATGAATTATTTAATCTCTTGGAGTGTCATTGGAATGTAATATTATTTTCTGGTTGAGGCGGAATTCGTAATTTACCAGTTAATAACAATCCCTTCTATTTAGGAAAATAAGAATTTACTGTGGAGTATTTATTCCTTTCATCAAATTACTTTTACTGTCCTTATTAAAAAAAGTATGCGATTTTTTTAGAAAAATATTCATATGATTAGTTTTTGGGGTAACAATCGTTTGGTAGAGTGTAATAAATTATCTTATAAGAACACCATTAAAAGGAAAGGCTGATTTCTTTTCACATCAAACAATATTATTTTTTAGTGTTTGTAATGTTTAATGTTTAAATGTTTAGTGTTTAGTTATTATTAAAATGATAAATTTAAGTCAAATTTAAAAAAAATTTCTTCCTTGCGGTGTTTGTAGATAAAAGTTACACATGCCCCTTGGTCACACTCGAATATTAAGATGTTTTCACGTGACATTTTCTATTGCAGTCTATTTACCTACAAAGCAAGTCTGTCGCATTTAATGGTCTGTTTTCGCATTCCTGAATAGAATAAACATTTGGCTGTGATCTTTACATAAAACCATTTAAATTGTTTTCATGTAATAAATGGCGTAATCGAACCATTGTACCTCTTTCTTCCCAGACATGGGATTTTCACCCTTTGAACCCCCCTTTGTGACCCCCTAACCCAGTGGTTCCCAAAGTGGGCGGTACCGCTCCCTGGGGGCCTTGAAGAATTCTAGTGGGAGGTGATGAGTTGATAAATCAAATTTCCTTGGGACGTAGAAAAAGATTTCAGTTTAGGTTAATTCAGAATTAGGTTAAGAATTATGTTTAAATCGAAACTTTTAAAAGGGTAGAGTCTTATAAAAGATAGAATTATTAGGGTACCTATAATTATTTTAAAATAAATTTTAAGGTCCATAGAAAACTAAAATTTTGAATATGCTCTTTACTTTTCAGCTTTTTATGTTGTTTGGTTATATATTACAAAATGTGAATATAAATTCTATGAAATCTAAGCAAATTAGAGAAAAAATTTGGAAGGTGGAAAACTTTCTTCTTGAAAAGTGGGCGGTGCTTCCAAAAAGTTTGGGAACCTGTGCCCTAACCTTTACCAATTCTCGTTCGTCCTGATGTACCTTTCTTCTCCCAGAAGTCATGAAACGCCTATCTGAAACACCTTGTATACGAGTATATAAGGCAAAGCCGACCCGTCGCCTAAGAGGCAACACACGGTGGAAAGCTGTCGCAATCCTGCCAATATTCATTTTGATCAGATGGTACTGATTGGTTTTACTTATTACAGGTTTTATATTACTGAGATTATTGTCATTTAGGTATTATTGTTTATATTTTGGTCAGTTCTGATTTTGAGAGGGTTCGTGAACAGGATATCATTGTATAGATGCTAGTTGTCTGGCTTGTTCTGTTTTTAGGATGTTTGATGCTATTGTTCGTCCAGAAGGGTGCTTTATCATATCTTTAAGAGGTAGGTTGATCAGGGGTCCAAATTTCCTTCGTTCAGTGGAATAGTTGGGGCAATGGAGGATGATATGTTCATAGCTATTGTTTGTGAGGCAGGTAGTACAGAGTGGGCTTTTCCCATGAAATCGCTCTTGGTAGTGGCCGTGGACTCCATGACCAGTGAGGATCTGGTTGACGTAATGGTCTCCTTGAAGTCTTTTGGTGGAAACTTTGGGGAAGTGTCCGAAGGTGACCCTTCCTACGTCGTCTTCTTCCCACTCATCCTGCCAGATTCCAAGGGCATTATCACGTATGTGCTTTTTTATGAGGGATAGTGGAATCTTGGTCTGGATATCAATATTTGGTCTTAATGTACCTTCTTTTGCTAACTTGTCAGCGGCCTCGTTCCCTCGATATCCTACGTGGGCTTTAATCCAATAAAGTTTCGTGTGCTTATTTTCTTCTGTTAGCTTTGATAGTCTGTTTCTCAATTCTATAATAGTCGTGTCCTTGTTTTTGAAGCCTGCAAGTTTCTTTAGAGTTGATAATGAATCTGTTATTATTCTGGGGGTTTTAGTTTCTGTTTTACTTATTATATCTATTGCTTGTAGGATAGCGAGGGCTTCTGCTGAAGGTACTGTGGCGTGGTTGGAGATCCTAAGGCTGATTTCTGTTAATGGTCTGTGATTTTGGTATGCTATGACGCCGAGACCGGCCCGCTCCTTGGTTTTTGACCCATCAGTATACACCTCAAGATCATGACAGGTATCCTCGGGTAGATAAGGCTGCCAATCAAATCTGTGAGTTTTCCAGGGTGGAGTGTAATCTTTTACCTCTTGGTCGATGTCTTCTTGTTCTATGATGTTCCCATCTATCTCAATGTGCTGTTTACCCGTTTTGATCCCATGTAGTCTCTTTATTTCTTGAATCTTCAAGTGGATGGGAAGAACTCCCGCGAGTATTTGCATAGCTGCTGTAGATACTGTTCTATAGGTACTTGTTATGGTTTTTAAGGCTATACGTTGTATCTTGGTTATTTTCTTTACCTGGCGGGTGGTGTTTTGATACCATATTTCTGAGGCATATGTTATGATTTTTTCAGTGGCGAAATTGTAGATGTATTTCTTGACCACCGGAGACAATCCCCATTCCAGGCGAGACTTGTTACTAAGATGGTATTGGAGGCCTGAAACTTTGTGTTCAATCTCGTTTAAGTGTGGAATGAAAGTTAGATTGTTGTCAAAGATGACTCCAAGATACTTCAGTTGTTTAGTGAACTTTATACTCTGGCCGTTCAATTTTACTGTAGGGTTTCTGGTTATTTTATTATGTATTATGGTGTAGGTGGTTTTACTTAAATTTATTTTCAGGTTGTTTTCTGTCATCCACTTGGAGAGAATATTCAGTGGTTCCTTTACTTTTTCTGATATTTGGTACACCTTGCCAGTCTTGATATGTATTAGGATGTCATCAGCGTATGCTTGTAGATGTATGTCCGTTCCCAAAGAAATGTCAAGCAGGTCATTCATCATTATTATCCACAGCACGGGCCCGAGACTTGATCCTTGAGGTACGCCTGTGTTGTATCTGTGATGAATATCAGCTATACAGACAGATCGTTTATTTAAGAAGTCTTTGATAGTATTGAGGGTATTTGTAGGTAGATGTAGCATTTCCAGCTTTCTTTTTAGCAACTGCCAGTTCACAGAGTTAAAAGCATTTTGTAGATCTATTGATATGAGGGTACTGATAGAATTTGTAGACCTGGTTTCTTCGATCTTGTTCATTACAGATTGCAACGCTGTGATGGTACTTCTATATTTTCTGAAGCCGTGTTGGTTGAAGTTGAGTAAGTTGTGTTGTTCTAAATGATATGACAATCTATTTGTTAGTATTTTATCTAGTAGTTTGCCCCAGGTAGGGAGTAGGCAGATGGGACGATAAGATCCTGGTTCTTCGAGTGGTTTATCTTTTTTAGGGATTAGGACTACTTCTGCATTTTTCCAGATTTCCGGGAATATTCCTAATTTGATGGAGGTTTTTATGGGTAGAGTTATTATTTCGGGTTTTATGCTGTAGATGTGAGTTATGACTTCGGTGGGGATACCGTCCGGTCCAGGGGCTTTTCCCTTCTTCAGCTGATTGATGGCAAAATCAAATTCATATGGTTCTACGCTCTCTTGTTCTGAGTCATGGAGCTAGGAGTAAGTGGAGGGAACATCGTCAATAGAATTTCGTTATGCAAGTTGAAGCAACCGTGAAGTCTGGCCGCCATCTTGAGTAATGCAATTTGAAACTAACATATATTTAAAACAGAAAAAAAATACTTTTATCGGTGAGTATTAGTATGTTCTATGAAACTATTTATTTTGGATTAAAATATAAAATTCCCAAACTAAGTTTTCAAATAAAATAAGCGCATCCCTTTTAAATTATTGTCCTTCAATACATCTTACTCATTCATGCTTTATTCAGAGGTAAGAGGTATTCTGAAGAGTGCGAAATAAACATGTAAAAGTTTCATGGATTACGAAATTAGTCACCAGTAATAGTTTGTGAGATAAGTTGGTAAGTTTGATAAATATTCGATGCATTACTCAAGATGGCCGCCAGTCATTACCACAGTTAAGTTGGGATTTTTTTGGCTTCAATGATTTCGGATCATGTTCCCTCCACCTATTCCTACCTCCATGTTCTGAGTAGGTCACTTCGTTTATCTGCGTTGTTGCTGTTGTTTGATTGTTGAGGAAATGGTGATGCAGGATCGCTTCGCGAATTTCTTTTTCGTCTGTTGTGAGAACCCCATTTGTTTTTCTTATTGTTCTTATGGGATTGTGGTTCTGGGTTTTGTTGGTAACTACCTTGTAGTTTTTCCCCACTATAGTTTTATTCGTTAGACTGGATATATACTGCTTGAAGCTGTTTATTTTAGTACGCTGTATATTTCTTTTATATATAGCTTCGGCTCTTCTGTAATCTGATTTTCGACGGGACCGTTCTGGTTCATCTGCTTTTTGATATAGTCTTCTGAGAGCTCTGACTCTTGATCGCATAATATTCAGTTCAGCAGTCCACCATATCGTCTTTTTCTTCTTACTTTTTAAAGGGAAGTAGCTTTCCTTCGCAATTTGGTGAATCCATGTTTGCGTTTCGTAGATGAGACAATTCAGCTCGTTGGGTGTAGATGGATCAGGTGGTGGATTCCAGGACTCCAGTTTGCAATTGAACTTCTCTTTATTTATTAGATTGTAGTTGATTTTGTTACTGACGTTCACTTGATGTTTTACGTTTAGAGTGGCTATGAGTGCATTATGATCACTACATGTTATCCTGTCTTCAACTTTTAGTTGAGAGTTTATGTTTTTTGTCATTAGTAGATCTATCCAACTATTACCCCTTGGGCAATGGAACGTTGGCATAGTATTTGCGTCATTTTCTATTTTGATCCCGTTGAGTGCACAGAATGACAGAATATCCCTACCCCTTTGGTCTTCTCTTTGTGGTCCCCAGAGGTCAGATTTTGCGTTGAAGTCTCCTACAATTGCCAGTCCTTTGTAGGGAGTAGCTGATATTAAGTTCTCCATTTTTTCAATTATGGGAGTTAGGTCTTCATTTGGAGAGGCATATACTGAGATTATGATGGTTTCTTTGCTGATGGTTATGGCAACAACGTCTCTGTGTATGTGTAGCACATTGAAAGGCATATTTTTCTTTACAAGCAGTAAAGTTCTGGGATTGGAGTCATTCACTAGGGTGTAACCTTTAGGGACAATCCTCATCTGTTGATCTGTTAGGTAGGGTTCATTGACTGATATTATATCAGGCGATTCATTTATGGAGTCCTGTTGTAGCTGCGCTGCTGCTGCTCTGGTATGTCCTAAATTTATATGCAGTAGTTTGAGAGTTCGGTGTGATTTCATTTTTTTTGTTTGGTAGTTAATGGGTTGATCACGAAGGTAGGGTTCATTTATTGAAATCACTGTGGGCTTACTGTTGTAAATGTCACTGTCCAGTTGAGCCATAGTGGCTTTACAGTTGCCAACATTAATGTGTAGTAAACACGTTTTATCCATAATTGATTTTTGTTTTATATCTTTTTAGTTCTATTTCCGCTGATTTGCAGCTGTTGTGACCCACACAAGAATGATTGATTTCGAAATTTGTCTTAAGGTTGTCGTTGCTCCATGAGCAATTTATGCATTTGTCTTTATTCTTACAGTTTTTCCATGTGTGGTCTTTTTCCCCACACTTGGTGCAACATTCATCATTTTTGCAGTGTTTGCTCACATGCCCGAAGATTCCACATCTGTAACATTGGGTTGGGGTAATAACCTCTTTGATTGGAACTTGTTCCCAACCGATGCGAAGCTTTTTAATTTTCATGCAGAGTGTGAATGTGTCAGGGTCAGCCTCAAACCGGTAGATTTTTCCGCCGCTTTTCTGCAGGATGGTTTTTCTTAGTACCAGCGTTCTTTCGTGGTCACGACCGTCCTCTGCAACTATCGAATTGAGTTTTTCAGTGATTTCATCTTCGGAAGTGTTGCCGGTTACGTCACGAATCTCAATGGTAGGGTTTCGGAGCTTGGGGATATAAGTGCTTATCTTTTCACCAGCTCCTGTTTTTTCAATTTCTTCAATTATTTTGTCAATGTCGGTTTTGTCCTGTGTGTGAATGACAAGTCCACCTCTTCTTGGTCTTACTGTTTTTCTTATTTTTATTCCTTGTTCCTTAGGGTCGATGACTTTTAGTGCTTTTTCAAATGTCTCTTTGGAGACGTCTCGCTTAGGCCAAAGCCTAACAACATAGTCAGTTTTCTTTTTTCCAGAGTTCGTTTCCGGAGTTTCTTTAGCAGCAGCCGCATAACTTTTGGCGGTTAAAAGCTGTTTTTCGGCTTGAAGCCTTTTAACTTCAAAAGCCGCCCCAGTGGCGAGTTTGATAATTGATGTCACCTCAGCCAAGAGCTTACTTTGCAGTTCCTTGGTGATGCCCTTGGAGCCGCACAGGGTGTTCAGTCGACCCTGACAGTCTAGTATTTGTTCCAATGTATGTTGCCCATCAAAGATGGGGGCAACTGGGGTTAAGGCCGCCCCGGCAAGGGGAGGGAAATTGTCCATCGGTGCAGACATGGATGAAGTAAAAAAGTCACGTGCAGATTGTAGGAGAGTACGAAGAAAAAGACAGCAGTGGAAGAGGGCCGGGAGCGGCCAAGACACAAAGCCAGAGGTCCACAACAGTTTATTTAATGTTTGGTCCTAATAACGTGTGGCTTAATTTTGAATTTTGAATAAAGAGTGCTTGAAGTAGATACCAGGAAATGACTATATACAAATGATTAAATTTCTACAAACGATCAGTCTATGAGAGGGTTCAATGACAAAAATGGGTAATTTAGACAATTGATCATGAAATGAAGGAACCCAATTATAAGAAAAGAATTAATATATACAAAGAAAATCAATCAGTACTATTTACAGAGGCAATGAAGGGCTGGTAACGTTCAACTTACTAAGTTAGATATACTGATATACTAAGTTAGGGGACATTTATGAATTGAGATAGTTACTTGTATCAACTATTACTATGAGAAGAAGAGCACATATATGCAAGTTGGAAAAATAGGGAATGGGAAGGTATCAACCACTTTGAGAACCGTTGGAGAACATGAAACTGTGGAGAACCTTTGAAGCGGGGAGCAAACTGTATACACAATTATGTACAAATTAGGTGTTTGTGGAAATGTTTGTGTTGTGAAAGATGTCAAAGCACCAACACAACAACAGGGAAGAGGGGTGGAGGGGCATCAAACAAGACACATGATCAAAGGAAAAAGACCAGAGATCATTTTCAGGCCGTAAAATGAGGAAATACCCGCGGTCAACACCAACTGACCAACGGTCAGCAAATTCATTATGTCGGGGAAAATAGATTGGTTTGATGATACCATACTCGATCTCATTTGGAGCAATGGTCAAGAAGTTGTAAAATTACAACCAATTGACCAAAAGTCAAAATCACCCTGAGAAAGTCGTACCACCAATCACAAATTATACGATGAGAGCCGATTACGTATTTGCGATTATTTAGATACAGTACCCCAAAGTACAGTTGTGGGAGGTGAAATTACCATTGGTGAAGCGAATAGATAGTATATTGTTATGATCCCTTTAATTTGGTTAGAGACCTAAATTAGGTGAGAGGGTGGAGGAGGTCCAACCGAAAAACAAAATCAAAAGGGAGGCCAGAGGTCAACAGGTGACAAGCAACAAGCTAATACGAGTAGTTCAATACAAACTGACCAAAGGTCAGCAAAAAACAAATAATGAGATCAAAGCACTCGGCTAGACACCAAACACCACCCGCTTAAGAGTATTATTTATAGAGTCAGATATGAGGTTAAAGGAATGACCAGAGGTCAAAACGTGTCAACTATTTTATCATGAGCATGAGACTATGTTACCCTTATATTACTATTGGATTATATGGTTATTAGCTAGTTTGAAGTTCAAGATAGAACTTGACCACTGGTCAACACACCACCTATTACTTATATTACACTTATGATTTATGTACGTAGCAACGGAACACCCAAACCCCACAACACCATCATTTTTCTAAATAGCATTACACTAATGTAAAGGAACTCCATTCTTCGGCTAAAAGATTAATATTGCATGTTTTAAAACTCACTCTACGGTTTAGTAAGTGGTCCAATTTCTGGCAAATTTATGATGTGAGTAGTACGGATACTGCTGTACCTCATGCAATAAATTTTTTCATTTCATTATGTTTTTTTTCGTTAAATGGGCCTTGGCAAAACGTCCTTTTGTAACGCTCTCGCACTACATTAGGACCTAGCTCTTTAACGGTGTAACTGCGACCCCCCTTTCCGCATCAATTCTTGTTCGTCTTGATGAGTACTATCACCCCTCAAAGTTTGGCGGACCATTTCAGAATCACCCTGTATTTCTTATAAACTGTGCTACTAAAACCCCTCTGACCTCTAAAACTAAATTGCCGGTTTCTTTCTTCCGCAGACGCCCCTGTGTGCAAGGAGCACCAGCAGATCACGTACGCGGTTCGGCTGAACGAGAGCGTTCCGGTTCGGTGCGAGGTGGAGGCCGAGCCCCCCGACGTCACCTTCAAGTGGGAGTTCAGCAACACGGTGCGCAAGCACTACGACCTCCAGCACTCGGGGCGGGGGACGGTGAGCACCGCCCTCTACCGCCCAACCTCCCCCGCTGACTACGGAACCCTCTTCTGCTGGGCCAACAACTCGGTCGGCCACCAGCAGTCCTCATGCTTCTTCACCGTCATCGCACCAGGTCAGTACCACGGAACGGACGTAGACAGAACGAGCATTTTTTTAATTTTTACTCTAGACCAGTGTTTCCCAACCTTTTTCGGTCCATGCCCCACCAAAGCCTTTCTAAATTTTCCATGCCCCCCCGGTTTCAGTGGCTTATTTAGAAATATATTTTGAGTTGGAGTCAATATTATTTCTTAGCCCCTCCTATGTATATTTAATAAGTCTAATGAAGCTATTCAGAACATTTTTAGGTAAAATTTGCATATTTAAGAACTAAATCATGTTATGGTAATTAAGTTCTAAGTACGAAGGGGGGTCTGGGGGTCCTCCCCCAGAAAATTTTTGGAAATTTGACTCTAGAAAGCAGGTTTTTAACTAGTTTGGTACCCCTAGTTGGGAAATTTTGGATATAAATTTTTAGGTAAGATTTGCATTTTGATGAACCTAATGTAAAAAAGTTTCAAATATAAGCGTTCTAAAATCAAAGATATTTT
The DNA here is from genome assembly GCA_024610705.1 of Tetragnatha versicolor. Lineage (NCBI taxonomy): Eukaryota > Metazoa > Arthropoda > Arachnida > Araneae > Tetragnathidae > Tetragnatha > Tetragnatha versicolor. Next base: position 58,013,241 of record JANDEH010000004.1, on the reverse strand, counting down.
GAGTCACCCCCAGAAAAGGTTTGGAAATTACACCCTAAAAACAGGGTTTCACCTTGGTTTTGATACATATTGGTCCAGACTTTAGACATACATTCTCAGATAGGATAATAGGATCAGATTTTGATAAACTTCTTTTACAAAATATTTTTTAATTTTAGCCCTGGATTGGGCCCACTTGGGGGGCAATTTGGTTGAAAATTTTCGAATTGCCCCCCTAGAAAATGATATTGCCCCCCAGTGGGGCGGGCGCCCCACGTTGGGAAACACTGCTCTAGACATTCTAAACACTCTCCCTCTGATCATAAGGATCCCTGTTATTTATCAACCCTTTATACTTAAGCATTTAGGACCTTAATTCACTTTTCACTATCAGTTATACCCAATAAGGCCGTGGGGAGCTTAGTGGTTAATGCATCGGCTTTGGGATCGGAGGGTCCCGGGTTCGATTCCCGACACCGCTAAAGATCCGCCGAGTATATGCGGAGTACGGGCTCGTTAATCTGTAGGTCCGAAAGTCCTGTGGTCCGTCATGGCGCAGTTTACCACGGGTCCAGGTGTCTGGAGACTATTTCCCTCCCCTTCAGATACATGGCGAAATTGTGGAGGTGGTGATAAATAGTGGCAGCATCTATCATGAGGCAGTAGTCGGACTCCTGCCATTTATGGGCCTCACTTTCTCAAAAGCCGCACCCCGTTTGCCTTAGCTTTCCCCCTTAGCTTGGGGTATTCCAAGTGGCACACGACAACAACAACAACAGCAGTTATACCCAATTTCTCTAGGTGACCCTTTTATCTTTATATGGTTGTATTATGTAATCTTCTCGAATCTTCATCGACCAATTTTAACGACCACTTATGGTTCGTAAGCTCACCAACCAGGAATCACTGAGTTAGAGGAACAAAGTAAAAAATCTCTAAATCCATCAACTACATCAGGGATTTCCAACTGGCGGCGACCAACGGTACCCTTTTGTGGAAGATTTCTAAAAAACCGAAAATCTCCCAAATGTAGCATCAGAACAATTTTTTATATTCTAAAATTTAAAAACTTTCCGGGGAAGACCCCCGACCCCCTTTTGCCTCTTTATGAAATAGTTTTAGTCGTCTACTATAATGTAAGGAAAGAAGTTGCTATTTTCAGAAGGGGTATTCTAAAGTCCCTATTGGCGTAGCAAGAGGTTAGACAGGCCTGATGTTTTGTAACGCGTATCTAAAAATGAGTTGAAACTCAATTTTTAACTGAAGTTTCAATTTTTCTTTCTGGAGGAGGACCACTAATTTCAAGTAAAACTCAGCCTTAAAAGAACTAGAGGATTATCAGCAGAAACTTTCCTAATAGTACCTATACATACCATCTTTGTAAACATTCACCCCTCCCTCACCACAAAAATTCCATATTAAAAACTCTATCTCAGAATTATCTCAGCATATGAAATTCATCTAATCACTAAGTGGTCCACCACTAGACTTATACTTTCAAACGCAGCCTTCAAGAACTCTTTATGTTCGAAACCCCTGAATTACATCATCACAAAACCACATCTCTTAATTTACCCAACATCCTAAAATTACTCCACAAAACTGACCAGCGAACTCCCACCTCCCTCAAAACACTTCCAAAACACCTCACCTCACAACACGTGTCGCTCGACAACACCTCATCATTACCTCCTCCACCCTCAACAACAATTATCCCCCCTCATTAACCCCCCCCCCAGAAAATGCTAATGGACGAGACCCATTAGACGAATCATCTTCAAAAGGCGTAATTAGGAAACAAAACAAGAATCCGAAAATACAACACTACAAACCCTGAGCCGGCCGAGATTGGGTCCAATTTTGTCGATATTCCGGGGCGGCCAAGGGTGGGATCGTTTTTAATGGCTTTTCGGTGGGAGGAGAGGTGCGTGATGGATCAAGGAGGGGGCTTTCGGTCCCTCTTGGGACGGTCCCCCGGTCGGTTTCTTTCGAAGGGGAGTAATGAGTAAAGTGGGTTCGATGGGGATGATTTTTAACAGCTGATGAAAGGGGAGTTGTTAGCTTGGGAGGAATCGATCTTCGGTTTCGACCAGTTTTGTTGTTCTGGTGATGAAAGTGTATCGTTAGCATTTATCAAAGTTAGTAATCAAATTTGGATACATGGGATGTAGTGGCGAGTACATGGATGTATTCGTCACTAACTTGACCTAAGGTTAACCCTGGAATCAAGCTTTTTCGACAATTCTGATTGGTTTAAAACTGGTTTCTCTTTTCAATTGCCAACACTGTAAAAAATACGGCACTTTACACAAAAAGTGGAGATATGTTACACCGCAATACGGAGGAACTTCCCACCTAGACTCGAGGAAGATCTGTCCGTAGTTGGTGGACCTCCCTTAGTTTTGGTGGGACCTCCCTCCGTATGGCTGTGTAACGTCTCTCCATGTATGGAGGAAACTTCTATTCATCACTTTTTTTTGTGAAGGGCCGTACTTTTTTACAGTGTAAGTTTTTATTCCAGGTTAAAGTTAGGTTATAGGTTTGTGGTACAGCCGAATACCGCTGTATTTTAACGCAGCCGTTCTGTATTCAAATTTGATTAATTTTAACGAACACTGAAAAATATTTACAAAACTCTTCCAGTGTATATTTTTAACCCAAAGGTTAACCTTTCCCCTGCATAAAACAAATTCCCTCCAAGTACCTATAGCAGAAAGTTATTATACGTCAAAAAAAATGACAACCAACCCCGGTCTCCTTATAGTTTCATAGGTTATACGAAAATTCCGGCTGAATGCAAAAACCGGTCGGCAAATTCCGGCAATGCAAAAACAAATTTATTACATTGGTAAAGCAATATTTTTTTGTTTTTCTGACCGTATTTTAATGACAGGTTTTTGCATTGACCGGAATTTTCGCGACACACCTTTTCAAAAACTCTTTTTTTAACGAGGACTCAGTTTTATTGGTCGTGATTTTGAGTCAAGCTATTCTGTTCTATACATTCTTTAGTATTTTTTTAAACCTTAACATAGGACCTGTGAAGGTCAAATCCTTATTTTTCTTTTAATTTTTAAATCGTGATACCATAACACTAACTTATTTATTATACTTTACAATGAATATCGTCCAAATGTGTTTAACCACAATTTTCTTTCTAATACAGCTTGTAATGCTGAAAATGTCAAGCTTAATGCGTCAAGTTTATCAAGGGGTAAGTAGGCCTTTATGTTTCAAATTATTTTATAGATGTAATTAGAAAATCTAGTTTTGAAAAATGTGTTATAACAAAAATACATTTTTCAAACAAACGATGCAACGTATTGTATAGATAAATGCAATGTTTACAATTCTGCAGAGGATTCATTAAAAACTATAACTTGTCAATAGCTCGTTCATTTCAAGGATAAAAAAATCCCCATGTTGTTGATGCAATTTATGTTATTTGTATTAAATGAAACATAAGCAAAATTCTTTACCAACTGATGAATTGATACCGAGTTAATTACCTTTATAATAAAATCCCATTCTACAAACATAACTTATTTCTGGAAAGAGCACATTCATCTAAATCAACGTAATTCAGATTAGTTTTTTAAACCCTTACTGCTCTCTGCATGTTTGATGTTAGGTATTTATTTATTCACAATTTTAAACTGCCATGAGACCAAAGTTCAGGATATGCAATGAGCAATTTATTTATTGTCGTTTTTCAAGACATAATTTACATCAATTCCTTCATGCAAAGTAACGAAATTCCTTTGATATGAAATAAGCACTATTTGAAATAGGTCTGTGTAAATAATTAATACAATATTTATACCACCACATATATCTTCGAAATTCCTTCCCAACGAGAACTTAGAATAAATTTATAAGCTTCTAAAATATTGTCACAGCGTATTTACATACTACGTCGTTTAATCCAAAATAACTACGTACCATTTGGATTTATTATGCATTGCTCTTTTCATGAGTAGAAATAGTGTCTTATTACTGAAACTTAAGTAGACAAAGTTCTTTTGCAAAGACAAACGACGATAAAAAGTTGTCTGGTGACCAAAAGACGTCTTGTTATTTTTCTCTATTTTAAAGCTCTTTTCCCTATTTATAGTTAGTTTTTGGTTCAAAAATGTGTACCTCCCGATATTTTTCTTGTTGCTTTTCACCCATAGATTAGTTCTAGATAAAATGAAATCAATTATTCATTTGGGATATTTTATTACTTATTATAAAAAGTGTGTTCCTTTTTAAAAACTCAGCAAAGCGATAATTTCTAGTCATTTTTTACCTGGCATCTTTTTTAAGCGGTTTTTGTGTTCTTTCATTGTAAAAAATTACTTAAAATCAGAAGTATCAGAGGACTTTTTTTTTACTTCCTGGCATTTTTGCGATTGCTGCAGCTTTATAAAAAAGCTTAAAAATTTGTTTGATTCTCTTTTCAATGATGTTTTCATACAACTTTTTGGAGGCTTAGAATTATTTCTGAATTCATTGATTCTACTGATTTTCAAAACCACTATATAGAGTTGCAAAATGCGTCAAAAATATTTTAAGATCCCTAAAATTTTTAAGGGGAGAGTGCCCCTTTTATTATTTTTAAAATCTTCACTGGTCAGGCTTACTCGAGAAAAAATGTTTTAATATAGCTTAGAATTCAAACGATAAGTTCATAATTTGTATTTTTTTACCTTTTTTTATTTTTTGCAAATAGGGGGGAGGCAAGCGTAGTTTTTGTTTCCGAAATAGTGGCACGCTTCCGAAAATGGTTAGTCACCTCTGAGCATGCAGTGTCACGTCTTTTAAGGCTCACTCAGATTTATCACTTTTGTGTTCATTTTGGGAGAATCGCCCAAAAAGAAAATTGTGAATTGGTGTTTCACTCTTCACTCATTCACTTTTCTATGCAAACTAGCCATTCACAGGAGTGAATCACTCAGGAAAGTGAAACAGAGTGAATGAGCCTTAACGGTCAAGACCTAATTCCCGAATTGCTCCCAAAAGCGTATACGCTCACCCCCATTCCGTCCTAATTAAATACTACATCCCATTTCAGTTTTAAACTGACTTAAAAGCGCCCATGAACACTACCACTCCCGATTTCCTTAACGGGATTAGTATACTACTATCAGAGAGAACCACTGCTAATCCCTAATACCGAAGAAACGAACGCGCGGCCGGCGGCGACTACAGTGTAAATGGCCCATCAACAGCCATCCGATCATCGCGACTTCCGATTATCGCAATTACGTGGGCTAATGTGGCCCGCATTAGCTGAATGGGCCGCTTTAAATGGTGCCGATTGGTCGCACTGGTGTAAAGGGGCTGTAGTTAAGAGGATTTTTTTATATTGAGGTTTTAAATGGGTTTGGATAGTTAGTTCTATTGGATTTCGATGCGTTCCTTTGTGGCAGAATGGGCAATTCCAGTATTTTTTTATGATTTTTTTATTCGATAGAGGTACCCATACCCAAGATAGGAATATACACTCAAAAAAGTTTTTGATTACGATGACTATTTATTTTTAAAAATTTAATTTCAAAGTATGACTTTGAAACCATTAATTAGTAGCTATTAATTTTAAAATACTAAATTAACTAAATTTTTTTGAAGCTTTTCATGACGAATTTTAAATTTAGATCCATTTCCTTTACTGTAAAAATGCATTTTTCTGTTTTCAAAAGATGCTGGTATTGCCCATTTCGTTCTAAGTAATGGCATGATGAGGAGAGTGAAGTACATCGAAATTTATTTCGGGAGGGATCAAGCCCATAGCTATATTTATGCACCGGGTAAGAGGACCCATGGGTATTTATAAGCCCCCCGTGCATACTTAATAATTAATGTAGATTTTAGCTACCTTTTTTGGTAGTATTTGCATCTTGATGTAATAATATAAAAATTTGTGAATTATAGAGATTGAAGTAAAAAAAGAATGAATAGTTTTGAAGAAGAAAATTTTTGGAAATTTAACCCTAAAAACACAGGATTTTAACTCGTTTTGATACAATTTTGGCATACCCCTCTCCTCCCTTTTATACGCCCTTGTATGGGGAACTAGTTTTGATAATTTATAAAGATGCGTGTCCGCTTTGATAACGTAAAGATATGCGGATTTAGAAATAATTCATCACTCTGTACTTCTTGCATTGAAGTTAATCTTAATGAAATGTTTAAGCGGTGGTATATTTGTAAAACAGCGTTTCCACTTTTGCTATAGGTTGCATGGCGGCAATCCGGTGATACCAATGACCGAATAACATTAATACAAAGTTAAATCCTTTTAAGCCGTTTCACTATTTTTATCTTTTTGGTCTAGCCAATATCAATAGCCCATATCATTGGCCAATAGCACCTAGCCAATATCATTGGCCTTGTGTATCAACTAGCAACCAAGTATCAAGTGAGAAGGTTTTGGGTCCTACTTCAAAAAAAGTTTTTGGAAATTTAAAGTTTAACTAATTTTGAGACTTGAGGTTACCACTTAACCACAGAACTTTCTAGGAAAACAGTTGGTGTACATAACAGATTTCAAAATTTTGAGGGAGGTTTGGGATCCTTCCCCAGAATTTTTTATAAACTTTTTACCCTTGAAAGTAGCGTTTTGACTTATCTTGAGACGCTTTGGGTTACCACCCAATGAGAACTTCTCCTTGTAAAATCACAAAATTTTCTTGGAAAAAACAGCAAAATATTTACGTCAAAATTTCTGGGGGTGGTTGAACCCCTAAACTTTCCCCTTGAATACGGTTCTGTTTCTAACCTTCCATCTTACCAATAGCGGTCCATTCCTCTGAAGTAATCACAATCCAAGTGTCATGCATTCAGGTTGTCAGAAGACTCAATATTATATTGAATATTAAGGTTAAACCCAAAACGGACCACTCCTTGTAAATAACAGAATCGACTTCAAAACTTAGAGGATGGTTTGAGGGTTCTCCCCAGAAAAATTCTGGAGTTTTCTCCCTTAAGGCTAAGCGCGCACTAGGAGACAAAGACAAAATTGCTTCCCTGGCTATTGAAAGAAGCTAGAGTGCGCGCACATGGCGACGAGACCAAGATCACTAGGCCAAGAATTTCCTCATAGAAATGCATTGCTCTCGAGTGACTAGTGTTTTAAGTCGCCGAGACAGAAGTCTCTTAGTGCGCGCTTAGCCTAAAAGTAGTATTTGACTCATTTCGGGAACTTTTGGGTTACATCGGAAGAGAACTGCTCCTCGTAAAGTCATTTAATTTTCACAGAAACAACAGTAAAATTATGTCAAAATTTCAAGGGAGGTTGAACCCCTAAACCCCCCCTCGGTTGATGTCCTCCATCTCACCAATAGCGGTCCATTGCACCGAAGGAAGCAACGACAATCCAAGTGTCATGCATTCACACCGCGCTGTCCTCAATCGATGCCGGGGATCGTGCGGGACAATAAATTAGAGGACCGTCGCCGGAATCCATTCCTCAAGCTGTCTTGGAGGAGGACCCCATTGATTGAAGCCCTGTATTCACTTCGCAGGATGCTGAATTGAAGATGCATGCACCTGTGGTAGAATGAGAGGCAAAGCCGGTCTAATATGTAAGCGATGTTATGACAGTCAGTGTCCAATGCTTGTGTGACGGTTTTAGGAGGGTTATTGTAAGGTGGAGATATGGCTGATCTATTTACTGTTCTGTTTCTTTTTGTATTCACCGTGATATCCCTTTAAAAATAACCCGACCTTTAATTGAATCGATAGTTTCATGGGAATAAGTCAAACTAAATTTTAATGAACTGTACAAGAATTGGAATCAAATTTTTACTGGAACTTCAAGACTGTATTGAGAATAATAGAATAATCATCGAAGAAATTTAGGTATAATCAAAAATATTGTAGAGTTGGAAAAAAAGTTGATTTTGAAAACTGAAAATAAAATTTTTAAAAACACTTAATTTGAAAATTAAATTATATTTCTGCCTCACTGCAAAAAAGGGTGAAATAGAAAGAGAGTCTAACATTCACTGATTAAAAAAAGGAAAAAAACACGATGAAAAAAAGGTTAAAATTAAAAACAAATTTTGTTTTGGCTTAGTTTACGGCACAAAAAATAGGAAAAGAAAGACAAACTAACTTAAACGACAAATTAAATCCGATAATACAATGAATGAACATCAACTTCGACAAATTCAAGGTTCAAGCAGTTGTGTTTCCATTTCTCACTCATCAGTAGAGCAAAGCTTAGATATTTGTTTTTTGAGCTTAAAAAGTCAAATCACCATTTTTTAACTTGTCTTCTTTTTCAAACTGACTTATTCACATCATTATCAATCAATTTAAAACTTAAATATACACCATCCTTCACTGATAGCCCTGCATGAATAGCACTTTATACACCCCCAAACGTGATCTCGCAGCCAGGCTTTCATACACCAAAACCAATTTGCATTTCATAACTACATCTCTCCCTATGCAGGTGGAGTATGCGTTCATTGTCTATCCTGTTAGATATGATTAGTAGTCAGTGCGTTCGGATGACCCCGAATTCAGTTAGGGGTCAGAAGCTGATAGATGGGGGCGTTATGCCGGAGGGTCGATCAAGGGCGGAAAGAGGAGACACATTTGGTGACCGGTAAAACTACTACATCAGTATTTGTTATGATGGGAGTTTTCACTCTGTAAAGTAACCTGTTGATTTAACAGAGTATCACGTTGAGAGACTGACTATCGTTTACGATGAATACAAATTCTATATGAATATAACAGGATTTCTCTCACTGAATTACAGAAATTGTCCATTAGCATGTAGAGATGAAATGACATCTTTGTTAATTCAACAGGTTTATTTAGATTGTTGTCAAACACCTGACGAAGGTGTTTTTTTACTAGTAATGTAAACAGGTTTTGTTATTAAACTTATAAATTTATATAAGTTTTCTGTTAAGATAACCTTCAGGGGTTATTCTTATTATTTTATGTGCTATGTACAGATACGTAAAAGTGTCTGTAATGGAGACTAGAATTTTAAAAGGGACTTTGCATAACTTTTTCTTATATCACATTAACGGAGTTTACTCATCCAGTTTTATTTTATGGCATACCAAGAGAAGAAATATTTGAAGAGATAGATATTTTTTCACTGATTATAATTTCAAAGAAATCAATTAATACTTCGTTTAAACACTTTTTAGCGGTATTCACTATGATAGTTCCCCCCTGTATACTCCCACCACTGTTTCAATAAAATAAAACTTTGAATTTGTTCCATTAATCTCCCTTTTTGAATTAATAAACCTCTTCTTAACCACCTGTTCTCGCCTCATTAACACTACCGGAGTATTAAAGGGTGGAACTTGAATAGCCTATTAATCACTTTTTGCAATGTAATGAATGATTACACAGAAAAGGAATACTTAACCTGCTTCAAAACTCAAACCTTTTCATATACGAATTAATTCCTTTCATTTTTTTCCTTTCGGCTCTTTACTTTCCCTTTCAAAAACATAATTATAAATGTATTCGTATTGAAATTGAAATTGAAAGCAATAAAAATCAGAAATTCAAACGAACTAAAAAAAGGTTTTTTGAAGAATTTTCTCAAAAACTGTAGCGAAATACGGAACTTAATCTTTTTTAAAAATAGAAATGTCAATAGAAAGTGGGATTAAAATAAGTTTAGATGATAACATAACGCATTTGCAACGTTTTAAATGCTTTTGAACGATATTTATAAAAGTTAAAGTTGTTTAAAATTCCAGCCATAGCCTATTATTATTCCTGTACACTTTTCCTGCATAAGCAGCCTCAAAATAACCCTTAGTTTAAGACCAGGAGGAATTTCATTAGTAAGTTTCTCATTAAAGTGCTTATTGTGGGCCATTACAAAGGTGAAATTTCGCCTTCAATCTTATTAAATGCTCTTATAAGCTTCTACTTCAGCGTTTTATATTGTTGAAATTAATTCTTTTTTATTATGTTCTTCTTTATCAAATGTTCCCATTTTTACTCAAATTTAAAAGTTAATTTTTTTAAAATTGTGATTAAATATTTCTTAACTTGTATCGTTTGTAAAAGAATAATAGAGAATTAATTATGTAACCTTCAGAAAATTTTGAGTTAATTCAAAAATAGTTTTCATTGCTATATTTCATATCACATTTAGTTTAGAGAAGGTTACATTTTTTATTACTACTTTAAATTATTTTTCTTATTCTAAATTACTGTAATTATAATTTAAGGGGAATGCGCAGTTCATTCCGGCAGATAGTGAAGGACTAATCAATGGTCACCACTTTTTCCGTTATATAGTCGGCTAGAAGACTAAAAACTTGCCCTCCACTCTCTTGCGTTGCCTTCCTATGCGGTGTTGATGAGGCCTAACAAGAACGAAACCGATCCATGGCTGGAGACGAAGCTTGAAAGTTGTAGTTTACACTTATATTCCTCTAACAAGATGTAGTGATGTTAAATACTCCCTTTATTATTATATTTTAGTTTCAAAGCTATGTAACTTGCCAATTTAATTCGAAACACTTTTATGTCTAACTTTTGCTTCCTATGTTCCAATAAGGAAGTTTTTTATTTGCTCAGTAAACATATCACTCCTTATTTCCTATTAAGAAAGGGATACTATTAATTAATGTTCATTTCTTACAAATAGAATTTAAGAAATAGTAGAAATAGATAGTCCTAACATTGATTGATTTCTTCCTGTGTTCCTTTTTTTATTCTGGCTTTCGAACAAGGACTTCTTTTGAATTCGAGTTGAGAGGTCTTTCTTGTAAAAAGGTGGGCTTTTCTCATTCAGATGAATTTCTGACTCAAAAAGCAGGAACGTAAAATATTCATGAAGAGTGGATCTCGATGTCCTACAACAATAAATCGGAGTAAATTTCCTACTTTGTTGCTGTTTGTTGATTCCTCTTTGACCTAGTTTTAAAAAGACGAGCTCTAGAAGTTACACAAAGAATTTCCAGTATTGTTTTTTTTATTTTATTTATTCGACAGAGGTACCCAGGAAAGAAATATACGCGCAAAATTTTTTTTATTACAGTGATTATTTATTTTTTAATTTAATTTCAAAATTTCAAAGTTGTGACGTCATTTGATCCTAAACATTGGTTTTAAGCAATGGTTCAATTACAATTCAAAGTGATTGTTGGTTTCCAGTTTAAAGCACTGAGCTATAAAACAAACTGGAGTGACAACCTCCGATACTATAACAAGTGACTGATCGTGCCAGCGCGGAGGGTTAAATTGCCCCGATTGCTTGAGCAATCGGGGCAAGCTGGAAGCAAAGTTGGAAGAGCATTTCCCCCTTTTAATCCTCCCATGCCTGTTTTTTTTCAATATTATGAGCAAAATTTAGAATGGTCGGTTCATTATGTGCATACAACTGTGCTAACAGATGGAGAAAATTAAACGAAGATGGAAATCCTTTTTCGCGGTGTGATGCGGTTTCGGCACGCTAACTCGTCATTCCAGTTTGTTTTATAGCTCAGTGGTTTAAAGTAAGGCTAAGCGTGTACTAGAGACTTCAGTCGCGGCGGCTATAACAGTATAACACTATACTCAGTTGCAACTTAACTTGAGCCTTAACTTAGAAATATGCTGAGAGCAACCAAAAAAAGTAGTTCCCCGCGAGGTGTCTGAATTTTGAGTGAAATTTAGAGCTTCAATTTTGAATAATGATTAGTTTTTTAAATCCACATATATTAAGCATCTTTTCATCCCGATATGCATTAAATGTTCAGTATTATTATTTTTTAAAGTGTCGTAACGCGTAGTAGTACAACTCGCTCTCAAACTCCCCAGCCAATAAGAGCTTTTGACAACCCAGCAGGGATGTCAGGAGGCTCAACTTAAGTTGCATTCGAGTATAGATCAGTTGAGAGCAATGCATTTCTATGGCGAGATTCTTGGCAATCGGCCACGAGTCTCATGGCCTAATGCGCGAGCTCTAGCTTCTTGCAATAGCCAGGGTGATTATTTTGTCTCAGTCACCGTGTCAAAAGTATCTAGTGCGTGCTTAGCCTAAAGCGCAGAAACAGATCTGACGTCATCCAATCCTTAGCAAAGACAAAGGGATTGCCGATTTTTATTTTAAAAATTTTTTGTTACATAATATTTAAAGAAAATTAAACAAAACTAAAAAATATACAAAACCGTAAATTAATCAATGGAAAAAAAAAGTGAGAAAATTTCCTGCACTTATTTTAGTTTGAGGGGGTTACCCACTTATAACCCAACTAACCCTATATTGGTCTAATTCCCTTTAACACTATTGTTACAAAGAACGTAAATTTATTTACTACGGTATTTTAATTTTTTAACCGGTAACGTTTGTTATTTATCAAACACTCGGTGTAATGATGTCTTAAACGTTAAAACTTTTTCAAAAACAACTCTACAATAATTAAACATACTCTAACCTGAGTTCTCAAATGTATGCACGTTCCATGAATTGGTAATTTGTGAATTTTAAGTCTGAATTCTGGTTAATTCTACAATAGTTCAAAACCTGGTTTAAATCTCTTTTTATGCGGTTATGAAATCTTAATGATTTTTTCACGTAAGATTACGTGAATTTGACTTTTTGAAAGGTTTTTCGTCCATCAATTCGGGGATTAAAATTAAATACAACATTTTTTTGTTGGACAACACGTCAACCAGTGCCTTTTTCCCTCTCGTGAGGAATTTTTGAACCTGATACTAAAATCTCGTAACCTCTTCTGACCTCCTAGAATATTTTATCTACTAGTTTTCTTTTTAGCCACCTTTTTTTTTCAGAAGTTTTTATATCCATCTCGAAGTGTAACCACCCTATACTTTTCTAATAAATTACAGCTTTGAAAGGAAAACTGTGTCTTAAGTAGTAGATACTTATCCGAATCATGTTTTCCGTAATTTTAAAGATAAAGTGCTTAAGCTGTTAAAGTATAAATGTCGCTTTTATCGCTTTAGGTTATCAAAAACTGAGTAAATTACCATAATCACACACTTTAAAATATTTAATCAACTCTAATTACTACTATTGCATCTTCAAAATATGATCGCCACTTAATCACGTTTTAATGAATTAACGACCAAAAAGAAGTATAAAGAGGAGAATTAGGCACTTTTAGTAATATCTATCTATTAAACAGTACACTTAATTTCATTCGAAATACTTCTTGGATAAATAAGTATTCATCTATATAAGAGAACTCCATAAGAGAAAATAAAATCAATTGCTCTCAAATTTATCTCTTAAATAATAAATGTTTAAATGGTTTTGAGAACCATCTACATAATGTGCATGCATGGGTTTAGTTAACCAAAATGCTGCATAAAGATCAAAGGCAAATATAGGTTAAATTTATTAAAATTTATTCTGGTTGATAGTCATGTTTATAGCCTTATATGTGCTATTTAAGTATTACCATAAAGTTTTACTTGACTCTAAAAAAAGCTTTTGAAATAATTAAAGGTACCGAAGTACTTCAGAGTAGTCTGTTTTTCATTTAAAGTTAAGTGTCTAATTTTACTGTGTGTATTTTTACTCATATAAAAGTAGTATTTCTTAAAATCTTTAATTCCGGGTCTAAAATCAAAGTATTTTTTTTAAATCAATTCCAAGTTCATGTATTTTCGTCAGGAGCTAGGAAAATATGTTTCAACATTTTAGCCACTGATATATGATTATGAAATATTTTACATTAACTTAAGATATTCGTTTGAAATTCACTGGAATTATATTGCTCAATAATAGTTTAAAGCACAGTAGAACATAATGATCAAGACATATTTGATCTCAAATTTGTTTAATTAACTCTTTTTTCCTAAATTAGTTGGCTTTTATGCATGATTAAGTTCTGGAAATTTGTTATCTATTGTAAAACTATAAATTAAATTGAATTTAAAATAATTTTATACAAAGTTTTTCAATGGACTTTTAAATATGATCAAACAAATGTAATTAAAAATTGTATCATAAAATTTATCAATTAATGATATAATTGGAATCTCTTAATTAGTAAAAGTTTATTTTTAAAATCAATTTGGACAGAAATAAGCACAAAATAGAAGGTAGAGTGCAAAACTAACAGGGTTTAGATTTTTCTTAAATTTTATTAATACAATACCAGGAAAAATATATTTTTGATTTAATACAATCGAATCTCTTTAATAGATTGAGTGCACTTTTATTTTGATAGCAGCAAACAAGCCCAAAATCTATATACGCCTCAATTTACACTTTCTCTGGTATCAATTTGAAATGCACTCCTTTGATTCGTTACTGAATTCCAAATTCATCAGTTACCATACATCCTCTTTAAACTTAAAAATGCATTCATATCCGTACATCATAAGCTCTAAACATTCATTGTATGCTATCATCAAAATATTTTAAAACGTTAAATTTGGAATCAAGTCTCAAATATTTACAATTATAATTGAAATATATTCATATTTAAAAAATAATTTCATTTAAGCAATTTTAACTAAATAACACCTATATTTAATTCAAGATATTTGTGTAAACATATTCACTTAATATAATTAGCTTTAGGCACTGTATATTTGGACGGCTGTTTTTCAACTAAACTCTACTCTAACTTCCACGGCTAGGCGTTCCATTGGTTCCATCACTAAGCGCCGAGACTGCTACGTCATCACGAGACCTACAGCGCATGCGCCACTGGCCGTTTTAGCCGTCCAAATATACACTTCGTTAGCTTTAAAGACTCCTTAATTCGTAATACGTGATATAAAATTCACTATCCATAAAAATATATCATAGCTGTGAATTCTTTCCATAACGGATCATTCAAAAATTGAGAAACATAATTTCCTCTAGTACAGGAATATATTTATTTTTTCTCCTTATAGGAATTTGTCACATTTCAGTAACCTTACATCCCATTTTAGACAACAAAATTGTGAAGCTTTCCAGCAGGCGCGCCTTCTATACCAATAAAGAGGGCGCGTGTATCTCCTAGATACACAATCGTAAAATGCAAATTTTCAAACACCTAATTTAAAAACAAAGTTTTAATAGGTATATGGTTAATAAGAATATTTTATTTAAATCAATAATATTTCAAAAAGAGCTGAACAAAAGTAATTATAATACACAAAAAACACATAACAGCAGTAAAGAAATATGAAGTAACCTGAAAGATGTGAAATAAATTACTGGTATTTTGGCTGAACTTTTACTGAAGGTTCATATGAAAATAACTGAAAGATTGAACTGAAAATACATTAAGTTACAATGTTTAGGACCAAAACGCAAAAACAAAATTTTATAATATCTAAAAAAATCAAAAATACTAAAAACTGCCTTTAACAGTCGCGCGTAGCTCTAAAATACAAACAGCATATTTGCAGAGACCTATTAACCGTTAGATTTTCAGAAGTAGCTGAAATGAAGTGTATAGAATGGCTAAGGACAGGAGTTCGCAGCGCCTTCTAAACGAAATCTATACAACCAAATCCATCGAGTATATGTTTCAGATAAGCGCGCCTGCTGGAAGGTTAATCTCAATTTTAAGCATTTCACATTTTTATCAATCAGTCAGATATTTTTCATCACAATTAATTGAATTCGGGTTGCTATTTACACCTTTTATTGATTTATTCGCTAAACATTTTTCTTTGACTAAATTATATAAATCTGTTCTTTTGTTTGCGTTTAATCACAACTATTCCCACTGATTAAAATAGCAATTTAAAAAATGTTGCTTTATTTCCAAAACGCATGCTACAGCATTGTAGAGTAAAATATTACACGAGTGCTTGGTAGTAGCTTTCATTTCAGTAAATAATAATAGAGACCTTGTGTAAATTTGTAGATCCTTTATGTAGGGTAAATACAACATCGGGTCAAAGCATCACATCGCATGAAAACCATTGTGTTTACTGTTTTCACGTGATCAGAAAAGGGACTTCTATTGGATGTGACCTCACAGCGCATGATTTGTGATTCAAAAGTGTTTTCGCACCCAAACAAAAAACGAAATTTCAAAAATTTATACCTCAGAAACTAGGCTACGAAAATACTTGATGTAAACGTCATTTTTCATGGTTTTTTATCTACTATATTTTAATAAAATTAATCTCAAAACGTGAGAATACCTCAATGTATTTCACGGGCATCAATTGAAATTGACAAAAAATATTATGGTTATTTATTATGTTGGTTTTTAATTCTTTATTCTTATGTTTCTTACATTCTAAATTCCGATTTTTAAAAAGTTTTTATTATTATTTTCAACAAGCGTAAAAATCACAGAGTATAGAGCTTACAGAGATTCCAAACGGCAGTTTTTCTCTTTAATTACTTTATTAAATTCCTGCTCTCAGCCAATCCGAGAAGGCGAAATGCGAAAGTGATTCCTGATTGGATATGGAACTTCTATCAAGCGACATTTAAATTTCATCGGTGTTGTTTTTTCCCCTCCAGTTCCGATTTGGATTTGAGTGAAAGCTTCAGTGGGCAAATGACAGAATTAGCTGGAATGACGTGGTATTAAAGGAGGCTGGTCCGTTTGGCTCGAAGTTTGTCTATGGGAAAAGCCCTGTTGAAAAGGTTGCCATTAGCGTTTATGGAGATGAATACTCTGTAAAGCTCTATACTCTTTGCTAAAAATAAAACATTTTAAGAAAAATTTTTTATTAGCTTTTGTAGTCTGTTTTCGTAATTTAAAATTGGTTAAGTATAATTTAATATTGAAGTATGAACAGTAACTATGGGTGTCGGGAAAATCCAAAAATTTCGGTCACTGTAAAAACCGGTTGGTAAATTCCGGTCAAAAACACACAAAAAATTATAGTTTTACAAATTTTTTCCATTGACCGTAATTTATAGACCGGTTTTTACATTGACCGGTTTTTTCGTATAACCTCCTTAAGCTATCAATCGTTTGTAACCCTATATAATATACAGGGTGTAAAGGAAAGTCCCTTTACCCTGTAATAAATTGCTAACGGAGCAAGCTAAGGCTATGCAGTTAAGGTAACGGTATAGTAAAGTGACTATGCGCAATCGAATGCGAGCAACCGCAGTGCCCTCTAGCGAAAATTTTAAGAGTTAAAAATTTTATTTTATAAACTATTAGAGATATGCTAAAATAGTCAATTACAAAATTGTAGAGCATTATCGATTTAGTAGGAAAAGCCACCTTAAACAAAAAAATATCTTGAATAGAACCCCTAAAACACACGCTTAATAAGGTTGAATTTATGTTGATTTTACGTCTTAAAACGCTTCTCACGAGGTGAAAATGAGAAATTTTCAATTTAATGAGTTAAGAATACTTTTATTCATTTATTTAAGTCATTAAATTGAAAATTTCTCATTTTCGCCTCGTGAGAAGTGTTTTAAGACCTAAAATCAACGTAAATTCAACCTAATTAAGCGTGCATTTTAGGGGTTCTATTCTAGATATTTTTGTGTTTAAGGTGTCTTTTCCTACTAAATCGATAGTGCTCTACCATTTTGTAATTGACTATTTTAGCATATCTCTAATAGTTTATAAAATAAAATTTTTAACTCCTAAAATTTCCGCTAGAGGGCGCTGCGGTTGCTTGCATTCGATTGCGCATAGTCACTTTACTATACCGTTACCTTAACTGCATAGCTTTAGCATGCTCTGTTAGTAATTTATTACAGGGTAAAGGGACTTTCCTTTACACCCTGTATATTTGAATACGTGCATGAAAGGAAATAGCTGAGAAAATTTTTAATGAGCTAGTTATTTAAAACTTTTCAAAAATTCATCACAAATTTGGGGTAACTCCTCTTTGCCTCTTAAACAAGTCCCGACCCCCTAAAAACGCTTAAGGTAATATGTTAACGCCCCCTTAGATACTTACATACATCCATAATCATTTCCTCTCATGGTAAGCAATAAACATCCGATTCCAGACAATAATTGGCCCGAATCTGCACTTGGTCATAAGCATAAGGGGCCAAATTGGCTCCCAACATAAATAAACGCCTTCCTAATACTCGCCAAATAAGTTATGGAAGCAATCGCGAGCACTTTATTCTAACGAATGGTCGATTTTCACACTCTGATGGGAAGCATTCGTTTGATTTCGATTCCGATACAGAGGAACGCATAAATATTCAATTAGAAGATCGTCCTTCTGAATATTAAATATGGTTTCCACCCCCTTTGTGACTAAGCATTGGAGTGGGCTCCAACCAGTGAGAAATCGTACCTTCTGGGTGGCAACGGTTCGGTTGTAATTATGCTTCGGCTAGTATAGTTGCGGCTGGTGCATGGTTTAACGTAAGGCATGGATGAGGTTTAAAAGAATGAATGGGATTTGAAGGATTTCGATGAAAGAAATGTATTATATTAAAACATGTACAGCACTGTTAAATATGGGTATTGGCAACTGACTGAGTTAGTCTATCCCCACCATTGTTAAACCCATTGGAACTAGTGGGTGTGTAAATCCTGTAAAATGCACAATAACGGCCGTATTCACCGGTAACCTGCGGCGGTCTGGTCAGGAAACCATGGTTACAGCCTCTGATTGGTGGAAAAATAATTCAATATTTTCCTTCCACCAATCGGAGGCTGTAACCATGGTTTCCTGACCAGACCGCTGGTCAGGTTACCGGTGAATACGGCCGTAAAGGATTGAACATTTGAAAATTATTGTTAGTTTGTCTTTCGGAATATCTGTAAAATTACAAAACTGAAAACACACCAAATAATTCTTTCTAAAGGCTATAAATTTCAACTAAATATTGGATAATGATTTATGGGGATATTTTCATACTTCTAGAGCAGTTTTTTTAGAGTTTTAAATTTTATCAAACGAAAGCCCCAATATACCTATTATTTCACTGAACTTAATTGTGAATGAAATTTATCACATTTTGAGTTTCAAAAAGCTATTATGCCATAAAATGAATTGTTTAATTAATTTAAAAGATTTGTATTAATTGAGGTAAGGAGATAGAGATAAATATTCCATATATTCCCTCTCCACACATATTGTACTTTTCTAACCTTTTTTGAAGAAATTCGTTCAGTTTAGAACTAAAAAGAAATGAACAAGCACTTCTAATTATAACAAAATTTGGATACTAATTATTCTAATTATATTTAATCAGTATTTGGAATAAATATAGTGTATGTGTCAATTAATAATATTTGATTTCTAAGTGTTTCACAGCAGTTAGTATGTAAAGCCAATTTCTAACAAAAAATTTCATGTAGAAACGTATATTTGCAATAAACAGATGAAAGGTTTGTTCAGTTAATTTTACACGCCTGCTTCATTTTCTAACTACAATATCAATAAAAGCACAAATACATCAATACATCCATTACTCGCGCTTCAAAATGGAATTAGACACCGCAGAAAATTCAAGATCCTTCAGACAACACGAATAGTTCGAACAATTTGCGTTTGGATGCACAGACGCATCAAGTAAACAGCTCACAGAATCCAATTCAGACAAACGAGGAAATGATAGGCCATTCAGTCGTATATCAAGTAGCCACCTGGAAACCGCTGGAAATTCCGTTGACATCAGAGGGGTCTGTTCTGAGAGGCGGCGTTGATTCTAATCTAAAGCTCGTTACTGCACATCATCTGACGATGAACTTGGTGCGCTCCTTTGTTAATTTTTTATGGTTTTTTTTAATTTGTAGGGGATACTCAAGTGGATCGTGAAATTATGAATTCGTTAAATCGAAGAGTGCTTCGGAGTGTGTAAATATGTAAAGTTTTCTGTTTGATTTTATTCGATGTCATTCTTTTAGTAACGTCATGAGGTTTTTTTAAGGTTATAGTGTTTATAATGAACGAAAGTTTTACATTTATCTCTCTTGTAGTATCTCCCTAACACACACTGCAACTCCGTGAAACACTTTCGCAACGCTATAAAATACAAGAGACATAATTAATGAAAGATTAGAAATTAATACTCATCCTAATTTGAAACTTAGTTTACATAATTATAGCTTTCAAAATAAAAACTTATCTAACGAAGAAATTCGATGTCATTTTAACCGTTGCAAATATGAAGATATGAGAAACAGAATAATCATTTCAACAGATGCCTCAAAAAATGAAACACATACCAAAGTAGCGGCGATAAATACATTAACATCCAAAGTAATTTCTGGATCTATCCCTAATATAAATTGCATTTTTACAGCTGAAGCGGTTGCGATTATCATGGCAGTTCAGGAAATTTTTGAAGCAGACCAAGAATATATAATATTAACAGATAGTTTATCAGTACTAAAGGCCCTTTTTTCAATTAACATGAAATCTCCAAAAGTAATACTTTATTTGAACAATTGCATTAATAAGGCCCTTGAAACAGTTCGACACCTAGAGATCGTTTGGACACCAGGTCACAAAGGTATTCCTGAAAACGAACAAGCCGATCAAGAAGCGAAAAAAGCTCCCACTAACATTATTAAGCAAATAATAGCTCCTGAAGATTTAGTAAAAAACATCAAACATATAATTATAAAAGAAGAAGAAGAAATTTGGAAAAGAAGCAAATATGCATCAGACTTCGCTCATTTGGAACAGGATACCTCAAAAGTTTATTTAATTTCCTCCAATCGGAAAATGGATGTTCTTCTGGCAAAACTAAAAACTAAAACTTTATTAACAAAACAAAATTTATTTAAGATTGGGAAAGCAACAAGTCCTCTATGTTCATTCTGTAATGAAGTAGATTCTAATGATCATTTACTCCTCCAATGCAAAAAATTCACCAATCAAAGGAAAAAGCTTATAGAATCTATAAATACGTCTTCAACAAGTTTTACAGAAATATTAAAAGTGACTAATGAAAATGCCAAGGAAAAAACCAAAGCCATAATCAACTTCTTAAAGTCAATAGCAGACATTATGTAGAAAATCTTTACAGCCCACACAAGGAAATATAAACATCAGGAAGAAGAAGACGAAGCGACTTTTCAGTCAGCGCAAGTCTCATTATAACTTGTAACTTGTAACTTGCAACGCTATAGTCTGTGTAATTTGAATCGGCGGCTCACTACTAGTTATTTCCCATTGCATTTCTATAGCGTTGCCATGGTGACGAGCCGCCTATTCTATTTAAACGGAGTATAAGTAAACACATTAATGGATACTTTTAATCAAAAGCGTTTTGACTGTATTGCGATTATGTTGCGGCGAATGTGTTGTGTCTGAAAAAGATAGTGTTGTAAAAGCATTATTAATTTTTTTAAATTATTATGAAACTGTTTCAATCCGAATTTAAGAACACTTTTGGATTTTAAACACGTTTTGCCCAACTATTTTCGGAACATATTTCTAACATTTTTTAAACATATTCAGAACACTATCACAAAACCATATCGTGTCTAAGTGACAACACAACAGAAGTGTTGTAAATTTAAGGACAAAAAGTGTTGACAAATGTGTTTATAATGTGTTGGCATCTTTTAGGCTCGCTAACAGTACATCTGCAATAAACGTCTTGCATCTCTGGTATTGAAAGATGACATCATCAAAAAAATATCCTTAAACGTTTGGCACGAACACCAAAAACTATAACACCTCTAACACTACATAACAAGACCATACATAATTATGCCGCAGTTTTACTTTCACACTATCCATATTCATTCTGAAGATGAAATCTACTTAAACCTCTGCACTTAAATACGCTTTCAAGTCCCCGCTTTTGATCACCAGAATTATACCCCTTTTTTTTCTTCCGAAAACCGAAGCGCGCCATCAAAGAATAACCATTAGACCGCATTTTGATCTCATTTTCCGCCAGAAAAACCCTCTCGGAACACTCCCTAATTGAGTTACCCCTCAAAAACCCCCTCTTCTACAGACAGAGAAACTCACTTACGAATGCGAAAGAATAAATAAACCTCGGATTCCGTGTCCCGGCGATCGAGGTTGAAAGGTTCTGCTATTCCGAATGCTGCAAGTTTTCAGATGCGAGTTAGTTCGTTCCAGGGTTAACGATGTTAAGCCTCGTTCTCTAGCTCTCTCTCCCCGGCAATTAGAAGGAAGAGAACCTTTCGCACTTTTAATAAATGCGTTACATAATTTAGAATAATTCGTCTCACGAGCGGTTTTGGCGGGAGAAAAAAAAGTTGTTCTTAAGTTTCTAATGCGTTCCTCGTCGGCCGATTCTTTAAAGTGGGGATTTTCTCGCTCACTGTTGGTAATGAAATTAACCGAAAAGGGTTTGTAGGAAACTTGAAAACTAGAGCTGGATTGCACTTTTTTTCGTATGCGAGGTTTACGATGGATTATTATTTTGAAAATATCTAGACTGTCTGAAGTGGTTTCATTGTTGTTATTGAGTTTGAAGGAAAATAACTTTGAAAATGATATTTAACGAGGAGAAAGTATAAAAATTTAATATACTGGGTACTTAAATATCCCATTAACATTTTGAAACAACATATGCTATTTTATTTAAGTCGCAACTTCTTCGAGAAATATGTCTACATTAAAGAAAATTACAACTTGTAAACTAGTATAGAGACGCTTTCTTGAACTTTACAGTAAAATAAGGCAGATCCTTTCTGTAAATTACACTGTTAGTTAACAATTTTGTTAACTGTGATTTTAAAGATATTTCAGAAAAGAACACATCTCAAATGAGTCGCCATTTTGAATTTTAGGGTCAAATTCAAGAATATATTGGGTTATTAGTTAAAATTAGTTAAATTGTGTTTTTAGTATTTAACAATGATACAATTGGTTTTTTTTGCCCCCAAAACATTTTATATTTAGACACCTCTTTTGTTTGATTTCTTCCTCAGTGAAAGTATAATTCAATATATTCAAGATGGCAACAATAAAATTCGAAATGGCAAAGACCAAGGATTCAGATAGCTCCACATCTCCTACGACTTATAGACTGTGAAAGTTTGGTCACTCAATATTTTAAGCTAAGCTGTCCTATGAAATGTATTTTTATTAAAATTTTTAAATGTTTTCTCTGAACCCAAAACACCAAATAGGTTTCTCTTAAAAAAAATTCAGAGACATAAAATATACATCATGACCTTTCTAGAACGATTGAAGGCATTTAGAACATTTTTCTTCATAGAATTTTATCTTCACAAATCTTCCCATTTTGCATAAAATTTTAATATTTCTTAAAACTTCTTTTGATACACATTCATAAAAGATTTTAGTGAAGTTACGCTAGTTAGGTTCATTTAGTTCAAAATTATTAAGTAGTTTCGTAAAAGCTTATGATAAGAATATGTGTTTATCACTTTATATTGTATTTCATATTTGCTTACAAGAAAAACGTTTACAAAAATTTTGTTTGGCATAAAAGCAATGTAAATGTTAAAATGTTTCTTCTAAACAAATAATATGTATTCATAGTTCATTAACAAACCATACTGATAGTTCAACGTTTAAGACCTGAGTTTTACTATATATTTTCTTCTGTATATCGTTTAAAGCTTTTCTTATGCTGAAAGAAATTAGCATACAAATAGAAAACTATTTAAGTTTCTTCCTCAAGATGAACTATCGTGAAATATATTGCAAACAAATGCATGATACTCCGTTTTATTTTATATCTTTCTTCAAAACTGCTTTTCGCATTGCGAAGAATATTTCCTGAGGAGTGGTCTAACTATTTCTTTAAGTTAGATTTTGTGAAGAAATATATTAGCGTTAGAATAGAAATTTGCACAATTTGTTTTCCTCTAAAGTTATATAGTAATTTTTTTGCAAAAAATTGTAAACAAAATTCAGAATCGGTCAATTTAATAATTCAAGTTTCTATCCTACAGTTTTAAATTCATGTGAACAAATATTATTGTTAATGCAAGATGTTCTGGGAGACTTTCTTGTAGTCTTTTCTTTCACTAAACTTAAGAAAAGTGTTTTGAAAAGTCAATACAATTAACCCTCATATTGCATTATAACAGCCTCATTAAAGTGAGCTCGAAATAGAAGTTTACAATCCACTGTTTACTTGTTGATTCTTCATAGGAAAATTTAACAAAGTTTAAAAGTATTATTAAGTTTCCTTGAATTTCAATGTATAAATTAAAAAAACCTGACATCGTGGCAGTAAACTCCAAAAAATAGATGAATCTGTATTCCCATATTTATTGAAGCTATATTGCAGCTAAGAGTGTTATCATTTAACAAAAAGATTTATACAATTTCTAGAATCATTGCAAAAATAGTGGCATAAAATTATCGGTATTTATTTTCATAAACTTATTTTATACAACACAATTCAATGCAAGTAGTTTTGAAATAAATACTTCATGGAGGAAATTATAAGACAATTAAAGGTTATCAAGGAGCTATAAAAATATCAAATCAATAATTACAATATTTTTTCAAAAAAATTCGCCCTGATTCATCCTTTATAACCTTAAAGTTTTCGTTATGGCAGAGAGAGTAGTTTATTAGAATAGGCCGGTGGAAAGCTCAAACACGCAGCAATTTTAATGTTGCCATGTAAGACCACGTTACATTCTATTTCATTAATATTATTAATTTATGGTAAAACCAATCTGGGGCCATTCAAATATTACGTAAGCACCTAATGGGGGAGGGGGGTTTACTCTTTGCTTATTTTTGCTGACAAGGGGGGAGGGATATGAGGGATGCTTACGTAAGATGGTGGATGTTCGAATATCTCTTGTTTCTTGCATAAATAATTTCAAAATTTAACCAAAAATAAATGTAACAAATAATTGAATTAGGAAATCTGACGTAAGCACTTTTTTCTGTAGATGAACCACCCTAGCATTTTGAAATTGAAACCCCGAAAAGTAGTGTCTTGACTCATTTTTGAACCCTTATAGCGTTACACCTAAAAAGGACAGCTCCTTGTACGAGTCACCTAATTTTCAAGGAGAAAAAAAACAGTACTTACTAATAGGGATGTCAAAATTTCGGGGGGGTCCGGCAGTTTCTTACGTAATTATGGTGGGGGGTTGAGGTTTGCTTATCTTTGCTGACAAGGGGTGGGGTGGGGGTTTAAAATGACCAAAAAAGTGCTTACGTAATATTTGAACGGCCCCTCTACAAAATTTTCAAAAAATTAACCCAATGATAATTTTATTTTACTTAAGTAACAATTTTATGTCATATGTTTTCTATAATGTATATAAATTTAAAGGTCTTGGTTCAATTTCCCCTATTCCCCCTATAATTACTTTTAACATAGGCGTAAAGGCAACATTGTGTAGTTAATTTTGGGTAAATTATTCAATTTATTATTATTTAATTATTTTCCCACATATTTACAAATACACGTTTTTTAAAGAGAAATACTAATATTTCTGTTTATTTTATAGTTTTAATGTTTTTTTAAAAATCAACCAGTTTTTAGCTCTGTGACAAAAAAATATCCTCCGAACGCCCAGGGATCTATTTTTATCAACATTTTTTAAAGAAACTAATGACTGTTTTGCCAAAATTTGTTCATGATAATCAAATTGAAGGCAAAATCCACCAGATTCATGATTTTTATTCAATTTGATCCCAAAATAATAATTTGGGCATTAATGGGTTTATAGCATTATCCTCTCAAGCTCAGTTCAATAAAAATAGACATTTTTTTATCAACATCAAATTCCGATTCTTTTACTCTTTGTCTATAGATAAATCCCTAGCTTCAAAACAACTTCTAAATTACAAAAAAAGAACGAAGAAAACCTAAAAACATTCCATCGAAATTCAGACAAGAGCCGATTTCCTAAGGAAATATCGGAATAAAAACTACAACCAGAAAAATCGTAGACCGAGAGTTCATTTTATCAAAAAGTAAGAAAGCAGCCGTTTGAGATTAGATGCAAAAATAGTGTTACAGTCCTCAGAAAATCAAATTTGCATGCTGTAATTGGTTGGGGGTAAGGAAAACAGGGGTAAAAACAAATGGGGAAGCCTTTTTTATGCCTCATATTCCTTCCGCGAGTCTTGACAAATACATAAATCCTCTGGTTTTTTCAGCCCAATGGTTTTCGGCGAGATAGATTGCCAGTTTTCTATGCATCATTTCTCCCGTTGGTGATTACAGATGATGAAAAAAAACACCATCGGCTCAAACTTAGAGAGCAATTAATTCAAAGCGGAGATACTCATATACAGATAAGGTTTTCTTATCCTTTTATTTAGTAAATAATGGAAATATATTATTGATGTGACCAATCTTTTGTTTATATTCCTTACAGTCTTTGAGGTTTACTTATTTAAACCATTCATTAGTCCTAGCAATGAGGACTTTTTATAGCATGAAATCAAACAAATGAAAAGATAGAAGATTAATGAAAACGTTGGTGCCTTGACACGTGACTGCTTTCAACCAATGGTTTTTAGATATTGATGCCGTTTTAATAGTTATTTATTTGAAGAATTCATAAAATCTTTTTTTTGTGTGCATAAGATATTCATAAATAATAATATGGCTATTATATATTTGTTTTATTTATGGTTAGATTATCTACCGTATCGTTAAGTATAAACCGAAAGGAAATTTCAGTTTTTGGTGCGTGAGTTAGTACGATGTATTTTGTTCTTTATGGAATATTTATTATAACTAGTTCATGGAAAAACAAAAAAGTGTTGATATCCTTAGCTCCGAATATTTAATACATGTTTATCTTTTCTCGTAAATTAAAAAAGTTATGGTAAACCATTTTGTAGCAGTTGAACTGTTATGAATGAATAATACAATAGACTTTTGATTAACCGGTGCAGTTGGAAATACCTCTGATAATCGAATTTATGCTAGTTTCGTTAAAATTTTCTGAGGGTTATTCCCTTAGACTTTATTCTGTATGAGATATTAGGTCATCACTAAAACATATAAAATAAATACAAAGTTCAAAGAATATTTTTAAGGCTTAAAAGGCTACATTTGCCCTATTATATTTGAGAGGAATCAGTGTCTAAAAATAAATTTTAGGCAAACCCCCACAACAACAAAATAGTTTAGTTATGCGCCTGGTGTATTTCATGCAAAATTTATTTCTCGTGGGAAACTGAAACTTTTCGTTTCACTGACTCGTTATACCTTATAGTCAAAATATAACCTCCCTTGTGAAGTGTCCCGATTTTTAGATTGAAAAAATGGTCTGGTGTCATTAGGGTAAATGTTCACAAAAGGTTTGGTGCAGTTATAAGTTCAGAATATAGTCGAGAATATGGTTGAGAATATAGTCGAGTCTTTAAAAAGTATGTAGCCATCTTGTTCAGTTTTAGGGTTTGTGCTGAAATCGCAAATAAGAAACCATGTTTTTCTTCTTTGTTCTCAAAACAACGAATTTTAGTAGTTTTTGACAGGTTTATGAAATAAACTCACTGTTTTTAGAAAACTTTCCGGATACCCCGATTTCGGTTAATTGAGAGTTTATTTCATTTTCCATAAGTAAAATGTTCAGTTTTTAATAAAAGTTAAGAAAACTTCATTCAATTTTTTTAAAAGAAAACTCGCCGAACTTTACTTGTTATATAAAGTAAAAGTTTGTTTTAAAACTCTCTAAATCTGTGGATCATATGGACGGTTATAATATTTTCCCTTTTGCTCATCTGCTCTTGGGCCTCACATTAGTCACATAACTCATCTAAGCATATCTTTGCTCTTCAGAATTGTTTAAGACTATTTCTGCTCGTAGTCATCGCTTTGTTATTATGCCCCTCTCTTCTCTGATTTTTCTCTCAAACCTATCTGTTCTTGGACATCCTATCTTTCTTTCTTTTTTTCAGCATTTTTTTCCTTCAGCATTCATCATTTTTACTTTCTCGAGCTTCCATCTTCTCTTGTGCATCTTTGTTCTTAAGCCTCTCTCTGTTCTCTGTTATTCCGATAACAACACGCTACCTTACAATAAGGATGTTGCATGCTTCAGATTTTCAAAAACAAACAAGTGTTACGTATGGTTTTTTGTATGGTAAAATGAAATATCTAGTCAATTTTTCAAAAAAATGTACAGGTAATAAAATATTTTAATTTAAAAGTCGAAAAAAAACGTGACTGAAACGTTTATTGTTTAAAAAGTAACGATGATGTCAACAATCATAACATCAACTCCGTTGCTTTCCAACAATGTTTATCGTACGATGACGTCCCATCCCAAACTCTTGGCGATTTCGCGCGCTTTTAAAAGGGGGATTTTTGTTAATTTTTTTGACAGTCAAAAAAATTCTCGATCAGCCTCAAATTTTGGGTAGTTGCTTATTTTTGCAAGAAGAATCAATTAAAAAAATAATAAAAAAATCATGCAACTTCCTCATTTTATGGACCACCTATTGCAAAACCACTGATCAAGCCGATGTAACCACGATTTAAAAAATACATCAGAACTCACTTTGAAGTTTGTATTGTTTTTTTATACCTGAAGAATTATTTATTAATTAAAATTGTTTTTCTCCTCGCATTCCAGAAGGTGGCGAAGAGTCGTGGAACCCTTCGGTGATCACGACTGGTGCTGGTGTCGTGGCCTTTGTCATCATTGTCACAGTGGCTTCCATTTTCTACTTCAGGCGGTTGTACTTGGAGAGGAAGCACAGACCTATAGAGGTAACCCTTTTGACATTCGCTGTTTTTCGATTGAGCAAGAAATATGTAGGGGAGAGTGTTGTACCTATGGACAAAAATCACGTTTGGATTTTTCTAAGACAGGTAAAATCACATTTTGACCATTTAAAGTGCCCAACCTATAGTCCTAACCTTTTTGAGTAGAGAGATATTTTTTATTAGTCAAAATCATGAAAATTGGATTTTTAATCATTTATAATAACTTGGAAAAATTTGTGTCCAAAGGTACAACAACCTGTTGTACCTATGGACAGACCCAGTTGTACCTGTGGACACCCTTAAAAAGGGAAGTTTTAGTTGAAAAAAGCTAAGAATGAACATTTTTATTGATGAATCACCTTTTAATAACCTATTTCAAGCCTTTTTAAAATTTAAAATAGATTTTTTAAAGTAATGTAGTTTTAGATCGTAAATGATCATTAAAACGAAGCTGAATGATAAAAGTCTTGATTTTTTACCAAAAACACAAAAATCGCATGGTATTTTCAGATCAGAATTTAAGGTAATAGTTTCATCAATCATGCTGATTGATCTGACAACTTCACTGATCCAAAAAAACCCAATTCGATCAACACTTAGCGAGCATTTGGTGGTAATAACAATAATAATTTGGTGGTATATCTTCTTAAGTGGAAATTTTAAGTTTTTTTAATCATCATACTTAAATGCGATAGGGTGCTTAGGGTTTTACACCATATTTTACATTAAATTCTAAGTAGAATCATAAATTTAAAAAAGTAGTTTAGATCACAAAATATTTGATTTTTCATCTAAAATTCACTTGAAAATAATCGCTGACAAATATATTACCATTTAGAATTAATTTAACATTTATTAAAATGTATTCAGTTAAATGAAACCTGATTCTAAAACGCGGATTAGCTACAGACACCCACAAGAACGTGTCCGTAGGTACAACACTTATGGTGTCCGAAGGTACAGCATCAGGTGTTTTTGCATTCAAAGTTCTATAAAAGATAAAAGAATTGAGATCTGACGATTTCTAATATCAAAACTAAAAAGTCAAAATCTTGGGGATTCTCCCCATATATCCCATTTCATCATATCATAATCATAGAGGAAGAAAATAATTAATGTAGTGATGCACTAAACAAAACTTTGAGCACCTAAAAACAGTATTTTTATTATAGAAAATTTAAATAATATTTTAAACAGCTGATTTCACGTTAGCTACTAGATAGCATCTGTTTACATTCAAAATCGACCACAAATTCAAATTTACATTTTTTCCCAAATTTTAAAATGAGGTGGCTGAAGGTACAACCGTCCGTAGGTACAACACTCTCCCCTACTGTCAAACCTGTTTTTGTGCGAGGAAATTTCGTCGTAAATTTAAGATGTTTTGAAATAAAATTCACGAGTGAGGCAAGACGTCACCTTAAGATGGAGAAATGAATGGGAGAAGTAGACATTCTGGAAGTTGATTGACCAGGGGAAATGGTTAGTTTGCTTTTTTAGGAATTTCATGAATATAATTTTATCTTTAAGAGTTGCAGGCCTTTCTAAGCAGGTTATTTTAAAATAATGCGCAAAGTTTGTTTAATCGTACTGACTATCATAATTTGATTAAAAATTTTAGAGGATCGCAACTTAGCATGAAATTGTTGAAGATAATAAATAGTAAATTTAGAATTAATGAGAAATATTGATTGTTAAAACATTATTTTCAATTTATCGCAATAAAAGTTGGCTTCAAATAAACTTGTAAAATAGATGACAAATAACTTCTTTGAGTCGAGAGATCGAGATAATCTCACATCAAATAAATTAGTGGCATTTTTAACAAAGCTTTAATATTTATTCATTTTTTAAATTATCTTTTAAATTTTAATTAAAAAAGTAATTATTCTGTTTTCATTCTGTTAGTCTCTTCTGTTTTTTTCAAACGAAACGAAATGTTAATAACGTTTAAAAAACTGTTTTGAATCGTAATTTCGTATTGAAAATTTAATCAAATTTGGTTATGAAAAATCTATATTTATATGGTATCGAATTCCTAATATTATGTACACAAACACTTTATTATAATTAAATATTTCATAAATCTAATAGTATAAAAACAACACATACATAGCGCTACCAAAATCATTGCCAAATTGAAAACGCAATTGAAACATTGAATATTATCCAGACAAAGACTGCGTTTGTAACATCATATGTATGATTTGTTTTTGGAAAAAAAAGGGTTTTTAACATTTTAATAAATTTCTGTAACTTTCAACCGTGTTTAATTTAATTATTAATTACAAAGTTGCATTGCTAGATTACTCTAATAAACAAGGGATTTATAATTCTCATTTAAATAGTAATTCAGGTATTTAAAGTGGTCCAGATGAATGGAATTATTGGATACACAAGTATAGTGAAAATAAACATTTGTATTCTCAATACTTTTTAAACCATACCTCGGTCTTACCAAGATACTCACTTGTATTGAAGTATTTCAGATCTTAATTATAATTTTTATTTTAACCCATTCTTTATTGCAATTACACTCTTCTATCATTTTAAAACTATGCAGTTAGTATTTTTCTTTTTACTCAACCTTATCAACTTACTCCTTTGATCATAATTAATCATTTTATTGAATCGAAGGTTGACTTTAATATGCAAATCCAAACATAATTAACACACAAACTAAAAAAAAGCCTCTTGTACACGTCAAATTTATATTCATATTTGGAAGACTAAATCTCAGTAAAAATTTTTATTAAAACTCACATTCCAAACAAGTACGCTCTCTTCTTCTATATTCACCAACTTGAAATTCAACATATTCAACACTTCGGAATACATTCAACTAATCAACGATTCTGATAAAATTAGAAGTGAAAAATTTCATTCAAAAACGTAAAAATAAAATCCCATCTTTACCAAAAAAAACCTAGATTTGAATAATCTAAACTCCATCTCATCATATCCACGAAGAATATGAATAAATTATTGAATGTAATAGGCGTGGCAAATTTCGAGATGATATCACATCAAACAAATTCGTGTCATTTTTAACAAAGCCTAATTATTTATTCATTTTTCTTGATATATTTGAATTTTATTAAATAATTTTTATTTTGTGTCTTTGTAGCCCATCTCTGAGGAAGAAATCAGCATATACAGCAGGGCTCAGTACCATAACTCTGGACCACAACCTAACATTCTCATTACAAAGTAAGATGTGGATTATTTTTAGCTTTTTAATTCGATCCATTACCAAGACTTTTCCTTCGCCACATTTATTGATTAGATGGTAACATTCGTTTCTTGGTAGAGCTTTTAACTTTGCAACTAGTAGAATGACTCTGAGTTTTCCACCTTTTGGCTTCTTAAAAGGTCGCTCTGTGTTAGAGAAAACTTTTAAGCTGGATTACGAAAACTTTCGTATTTGTAATTCTTATATGAGGCATTTAAATATCAGGAATTTTCATTTCAGTTATCAAACTTTGAGAGTTTTCTAAGAATGAATAAATGTATGTATGTATGAAAGTGTTGGCTGAATACGATGTGCAAACATGTTTGATAAGTCCAGCTTTGAGTTTCTTAACCTAAGAAGATTTCAGTCCTAGACCTCCCGGGATTGTCATTGAATCCTATGAGAAAACCTGGAGCGGCTTGGACTGAATTGGTTTTAATTAAGTTGAAAATGTATAGATGATCATTACCAGAGATCAAATGAAAACTATTGTGTAAAAGAACATCATTCCCACTGTATAATACCCATTGAGATATTTAAAAAATAATAGTTATTATAATTTTTTTTCTTTCACTTTTTGAAAAATAAGCAGAATGAAAAGAAAAACATTATGCTTGACTCTTGATCTCAGAATTTCGAGTGAATTTGGGCATTTTACTTTAGAAATATGATTTGTTTGCTAACTTTGTACTGCCCATGGTAGAAAATTTGTTACAATAAGTTAAGCTTCAATTTTAAGCATGAAGAAACAATTTTCAGCATGTTTTGAAGTTATTTCAGCAATATTTGCACCTTCAGGTGCTATTATTTGTTAATATTATACTTAAAAAAAACAATAATTTTTGGTAGGGGCATTTTCATTTTATTTGACGCTCCAAACTACATGAATAGGGTGAAATAATATTTTCCATGGGTTAAACCCGTGGTTTTAATCGTACTTTTCGTAAAAAATTTTACGGGGGGTGTTAACTCGGTTTTTATGCGCGTCGTAACTTCGCACTTTGCTTTAAAAATATGATGAACTTGTTAAACCTACACATACACATACGTAGTAGTTTTTGGTCGTAAGTTTCATGAAATGTTAAATATTTTCAATTTTACGAGGAACTAATAACTCAGTTTTTCTTCCGCTCCCCGTCACGTCACTGCCAAGAAAGGGGTAAACCTAATAAAGTTGTCAAGGTATTAATTTTGGTATAAGAGAGAATGACATTTATATTTTCTAATGCCTTGTGATAGTTAAATTAATATTTTTATCTTTCAGATGAAAGGAGTCTTATTACAGAATCATATCCGCAGAGAAGCACAAGGACTCAAAGTGGTTCTTCTATAAGGGCCATGACGACTGTGATCGAGTTTTCGTATTCACTGACTGACTGCATCGATGTATATAGGAAGGAGACCGGGGACGAGGATGAAGAGAGATATTTTATTGTCGAGGACTCTTACTTGCTTTTACAATGAGAAACAGTAACTGCGAGGGTGAAAAAGATGCGATGCAACTGCGATGTTTGGTGAAGAATAAATTGTTGTTCGTTTCGTTGTTATTGGAGTTTCCTTTATATTTGAGCTGTTCAGAATGACAGGGGAGTAAGTCAATGCCAACTTGAAGAGTAAGGCCAGGAAGTTGGGACGTTAGTCTTGACGTCACGATATATAACGCTTCCCAAAAACTAGTTTTCCCAGTCTCCTCGCAAATCATAATTAATAAGAAATTTTAAGGACCAATCGGAGCTTTCGAAGATTGCCTAATTGCCCGAGCAAGATCTGTAAATTTACGTCTAGTATGAATAATTTAAATGAGATTAGTTTTGGGGGGACATTTCTATATCGTGACGTCTGTGCAACGTCTATAATATGTCACAATTTAGAGCTTCTCTGTGATTTATATGAAAGGAATTTGATATCTGCTTACTATCTAACTAATAATCTCTTAAAATAAGAACCACCACACTAAATCAAGAATTCACGAAACCCCCCTTATCAATTCTTATTACAATTTTGGAACTAAGCGATAATTTTGTGCAACTCGTTTCTACACTACGGTATAAACATCAGGATAACTTGAAGCTGTAATTCAAAACTGCATTTGATTACATGACGAGAGTTGATTTATTCTCATTTCATTATGATGCCGATTGAATTACGATTATTTTAAAGAATTTAAAGTTATTTAAACAATTCATACTTTATAACGTCAATGAATGTTTTCAATCTTTATTTTACGTAAACAATATATTTCTTACTAAAATAAGTATCTAGATTTTAAGCCAAGTAGGTGCTGTTAATTCTTATTCCTCTTTTGGAAACACTTTGTAATGACAGATATAAAAGACAGCCTGAGTTGTGTCGAACCAGACAGGCTGAGGATATCTTTGGTCACCGGAACTTTGCGGTGATAAAGAAAAGACGATGGTACTAAGCCTAACTCTAAGGATTTGGCAAGCCTACCCAGTCTGCAATCGTGAATGCGCTTCGACTTTTGTGCATTTTAAACTTTCAAATACTTTCCCAAGTTGATTTTTAGATTTAAAATGTCTTTATTCTTGTCTGTCCGTAATTGATAGATCACTTAACCTTCAGGTACTTGTGAAAAGTCGCGGGGTTTTTTTTATGAACAGCCATAGTCTCTTGCACAACACCATTTCATAGTATCACGACTCTTGATTACGAAAAATAAGGATACCCAGACTAGTCACTAGTACCTGAAGACAAAGAATCTACGCAAGTCATAGACAGACAATAATAAAAATACAAAATGGTATTCTATGCGGAAAAAAATAAGAGGTCAACTAGGAAAAATATAAAAGTTTGAAATTCACAAAAGTTAAAACTCACACTTGAGGAGGGCTTGTCCAATCCCACCACGTCTTCGCACCATGGTTAACACTGCAAAATACCGCAGACCTATTATCTTCGTAACACTTTGTCTGGTTCGGTAACTCAGCCTCTCTTTTTATTATGCAATTTAAATCTAAGTATTAACACATCAGGAAAAACAAAAACTCATGTAATCTACTCTGCATAATTCTAATACTAATTTAAGTTACTAACATAACGCAAATTTCGCAATTCCACTTTATAATATGTGAAAGAGCTATGATTGGTTTCTCATAAAATTGTCATACCAAATGTGGGATAGCCATTCCCCCCCCGCTTTAAGAACTCTCTGATTGGTCTTTCAGTAGAGGTAGAATTTTATGGGGTGGTATTGGGAAATATGAACATTGCGATTGTAGAAATAAAGTACAGTCAGTTAGTAAACGAACACTTTGGGTTAAAGAGACACCTCGAGCTATAAGGAACTTGCATGTGTCAGATTTTCATAAACTTTCAAGTGTTTCGTATGGTTTTTTGTATAGAAAAATGAAATATTTTGTCAAATTTTCAAAAAAGTGTACAAGTACTTAAATATTTTAATTTAAAAGTCGAGAAAAAAACACGTGACTGAAAACGCGAAGTGTGTTTGCATGCACAGTGACGTAGAATCCATCGAGCCAAATTGCAATCAAAATTGAATTTCTATGTTTTAGTTGATGATTTCTTTTTCAGAAGTGTCCGGTATGAGTGTTTTAATAAATATTTACCTTCTAGACACTTCTGGTGGCGGTCAGAAATCCACGGCAAACATGACAATCCGAGGTAAACATTAGTGACGTCACGGTACATGCTGTTAAGCGTTTTCAGTTGCTTCGAAAAACACGATTTTTGATAATTTTTTTTGCAATCGAAAAATTTCTCAATCGGCCTCAAATTTTGTGTAGTGGCTTATTTTTGCGTGAAGAATAGATTTAAAAAATAAAAAAAAATCATGCAAGTTCCTTATTGCATGGGCCACTAGCCAGAGATATTTCCAATCAATAAAGCAAATGCTTAAACAATCAGAAGGAATGACACTTAAGCATTTGTATTAAGGATTTTGCGGTGGCAACCTTTCAGTGACCTTGGTGTCTGAAAGTTTGGCAGTGTGGAAACTTCAGTCGGAAGATTTTCTGTTTGCTGTTTCCCCTCTGATAGCTTCTCGGCATTTAAAAGTAAGTTTCACTTTGAAATACATTTGAAAGTGTGAATAAGGAAAAGTAAAAGGGTAAATATAATGAACTCTGATTTTAAAAGTTGAATCTATTTAATAAATAATCTGTTGCACGTTAAAGAATTTAGTGATTAAAAACATGCAAGAAAGCGTCGTGTTTCCTAGCATTGATATTTTTCTAGCCAAATTCACTTCGGTCACGAATATAATTTTCTCTTGAAATTTTACATGATGACATTTAGTATTTATGATTTGTTTGATCTTGATTTCTAGAAACTTTTTTCATTAATTAATGGTTATTAGAATATCTCGTTTCTTCAACTCGCCATTGGAAAGATAGAAATTTTGATTTTTACAGCACCCTTTATTAAACTACTGAGGAAGCAATCGTTTTACTTGTTACTCAATGAGGCTTTTAACTTTAAACGTTTAAGAGAAACCTGTATTTTAACACGCGAATTTTGTTATCTGTATTTATAGTGCTATGAAAGTTCATTAAAACTGAAATATTCCATATTTAGCATGATATTAAAATTTAAAATAAAGTTTCATGATTATGACATGTTTTTAGTTAAGCAACTTATATTCATCTTTTAAATTTAACTTGTACCTAGAAGATTCGTTTCTTGGGGGGAAATAATCGAAGGTTAGATTTTATTGGATATTTTTTCTTACTTTTCTCGTTTATCGAAAATTTGTTCCAATACCAAAAAAAAAGGAACTTGCGTATTATCCTGTCGATCTTCAGTTTCAGCAACAAAGTTTGGGGACTTAAGCGATAAATTTTCGTCTTACGTTAGAGGAAGTTTCATATTTTTTAAATTTTCGATTTTGGGGTATATTAATACAATATAAGATGTGAAAAATCCAAATCTGCAATCCAAATTTTCCTCAAAAATTTATTTACTGAGATATAGAAGAAATAAAAGTTGAAAAAAGACGTAAACAAATGATGCAATCGCAAACGCTCAAAAATCAAATTTGACGTCACTCGACACTAAACAAAAGACATTGTTGATGTTTATTCATTATTAAAATAAGAGGTCTTTATGACCTCTTGGATCTGGTCTAGTTTCATTAGACCAGATGGGGATTAGTCCCACTTAATAAAAAATATTTAATAATAAATTTTCCATAAATATTTGAATTTTAAGGGGGAAAATCTTAAAATATAAGAATGTAATGTTTTAAAATTAATTATTTTATTTTATTTTGGTGTTTTCATTGCTGATTTAACTTTTAAATTGGTAATTATAGAGATTTTCTTATTAAAAATATTTAATCCTGAGGTTTTCATATTTAAAATAGTGAGTCAAGCAGATCCACTCTAGCAGAGAAATGGAGAAATAAGCGTTTTTAGCCATAAAATCGTTTATTACTTGTAAATATTCGATTTTCGAACTTGGAAAACTTGGTAGTGATCGTCCTCGCCTCGAGATACGTCTATGTACCGAGTTTTGTCAACGCCGGCTGCATAGTTGAGGAGGAGATGCGAGTTGTAGTCGTTTTGACATGCCGAGTGACATCACGAATCTGAAATCGCTGTTTTTCCCGCCTTTTCCAGAGCGCAAACTTTAAACCGCAGTAAAAAAATAAATAATGATCAGAATTAAAAAATATCTCGGTTTTAGGGTTTTCTCGTAAGGTAGGATCGATTTAAAAAATAAAAAAAAAATATGAAACTTCCTCATTGCACTGTAGTTAAAATTTTGGGTTCTTGCGTATTATAGTGTCGACCGTACCGCTTAATCAAAAACATTATCAAATCCCATTGACTTTTCTATTGATGTGCCGCTGAATTAGTCGGTCACTGAACGGTCGACGGGATAATACGTAAGTAGCAAATTTTGTTATAATCGTATTGCTTAAAATATTTAATATAATCCTACCTTTAATTTCTTTGTTCACATAACCATGAAAAGTAGTTCTTAACCAAGTAGCCAGAAGGTCTAAATCCACTATCGCCATCTATCTTAATCATTGGTCTACTATAAAAAATCTTTTATTTTCTAAAAAAACTAACTTAAATAGTGTATTTTTATCATCACCATAAGTTTCTGATGATTTGCAAACAGCTAACCAAAACGTAGATTGTTTGCTTAAGTAGTGGAAGCATTGCTGGTTTAAAAAATAATTCTTACAAGAGGAGTTTTTTTACTCGAAGTGCGAATAACTGCATACCGAACAAACGTTTAAAAAGAATTAAGCTTGGAATAGGATCTTTATTTTAAGATAACAATTCATCAACATTTTTCTCTTTTTGACTAATTTCATACCTAATTTCTAAAATTGAAAGTATGTTGATTCTGAAGTTTTAATTTAAATTAAAAGTAAACGTAAGAAAACACAGTTTTTATAATCTCCGATCCTAAAATATTATTTACCCCCAAGATTATAGGTATTTTTCAGTCGAAAAAGTGAAACTAAATATATTAACAGCACAGACACTGTCTTCGTTATTTGTTTTTTACAGATCTTTTGAAGTCTTGTATGTTCACTGCTGATAGGAAAAGAGAATACGCACTGTACGAAAATGTTAACCTACGGCTGGAGGATCCAAGGGCTGGAGGAGTTAACTCTTCAACAGGTAATGACTGATCTGCTTACATTAAATTTGAATAAAACTACTTGACCCTCCGTTAGCGTTTTCACAATGAATCATGTTTGACTTAAGAAACGGGATACTGGTAATTAAAAAGTACTATTCCAGTTTGTTTAATCTGTAGGTTAGTAATCAAAGTGAGTAATTTAAGTTTATCGAAGAATGTGGTACGCTGAATTAAAAGTCCTTAATAGTCTTAAGTCCTTAAAAGTCCTTAAGAAGTAATGTCCTTAGAGACGATATTATGTAACACCTCCTCAATTTACATTTTAGGCTGATTTTAATTCTTGGATCCTTTATTATACTCTATTCATTTAAAATTGGGGCTTGAGAAATAGTGCTTTCCCCCACGCTTAGAAGCGTAACCATAGTTACGCTACTCGAGCAGCCAATAGTAAGCCTTCTTCGTCACTTTGACGAGGATAGTTGCTATGGTTACCGATCGGTGGTGGGGGAAGGAAATATTTTCAAGCGCCAGCTCAAAATGAACAGAGTATAAAAGGTGGTGGGGGTATTAATGAATGGTATTCGGTAAACCGGAAGTTCTGTCGCTTCAGGAGTCGTCTATGCATTGTTTTGGTACTCTTCCATTGCAGTAAACCAGTAATATATTTCAATTTCTATCTAAAGCCAATTTAGTGCATTTTGTCTCTTTTTTTAGTTGGCTTATTTTTCGACCTTTCCTAAATTGTACGATTTATAAGAATTTTTTTACTTCAAATTGCCATCTAACTTATAAAATTAAAATTCATAAGTATTTAACTTTTATTAATACTAAGGTTGTACGAAAGGTCTCATTCATTTTATAAATTGAAATTTTTGTACTACTCTTAATAGTTGGCGGTGGAGTTCTCAGATATTTAGATTCCTGCAAATGATCTTCCGGATTTATCCTAAAAGAGTATTAGGGGTCGTAATCCGGTTTTTATATGAATAGTTTAAACAAACTATCGAGATGCCTCCAAAAAAATTAAATCTAAATTAAATTTTCCACATAACGAAATAACTAAAATTAAATTGTTTTAAGGAAATAGCCAATTGTTTTTTTTAATCTCAGTTTTTTTATATGAATTTTTGAGCTGAAAACGACGTAAAAGTTATCATAGATTTAAAGGAAAGTCCAGATGGAGATCAATCCCAAAAACAAGTCAAGATCATGGTCAAGATGCCGAATTAACCATTGATAAAGTTACAGTTTATATTGGCCTCACATACAACATTGAAAAGTGGTACAAAATACATACAGACGCTCCCAAATGCGTCAGAACACTCCGGTTACCTTATATGAGAGTTTGAATCTATAAGTTTTCTCATCGAATTAATTTTATTTTTACTATAATCGATAAATAAAAATCACCCTCCTGATCTAAGTGTGCAATTTAAATTCCACAATATGTATGCATTTGCGTACTTACCCTAAATTTTACCTATTTAAAAAAATCTCCATCGAAAAAAATAGGAATGTTAGTTTATATACCTTGGAAATTACTAACGTATTTTACAGAGCTATACAGTGCCATATTTTTTAGTTTAATATGTGACTTAAAAATTAAACTTTTTTGCAAATTAATTTATAAATAACAAAGTTATTAATTAAAGAATTTTCTTACTTCAAATTGCCATCTAGAAAAAACTTGTGGTGTTAAAATTCAAATGAATTGAACTTTTAATTTAAGCAGTATTAAATTGTACCGAATATCTTATTAATAAATTTAAACTATTTTTATACTACTCTTATTGATATGCGGCGGTGGTATTTTCAGATATTTAGATTCCAGCATATCACTGCTTAAAAGAATAAATATTTGCTTAACTACTTAAAATTGGAGATTTCCTATTAAAGATTGGGAGTCGCTAAGAAGAGAGAAAAATGTGACCAACCCTAATGGTAGCAAAAAGATTTTTGGTAAACAGAATATTAAAGCTTAACGCCCGTAGCTGATTTGAGATTTTCAATCCAAATAATTTTAAAACTATTAAATTTTTGAGTGAGAAAACTCCAGCTCTCAAGCGTCGCCTCCAACCGTGGACCGGTTTCGCCCTTGTTAGGGCTCATCAGCACGGTATAGGAAGGTAACGCAAGAGAGCGGAGGAAGAGCTTTTAGTCTGGCCGACTATAACGGAAAAAGTGGTGACTATTGATCAGTCCTCCACTATCTGCCGGAATGAACTGCGCATTCCCTAGAACAGATTTAATTCCCGAAAGGCAAGGTATGAAAAGAAGAGTTCTTCACCAGTAACCTCTTCAATCTGGGCGATTGGAGGCGACGCTTGAGAGCTGGAGTTTTCTCACACATTCCTCTAACCAGAGGTTACTGGTGATGAACTCTTCTTTTCATATTAAATTTTTGTAATCAACTTTTAATCAATCGTAAAGAGTGGTTTAATGTTTGTAATATGTTGATTGATTTAATCAACTTTTCTAAAAGGTTTTTAAGTTTTATATTAGAAAACTTCAACAATATTTTAAATAAATCTATTCGAAATGCTTAAATATAATTAAAAGTTTAAAATTTTCTAATCATATGAGCCTAATGGGTTTTATACAGCGATTTTACGACAATCCCATGTAGGCGCTGAGAGAAAAAAAATACATAAAAGAAATTTATTAAATTTAAATTACAAGGGAGCTACACAGACACACCACACACCAACCCCTATTCGCTATCGCTCAACAACCCCCGTACCCCCGTTAACTGTTTACGCAGGGCCTTTCAGATCACTTCGCAATCCTAACAAAACCCTGCTCACTGAAATTATTCATTTTATAAAACATTCGATAAATCTATTAGTAGAAACCTCAACCAACTTTCCAAAAAACACGCAAGTCATCTATCTTCATGAATAACCCTCTCTTAAAAGTTAGAAAATTTTTTCTAAATTATCAATAAATTAATCAACATGTTTTACTTGAAAATAACCATCAAGTCTGCTTGTAACTATCGTTAATCAATATTTTTTAAAATTCACCAATTAATATGTTTTAATCTTAACATAGTACCTAGTAACTCGTCAAATTTAGTTAATTAATAAATATTAAAAATAATTAATTTGAGCTCCGGATAATTTATCTCCACAATCAATATGGTCTACAAATGGTATTTAGTCATGGAATTTTGGGGCTGTAAGTCATTTACCACTGCGTTTTGATTCTTCTATTCTCAGCATAAAATGAACAAATTTGAGGATTTTCTGTTTGATGTCTAGGTTACAATCTGGGCATTTTGGCCTAACTAGTAATGAAAAACGGTCAAATAAGATTGTTCAAATGTGTTAGAGCCCTATTATTCGGCAACGGATTTATTAAACACATTTTTAAAAATTTTCGAAAATCTGAGAAAAAAGTCAAATTTTTCTAACTTTAGGCCGTTTGGGGCACGTGTTAATATTATCTGATCGATTTAAGATTTTGCACACGGTCTTAGGGTACCAAAAGGAAAAAAAAATTTGGGGGTGTCGCAAAAGTTTCCCCGACTTTTTTAAAAAACGCCTAAATAAGGGACACCTTAACATGCACATAAGCACCACATCCTCAAATAAATCCGAACAGTTTGATACCAAAAACATGTTATACGGAACAGTAACAAAAACGTTTTCACCAAAACCTTTTTTCAGAATCGAGATTATTAAATTTTTTTCGCAGGATATGTTGAAAATAACTTTAAAATTTAATTTGCTTCAAAGAACTAGTCAGTCAATTGTAATTTAAAAGTCTTAGTTTTCGTTAATCAGTTGTGACGTATTTCAATCCTAAACGACAAAGGGCTTGGCGATTTTAATTTTAAATATTTAATTAACTAAATTTTTTTGAAACTTTTCATGTGGATTTTTGGATTTAGATCTATTTCCTTCGCTGGAAAAATGCATTTTTTTCTTTTTTCAAAAAATGCTGGTATTGCCCATTGTCTAAAAAAACTGTCTTGTGTTTTAAATTAGCTTAATTATTATGAATAGCGAATGAAGATTAAAAGTTTTCG
The DNA here is from genome assembly GCA_024610705.1 of Tetragnatha versicolor. Taxonomy (NCBI): domain Eukaryota; kingdom Metazoa; phylum Arthropoda; class Arachnida; order Araneae; family Tetragnathidae; genus Tetragnatha; species Tetragnatha versicolor. The sequence continues at coordinate 57,970,923 of JANDEH010000004.1, read as the reverse complement.
GGTAAAAAATACCGAGTTTTACGGCCGTATTCTGAAGCCTCTGGCAACCTGTGATCAGGATCTCTTAGCACAAATCAGCTTGATTTGGTATTCCGAAGCACCTTGAATCAGTTGACCACTGTGTGTTAAGTAATCAACGCTCAGAGCAGTGATCTGGGTTGGATCACCAATCAGAATCGAGTCTGGCTGGAGCTGCGATTACGAAACAAAAACATGGCGTCGTCCGTCATCAGCTATTTACAGTCGAATCCGCTTAATGTGATCACGGTTAATGTTATCAATCGGATAATGTTATCGAAATCGACAGGTCCCGATCATTCCTATTTAATTTAATGTAAAATACATCGTTTAATGTGATCAAGTATGAATCATCAATCCGCTTAATATTATCAAAATTTGTCCAGATCCCCTTTAAAACGACAGCTTTTGGGTTCGAGTTTCATTTTGAAGGTCAATTTTTACAAGTAAAAATCTTCTCCATGAAAACATCTGGCGCTTCTTTTTTCTGAAATTCAGTATGGGTAAGAAAAATAAAACATTCCGTATAGTATTATATTGAAAGAAAACGGTTATGGGGGGGGGTCCGAATCCATACTTGTGATTGGTTAAAGAAACACCAAGATCCACGCTTTGCAGATGTTTCCGATAAGAGATCTTGATTTTCCCTTGTTTAATGAAATTCAGATTATGTAATAAATAAGTGGTTTATTGGAGTGGAAGGATATAATAGAGCGGAAAAAAGGAGACCTTTCTATAAAAATACACAGTAAGCGATTATTTTAATTTTATTAACTGAACTACTCTTATATTTCCCCTTAAAATTTTTCTTAGTTTAAAAATAGAGTTCTAAATACATTTATTACGATTACACGATTTTGATTTTAAAGCAAACAATCTAGTAACACTGTTTGCTGTTTTTTTATATGAGATCGCTTATTGTTATCGATCGGATAATGTTATCAGTTTAGTCTCGGACAATTGCGATCACATTAAGCGGACTTGACTGTACTTAAATACACACTTCACGTCAATATGATCGAAATTAGATTAGTATATTAGAAATAAAATATTTTTGATTCACAGTATCCTTGAGGTGTGTGTTGTTGAGTCCAATGTTTATTTAAATGATTATTTCTGGTAATTAAAATATTTTTCTCTATTGGTTTTATACTTAAAATTTCTCTCGCGACCTCCGCTCCTGTAGCTTGGTGGTATAATACTCGGCTATCATACGAGTGGACCGGGTTCGATTCCCGGCGGCCGATACAATTTTAGATTAAACTTATTAAGATTTCAATTTAATTTTATTCATCATGGCCATTTTTTTAAAGGTAGCTAATTATTATTACTAAATTAAATTATTTACCGATCTAAGTACAAAACTGATTCAATATTTTAAGTTCCCAATGATTGCTTAATTTATTTTATCTTTTTACCTAATCTAAAGGTTAGTATATAGAACTCCAGAATTGTGTTAATTAAAAATAAAAGATTTTTTTTATTATTTTCATTCAAATGCAAAAATAAAATATCATCAGCTAACTACGGTGCTTTATTTTTTTATTTATATTCAAATCTAAATTGGATTCCATGAAGCAAATTTCGGAAATGCGAATATTCTGATTACACGTGTTATGTTTATTTTCTTTAATTTGTATTACTCAAAACTTCAAGTTTCATATTCTTTCATTAATTTTTATTAAAAATCATTGACTTTTAAAGTACAATCCGAGTGCTTTTTATGTCGTACTTTTTCGCAAATTTCTTTCCTATCAAATTCATCAATATAAACGATCTCAACCAATCACGATTGAGCTTTTTTTATCGCCATCGGTTTCGCTTGTTCGCCAGCTCTGGTGTTTCTGATTCACTTTTATCAATTGATCCAGGTGCTCAGACTATCAAATTTTACAGATCAGGGCTTTGCTAGTATTTGTGAATCAATTGATCGGTTGTTCAAGTGATTTTAATCCAAAAGCACAGACTACGGGCGTTAGAATTTCTTTACAACGATCTGCTAGAATTTTACATTCCTGATGATGTCCAGCTTAGCTCCGGACGAAACGTCCATAGATTGTAATCCGCTAACTTTTAATCCTGATTCATCTGACCTTGATAATCTTGTGTTTCTAAAAGAAATGTTCAACATGCATTTTCTCCTTTTCATTTTCAGTAATTCAAGATCCTTTCTGATACTATTGGAGTAAAGCGATCCACGTGACGTCTCCAAAGTTGTTTTACGTACTCTTCAATAAGACTATTTCTGTGAAAGGAACTCTGATTCAATGATATATCAGATAAAATAGTATAAACTTGAACTCTCGTAGCTATCAGAAGAAAACCGATCAGATCTAGATTCTAGACAATCTACTAGTGTGTAACTAAAAATTATTGTGGGTTTAAATAAATTCTTAAGTTTTCTATTGAAATATGTGTTAAAATTGAAATTTTTATCCTTTAAGATTTCTTTTACAGGCTTCATCACCTAAGGTAAATGTGGGTATAGTGGACACTTTAAGGAAAATTTTTTGCTTAAATTCTTAATAAATACCAATCTATTTGCTTCGAAACGGTTATCATCCTATTTTTAGGTTAATTGGATCTTCTTCTTTCGATTTTACCATTAAAAACTTTAATTAGATTGGGCAAAGTATTTTTAATTAATTTTTTATAAGTACTCCAAATTGCATCTATAGTGGCCACATAGATGAAGCTGTTGCTTCTATGGTGGACACCTCTTGCATCAATAGTGGACACCTGTCTTTTTCTGCCTATATGAGGGGTTTATGCATGAAATTGAGGGGTTTTTCTTGGTATAGTCGTCTTGTTCTAATTAAATCTTCCTTCCCAACGAAATGTATTTTATATTCAAACAAATTAGCTTTATTTTTAAAAAAATTGATAGTTTTCGGCCTAAAGTCTACGCTGTAGCTGATTTGAGAGAAATTTAGCATGTAATTCAAAGTTTTAGAAACATTGATTCCCGAAGCCAGAATGAAACCAAATTTATTTAACACTCCTTTTAAAGCACAGTCAACAGTTTATGAAGAAAAACTTATTCAAATTAAGTATTATTTGTGTTTCTATTAGAAGCCATTGGGGTGGCCACTATTGGAAAATCTAAGATTATGTGTTGGTAAAGTGGACACCCCCATAAATCCTCGTAAAGTCAACATTTTCAAATAAATTTTATTCAGTATTATTTTATACACTCTTATTTATCTTGATATAAATTTAAAAGTCAATCAAGCGGTAATAAATACAAAAAAAATCAGTTCCGACTTACGCGTTTCAATAAGCAAAATCAAATTTCAGTCACTCAGCCGATGTTGTTATTTTCAAATATTTAAATATCCTTCCCATGCTGATCTGTGGTATCGGTGGTAATTTATCAGCTTACCTGATTGCACAATCTACTATGCCTATGAGTTTTGACGCTGTTCGATGCCTCTAACTCGTTCTATTTAAAATTAATCAGCTATGTGGCCACTATTGGTACAGTGTCCACTATACCCACATTTACCTTATTTAAACTTTTTCAGTGAGTGTTTTTAGTTTCTATCTCCTAGCATTCCCAAACTGACAATTCCATGAGAAAGAACATTGATTGAAGTTTTTTGCCCAATGATACTTGATAAGATAAACTCTTCAGATCTCATTGCAAACTCATTTACTAAATAATCTCTTTCAAAATTCTCCGCTAGCATTCTCGACGCAACTTTCTTAAATTGGTTTTAATAATTGTTCTTTTAATTAGTCAAATTGCTCAAATTTAAGTCAGTGTTCACAAAGTTCCATGAAAAATGTCAGTTTGGTATCTACACTGCTGGCCATCCAAAATGGTACACCAAGAAGGAAAAAAGATATCAAATCCAAATTTATTTCTATGATTGCACATAGTGTTAATGTGAATTGATTAAAAATTCAGCCTTCCTGGATCTTAGGGGGCCGATAAAATCGGTGAGGAGTGTTATCTCCATAGGTGTCCATTACCGCCGCCCAACGCCATAGTATTGAGTGAAGGAGGCTCTAAATGGGCTTTGAGGGATTGGAGGACCATGTTGAGTCCACAGGTAGTCAAAGTTCATGTGGTGCACCAGCGGACGTTGCATACCGGGCTAGGTGTTTTCTCCTCTTTCATCGGACATGTTTTGTGGCGTTGGTTCTTAAGATCGGGTAAGTCAGGGTAAAAATGCAACATAGAGGGATAAGAAGAAAGTTTGAACATTGAGTTCATCACGTGGTTGTGCATTTTTCTCTTGAGACTTGTCCGCAGGCTAGGGTTGAAGGTAAGGGTGGACAACAGGTTGTCAAACCATAATGCTGCAGTTCTGGTTGGTAAATGTGCCGTTAAATCATACTGAGGAGGTGTGGGAGTGGAATCCAATGCTTCACTACCTCGTCACTCTGCGTAAAGAAGAAATCGGATGATTACAAAATCAATAGCCGAGTACTCTTTTTTCTCGCTGTCGTAGAGCCATCTCCAACTATCGTGGCACTCCAGACCGCATTGGGATACTCTCAAACTCTGTGCCATCACATTGAGATGTCAATTTCATTATTTAGAGCACTGTTGCCAATGCCAAATCATGTGTTGAAGATTGGAATCTTTCTGAAGCTATGCTTGCCAAACGGGCATTCCACTCCCACAACTCCTCAGTATGATATACAGGCCCATTGGCCAACCAGAGCTGCAGTATTGAGGTTTGACAACCTGTCGTCTACCCTTACCTTCAACCCTCACCTGCGTACAAGTCTTAAGAGAAAAATGCACAACCACGTGATGAACTGAATGTCCAAGCTTTCTTCTTATCCCCCTCTATGTTGCATTTTTACCCTGACTTACCCGTTCTTAAGAACCAACGCCACAAAACATGTCCGATGAAAGAGGAGAAATCCCCTAGCCCGGTATGCAACGTCCGCTGGTGCACCACATGAACTTTGACTACCTGTGGACTCAACATGGTCCACCAATCCCTCAAAGCCCATTTAGAGCCTCCTTCACTAAATACCATGGCGTTGGGCGGCGGTAATGGACACCTATGGAGATAACACTCTTCACCGATTTTCTCGGTCCCCTTACATCCAGGAAGGCTGAATTTTTAATCAATTCACATTAACACTATGTGCAATCATAGAAATAAATTTGAGTTTGATATCTCTGTTCCTTCTTGGTGTACCATTTTGGATGGCCAGCAGTGTATTTTACAAATCACTTGGTAAGTCCCCCCATAGGAATATTAAGGGCAATTGAAAAATTGCCAGCTTTGCTCTATAAAGATCTAATGTTTCTATTTTGTATTAGATATTTTAGAAGTAAAATTGAAATTAAAACCACAGTATAAATATAAGTATTGACCTTAAACACTGATATTTGTGTTATAAGTTCCATGCAAATTTATATTTTGGTAAATCCCTTCTAAGCTACATGAATGACAAATTGAATTTTCACCAACTTTTATTTATATAAAAATATATTAGTTCTATTCTGCACTCAATGGTATTTTGGATGTAATATTGAAATTATGGTCAGAGTATTGACCTTTTTGTCTGGCTAAAAAAAAACTTCAGCAATTTTATACGTGTTGAATCAATCGCTTGATTCTGTATATGGCGCGTGGCAAATGATTTTTTTCCATAGCCTTGAAGCAGATCCATGATTCCAGTGACCACTATACTGATGGGAGTGGACGAAAAAAAAAACTAAGTCCACGCGTAGGTGAGGACTGCGCATGTGGTGAAGCGTTCGAGAACCAAGATGGCTGCTGTTTTGGATCTGCCAACCAACCCCATGCTGAAGAGAGGACCACCAAATAGGGATGCAAGTTCGACCTCAAGCTGTTACCACATGGACCTTTTTTGTAATCCAAGGGCTTGATTTGTTGGCTCATTACGTCATTCACGAGCCCTTCCACGCATCTGAACATTATACGATTAAATAAATAGTTTGTTCCAATTATGTTTATTTCCCCATTAGGTTGTCTACTTAATTGTGCCTAAATGTACCCAAAGGTAAATGGTCTATTGATAGTTGGGCATTAGATAATTTCCTAAGTACTCAATGGCATTACTACACATATTCTAGTAGTGACTGATTAGCAGTAAATTAATCACAAGGAACTTATACTTAATAGAACTAATTGGCTAACTTATGCCATTGAGTACTTAAGATTGTTTCTATTAACAATTAGTTGGCCTAACTATTGGCTTCAGGCCAAGTAATACTTAGGCTAACAAGTTGGTAGTAACTAGTTAACCTTAATATCAATAGACCACTTACCTTAAACATCCACTAGGGGGCAACACTGTAAATCCCAAGTTGTAAACAGATATTCGTTTGTTTACAAGTTGGGACTTAGCAGAAATGGGGTCTCCCTCCACTCGTGAAAGAATGTTTTCAGTTCTGTGGGCGTCCCCTATAAAGGACACCCTTTAGTCTCTCCTTACCTGGGGTTCTATCCTGAGTTTCAGCTGTTGGAATGAAAAATACATTTTTGCAAAAAAATTATCTTTATTAAACTAAATGAATCACTGCTCCAACTGGGCGTAACTTGAATTTCCGTTTCTTACCAATAAAACCTAAAATTTTTAGATTAAAAAAATTATTTTAAATAGATTATATTCTTTAAAATATTGTTTTACAATTTTACCTCTTTCAGTACTTAGAAGTAAAAATGCTGATTTTAAGTTCTAACCAAACTTTACTTAGCCCACAGCTGAAAAAAAATTACTTTAAACTAGTAAAAACCAACTTGCTCATCGCAAAAACCTTTTGGGAGCATCTATCAACCTTCACTTTCCTGAAATAAAAAGCAAGAGAAGATAAAACTCTAAATTTTTGTTAAAAACCTTGGCTCTGTTGATCAATCAGCAAGGTGAATCTGAATACTATTGGGATAACCAGTTCAGTAAACCTGTAAAAAAAACAATTTACATTGCTTATTATCCCAAAAATGCTTTATTTAAATTGGGCAATTTTACAGATACTCTACTGGGCCAATGTTAACTTAAAACACTATACATTTCGAACTATACATATTTTTGATACTTTTCTACTTATTTTGTATACTCCCATAGAGATCTACTGAGGAACGGAGTTTCAGATATGATCAAAACTATCATTTTACATTCTTGAAAAGGTTTCGACTCTTAAACTTAACCTCTAAACAATAGTTTATTGTCAAATAAAATTCATTCATTTCGCAAATTTAAACATTCCATAACAACTTAAAAGGTTCTATCCTATACAAAGTTATCGTATAGAGTTAAAATCTGTACTTACGCTTCAATATCTCAAAACTTATAGTTTCGGAGGATAACCCAACCCATGAAATTCTATTGGATCAAGTTTTGAGATTTTAATATACCTGAGTACGCTTTTTGGATCGGAATATAATGGGCCCTCGCGTATTCGTAGTTGAGCAATGTTACCCCAGCAGATTTTGATCTCAAAGTTTTTTTAAGCAATGAAACTTGCATATTTGGCACAAAAGATTCGATTCCGGTATTTATTATGTAAAACCATTTTGAAAAATATAACTTCTTCTACTAAACAAGTTTTCTAACTAGTAACCCTTTTGGTATTTACTACAAATTATTTACAGTAATTTACAGTTAAAACTAATTTTTGCATGAACCAGTTTTATTAGTTTTATGTAATAAATGACGAAATCGAACCATATCTATTATATTATCATATATGCCCGTTTAAAACTTTGTTCGTGTGTTCGTGATTCGCGGTATATTTTGGAACGTAACTACCGTGAATAACGAGAGAACACTGTAATGAGCATATTTAATAGAGTGGAACAGTTACTTTTTTAACAGTTAAGGAAAAATTACCACATCTATGAAAATCGGACCAAATTTTGAAATTCTACGTTGCTATGCTTTTTGAGTTGGAGATCCTTAATTTAGAAGTTTTGGATTGTTTCATTTTAAAAGGTCTATAAAAATTACTGGATAACTTGTAGATTTTAAAAAGACAAGCCGATTGATCAGCTAAAAATCATGTTATAACAAATCATGCACCTACCTGAATATCTACAAATATAGAGTAATGGCTCCATTTCAAACACCAATCTTCAATCAAACAGGTAGATTGACCAACCACGTAGATCATGAAAAACAAAAGTGGAATTATTGACACTTTGCTACTAGATTGTTACTGATTGTTCTTGAAATTGTTACTGATGTTCTTAAGCCTTAAAGTCAATTCTTCAAAAAAAATGCATTAACGATCTAACTATTCATAAATATGCATTGAAAAGCACGCAGAGGAGAATTCATGGTGAACGAATTTGTAAACTTTGTTTGTGTTTACCATGTACAAAGTTTGGGACAAATCATGGTAAAGCAACTTATTTTATTGAAGATTACAAAAATTACTTAAGTTTAAGTTGTGCTTTATGAAAGTACGGGAGTGAAGAATTGATTCAAATTAGTGTCCTTCAGTTTACTAATGAATCAAAACAATAGAAAGATTACTCGAAATTATGTTTGCTAGCCTAAATCCTATCAATTAAACTCTAACTCAAGCAAAAACATTACGCATAAACTGCTTAAAAGACTAAAATAAATCCTTACTTATGTATTTGAAAACTAAAAATAAAACCTGAAAGAGTTACGACTTACTTTAACAGAGCTTCAACAGTGACAGACTACAGGTAGCTTTCCCGACTTCCAAATAACCAAGCACGTGTCTGAATCCTTCTACGTCAACGCCCCCTCACGTGACTGCTCTAGAGCGCATGTCACTGCACATGCTGCGCAGAAACATGTAAATGAGTTGCCACCAAAAGCAGCAAAATGCCTTGGTTCGTGTACCTGGTCCGTCCATAAAAGGACTGGCTGCTCCCGTTTAGGAGGGAGAAAGAAGTCCCCCGGCTTTCGCTTGAGGGGCCCCATGCGTTCGCATTCAGTCCAGGATAGACCAGGTACATTATCACACTTATCACTAACCACCTACCGGAATTTTGCGCAACTACATAATTTTGAAGTATTTATTTTGGCCATACTGCATTTACCTAGGATCGAACTCGTGAGCTTCCCAACCACAGATCCAAGGCCTTAACCACTGAGCCACAACCGGCTCGACTGGGCTGAAGTAAATAATATAGTGGATATAAGTAATTTTTTATTTTTTTTAAAAAAGTAGGCTCTTGCAGTAACAATGAACTAACTCCAATATAAAGCTCTTGGAGTTAGCACATTGCTTCTGCAAGCGCCTGGGAGAAACTTGGAAAAAAAACTGTATGAGTAATGGAACTTTCATTGTATTGTTCAGTTGAAAAAAGTTGATGGACTTATTCTCCTTTTCAAACTTAAAAAGCTTCAGCTGGAAGAAGTGTAAAAAGCCCTGAATAGAACGTGAATTTAAACAAACAATATTAAACGGTGAAAGAATTGCCAAAGACTCGTTGGTCCAACATGGTTTCTTATAGAAAAATATCTAAAAAATATTAAACTTTCTTCTTCTAAACTTGTTTTATTATAAGAAAAGCAAGCACTATTTTTAGTAGTCTCAAATTCATTCAAATCTTCCAATTTATCGAAATATTTTCTTGGGAACAGCGTTCCAATTCAAATAATTCCGTATTCTTTTTTATTTCAATCAGAAACTATAAACAGAAGAGCAGGATCTTCGCAAGAAAGCAATCTTATATAAGAAAACGTGTGCACGCCAACCTACCTTGTCTTCAAAGAACATAAAATCCCTAAAAACAGAACTCTCTGATAATTTTAGGTTTAGACCAAAGTAAAACAATACGTGAAAGTCCCACTCCCATTCTCAGTCAAAATCAACCGCCGTACTTTAAAATGAAAATAGCAACTCCCACAATTGCTTTTCGCATTTACATTCTGTTAATTACTGTTGTTTTTAAATAAGGCAATTTTGTTTTTACTAAATTAATATAATAGAAATAATAAAAACGTTGTAAAATATCAAAAAGGAAGGTCATATCGCGGTACGATCATCAAAACTTTTCAAGTTCGAAAAAACTAAAGATGGCCTATTTTTAAATTTGACTAGGCCACTATTGTGCAAGAAATTACATATGGTTCAGCGCCTTATTATATCTCCTATATACAGGACAAAAAAAATTTCTAAGCATTTATTTTTATCTTTCCTAAATGTCTGGTTTGATTTTCAAAAGACAGAAAAAATATCAAAGCACTATTAAATAAAGGTATCAATATATTCTGAAGTATTGACTAAGGGGCCATTCATTAATTACGTAAGGATGATTTTGGCAATTTTTGACCCCCCCTCCCCCCATGTAAGGGTAGGTAAGATTTTTCAAACCCCTCCCCCCCATTCTTACGTAAGATTCCATTATGTTTTTCAAAACAATAAAATGTTAGAAAACTCTCCGTTTGACGTAAATCAAATATTTTTATTTTTCAACAGATAAGTAATACTCTTGCTGTCAACTACATATTACTATTATATTATTATCTCTTGATTAGAATAATTGGAATTTGTTTATATTAACTAGGAAAATCTTACGTAAGAATTGGTTTGACCCCCCACCCCCCAAGTAAGGGTATGTAGAGATTTTTCCAACCCCCCCTCCCCCTCGGGACCCTTACGTAATTAATTAATGGCCCCTAAGATCACTACTTATAATAAAATATAACTTTTTTTCTTTAAGATCTAGCATCACCTTCGTAGAGGACATGTTGTAAAAAAAAACAAGGGGGGATACTTGAGGAAGAGTAAGGTAATTAGAACTTCTAACTCCAGCGTAACCATCCTCACTGGTTGAGGCCGTGATGAAAGCTGTTACAGAACATGTGACTGAAATTCAGTCAGCTGAGGCTAAGCCCCTTGTTTCCACTAGAGAGCCTATATACGAGAGAGAGGCAACAACTCGCTTAAAAGCGTCTCTGCGCATCCAATTCTGTCCAAATTCTGTCCAAACTTTATCATGCCACTTGTCTCGCGTTCCATGCTAATTCTATGAAGGGAAACCTAACTCAGCGGAAACTGTAACAGAAAACCTGTTTACCGATCTTCGCGCGCTATACTGAGTTGTCGCCTCTCTCTCGTATACAGGCTCTCTAGTTTCCACTAAAGTCCTAGATCCTCTACCTTAAGTAGCGACATCACCCTCAATCGGCAGCCATTTTGGGGAGAACTCACTACTAGTGACGGTAAGCTAGACCAGAGTTTCTCAAACTGTGGGTCGCGACCCATAGGTGGGTCGCCAGTCAGTTTTTGGAGGGTCGCGAGAAGATTTTTAATTTTTCACAAACGGTGTTATTGACTTTAGAATTATCAAACTATTAGTTTAACTTCTGAAATTATCAAATTACCATACTATAGTAAAAATAATAAAAATTTGAGAAAAAAATACACTACTTGGAATGGAACGGAAAAGGCAATTAATGTAAATACGTACTATGTGTGTCACTTTAATGTGCCGATAATGCAAATCTAGTCGATTATTCAAATAAGATTTGAAAAAATTATTTAGTGTTTCTCCCCATCCACACTGGGGGGTCAATGCAAATTTTAAGAATTTTCTTGGGAAATGATGAAACTGATGTAATTTATCCCATATTGCTAAAAAACAAGTTAAAACCATGTTTTTAAGGGTCAAATTTTAAAATTTTCTCTGGGGGAGTACGCCTAGACCCCCTTTTTACTGTAGAGAACTTCGTTAGACCACAATTAAACTATTTCCTACATTTGTAACTAAATAGTTGGTGAACACCCCCCAGTCAGAGAAGTTAAAATTCTGTGGGGAGGGGGCATGAGATAATTATCTCAGTTCAGTTAATTATAAATAACTGAAGTCGGTGGGTTGCGTTAGATTTTGTTTCTCAAAAGTGGGTCGCGATGTTAAAAAGTTTGAGAACCCCTGAGCTAGACTATCCAGGCTAGTAGTGAGTTCTCCCCAAAATGGCGGCCGATTGAGCGTGATGTCGCTACTTAAGGTAGATATCCAGGGCTATAGTTTCCACAAGCGAACTTCAGCATTGTCCATTATAGTCTACATTGCCCAACCCAGGTCTGTGGCGTGGCAGTGAGATGCACTACCCTACCACTTCTGACGAATGTAAGTTAGATTATTGAAAAGAAGAACCCACCATCGTGTGATGTTCAATTTCACAGTTTATCATAACTGAACATGTGATCTACCATTTCATAATTTATCGTAACAGTGACTGGCAATTATTTTAAACCAACAAGGACACTTTAGTGCCTGTCACACAATATTCAAAAACAGCTTTCTATAAATGCATTATACAAACTTTATAATACCACATTATAATTTTCATTCTTTTACTACATTAGTTCATATAGATACTATTTTGTTTATTATTTAAATTATTACTAAAACCTCCAATAAACTATTAATGCACACATTCTTCCTCAGTCACTTAATACACAATCTAGAAAAACAAATATCTTGCATTAACTATGCATTGCATACTTTAAAGTTTGTGAGATAATACTATTATGCAATTTTAATTAAATCAATTTCCCTTATAATTTTAGAAGTATTTAAAGCTAAAATTGATGACAATGCCCCACTTTTGAAAACCTCATTAAAACCTTTAATTGCGTTTGAATATAGTAACCCGATAAACACTTGATAAACCCAACATACGCTCTTACACAACAGCTTATCTGATGCCCGTTTCATCCAATTTCCTCGTTGTTAAATATCAAACTCAACTAATTACTATTTACAAAACCATTGTTCTGTTATACATAGAGTACTCAATGAAATTTGAATTGATTGGAAAATTAGGAAACAGTTTCATTAAATGAAAATGAATTCGTTTCACTGGTTTGATTAGTAATCTTTGAATCAACCAATTATTCTAACTAATACATTATACGTGGTCCAAATATGACCTTTGCAGGCCTTTGTGAAATTCAATTTTAATAATTGTTTTGAATTTTAGTTTTTGAAAAATAGCAATAGATTATTCATGTTTTACAAGAATAAATGAAGATGAAATATATAATTTTGACTTTGAAAAAATTAAAATTGATAGTTCGACCACCACGAGAAAAACTTTTGGTGACGTAGTACAATATTGTGGCGGTTGTTATGGAAACGGGTTGTTCCATTCAATTTCAGGGGTGATGGTAATTCATAAATTCTGAAGAAAAATTTAGTTTCTTTTCGAAATTTAGTTTTTCTGTCAAAGTTTTTCTCGCGGCTGTCGGACTTTAGGTAATATCATCAAACATTTTCTTAGTCCTGTTTTTAAACAAAGTGGGAAATCTGCAATCAATTAAATTTTTTTTCTCCCCGGAGGATGTGCACCAAAAAATAAAGAGCTAAAGCCACGTCTTTCAATCCATGAAAACGTATTAATAAAAGCTATTGGTAACCTATAAAGAACTATTATATACTGTTACAGAACAAAATATAGCAAATGCCATAATGCACTTCATTTTATGTTATTTAAGAAATTTTGAATAGAATAAAAAAAGTAGAGAAAATACTTTCACTTTGTAACGTTCGTTGAAAATCAAACACACACTTCCAGGCTACCTTCCCCATCAATTCAAATCAAAGATAAATGTACTTAAAGCTATTCTCACTTCCTTTCATGCTTTTATCCGCTTGACTCTTTAACTATCAAAAAACATTACCTCTGCTTTCTCAATCCATCAAAAAACCTTAAAATGGAGAACCGGCTGTCACATTTTCACCCCCTTTTTCTGCGACGCCCAAGTGAAGAAGTGAAAGAGATCAAACGGCTATTTTTCAATTCTTGCCATCAATATTCTGGAAAAGTCTCAATAGTGAATTAAGAATTTTATTCCAGCCAGGCAGAGCTTTGGTCATGAATGAAACGGTTTCTTTTATTTTCAGTTTTCACCCCAAAAAGAGTTTTTCCAACGCGATGAAATTATTGCGTCTTCTTTTAAATGTTTCTTTTCTCAAAATATGGTTGGGAATTCATTATTATAGTTTCGGAGCTTTTTAGGTTTCGGAGAGACTTTTACCATGTTTCTAAAACATTTTTTCCACCTCAACTGAAATTATTTGCTTCATAATGACCAGTAATATTTGGGAAAATAATAACTTTTATTAAGAAAAGGTTAAATCATAACGAAATATTCACCAAAAAAACTTTCTGGTTCTAAGAAACTAAAACTTTGAACGTATAATATGTAAAATAATATTATAATTAAGGAATAAACTATGGGTGAAATCTTGATTTACTATACATCAACATTTCAAAACAATTCTACTATTTAATAACCAATTCTAACAACTTACAGAAAAAATCCCGGTGTCATGCTTTCGTAGATGTAGAAGCATTTGATGATGCCACAAAAATTAAGCCGTAAAGCTCTTGATTAAACTGGTTGTAGCAGTAATTCGTTAAAAGAGATTTGACTCTTTAAAATTATATCGAACAAGCAAGCCTGAAAATGTATCTCAATCTAGTATAACCATCACCAAAGAAGCTAAGGACATTATTAATAAATTTAAAACAACACCCATAGTGAGTGACAAGGCTTATCCCGCGAATGTATTATGCAACTCCCAAGATTTTTAATCCCTCGCTTTCACCCAAAATTTTAAAATATTCTCCCTAATCTCCTACCCGCAGTAGGGCCTCTACAATTAAATCAGGGCGTCCGAGGAATATTTCAATTTCAACCCACAAGCCCCGGGGCTTCCCTCCGTGCATTATGGGGCGTTTTAAATGCATGGGAAAACAAGCTTCTTGTTTTCGGGGGTGCGTAGTGTTCAATATGCGCTGCGTATTATTTATGAAATGAAGATTGGATACGCTTCGGAATTAATGGAGATGAGGAGACTACTGTTGGAATGAATGGCTTCTCTGGCAAACGACAAATTGTAATGAGCAACGTTGCTGGTGTCCCTTCGAACACCTGCGGTCGCTGTTTTGTTCTGATCGATGAATGGACAAAGCGTTTCGTTTCACGGCCCAGAGATCTAGTCACGCTTTTGGCCCATTCTTTTTACTTACATGCTTTTATATCATACAAAATAAACTATAGTGATAAAATACAAGTAAATTGTTAACCTGATATAATTCCAACTGTAAATGCGATGAGGTATTCTCACGTTTTGAGATTAAATTTTATTAAAATAGTAGATAAAAAACCATGAAGAATGATGTTTACATCAAGTTTTTTTGTAGTCTAGTTTCTGAGATATATATAAATTTTTGAAATTTCGTTTTTTGTTTGCGCGCGAAAACACTTTCGAATCACAAATCATGCGCTGTGAGGTCACATCTAATAGAAGCCCGTTTTCTGATCACGTGACTTTTCTGGTGTTTTGGCAAAAATAAAATTGAATTTTAAATTATTTAAAACACATTTTTGAACTTAAAATTCAGAAATTTGGGAGTTTTAAACCATAATGTATCAAAAAAGTATAAAATCAAGCAAATCCCTCACTCATGCAAATACCTCATTGTCTCAAGACTAGAGGTTTTGAACTTCAGATAAGCTTACTGACACAGTTTAATCCCTCTAATTCATTAAACAAAGTTCAAAAAGCAAAAGAGGAAGTACTTTTTACGTTTACGAGACATTCAATCTCCTTAATGTAACTTGTTGAGTATGGTAGAAAAAAATATGGACTACATGCAACTGACAAAACTCACGAATCAAAAATAGCATGTAAAAACCTGTCGGAAGAACCGCCCTGTTAAACTGGAATGTAAAAAATACTATTACTAGACCACTCACAGATGATCGGAGACGATTACGATTACCCCGTGTTCGTCCATCGATTTTACACGCAGTGCCGTCGGGAATGATTCATGGTGAAGAATTTTAACTCCATTCGCTTTTATTATGTTTGAATTCAATTCTAATGTCCGACTTTCGTGTTTTTCCAATAGTTGCTTCTTTTTTACAGCTCTTTTTCCCCCTCGCTAGATGGTAAGAAGACCAGAATGGAATTTCTATCAATAGAGCTGAAGCGGGGAAAAGTTGTAACTATTAATAGTTAGTGGGGTGGCTTATCACTCAGCTAATGAAGCGTCTAAAGTTCGGTGGAAGTTAACTAGGAAAAATCGTTTGCTTTGTCATTAGAGAGTTTAAAATAAGTAGGATTTGAAAGCTCGGGTAGTGTATTCTTTTGAAATGGTAAGGTGATTCTTAGAGAGTCAGCAAAAATATCTTCGCTATGGGGCCGTTCAACATTTGGACATTTTTACCCCCTCTTCTTGTCAAAAAAAGGCTAATTTTTAACCCATTTTATTAATTATGTAAGTAGCTACCAACCCCCCCCTAACCATTCTATTTCTGCGCTGTACAAAACCTTCATTCGAAAAGTAGTTCATATTAAACGACGTATTTTATCGTTGATGTGTTTCTTATGTGAGAAGAGCACTCCTCAAGACTTAGGATTTTTTTTTTCAAAACTTAATTTTTGAATATTTTTTTTATTTAAGTTATAATGCATTTCGAAAATAATAAATATTTAAGCATCGTTCATATCCCTCCTTGTAAGCAAAAAAGTAAGCAATAAATAAATACTCTCTTCCTTAGAAGCTTAACGTAATATTTAAACAGACTATGACGATAAAAATGCGTAGTGCATGCTACTTATTCATAAAATGAATCACTTATTTCTGAAACATGTTAGGCCCCATGTTTTCTTGTTTCGGGAAAAACTATAGAATACTACTCTACATTTTTATAAACGTGTTTAGTAATTGTGTTCTTAAAGTAAACCTCATTTGGAAATTTTACAGACAAAACTAATTTTATTTTTTATTTTTTTGTTCTTTGCAAAAAAATTACTGAAATTTTTGCATTTGATAGGTTCTTTGTAATAGTGTTCAAGCCTATTTTCATAGATTAACTTTTTTGAAAGGATTCAGTTATAAAAATGGGAATATTTGTTGAAAATGACATCCTAATAAAATTATTATAGAGTTCTCATTTTTTTCTCTTTTGGTTAGTATAATTTCAACTAGACAAACTTTCTCTAGACCCAAAAATAGTTGTCAGTCAATTCAAAATGTTATAATAGAAATCTTCGAAGTCAATTAGATTTAGATGTCAATGTGTCAATTAGTCAATGTGTTTAGATGTAACTTTGTGGACAGTAAAACAATTTTGCATAAAAATTTCACTAAATTCGTTCAATATTATAGTCTGGGGAATAGATTTGATGCCCCCTTTTAAAAGTAATTCATAGATTCAAAATCTCAATCACATGGATGCAATAAATTGCCACAACCTTAGTCTTTAGACTCGTACAAAACCTTAAAAAAATGTGGTTTTTACTATGGCCTGATGGACCAAACCTCTAAGAATGAGCTTTTCCAATTGCATGTACTGTTTGTATGTGAATAAATAAAAACAGCGGTCCCAAACAAGCTGAATATGAGACGGTATGGACGACATTCCCCGCAGTTTAATGCAGAAACCAGTCAAGCGACATCGCTTGACTCGTTTCTGCACTAAAGCTTAAATTTAACATCTTAAATAATCCCTTTTAAATCACGTTATTTTTATTATTCCTACACGTCAATGTGCGTTTACCCCTACAGAAACCCATGACACCAATAACCCATTTTTGAAAAAAGTGGGGTTTAACATGATTCAGAAATAGTGATTCAAATTGTCTGTGAGTTTCCATAAACATTTTCAATTTTCTTTGTAAGAAAGTAAATTTTTAAAACGCAAGTTATTTTGTAAATCATTTTGCTTTTATAAAACACCATTCGTATAAGAAATTTTAAAATAACTTGAAATAATATTTTGATGGTTGTTCGCTAAATGTACACAAAAAATGCGTGAAACATTTTTTGCGCTTTTTCATCTTATTTTTAAAAATTATATCTTTTAAAACCAATATCTTTATTTTTGAATCTCAAACCAAAAAAATGTTTAAATAACAACAAAAAATAAATCAGTATATCTTTAAAAAGGTACTACAAAAATAGCTTCAAAAGGTTTTAATTTTTCCAAACAGTTCGATGTTAAAAGTATTTTTTTAGTATAGACATCAAAGGGTATTCGAAATTTATTTACTTAAACTAATCTTACTCCGTCATAAAAAGGTGCATGTTTTCAACAGTTTCTAGTTTTAGTAATGCCATCTTACACACTCATACCTATACTTTTAACTTTGAGAGACATTTTATTGAGTAACTATATTTTGGTTTTTACATCCACAGCATCCTTTTCTAACATATTTCATAATCTCAGGGGACTATTTCATTGCGAAAGTTTCTCCTTTTACCAATAACTTTATGAACTAATTTATCCAACATATTTATCCTATCAGCACCCATGTATTCAGAAAAAGTATTTCATAAAACGTTATTACATGGAGCATAGAACTGTTTAAAAGTTTTGTCGCAATAAGACTTTCCTTTCATTTTCTTAAACTTATACATATTTTCCCAAACCGAATGGTTTCTTTTTTTTTCTTCTTCTTCTTTTTTGCAATCTAAAAGTTGTCTGAGTAAATTAACTCTATCAAAACTTTTACTTTTAGAGCTTTATATTTTTATGTTTGTACGTTTCGGTAAAATTTAAAAAATTAAATTACAAAATAAAAAAATTATATTTAATTACAAAATGATTTGAGGCTGGAATATTTCTTTAATTCCCTTTTGAAATTTTTTACATTCAGATTCCTTTTACTTTATATTATTCTCATATAATTTAAAGTCATTATTTGAGATAAACTAAATGGAATACTTTTTAACACTCTTCCGGTACCGAAATGAGAAATTGTATTTTCTTGGTGTAACTATGATACCTAATGTATCAGAAACATTTAACACTTCGAAATAAATTGCAGTAAAAAAATGTCATTTTTACCATAAAATAAATGTTTCCAAACTTAGATAGCATTCGAATTTCAACTATGAAGTACAAATCCCTTCAACTTTGGGAAATAAGGATTTATGGAAGTTCAACTTTAAGATGTTTTAAATTATTTAGAAATGTTTTTGCAGAGGAAAGTTTCAAAATTTAAAATTTCACGATAAAATACCTAAGAGTTTGGTAGGTAGAATCATAGACAAAAAGCATTAAAAAGTTGGAGTACGCAATGTACAGTAAATTACATTACTTCTCAATCAATATTACACTGAGTAAAAAATGGTGGCTACAAACCAACTAGTAATCAACTTAACCCTAACTTAACCTCTTAACCTAAACTTGACCACAACATCTCTGGTAAAGATCGAAACACTAAGTCTGAGGGAAAACACTCGGTTGCAGTTAATTTAAGAAAAGAACCTCGCACTGTTCCGAAACCAGGATACTTATTAAGTCAGGTGTTTAGATCTGAAACATTTCACAATAAAGGGACAAGATTTTTTTTTCAAGTTTTATAAAGACGTTTACCTTTCTAAACACTTTAAATTCACTGATATCCCAAAAGAACTTATCCATACACAACTTAAATAAACCAAATATTTTTTTCCTAAAAAGGATATTTTAACGCAACATTTTTCTGCCACTTAAATAACCTTTTCCTGAAACATTTTTATGGGTTAAGTGGTCTCATTTGGAAGTGCGTTTTCAATGGGTACAATATGGCTTTCTTAAAAGCAAACTGCAAAAAAAAACAAGAATCTCTAAAAATCAACTTCATTCATAGAAATTTGGTCTGAAGCCAATTCTACTATTAGAGGGCACTTCAGATGAAAATGGGATAAATAAATATGGTTTGGTAGTAAATAGAACTTCGTGAAAGTCAGTTATTAATTTTCTGCAACTTTTATCCTTTTTCCTTGGTCTTTGTAGTGCTTGTTTGGGAATTGGAAAGAATGAAATAACTTATGAATAAAGTTTGTCGAAAAGGGAGACATGTTATATGCAAATGGCGTGCTGCTAGTTAGTAAATAAATATTACAAAGTTTCATATAACTTCAGTAATAATAAAAGTATACAAAGATTCCGGTTTCTGTAGTATAAAATAAATAGATAGAAATGTTGGTATTATAGGTTTGATATTATACAGAAAAAAATCAGTTAAAGTTTATGATGACAAAAATTTACAAATTAAAATGAAAGTATTCGCATATACTATATCGTACATCAAGTTCATTTTTTAGTTTATAGCGCTAGTAAAAAGAATATATTTAAGTACCACCAAGTTTGTAAACGCGTGAAGAAAATTTTGTTTGATCTAGTGATAAAAAGTAAAAAACTTACAAAACAAGCTACATTAGTTGTTGAGAAAGATACGTACAATGGAATCTTGAATAGAACAAGTTCAAAATTAATATTTTTTCTCTATTTTAATCTAGCTTAAAAACACACATTCAAGTTTTCATTGCGCAGTTTATTAAAAAAAAGTGAATTAATAAACTTACCGTAAGGCTGAGCGCGCAGTAGGGACTTCTGTCACGGCGACTATAAACACTAGGTCACTCGAAAGCAAAGTATTTCTATGGAGACTCTTGGCAATCGGCCAAGAGTCTCGTCGCCTATGCGCGCTCTCTAGCTTCTTGCAATAGCCAGGGTGATAATTTTGTCTCTGTCGCTGTGACAAAAGTCTCTAGTGCGCGCTTAGCCTAAATGATCTTTCAGTTCTTATTAACCACTAGTATGCTCAAGTGCAAATTCAGCACTGAAAACACTGAACTATGAGAAAATTCCTGAAACTAAAAATATTTTACCAAGAATACAGTAATACCTCATCGTAGGTGAGTTCAGGTTTACAAGTGCTTCACTAAGTTATAAAAAAACTTTAAAAAGATTTTACTGTAAAATTTCGATTTGAAACAAATGACTAGGAATTTATGAAACTAATAAGGGCCATATTTTTACTTGGTAATTTTTTTACAGCCCAAAAACATATTTATATACTTTTTTTATTAAAGATTTTACATTTTCTTAATTGTTTGGTACCAAAATTGTACCCCGGCTTTAGGCTGTTATCACTCAGTCCACCCTATTGTGTAATTCCGGGTCATTTCAACATTATTTCCAATTCCACTTGGTAAATTGTGAGCAAGAGCTCTGGTTGGCCCTTAAGTAAAGGCGGCAATGGTAATCTTATGAAGTGGAATTGGAAAGAATACATTGTTACAGTACTACACCAAAGAGCTTTTACTACTTATTAGTACTGACTTTTCGGCACACTATCTGTTATAAAGGAAAAGTTAGCTTTACAGGGAAGAATGCATGATGAGGGAAAACCAACTCTTATCAGCTTTCAGCTTTTCGACTACTATACTCTATTCCAGGGGTTCTCAAACTTTTTAACATCGCGACCCACTTTTGAGAAACAAGATCTAACGCGACCCACCGACTTCAGTTATTTATAATTAACTGAATTGAGATAATTATCTCATGCCCCCTCCCCACAGAGTTTTAACCTCTCTGACTGGGGGTGTTCACCAACTATTTAGTTACAAGGGGATGAAATAGTTTAATTGTGGTCAACAATGATCCCTACAGTAAAAAGGGGGACTGGGGGTACTCCCCCAGAGAAAATTTTAAAATTTGACCCTTAAAAACATGGTTTTAACTTGTTTTTTTAGCAATATGGGATAAATTACATCAGTTGCATCATTTCCCAAGAAAATTCTTAAAATTTGCATTGACCCCCCAGTGTGGATGGGGAGAAACACTAACGCCCGTAGTCTGTGCTTTTGGATTAAAATCACTTGAACAGCCGATCAATTGATTCACAAATACTAGCAAAGCCCTGATCTGTAAAATTTGATAGTCTGAGCACCTGGATCAATTGATAAAAGTGAATCAGAAACACCAGAGCTGGCGAACAAGCGAAACCGATGGCGATAAAAAAAGCTCAATCGTGATTGGTTGAGATCGTTTATATTGATGAATTTGATAGGAAAGAAATTTGCGAAAAAGTACGACATAAAAAGCACTCGGATTGTTTACTTTAAAAGTCAATGATTTTTAATAAAAATTAATGAAAGAATATGAAACTTGAAGTTTTGAATAATACAAATGAAACAAAATAAACATAACACATGTAATCAGAATATTCGCATTTCCGAAATTTGCTTCATGGAATCCAATTTAGATTTGAATATAAATAAAAAAATAAAGCACCGTAGTTAGCTGATGATATTTTATTTTTGCATTTGAAAGAAAATAATAAAAAAAATCTTTTATTTTTAATTAACACAATTCTGGAGTTCTATATACTAACCTTTAAATTAGGTAAAAAGATAAAATAAATTAAGCAATCATTGGGAACTTAAAATATTGAATCAGTTTTGTACTTAGATCGGTAAATAATTTAATTTTGTAATAATAATAGCTACCTTTAAAAAAAATGGCCATGATGAATAAAATTAAATTGAAATCTTAATAAGTTTAATCAAAAATTGTATCGGCCGCCGGGAATCGAACCCGGGCCAATCGTATGATATCCGTGTATTTTAACACCAAGCTACCGGAGCGAAAGTCGCGGGAGAAAGTTTAAGTATAAAACAATAGAGAAAAATATTTTAATTACTAGAAATAATCATTTAAATAAACATTGGACTCGACAACGCACACCTCAAAAATACTGTGAATCAAAAATATTTTATTTCTAAAATACTAATCTAATTTAGATTATATTGACACGAAGTGCATTTCCCAGGATAGCTTATGACGGGCGACGCCATGTTTTTGTTTTGTAATCATAGCTGAAGACAGACTCGATTCTGATTGGTGATCCAACCTAGATCAATGCTTTGAGCGGTGTTTACTTGACACACAGTGGTCAACTGATTCATGGTGCTTCGGAATACCAAATCAAGCTGATTTGTGCTAAGAGATCCTGATCACAGGTTGCCAGAGGCTTCAGAATACGGCCGTAAATATTTTTTTAAAATCTTATTTGAATAACCGACTAGATTTGCATTATCGGCACATTAAAGTGACACACATAGTACGTATTTACATTAATTGCCTTTTCCGTTAAACTCCAAGTAGTGTAGTTTTTCCTCAAATTTTTATTCTTTTTACTATAGTATGGTAATTTGATAAGTTAAACTAATAGTTTGATAATTCAAAAGTCAATAACACCGTTTGTGAAAAATTAAAAATCTTCTCGCGACCCACCAAAAACTGACTGGCAACCCACCAGTGGGTCGCGACCCACAGTTTGAGAAACTCTGCTCTATTCAATTCGCTTGAGAAATAGTGCTTTCCCCCACGCTAGAAGCGTAACCATAGTTACGCTCTTCGAGCAGCCAATAGTAAGCCTTCTTCGTCACTTTGACGTATATAGTTGCTATGGTTACCGATCGGTGGTGGGGAAGGAAATATTTTCAAGCGCCAGTTCAAAATTAACAGAGTATAGACATAGGTCTGACCGTTTGAAGTTGGTTACTTTTAAATCGGTTGAACTATGACTAGAAGCAAGTAAACTACATAGTTGAACTAGATAAGACTAGAATAGTGTGTTCCGAGTCTAAGCAAAACCATATCAATTCAGTTAAGGAAAACAGCAGCGCTTTGTTCTTGTTGTGGAATGCAGAGTTTAAAACCCATTAATGCCCAACTTTTTATTTTTCTTAAATATTTGGTAAAAACATAGTAAATAGCCCCAAAACAACTGGAAAAATAGTGAAAAAAATTCCAGGTTAAAATTTTAATTTCTACACCAAAATTAAAAAACGTCCCTAAAAAGGGACGTCAGGCACGAATGCCCCCGTTGTTTTTCCCTATAGTAAACGCATGGTAGAAAACTTTTTTAAAGCCTCAAAAACATCTTCTACCTTTTTAAGTGCAGCAAAAATGATCGGAACCATACTGTAACATGAATATGAAAAAAAATATTAATTATTTATCCAATTAACTGTAAAATTAACCCTAATTAACGTAATTTGAGCATTTTTTATGCTCTAAAACACGTTTTTTCCTCCAAAATCTATGTTAATTGCAAATTAATTAAGGTTTTTAATTGAAAAAGGCATTCTTTGTTTATGTGTTATCAAATATTAAGTATTAATTACTTTTACACACCTCAAATCCATCAGAATATCTCAATTTGTGAAGTTTAAGTCTTTCAAATGCCCATACTTTTTTCATTTTATTTAATTTAAATGTGCGGAACACGAATTTCTCCCCAAAAATCAAGCATTAGTGGGATGTGCATTAGCAAGCCAGATGATATAGATTGATCTGCAGTATAGAACACAATGATTAGTGACATCTAATTAGAAAAAAAGCCGAAAATTTATCACAAAAGTGACTTTTTTGGCAATTTTAATGACAAAAAGTCATTATAACTAATAATTATTAAACTTTTAATTAAAATACAACCGGAATATATTTGCATAAGTAAAAAATATAGTAAAATAATTAATTTATTCCTTTTAATTAATATAAATTTATTAATCACTTATAATTTAAGACTTTTTATTCCATTAATTTGGCAGAAATAACAGTATTTTCTAAAAAAAATAAACAAAAATAATAAATTTATGAGCTAAAATTAAAGTAATCTTATAAATATCAGTTATTTAATTCATTTCATAAGAATCAAACGCGTTGTTGTGAAAAAATAAAGGAAACACTAGCATTTCACTATGGGGAAAACCACGGGGGCATTCGTGCCTAACGTCCCTTTTTAGGGACGCTTTTCGAGGGTCCAAAATAAGGTCAAGATCAAATATTTTGGAAAAATAAAAAAACACCCCAACTGATTTAATGTATAAACAGTAACATATATCGGCATTGAAATTTTTTTAAAATGACAACTAGGATTTTTAAGCTTTTACTTTTAAAATTTTTAAAAAAGCACTTTTCTGAAAAATTCTATCTTCCAACTTTAAAAAAAAGAATTTTTTTTAAAATTCTGCTTTCTTCTTGTGTTCTTAATGTTCTATGAAGATCAGAGATACATCAGTGCAAATTTTGATTCAAAGGAACAATTTTTGTAGAAATAGGAGGATTTTTAAAAAACGTCCCTAAAAAGGGACGTCAGGCAGTAATGGGTTAAGCGACATTATATGCTTACTTTAGGATGAGCCGCTACGTATCTCAATTTTTTTAACTTATTTTTTTCGGATGGTAGATGCTTGTTAGATATAAGATAGATGGCAGGGAAATAGTCTCCAGAGACCTAGTAAACTGCGCCATGACTGACCACAGGACTTTAGGACCCACAGATTTAACGAGCACGTACTCGGAATCCTCCAACCCCGAAGCCGATGCCTTGACCAAGGCCCAGCAGCACTTCATAACGGATTGTAAAAATCAAAAGCAAATCAGTGACATTAAAATTTAGATCTTGAAATAATAATAATAATTGATTCCTGGTTAGGGTTAACGGCGAAACCCAAAATTTAGTACAATGTAGCACTAGTAACCATATTTAACAAAATCAAACGCGAATACAACAGAAAACGCTTTGTATTATTAGTGAAATCCCGAGGTTAAAAAATAATTGTTAAAGCAAAATTCTCTCATTAAGGATTGTTTTCAAATATACTGTTTCTCAGAATGATACTTCAGTCACAAGTGGAATAAACCGTTGAGATTAGATAAAAATCCTTTCGCTTATAGTCATGTAATCTTAATAAAGCAAACTGAAAACTGACATCACAAGAGCGAAAACGGTTATTTCTGCTACTTCAAAATAATCGAGATTATAAATTCTATTCTGTATTTTAGTTCCCCATTCTCATTTTAATTAGAAGGCTTTCTTCAATTTCACTTTTTCATTTCAAGTGATTTTCAATTGAGAGAAAATGTTACTAGAATTATCGCTTCATAGCAGCTAAATTCTAATATTAAATACGTGATTTGTTAGAAAATGAAAAGTATTAGATGGGAAAATCTGATAGCTTCTAAATTTCCGTTACAATCCTATCAAAAAAGTTTTATTTAAATATAAGTTCATTTTTCATTTTTAACAATACTTACATCTCATTTATCCTTATAAGAGTAACATAAAAAACATTTTTAAAGAAATGGAAGTATAATAGGATAGAAGTATACAACAATTTAAATTTTCATTGAAAGATAAAATCGTTAAAGAAGATAAAACTTTTATAAATAAATTTTAAACAATTAGCTTATCTTCTAACTCAAATACGATTTCATAACCCAATGACATTTGGAGGGCTCAGAATTAAAGACGACCACTTTTTGTCATTTTTGAGTTAGCAACGCTATAACATGCACCAACTATGTAAAATTTCAGTGCAATAATGAACCAAGTCTTAGTTCTGATAATATCCACTAGGCAGCAGCAAAATCTGTTGCGTTCTGAGAGATTGTTATTTTCTTTCAGAATACTACTGAACCTAGTCCGGGAGATCTTTGTACTGTTTATAGTTCTGTGTTGACGTGCTTTAAACCCTTTAGTTAGAGCTTTTGGCAGTTTATTACACATTAATTTGGTTGGCTAGTTAAAATATGTTTGCACATTTGATCTTCAAATGGCATTGCCTTTCCCCAAACTCACAACTTCAATAGCCTACTATAAGAGAAATCTTTGTCTACAACTTTGGTATTAATTGTTTTAATAACAACACTGCCTATATGCACGTCTGGGATGAGACTACTGGTGGAAGGGGTTCTGAAGATCTAGTTTCATGCCTTAGGAAACATTTGTATGAACATGCCAGGACATTCAAACACGTTGTTCTGTTTTCTGACTGCACTGAGCAAAATAGAAACATAAAAACTAGCCTTACTCTACTGAAACTTGTTCAAGACCCTCTATTGCATGTGGGAACAATTTATATCAAATTTATGATACCAGGCCACTCATTCCTTCCCAAAGATACTGAATACATGTCCCGTTCGGATACAAGTCCCGATCGGGAAATGTCGGAATGTCCCATCGGGAAATGTCCCGATAGCGACGAGGTGGGCGAAACTGGACGTACCTGTAGTCTCCAGTCAAGGCACTCTCCTTCGGGGGCCCTTCTGTGGAGGGCGGATGTCGATGGGAAATGGATTACTAGCTATTGAATTAACACGGTAGAACTCAGGGAGGCCATTTATTCACAATTGCAATTTAGAAAAACTATTTACAAGTAAAACACACAAAATGATCTCTGTAAACTTTCAAACTCCTAAATCAAACTAATTTCAAAACTAAATCTAACATATTTCCTCGAGATATTATTACAAAACATATTGGAGATGGATGCCACAAACAATTAAAATAATCAACAGTGCCAAAATACTAGTCATTCATTCACCCCTATTTATCATGGAAACTTCAGAAACCTTCCAGGGAATCAGACAACTCGTCAAACCCAGATAAACGAAACAACTGAAGGAAATGACACCGATGATGAGTTTTTTTATGTCAATTAACTTTCCTTTCAACTAAGAAGTGATATTTTCTTTTAATATTTGTAATTTGATCTCTAAGCAGATGTAAAAATGAAATGTATTAACAACACTTGGAGTTGGTTCATTATCTTCCTAAAATTCTTCAGAATACATTTGAACCAAGTCCACTATTTTGGATTTTTTGGGGTGATAATATGAAATTTGGCCAATAAAACCTATGTAAATGTCTAAGTTACTCCATCATTAAATTTATTATTGATTTGGATATTAATTAAAACTAGAACATAGTAAAACAAAAGTTTGAAATTTAATATAGATTAAGGATATCTCAATTAAATTGAATTCACAAAAGGAAAGCAAATTTATAGCAATAAAAAGGTCCACGTCTTTCCGAAGTTTGTAACCTACCCAGTACCCATGTTTTCGAAAGTGTCAGTGTAAGTTAAGTAAAACCAAGTATCGTGTGAACTTTCTAATGGTGGAGGGTGTTAAGAAGTAAAAAAGAAAAAAATACTTCTTCAGAAAGGCAGGGTTTTTTGTTCGTGATCGATGGATTTAGTAATCAATAACCAGTCCAGACAGTCTTCAAGATAACTCAAGTTTAAAAAAAATTAAAACCCTATGTAACTGTCTATTTATTTCATAATGGTAAGTTAAGTACTAAGCACTAAGCAGAGTAAAATTTTTTTAATAAATTGAAAATTAGGAATTCAGTTTAAAAATTTTAGAAAGCATGAATATTTGAGTGGGAATGGAAGAAGTGATAATTCCATTCAAAGAATGGTAAAAGGACGACCTGATGAAGGGGCTATTGTGTGAGATTAGCTGTGTGGATGAGAATCTGAGAATTATATGTTGTGTTCACTTTGGGATGTAACAGGTTGTAGTACTTAAGAAGATAGTAATAAGTGTATTCGAATAGTATCGTCAGTTTGAAAATGAGAATAAGTCCAAAAAACAAGTTTGGAGAAAATTTAAAAAAAAATGTAAGCATTGGAACTTTCATTGTATTGTTCAGTTGAAAAAAGTTGATGGACTTATTCCCCTTTTCAAACTTAAAAAGTTTCACCTGGAAGAAGTCTAAAAAAACCTGGAATAGAACGTGAATTTAAACAAACAATATTAAACGGTGAAAGAATTGCCAAAGACTCGTTGGTCCAACATGGATTCGTATAGAAAAATCTCTAAAAAAATATATTAAACTTTCTTCTTTTTACAAATAGACTAAAAATAAACAATATTTATACAATTTTAAATATTTTCAGATTATACGAACTCTCTATTTCACCGACTACTTGAATATCTCCCCCAACAAGTTCGTAAAACCGAACGTCGATTGCATCGGCACCAGACAAAACCTGATCGTCATCCTTTCCCCTACAAAAAAAACGTTCGACTCCTCTATAAGAACCCTCTAAGCAGCTCGTAAAAGCCGTTGCAGCGGTAGTCGGGAGCAGATCCCCAGATACGCCTTGATACCGAAACTAAACTCCGGGAAAAGAGCCTTCTCCCAATTCCGGGAGAGAAAGAAAACCCGTTTGCGATACCGGCTCCCAGGGAATAGTAGAGGGCAAAACATAGGAGGGATTGTCGCGTATTAGGCGAATAGATTGTGCCGGAAAGAATTCGAGAAAGCCAGGTTTCTTCCCTCCTTTTTTTCCCGTTTGCGAGTGAATATTGAGATGCTTTCCAGATAGCATACACAATATGTAAGGTTTTATAAACCTTGTAGTAACCTATACTCTATTCATTTAGAATTGGCGCTTGAGAAATAGTGCTTTCCCCCACGCTAGAAGCGTAACCATTGTTACTATCTTTGAGCAGCCAATAGTAAGCCTTCTTCGTCACTTTGACGAAGATAGTTGCTATGGTTACCGATCGATGGTGGGGGAAGGAAATATTTTCAAGCGCCAGTTCAAAATGAACAGAGTAGGGTGAACCGACCAGTAGTTGACCACCTACCAGTAGTTGACCATTTGAGCATAAGTTTGCAAAAAACAAGAACTGTTGTGTGTTTATTTCGAATCTGTTGCTTTGAAAACATAGTTAACATTTTATTAAAAGCTCATGCACAGTCTAAAGTTCCAGTATTGTTCTTAAAAGACGCAATAAATAGTTGAAAACACAGTTATCAACGAAGCTTCAAAGCATGCGCTCTCACTACTAGCTGTAATGGTATGGAGTATTTAGTTCAATCTCAAATCATCCAGCTAGTTTTTATTCCAATAGTTTATTGATTGATGTATTTAGGTTCTATATATTTAGTTTAATTAAATAAAACTATCATTATTTGTATAATAACCATTTAATTTTATATTTGAGGGGTGGTCAACCACTGGCTGTCTAAAATAGAAAAAGTGCTAGTATTTGACCAAAGTGGTCAACCACTGGATTTTATTCGCTTTTAAGATTTCTTTTTAAACCAAGAGCGATCTTAAAGATTTTTACCTGCAGTACAATTTTTGCTAAGATTTACTGTAAAAAAAGTTACATTTCCAGTAATTAACCAGTATTGTTAATAGGGACTCTTTATTCAATATAACTCTTTCATTGGTTCTTCACATTTCCAACACCTGCGCTTTGAAAATATGTCACTCCTCTCGCTAAGCCCTAAAATACGTACTACGGGTAGTTGGTTGGTTGGTTGTCAGACATATACGCATTTTTAGTTTTTTAGATAGCCTTCTGTAGTAAACGCTGGAATCGAACGATTCGCGGTGCAAGCGCTCGCTAGGTGGCGAATCGTACTGGTTTACAGTCTGGTTTCAAAAGGTTAAACAATAAAAACACATGTTCTACTTCTTGTTTTAGTATCAATATTTTATTTAAAACTCATATTTCCCCCGAGATCTTAGTTTTATGTAACTTAAAAAAATGATTGAAAAAAAAATGAAAATTTCAAACCCTTCTTGGGTGTCTGTAGACCTGATTGAATAAAAAATTTTAAGAATTTCTAAGATGTATTCAACAAATGTAAGATATTTTAGAAGGATTCGAAAAAACAGTTGGTTTTCAGATCATAGGATTTTCTGCCAAAAGGCCCGGGTGTTTTTATAAGAATGGAATATTAGATAAGTTAAAAACTTTAAAACCATTCCGTATAAAATTGTTAAGAAAAACTATAAACTTAAAAATTTGATAAAATTTAACATTCTTTATTTTTGTGAGTTAATTCTATAATCATCAGATTAAATGAAAGTTTGTGTAAGGGTTTCTGAAACGTTTTCTTCAAACGTCTCCGTTGCATATTTATTTTCCAGCCAACTTTAGGAAGAACACCCTGTTTTAAAGAAATGGGGAAAACTTCAGTAGGACTTAAACAAATAGCTCTTTTGGAAATGATAGGTTGCGTTGTGGATCAGTTGGTTGATTTGTGCTTGAGCTGTATATTTTGATTTTTTTCTGGAAATGGTGAATATGGCAATGGTCAATTACTGGAATAATGGTGGTCAAATACCGGATGTAAGTGGTCAACTACTGGCAAAATCTCAATTAATTGCTTTTAAAATAAATAAATAAAATTCTATAAAAGTGAAAGGAAAAATGATTATCAGTAATTATTCCTCATACCTTCATTGATATTAAACCACTGTCAATTTTTTTAGAAATTTTTTTTTCGTAGAAATAAAAATAAAAATTGGAGGAATTTCCACTAACTGGTCAATTACTGGTCGATTCACCCTATAACGGCGTAACCTGTTTAAGGTTTTTGTTGTTGTTTTTGTTGTGTGCCACTTGGAATACCCAAGCTCCACAAGGATTCAAGGCAAAGAGGGTGCGGCTCCTGAGAAAGTGAGGCCCATAAATGGCAGGAGTCCGACTTCTGCCTCATGAGATGATAGATGCTGTCACTATCTATCGCCCCCTCCACAATTTTGCCATGTTACTGAAGGGGAGGGAAATAGTCTCCAGACCCCTGGACCCGTGGTAAGCTGCGCCATGACGGACCACAGGACTTTCGGACCCACAGATTTAACGAGCACGTCCTCCGCATATACTCGATGGGTCTTTAGCAGTGTCGGGAATCGAACCCGGGACCCTCCGATCCCGAAGCCGATGCCTTAACCACTAGGCTCCCCACGGCCTAAGGTTTTTGTGAGGTTCTTATTAACAACCTGTGCTACTTTGTGATGAGGTAAAAACAACTTGCTCTAGTTGCCCCCTATAAGGTAACTGTAACCTCGCTGGAAAACCTTAAAACAAGGTTGCGGACTGAGTAAGTTGACGGGTTTCGAGAACGTTTCCAATCTGCAACCTTGTCATGCAAATTCTAATATAGTATTGCGGAAAGGTTTTTCGGCAAACCTTTTGTTTTGAGGAACCCAACCACAATGAAAAGAAAAGGTTAACCGTAAGGTTACATGCTATTTTACTCAAAGATGAATTCTGTCATCGAAATGAACTTGTCATCTATTTTATTAACCTGCGACCCCCGAAACCGTTATCGGAAAAAAGTACTAAGAAAAAGAAATCTGCATAGTGTTTTTTAGGTTATTAATTTTAATGATTTTTTTCGTGGGAAAAATGAGTTAAATTCACACACATAAGACCACTTCAATCATGACACCTCAAAAAGCTTTCGTTTCAAAAAAATTACTCCAAAGGATATTCTTCTTTTTGGTCAAAATATTAAAAATTTTCATGCACATGACATATTTTTTTGCAAATTTTTTATACTATCAACAGTTTTTTTTCACTTACAACTTCGATTGTATTTCAGTTAAAAGTTTTCCCAAAGAAGAAAGTATAATACCCACCGAAAAAAATAAAATAAAAAACTAGAAAAATTCTATTTTGGAATACAGTCGAATCCGCTTAATGTGATCGCAATTGTCCGAGATTAAACTGATAACATTATCCGATTGATAACAATAAGCGATTTTTTATCAAAAAGCAGCTAACAATGTAACTAGATTGTTTGCTTTAAAATCAAATTTACATACTCGTAATTAATGTATTTAAAACAATTTTACACTATGTATTTGACAACTTAAAATTTTTAGGTGGAAATTTAAGAGTAGTTTAATTAATAAAAATAAAATAATCGCTTACTTTGTAATTTTATTTATATAGAAAGGTCTGTCCTTTTGTGTGCACTCCATTACATCCTTTCAATCCAATAAACCACTTATTTTATGATCTGAATTCCAATAAACAAGGGGTAATCAAAATCTCTTATCAGAAACATCTGCAAGGCACCTATGGTTATTTAACCATTTCTCACAAGCATGGATTCGGACCCCCCTTGAACCGTTTTTTTTTCAATATTGTGCGGAATATTTTCTCAGTTTCAGAAAAAAGAAACCCAGATGCTCAAGGGTGGGGTAGATGATTACTTTTAGAAATTGACCTTCAAAACTAAACCCGATAGCGGACGTTTTTTAGGGGATATAGACAAATTTCGATAACATTAAGCGGCGTGTTGATCCATAGTTGATCACATTAAACGTTACATTTTACATTAAATTAAATAGGAATGATCGGGACCGGTCAATTTCGATAACATTATCCGATTGATAACATTAACCGTGATCACATTAAGCGGATTCGACTGTATTTGTATTCTTACACGCCCGCCACTCTGTAGTAGAAAATGATCGATGATAGATATATCTCAAAGCACAAAAAGACCAATACATTAACGTTAACTCAGATTTGTTTGCTCAATTTGACAAAAGCGCCATCTGTTAGCGGTTATACAAACACAACCATTATTCCTTATCGAGGAGCAATGGGCAATTCCCGCATTTATTATTTTTTTATTCGATAGAGGTATCCTAGAGAGGAATATTTGTGCAAATTTTTTTTAAACCCGATGATTATTTATTTTTTAAGTTAATTTCAATGTTTGACTTTAAAAAGAGACGCAAAATGTCCAATTGTGACGTTACTTCCATCCTATACATTTGTTTTCAACCTAATCCTATCAGAATTCAAGTAAGGCATAACGTCAGGTGTGACGTACTTCAATCCTAAACAAAGACAAAGGGCTTGTCTCGATTTTTATTTTTAGATATTTACTCAGCTAAAATTTTTTTTAACTTTTCATGTCGATTTTTGGATTTAGATCTATTTCCTTTATTTTTTTCTGGTTTCAAAAAATGCTGGTATTGCCCATTGTAGAGATTTATTTTAACCTGTAAGTAAAATCTAATATAACAACAGGTTAAATTATCGTACTAACAAAAAATGACTTGTAATTGCAGTTTATCTCTGTTAAATACTTTTTATAATACAGTTAATACTCCCAATATCCTGAACTTCGTCGTTTGGAAAAAGTGTTAGGTTTGGTTTTTATCTCAAAAAATCTTCTAACAAAATCTAAAATTAATACTTTCTTCAAAAACAATGGGCAATCCAGCATTTTTTGAAAACAGAAAAAAAATGCATTTTTCCAGTAAAGGAAATAGATCTAAAATCCAAAAATCCACATGAAAAGTTTCAAAAGAAATTAGTTAATTAAATATTTAAAATTAAAATCGCCAAGCCCTTTGTCTTTGTTTAGGATTTACATAAAAAATAAATAATCATAGTAATTAAAAAAATTTTGCGCGTATATTCATATTCCGCTCAAGGGTACCTCTATTGAAAAAAAAATAAATGCTGGAATTGCCCATTGTTTGATAATAATGAGTTGGTTCATTTTCTCTGATGTTATTAAAAACAAATATCTGAACATTTAAAACTTCCTCTATTGGAACTGTTCTGTTCAGTGTCAGTTCATCTGACATATATAATAAAAATTTTGAGAGGTATTCTTGGTAAATCCAATTGAGGTGTTTGCCGCCAAAAGGAGCTAACTCCAACAGTATTACATGGGTTGCATCACAACATTGGTTGACAGTATTACAGTACTACATTGTTGCTGCAAACACCTCAATTACTTTTTTACACACACTATGATCACTAAATTATGACTATCTAGTTTCTTCAAAAAAAGAAATTTCCTTTCAAAACGTTTTGGGAAAAACTAAATGTAAGAAAATTTTAATTGGTAATTAACTTTTATCATATTATTATATGTGGTTTTGGGTTAAATTTTAAATAATTTAATTTAATTTAATAGGTTGAAAATTGCGATTGGTAAGGAGTTCACAAATTAAAAAATTCTCTGCAAACCCTATTTTTGCTTACTTTTATTTTCTTTACTAAATTTTTTTTCGTAATAATTTTTTATATCGATGTGTATGGGTTTGAATAAAATTTATTTTATTTTGTTTGAAAAGAAATTTTAAATTTGACTTTCCATACTATTTTTAGCTAACAGTGTAATTGCATTCTATAGTGGAAGTGGAGTCACAACATATCATCAACTTCCTTTAATTGTTTCTAACGTTTTTGAACAACCAAATAATTTCAGCGCTTTGAATAAATACTAGCTATTTTTCCCTATTCCAGCTGAAGATAAATTGCTAAAAAATAATAGGGATGTTAGTCTTGGTCTCTCTCGAAAACTTTTGTCACTGAGACAAGAACAATCTGTCGGATTCTAGTCGTAAAAAACGGTCGTTTGGCATTTTATTCTGTCAACTCTCGCCAGAATAATGCTATTTTCGGAAGTGTTTTTTCAAGAGGGATAAAGTGTTCTTTTAACCAACTTCAAAAAAGAGGGGATTATGAATTGAACTTCTATGTAGTGCATAGTTTTAGCGAATCAGAACTGCTTTACTTCTTTATTATTAACTTTATTACTGTTTTCTTCTTTTTTGCATGGTAAAATTACCTGAATTTCAGGAAAACTCAACCATTAAGATATGTGTATTTTATTTTTATTAATTTTCGAATTTGCATATATTTTTAGATTTGGAAGGTTTTTTTTTTTCAAATGATTTTTTTATTCCATTTACTTTTTCTTTTATTTCCTTTATTTATTTTTTTATTTCTATCACTATTTTTAGATGATCAAAGTTACTTTTTTGTGCATCACTACATTAATATTTCTCTTCCCGTTTAATGATGGTAGGGGAAAATGTTGAAAATTGAAGTATCTTTCACATAGAAATTTATGAACTTTTGATATAAAAATAACTTCATTTTTTTTTAAAGTAATTGTCTTAAGCGGGAAAAGATCTTTAAAAATCCCGAATTTCGAGGTTGTATTTTTGCTATATATTTAGTTTTGGTCGTAAGAAGTTTAATTAGTATAAATGTATATTTTCTATGCATTAAGGAAGGAGACAGTTTAAGGAAAGTTATACCTTCGGATACTTAATTTTAGATTCGAAATTAAACAAAATATTGAATTGGCAGCAGATATTTAAGAAGGATGATATTGTATGTAAACTTGTACTTTCCCTAACGTAAAATCATATCTTTGAGTGAAAATATAAACTAAATATAATAAATTTACTATTTTTAGATGATCAAAGTTACCTTTTTGGTGCATAAATACAATATTTCTCTTAAATATTTTTTCGTGTTATAAATTTAATGATTTTAGAAGTCAAAGTTACTTGTAGAGCATCACTAAATTAATAGTTTTCTTCCCCTTTAATCATGAAATTATTAAATGGGACATACGTGGTGAATCCCTGAATATTCAACTATTTAGTTTTGATACATTAAGTCGCCAAATCTTAATTCTTATTTTTTATAGAATTTTGAATGTCAAAACACTTTATGCTGTACCTACGGACACGTTCTTGATGTCGTCGCTGTGAATTCAAACCGGCATGTCTGCAAAAATTGAGTTTTTGAGTTTTTATAGTGTCAAAAAATTCCTTTTTTTTTCGTCTATTTTTATGTCAAACCGGCATATCGCTAAGTTGAATAAAACCCAGTTGCTTCAAAACCTTCAAGGTAGAAAGATGTCCATCAATCTAAAAGTAATACAAAATGTAATAATAAAAAATGTCCCCCTACTTACAAAGGTTGGGACCAGTGTTATTCTTAGGATTTTTTTGGAGGAGTAAAAATACTCCTTGACTTTTTTAGGAGGCGTGAAATTCATTTATGAGGAGTGAAATACCGGAAATTGCATAAACTATATTATATAAAGAGACAAATCTTTTATAAAAACGTTTTTTTAATGGACAAACTGAAATAGAAAAAATGAGGATGCTATTTTGGTTTGTAACAATTATAGCATCTGTTAATAAAAGTAGAAAGTATAAACATTATAAATAAAATAATTTATTTTACATTAAACATTATAAATGAAATATTTATTTATTACAAATTTGAGTAGAAAATTTTTTTGATTTCAGTGGGGTGCCATGCATTTTTTAAGCAAAACGTTTATTAAAAATTCAAAGCGTAAAAATACGTCTGACCAGTTTTTAAAAGCGTATTTCCTATTTTCAAAGCGTGAAATACGCTCTCAGAGGCGTTAAAATTATCACTGGTTGGGACTATAGGTTGGGATCTCTAAATGGTCGTAATGGGATTTTATCTGTCTTGGAAAAATTAAAACGTGATTTTTGTCCAAAGGTACAACAGTCTCCCCTATCCTTTAATTTTCAATTTAGTGACTCAAAAAAGATATTTACACGAAAAAAAATTGCAGAAAATCTTAATGCAGTAGATAAAGGGTGTAACCAATCAGAGCCGTCAAAAAAGCCTGATTCCAGGTTAACCTCAGTTCAAGTAAGTGGTGGGTTAAAGTCCGTGAGAACTCCAAGTTCTTCATCTGATCTGTTGTACTATTACACAGCAGATCACGTTCAGTCAACCTTACAAATTTTTCATGAGCTTCCAATGGCCATTAAAAGGTTACTTTATTTTTTACTAACAATATCTAAAGTCCTCTAGTATTAGATAGTTTAATGGTTTGCCATAGAAATTTGAAGGTGTGGCGCACACTCCAGATATCAGGATTTCAGATGATTCCGACCTACTTATCCACTTCATTTTACATCCACAGTGTATTTTGTTACCTGCGTAGAAAAGATACATCTTTTTGTAACATCTTTGATACTGATAACAGCATGCAGTGTAAAAAATTTTTCTTTTAAAAAACTGAAACACACTCCCATTTCTCTTCTTTCGTTCTTTCTTTTACTTTAGAGAGGAAGGGGGTTTATCCATTTTCTCTTCTTTACCCCATTTTTTGTTCAGGTTAATATCCAAGCTTTTTCAGCCATTTTTCAAAATTATTTTTTGTTTTCTTATTTTAAGTAAAAATAAGAAAATTCCAAATCTATTCGCTGTTATTACAACTTAAACAGTGCAATGGACCCATGTCCAAGTTGCTTGGCTATTTTCCCCTCTTTGTAGTTATATTCTGTTATTTTACTCAAACAGACAGAATCCTAAGTATTTCGGACCTTAAATTGGCCTATCAAAAGTGATTTACGAAGTCGTGATTTCTAAATAAAAAATAAGGGTGAATTCTACTATGTAAGAAAGGCAAAGTTTATTTATAAGAACTATTTTGACTACGGTTGCAAAGAAAGTGTTGTAATTAGGGCAAATTACCCAACCTTGGGAATACCCTTTATGTCCCAAATTATGCTTTTCAGAAAAATCGTGATGTATATTTTTTATACGTTATCCCTATAAGTACACTGGTGTTCAAAATTAAGATAATTTGCACATTTTTTCGATTTCTCCAGATCTACTGGATAGATTTTGATGAAATTTAGTATGAACATAGGTTGATATAATACCAAATAAATAATCATTCAAAAATTGTAATACACACGCATGCTCAGAAGTAATAACCGTCAGAGTTGAAAGGTATGAAATAGCGGTTCCAGAATAGAGCAAAATAGTGGGTTTATAAGGGATATGACACCTTTCCGCTATCATACATGCCTCCTTAAAGGATTTTATAGCGTGAATAATAGTGGAGTATCCAATGTAAATTTGTAAAAGTTTTTTGTTAATTTATGGTACCAAGGTTATTTTGGTTCTTTAGGGTATGGAGAGTCCGAAAATCTTTGGTACCAATTTTTCTATTCACTTTACTGGTGTAGAGGTCAAATCAAAGGTCAAATTATGCACTTCCATATTTTGACGATTAAGCAGGTATAATTCAGTTCAAAAACCTTTTAAATTATTGAAAATTGATGGAAATAAAGTAAAAAAGTTTCTAAGCTAAAAAAGTATCAAATATTAATTAAAATTAACTAATTAATTAATTAAAATGCAAAAAATATCATATTTGCTGTTTTGTTTCCTAGGAAAGTTTAATTTGGTAAAAATACTGCCATTTGTCTATAAAAGGGTATTGGATAGTCTATGTTTAAAAAAAAGTTGGTTAGTTAATGTTTCTTTGAGGTGAGATTGACCAAGAAGCGCGCGCAACAGGGAGCAAACCAACAGGCGCTCTCCTACTGGTGTCCACTAGTGGAGTCTCCAACGGAAATTTGTAAAATATTTTTGTAAATTTATGGTACCAAGGTTATTTTGGTTCTTTTGGGTATGGAGAGTCAGAAAATCTTTGGTACCAATTTTTCTCTTAACTTTCCTGGTGTAGAGGTCAAATTATACACTTCCATATTTTGACGATTAAGCAGCTATAGTAATAGATGGCATGGTTTTAGTTCGGCCAATTAGTGGAAATGTCAACTCATGTAAGGATCTTGTTAATCAATATTTGATTATGTTAAACAGTGTAACTGAAAACTATAAGACCATTCATCTAGTTTTTGACCATATTACTCTGTGGATTCATCACTAAAAACAGCAGCACGAAATAAGCGTAAAGGAAAGAAAATTGATGACAGAGCTTGTATTAGCTCAGATAAGACGCCAATTAAAATGGGACCCTCTAATTTTCTTAATAACTCTAAAACAAAAGCTATCTTTTAATAAAAATACTCCATCATTAAAAAAGATTAGAGAAAGATATAATCGTATCTACTGAAACCATAATTCAATCAAATACCAAGATTTAGAATAATTTGAAAACAAATCATGAAGAAATAGACACCATAATAATATACCATGCTATTTATGCTACTACTTTGGGATACACTGTACACATCTTGTCACCAGATACAAATGTTTTTATTCTGGCCTTGAGACGGTACCCCCTTTTAGACCCTCTGTCATAGCTGGAATAGGGTCCGGAAAACGAATTGTTTCCCTCAAACCTATTAATGATCGTTTAGGAGCAGAACTAATTGATGCCCTTCCAGGCTTTCATAGTTTTATTGGCTGTGACACAACCGGGAGGTTCAATGGAAAAGGAAAATTAACATGATGGAAAGAAGTTCAACCTCATGTCATTGAAGCATTTGCTTCTCTTGGAAAAGCGCAAAATATATTAGATAAACATTTCATTGCCCTTGAAGAGTTCGTTTGTAGGTTATACAGATGCTCTAAAGAAATAAAGAACACTAAAGATCTTCGTTGCTACCTCTGCAAGAGATTGCAAGCTGAATCGGAGAGCCTACCAGCCTACCTCCAAACTCTCCAACCCAAGCCGCTCTTAAACACCATACACTAGAGCGCATTATCAAGCTCTAGTATAGGTCAAAGATGTTGAGCAAACCCTATCCCTTCTTTCAGAAGAGTTTTATGGTTGGAAAAAAGTCAATGAAACCTTTGTTCAAATATTATAACTGATTTGCCACCTGCTCCTGAAACTTAAGTTGAACTTACTGTGTGTGGTTGTAGCAAAAGTAAATGCACAAATGGTAGATGTTCTTGTGTTGCTGCACAGCTATCATGCACAGAAATGTGCAATTGTGAAAGGGATGAAGAAAAAGGTAAGAACTCTTTTAAATGGACTATAGAATGCATCAGACAGCGACTCCTTTGACTGTGATAAATAATTAATACTTTTCTTTTTATTATTATCAACACGTTTAAAATGAACTACTTTTGTGATGATTTAGGTTCAAAATTATGCAATTAACGAAATATTATTCTTAAATTTATTATTTTAACAAATATAACTTGATGGGATTATGGACCTTAGCAAAAGTGAGATAGAAAACACTCTTGACTTTGAAGACCTCGGGATGTTTCAAGAAATTCATTTAAAAGTTCATTAAGAAAAGAAATTATTTTAAAGGTAGTTTTAAAATGTTTTACATTTACCTGAGTAACTATACTTTGAGATATATTTCGTATTGATAGTTATTTTCTTGAAAGAAATACATTTTAATCAGTACGTTTAAGTGCTGTGGAATTTTTAATTAAATCTCATTAATTAACCGCTAATTATAAAATCTTCAATCCGTCAAAAAGTTAACTGAATAAGTGCTTTTAAGTAATAAGTTGAAAAATTACAAAAAAAGTACAAAAATTTCAATTGTAAAGTAAAAATTTTGAAATTTTGAAAAAATTAATATTTTTAATTAATTAAAATTCTAATAATTTTTTTCAAAAAATGAAAAGATATTTCAAGTATTTACTTAGTATTTCATCTATATTAAAAATTTCATATTTCTAAGATTATAAATAAGCTCATTATGTTAAAAGATCCATCATCCTTTAAAAGTTATTACTTGACCTTGTAATTAGCTTAATTAGTCTTAAAAGTTGATTAAAAAATTGGTACCAAACTTTTTTACGTTCCTTATATCATAAGTAATCCAAAAAACATCAGTGTACAAAATTAAAAAGAACTTTTTACGAAGCCCTTTTTTTCGACATTGGATACTCCACTATAAGGCAGATTATGAAATTTCCTGTTCATTAAGCCTACTTTCTCAGAAACGCCGTTTTGGGGCTCTGAAGGGTACCTGGAGGGGATAGCAAGATGCAATTGCCTTATAAAGAGTCTCTCATACCTCCTCTAAAGGGGCGAAGTCTTTGAATCAGGCTACCTATTTCATATGGCGAATATCTTCCGTTTTAATGAAAATTGAAAACCTGAGGGTCTCCATTAAGTGAAGGATTTCTATCGATTGGAAAGAAATTAAGACCGATAGAACCCCCTAAAAGCTGAATAAAGGTCTCCAAGATATCAACACAATACCTTCAACCATGATTTTCTCCTTTTGAAAGATGTAGGGAGTTTGGCATATACTTAACAACATTCTTACAAAGAGCACCAAATCTCCGATTCCAAAATGGTCAGTTTCTCCTACATTAAAGGACTGACAGAGCATTCTGATTCTTTCCACATGAGATTGCATCGAGAATCAATGGTTTAATTGATTTGAGACCAAACAGAGAGGAAAATATTCACCCTTTGAATATTACCTTATTAAAGACAATTTTTTGCATATTTTTGACAAGTTGCAGATCCCTCCCTGCCTTTGAAAGAGGAAACCTGACAGTTTCAGGTAATGTGTTGATATCTTGGAGACCTTTGTTCACCTTTTGGGGGTTCTGTCGGTCGTAATTTCTTTTCAATCGATAGAAATCCTTCACTTAATGGAGTTCATCAGGTTTTCAATTTTCATTAAAACGGAAGATATTCGCCATATGGAATGGGCAACCAGATTTAAAGATTTGGCCCCTTTAGAGGAGATATGAGGGATTCTATATAAGGCAATTACATCTCGCTACCCCCCTCCACTCCGTTTTGGGGCGCTGAAGAATATGTGGCACATATTCTTCAGCGCCCCAAAACGGCGTTTCTGAAAAAGTAGGCTTACTGACCAGGAAATTTTATTATCTGCCTTATTCACGCTATAAAATCACTCAGGGAGGAGTGCATGATAGTGAAAGGGTGTCATACCCCTTATAAACCCACTATTTTACTCTATTCTGGAACCACTATTTCATACCTTTCAACTCTGGCGGTTATTACTTCTGCGCATGCGTGTGTATTACAATTTTTGAATGATTATTTATTTGGTATTATATCAACCTATGTTCATACCAAATTTCATCAAAATCTATCCAGTAGATCTGGAGAAATCGAAAAAATGTGCAAATTCTCTTAAATTTGTACACCAGTGTATATTAAGTATACAGGGTGTTTCAAAATTGCGTTGCACGGCTTTTATTCGGAACCAGCGCCTCCTAGGGTCATGGAAGTAAGGTCTACCCCTAGGTAAGTGACCCTGGAGAATCCATTGAGATGACTTACAGCGCCCCTAGTGGCGAAATTAAAAAGTTTAAAAAATTAATTTAAAAACTAAAGAAGATAGAGCAAAAACCCCAGTGAGAGTATTGTTGCCAACGTCACGAAGAACTCACTGAAAAAATATTCATGAAAATATCTTGAATATTCGGGGAGATATTAGCATGTGAAAATAGCACTTTTTCAGGGGTCAAAAAGTAAAAAGTTCGCATATTTGCCAATTTTTCAGTGTTATTGTGTAGTTTTGTGTTTTTTTAGTTGAAAGAACAAAAAATTTATTCAAAAAAACAAAAAAATTTGCAAATATGCGACCTTTTTACTTTTTGACCCCTGAAAAAGTGCTATTTTCACATGCTAATATCTCCGCGAATATTCAAGATATTTTGA
The DNA here is from genome assembly GCA_024610705.1 of Tetragnatha versicolor. Taxonomy (NCBI): domain Eukaryota; kingdom Metazoa; phylum Arthropoda; class Arachnida; order Araneae; family Tetragnathidae; genus Tetragnatha; species Tetragnatha versicolor. Next base: position 57,928,384 of record JANDEH010000004.1, on the reverse strand, counting down.
TCAAATTTTTTTCAGTGAGTTCTTCTTGACGTTGACAACAATACTCTCATTGGGGTTTTCGCTCTATCTCCTTTAGTTTTTAAATTATTTTTTTTAACTTTTTAATTTCGCCACTAGGGGCGCTGTAAGTCATCTCAATGGATTCTCCAGGGTCACTTACCTAGGGGTAGACCTTACTTCCATGACCCTAGGAGGCGCTGGTTCCGAATAAAAGCCGTGCAACGCAATTTTGAAACACCCTGTATAAGCTTCATATTAACCCTAGTAGCACAGCTCGTCCCAAATATGTCAAGTTTACGTAACTGCAACTAGAAGTAAAGGATATTTGGCCTTACATGACGAAAATTGGACGAATTTGGAATATTGGGAAGTGGGACTTATAAGTCTCGTCGGGGCATAAAGGATTAAACCCCCGAAACTCAGAATTTTTCCTCTTTGGACCATAGAAAACGACTAAAATTTAATCAAAAATGAAAGGTTTGGGGTCAAATTCACAATATTTTTTCTGGGGGAACCCCCTAACTTAGTGTTAATTGTCTAATAAATTTTCCCTAATAAATTTCACAAAGTTATATCCAAGGTTAATCATAGTTTTAGAAACGTTGTTTCACTGATTATACTTTTCTTTTATCTTAAGTAGAAATGAAATAACATAAAGGGATCTTGAGAGGAACTGAATAGATAAAAAGTAACGTCTCGTCTATTTGAAAGTCGAAGAAGGGTTAAGTAAATTCTTAATAATAAAATCATAAATTCAATTTGAAATAGCCCTTTGTAAGGCGCCTTTGTCGTTCTACTTAAGATTTCTCATTTCCAACATTTTTATGTAAATGTATGTTTCAAGGCTCTTATTTGGAACAAACGTCTCCAAGGGTCATGTAAGTAAAGTGTACCCCTAGGTAAGTGAATCCCTTGGTAGATTTACAGCGCCCCTAGCTTCGATGTAGGAAATTTGGAAGTTTCTTTTATTTGTTAGTTAAAATATGTCTATATATTTAGCTAAAAACGTAAAAACTACATGATAACAATGAAATAGTACTTGCAAATTTTGCGAACTTTTTCTTTTTTGAGGAAGTGTTATTTTCACTTGTTAATATTTCCTTGATTATTTTTCTCATTGAAATTTTCTCTCCATCTTCCTTAGTTCCTCAATTATTTTTTTAACTTTCTTATTTTTACGCTAGGGGTGCTGTAAATCATCTCAATGGATTCTCCCTGGTCATTTATCTAGGGCAGGGATGGCGAACCTTTTTCGATCAGTGTGCCATTTATATTGCGGTTTATGATTTTCAGGTGTCAAGTGTGCCACTTGTTGTTTTTTTAATAAATTATCTTTAAACCCTTGGAAAATGAAAACCTCCTTTGAGGGTCGATAGTTTAGAACAGGAGTTTTTAACTTAAGGTGCTCAAGTGGTGAGTGGTGGGCCATAAAGTCTGTGGTGTATATAGAAATTTGTTTCGGGAGGGGCCAAAAATTATTCCTCAGTCCCTCCCATGCATCTTCAATAGGTTTAATGCAGATTTTTAATACATTTTTGGTAGAATTTGCATTTTCTAGAATTTAATCTAAGAAAAAATTTTAATAATGAAGTTTCAAGTAAAGGGGGTCTGGGGGTCCTCCCCAGTTAATTTTTGAAAATTTGACCCTAAAAACAGGGTTTTGAACAAGTTTTTGGTGCATCTAAGTCCGAATTTCTGACATTTTTAGGTAGGATTTTGATTTTCATGAGTATTATAAAAAAAGTTTGAAGTAGAAAAGGGGGGTTGGGGGGCACTCCCCCAAAAAATATTTGAAAATTTTACCCGAAGAAACTGGGTTTTAACCCAGTATACCTTGTCCGAATACTGGTATACCTTGTCCGAATTTCGGAGGGGGGTAGGGCCCCTTCCCCCCTTATAAGCCCCCTTTAGCGTAAAGTAATCAGGCTCCTTTTGCATCCATGATTTTGTTTTCTAACGGCTTAATGTCAGTTTCCTTACGTAATTATTATAAGGGCGGTTGGGACTTGCTTACCTTGCTGACAAAAGGGGAGGAGGGAGTCCAAAATGACCAAGAAAATGTTGTTGCGTAATATTTGAACGGCCCAACGGCACCTAAGAAGTGAGTGGGGGGTTCGGGGGTCCTCCCCCGAAAATGTTTTGAATTTCAGCTATAGCTAAAAAGTGTTCTGAATCTGGTTTTGGGGAGTTTTCAGGTAGTAGGAAATATCTGGTTTAGTACTAAAGTTTTTTTGTGTCATTTTTAGTGAATGTCGCGTGCCACCGAAATACCGGTCGCGTGCCATAGGTTCGCCATCACTTACCTAGGGGTAGACCTTACTTCCATGATCCTAGGAGACATTAGTTCCAAATAAAGCCGTGAAACTAACTTTGAAACACCCTGTATAAAACTTACCCCTAAACTGGAAATAAATTTTCCCTTGTAAATTACTCGTGCTACTCGCCGTCAACTCTGGAATCGTTACTATGGCGTTATTTTCAAGAACAACGTTGTACAAGTTCTGCATGCCATCAAAGAGGTCAATAGGAATACTTTCCAGTAAGTTGTCTCTAAAAGATAAATTTCACATTTAATCAGTTATCTGTGAACCGTGATAATTAACACACGGCACTGCACTTTTTACTGACGGTATGAAAGTTCAAACAGTTTTACATAAGCTTTTATACAGGGTGTTTCAAAAGTCCGTTTCGCGGCTTTTATTTGTGTCCTTTGTTTTTTTGTCCTAGGGTCACGGAAGTAAGGTCTACCCCTAGGTAAGTGACCCTGGAGAATCCGTTGAGATGGCTTACAGCGCCCCTAGCGGCGAAATAAAATAGTTAGAAAAATTAATTTAAAAACTAAAGGAGATAGATCAAAAACATCAGTGAGAGTAAGTATTGTTCCCCACGTTATGAAGAACTCGCTGAAAAAAATGTCATGAAAATATGGTGAATATTCGCGGAGATATTAGCATGTGAAAATAGCCCTTTTTCAGGCCTCAAAAAAGAAAAAGTTAGTAAATTTGCAAGTTTTTAAGTGTTATTGTGAAGTTTTGTGTTTTTTAGTTCAATGAAGACAAAATTTACTCTAAAAAATCCAAAAAAACTTGCAAATTTGTGAACTTTTTCTTTTTTGAGGCCTGAAAAAGGGCTTTTTTCACATGCTTATATCTCCGCGATTATTCACCATATTTTCATGAAATTTTTTTCAGTGAGTTCTTCATAACATTGGCAATAATTTTCTCACGGAGGTTTTTGCTCCATCTTCTTTAAATTTTAAATTAATTTTCTAACTTTTTTATTTCACCGCTAGGGGAGCTGTAAATCATTTCAATGGATTCTCCAGGGTCTTTTACCTTACTTCCGTGACCCTAGGACACGTTGTTTCTAGAGTGCCTAGATCAGGCATGGCCAACCCGCGGCCCGCGGGCCGCATGCGGCCCTCCGGGTCATTTTGTGCGGCCCGCGAAGCTCTCTGAAAACTCTCCAAAAAGTAGCTTCAAAACACTTTTTAGCACACTAAAATTCAAAATTTTTTCGGGGGAGAACCCCCGACCCTCCATATACCTCTTAGCAGGCTTTGCCAACCCGCGGCCTGCATGCGGCCCGTTTTGAAATAATTTTGTGGTCCGCAAGAATTTTTTTAGTCAAAAGTTAGTTTTAGGGTAAGTTATGGCCACCCCCCCAAATTCGGACAAAGGGTACCAAAACACGTTAAAGTCTGTTAATTTGAGTCGTATTTCCAAAAAAATTTCTGGGGGAGGACCCCCAGATCCCCCTCTAGTACTAGGAACTCTATTGTTCACAACTTTTTTAGGGTATTAGTTCAGTCAGGTGCAATTCCTAACTAAAAATATATTTTATTTAAGCACTAGCGCTAAAGCGCTAGACCCGGGCTTCGCCCGGGTTTCCGTTTTTTAATAAATATCATCAGGTGCGTTACAGATGGGTTTCGCCAGTCCATTTTTAAAGAAAATTATTCTGGTGTGTTACAGAGGGGCTTCGCCAGTCCAAATGGGGAAATAGTTAAATAAAGGATCTATTTTAATGTTTATGTTACAACAATGGATTTTAAACTTCAACAATCGATTTCAATCTGCAACAATCGAGAATATGCCTGCAACAATTAAAGTTACATCTTCTTTACAACAATGTGGTTTTGCCCTGAAGTTAGGCATGAAATATGGGTTTTCAAGCATAAAATGAGCCAAAAAAGTTGTTAGGATGCTTCGATTTTAAATTATTATTCTTCAGAAACCTTCCTTGGAGCGAGTAGATCAACGTGGTATAGTTTAATAGTTAATGTAGGTTCGAAAAGTTTAAAACTATAAAGGACATACATACATACATACAAACATACAGACAGACAGACAGACATTGATTTTTATATATATAGATTGAACCAATTAAATATGCATGGGGGAATGAGAAAAAGATTTGGGTGTACTTTTTCCCGATGCAAAAATCTAGCTGTAATTTTTAGAGAAAATTTGGGTCCTCCCGAAATAAATTTCTATAAGCGCCACAGGCTCCTTATAGTTTCGAGTGATTCCAAGTGTTTTTAACGGCACCTGTATAGTTCCTATGGATATACTACAGAAGGTATTCTTGGGGTTGCTCCGTAAGGTAAATTTAAATGAATATTTAATTTAGGAATCTGTGAAACTAAGCAAAGGATCAAAGAAACTCCTTTATTTATATACCTAATTTATTCAATTTACTTCACTGTCATTCTGTGCTCCTAATATCCAAAAATTTTATATGCGGCCCGCGAGAGTATTGCGGTTTTCCAAAGTGGCCCTCAACAACATTTGGGTTGGCCACCCCTGGCCTAGATAGTGACAAGAGTGGCGACAACCGAGAGACGAACGCTGATTGGTCGGGTGCCGCCTCAGGCTATTTGGAAATCGCTCCCATAGACTTAACACGGAGGATGCGAGAAGCTCTTCAAAAATAGCCGAAATCCTTCAAATAAAGATATGTATCATTTGGCACCCTTGAAATTTTCATTGATAAATGTTTAAAGTTTATGACTGTCCTAAAAAAATTCTCCAAAAATGTCGGCTTTTTATGCTTTTTCCATTATTTTACTCCGCATGGCTATTTAGTAGTCGTCAATTAAGCAATCGTAACGTTTTTAAAGAGAAATAACTGCAGCAAAATGTCTGAAATACTTTCACTTTGAGTAATCTATAAAATATATTGTGTTTTTTTGTTGGTTTAATATCATTAATGTGAAATAAATGCATTTGGTGAAAGCTGTAAACAATGCCCACGTGCAGAAGGTTTGGCGTTGCTTTTTTACCGCCATTTCGCCAATCTGTACTATTCCTGTTCACGTTCATGGTTATTATTTTGTGTGAAATACTTCAGATTTGAAATGTTTTTCCCATTTAAAATTGACTTCTAAAATTGTACATTTGTATTAGGTAGACCGATTAGAATTCCAGCTTTTTTATGCTTTATTTTACAAAGTTAAAAAAGAATTAATGAATGCGTATTGAAATGAATTGTGTAAATTTTTCTCACAATTTGTGTGTGTGTTCCAGACTATTTTTTAAATAAAATACTGATTTGTAAAATTTAGATGACTTGTATTTTTTACCACTACTACTTTAATGAATTGAAATTTAAGCTTAGTTTGTGGATTAACCTACTGCTTTTCAACAACAAATTTCATCATGTTTAAAAATAACTAAATATTATTTATTTAAATAACATAATCTTGAGTTTCATAAAGTATAATTTATAACACAAAAATTAAAGGAAATAAGATTGCTCTAAGTAGGCTAAAAATCTTGACCCTATTTTGTTTTATGTTTCAGCTTTTATAACAAAGATTTCTGAAGAAAAGCTGCACTTAATATCAACTATAAAAAACATTAAATTCTAATCTAGGTAATGTTTTTGGTTTAAGGTATCAAAAACTTTGATACTTTTTTAGAAGATTAAACTCTTTAAATTAACCCCAAAATTGCGTATTGAAACTACAGTATGATGCTTTAAAAAATTCATAAATGAATACGAATCGACGAAGAAAAATTCCGAATTATTGTGTAATAAATCGGAATTGTAAAACCCGCCCTGGTATGCCAAAGAAGCGATAAAGATGCCAGCATGGCTAAGTTGAGTTTCTTCCGTTTCTTCCCTTGGCAACCCATCCGAGCTTCCGCGCGTGCGCAAGACTCAGTTGTCGCCACTCTTTCTAATACAGGCACTCTAGTTGTTTCTAGACGGAACATGCGCGCGCATCCCCATAGCGGTGAGCCAGTGCTTGTGTTGAAACATCTCCCATCCCAAAGTCACGTGTGGGCTCTGGGAACGGGATACGTCGGTTTGATTCTGGCCAGCTGGCTTTAGCACGTGATCGGCGTCACGTGATTAAAATGCTCCAATATCTATACCTACTAGGTAACGCGGAATGGGGAAAACGGCGGAACATGTTTCAACGCAGGCCAAGCCCGCTTGCTCCGTCTATCAATTCCAAGGTCTATGTTGTTTCTAAATAAAAGCAGGGAAACGGACTTTTGAAACACCCTGTATGATGTACGATATATCTATATCTGGTTTCGATAGAACTGTCTAATCTGGTTTCATCCTGTAGAAACCAGATATACGATATATACGTATATCTGGTTTCTACAGGGTGTCCCATAAATAATGGGTCACACTTCTAGGGGGGTTAGTAGACACCTAGACGAGTCAGAACCACATAGGATTTGGGGGTCCCAGCCAGACCAAATCCCAAGGAGTTAAAAATGGAGCGACACCCCCAAAAAATTATTGAAAAATCCAATTTGTAGAAGAACCACTATTGATAAAAATTTAATTATGGTCTCAAAAATTGTGGTTTAATTTTATCTTTAAAATTATCTTAAAAGTTTTCAGTTTAAATTTTTTTATTACAAAAATGTTTAAAAACCACAAAAAAATGTGAAAACTCTGTCAAAACTTTATTTCTCAAAAGATAGGATTTCGAAGTACAAAATGAGGTTTAGGCAGAATTTTCACATATTTTTGTGATTTTTTAACTTTTTTCATAATAAAACAAATTTTAAAGTGAAGACTTTTGAGATAATTTTAAAGATTATATTAAACCACAAATTTTGAGACCATAATTAAATTTTTACCAATAGTAGTTCTACAAAATGAATTTTTCAATAATTTTTGGGGGGTGTCGCTCCTTTTTTAACTCCCTGGGATTTGGTCTGAGATCCCCAAATCCTATGTGATTCTGACTCCTCTAGATGTCTACTATCCCCCCTAGAGTTGTGACCCATTTAGAGATGGGAATGGCCGGAAAAAAACCGGAAACTTTGGGAAAAAAACCGGTTTTTTTCCAGTTTTTTTCCGAAGGGTTTATTTCTTTCCGGAAAAATTGAAAATGTTAATTTAAAATACTTTATTTAGAATATATTTTATAACCGATTTTTATATACTTTATAACCAATATCAATTAAAAGATTATTTAGATCAGTGTTTCCCAACCTTTTTCGGTCCATGCCCCACCAAAGCCTTTCTAAATTTTCCATGCCCCCCTCGGTCTCAGTGGCATATATACTAGAAACATATTTTGAGAGGGAGCCGAAATTATTTCTTAGCCCCTCCCTCCTTTAATAAGTCTAATGAAGCTTTTCAGAAAATTTCTGTGTAGAACCTGCATGCATGCGAAAGAACTAAATCAAGTTATGAGTAATTAAGTTCTAAGTACCAAGGGGGGTCTGGGTATTCTCCCCCAGCAAATTTTCTAAAATTTAACTGTAGGAAGTAGGTTTTAACTAGTTTTTTACCCCTAGTTGGGAAATTTTGGATATAAATTTTTAGGTAACATTTGCATTTTGATGAACCTAATGTAAAAAAGTTTCAAATATAAGTGTTCTAAAAACAAAGAGATCTTGGGTCATCCCCCAGAAAAGGTTTGGAAATTAGACTCTAAAAACAGGGTTTCAACTTGGTTTTGATACATACCTACTGGTCCAGATTTCAGACATACATTCTCAGATAGGATAATAGGATCAGATTTTGATAAACTTCTTTTTAAAAGTTTTTTTTTTAATTTTCCCCCTGGATTGTCCCCACCTGGGGGGCAATTTGGTTGAAAATTTTCAAATTGCCCCCCTAGAAAATGATATTGCCCCCCGGTGGGGCGTGCGACCCACGTTGGGAAACACTGATTTAGATGATAATCTTATACAATAAAGTACTTAAGAATTAAGTTATAACCATATAATAAGCATTTTTTTTTTCACAAAAAAGTTGGATTCCACTCGGGAAAAATTGAAAATTTTTAAGTTGGTATGCATTTAAAAATTTTTTACATTCACAAATGTTTTCTCATTTGATATTTTTTACACTCAATATTTACATGAAAACACAAATTTGGAAAAAGTAAGCTGCAAGATAAATTATTTTAACCTCTAAGTGTTATTTATTTTACTTTCTAAAAACAAAAATAATTATGCAATTCAAATTAATATCAATAATACCAATTAGGATTAGAAGAAATTTAAATTTGGTATTCTTATATATTAATTATAAAATGCAGCACTTTAAAAATATTTTAACCAATAAATCAGATTGTCTAACAATCATAAGCATATGAAGTGACTTACTAATACTTCTTCAAGTTTCTCTGCCTTATCTGAATTTTAAAAAAAATTTAGATCAGATTTCAAAGTTTGGGATTATTGGAGGCTTTTTACGGGGTTGCTTAAAAAAATATTTATGGTGTATGAGTATTTTTTGAACAATGAACACATTAATATCAGGAAAATTAAATAAAAAAAGTAAGTTACAAAAATATTTACACGAAACAATGAACGATTTTTAAATTTTTTTATATAATGACTTCAACATTTTTTTTAATTGGCAGATTGTAATTAAAACTTCTCAACTTTTCTAAGAAAACATGATTGCAATGATTATGTGCAAAAGGTTAGGATCAATTATGTATATTGATGTTAAATATTATAGCTAACATCTGTTATTTGTTATTGGATCATGTATACAAAATTAATTCATCAATTATACTTAATGTTTAATAGATAAATATTAAATTAATGTTATTTATTACAATCACATGCTTTATATTTATATTGCATATATTATTTTATTGTTATAAAAACTGTAGTTTTTTTTAGTTTTAAAATTACTCGTAAAATGCTGCATATTTTTATTTCAAAAGAATTATTTTTAATTAATTTTTAATTATTTAATAACTTACAATATATAATGACTAATGATTTTTTATACAACGAATGATTATTTAGCTTCTAAAAAAATATGTATTCAAAAACCGCTCTTTTCTAAGCAAAAAGGTCAATTTTTCCGACTTTTCCAATTTTTCCGGAAAAAAACCGGTTTTTTTCCTGTTTTTTTCCGCCTTCCCAAAATTTCCGGAAATTTTCCATCTCTAGACCCATTATTTATGGGACACCCTGTATAATTATAAAAACCAGAGAGATATATCAACCTTTCGAAAGAGTTCGCTTTAGCGAAAGTTATTGTTTGACGTTGTTTTATTATATTCGATTGCAACTTAAGTTGAGCCTGACGTCACGGCCAAGCGGAAGAAAATCTGAGTAAACAGAAAGCCTGCTGGGTTGCTGTACTCAGTTGCAACTTAACTTGAGCCTGTAGAAATATGCCGAGACCAACCAAAGAAGGTAGTTCCTGTTCCCCGCACGTGTCTGAATTTTGAGGGAAATTTAGAGCATAGAGATTTTGAATAATGATTAGTTTTTTAAATCCACGTATAAGCATCTTTTCATCCCGATATGCATAAAATGTTCAGCATTATTATTTTTTAAAGTGGCGTAGCGCGTAGTAGTACTACTCGCTCTGCTTCGTAGAAGAAGTTACATTTTTAAACATGGTTTTTCGTAATAAATACCGGAATCTAACAATTACACTGGTGTTCAAAATTAAGATAATTTGCACATTTTTTCAATTTCTCCAGATCTACTGGATAGATTTTGATGAAATTTGGTATCAGCATAGGTTGATAAATAATACCAAATAAATAATCCTTCAAAAATTGTAATACACGCTTGCGCAGAAGTCATAACCACCAATATTGAAAGGTATGAAATAGTGGTTCCAGAATAGAGCAAAATAGTTGGTTTATAAGATAAGGGGTATGACACTCTCTCACTATCATGCATGCCTCCTTGAGTGGTTTAATAGCGTGAATACGGCAGATAATAAAATTTACTGGTCACTAAGCCTACTTTCTCAGAAACCCCGTTTTGGGTCTCTGAAGGGTATGGGGGGGTAGCGAGATGCAATTGCCTTATATAGAGTCCCTCATAACTCCCCTAAAAGGGCAAAGTCTTTTAATCTGGCTGCCCATTCCATATGGCGAATATCTTCCGTTTTAATGAAAATTTCTAACCTGATGAGCTCCATTAAGTGAAGGATTTCTATCGATTGAAAAGAAATTACGACCGACAGAACCCCCAAAAGGTGAACAAAGGTCTTCAAGATATCAACAAATTACCTGAAACTGTCAGGGTTCCTCTTTCAAAGGCAGGGAGGGATCTGCAACTTGTCAAAAATATGCAAAAAATTGTCTTCAATAAGTTAATATTCAAAGGGTGAATATTTTCGTCTCTGTTAGGTCTCAAATCAATTAAACCATTGATTCTCGATGCAATCTCACGTGGAAAGAATCGGAATGCTCTGTCAGTCCTTTAATGTAGGAGAAACTGACCATTTTGGAATCGGACATTTGGTGCTCTTTTTAGGAATGTTGTTAAGTCTATGTCAAACCCCCTACATCTTTCAAAAGGAGGAAATCATGGTTGAAGGTTTTGTGTTGATATCTTGGAGACATTTATTCACCTTTTAGGGGGTTCTATCGGTCTTAATTTCTTTTCAATAGATAAAAATCCTTCACTTAATGGAACTCCTCAGGTTAGAAATTTTCATTAAAACGGAAGATATTCGCCATATGAAATAGGCAGCCAGATTCAAAGACTTCGCCCCTTTAGAGGAAGTACGAGGGACTCTATATAAGGCAGTTGCATCTTGCTACCCCCCTCCACATCCCCTTTAGAGCCCCAAAACGGGGTTTCTGAGAAAGTAGGCTTAATGAACAAGAAATTTTATACTCTGCCTAATTCACGCTATAAAATCACTCAAGGAGGCATGCATGATAGCGGGAAGGTATCATACCCATTATAAACCCACTATTTTGCTCTATTCTGGAACCGCTATTTCATACCTTTCAACTCCGGCGGGTATTACTTCTGCGCTTGCGTGTGCATTACAATTTTTGAATGATTATTTATTTGGTATTATATCAACCTATGTTCATACCAAATTTCATCAAAATCTATCCAGTAGATCTGGAGAAATCGAAAAAATGTGCAAATTCTCTTAATTTTGAACACCAGTGTATATCTTTTCTGCCAAATATGCAAGTTTCATTGCTAAAAAAAATTTGCGATTGAAATCCGCGAATATGCGGGAGTAACATTGGTCAACCGCGAATATGCGAGGGGCAACTTTATAACAAGATTTATCTGCAGCACAAAAATAACGACAAATTATTTCGTAGCACAGCTGACAAGATTGGTTGAATTATTACAGTGAACATGATTGAAGATTAAAGAAAAAAACACAAAAACTCACCCCAAATCTATCGTCCGGATACGTTCCCAAGGCACTGGGAAAGCATCTCTCGTAATGTTCCTCAGGCCCGATTTAGTAAGGGCAAAGTATCTCAATAATACGAAATCAGAAAAGGCGCGACTCAAGACATCTGTCGTCCTTGTGTTCACTAGACGCAAATCCGTCATCATCATAGGATAAGCATAATTATAATGGAATAATCTGTCATGGATGACAGGTAAGGGCACACCCGATATATGCAGAATTTTCGATCCGGTATACGAAATCAAATGGAAATCGAAACCCTGATTAACAACGATGTTTCTTAAAACCAATTTTTCGAAATACGCTTTTGTGGGTTTGGAATCGAACAGATTTTGGAAGATGCTGTCCGCGATTTCCAAAGTTTTGAATCTGGCACCTTTCAGAATTGCACTCGGTATAAACATCATTTTACAATTGGTGAACTGCAAGAGATCCAGTCTCCACCCAGGAATTCTTTTTGTCAAATCTTCTAGGTCTTGTGGGGCTTCGATCCCATCGCATGTCACCAAAGTCATGGAACTGTTAGTGTGACACTTGCAAGGAGACACCATAGAAGCTGGGGGACACCTTTGCTCACAATTAACCTTCCAAACGATGGACAAAACAACAGCCAACAACAGGGTACAATTTCTCCAAGACATGGTTCACCTGAAGTAATTCACTATTTAATTGTAACTATTCACTAGCAGCTCGACAATTGTTTTGCTACCATTCACTAGTGCTTCCACGCGTTCACCTCCCGTTTCTAGTTCGATTGAGTATATGTTTTTAAACCGAGACAGTGAACACTTATCGGATTGATTATAAGTAACCGAAAACCTGCTGAAGAAGCAGTAAAATCAACAGAAAATTACTTTTTAAAAAAAATTCAGATTAGCTGATTTTAGAGTCGATAGATTGCTTATCGAAATGAAGCGAGAGTGCAAGCGTGGGTGATTTTTATGAATTGGGGTTGAAGATGGGAGAAAACATAAAAATCTATCTTTAATGTAATGTATAAAAATGATACTATAAATCAAGGGTCCGGCAAGTAATTTCACGCGGGGTAAAAATAATTGTAAATATTTTTATCGAGGTATAGCGAAAAAAAAGTTACTTAATTAGTTTTAATTACTTATTTTTAGATACACTGATAGAAGAAACATAGATGCAATTTGAGTACTGTACGCTATCTTCTTATTTAAATAGTTAAACTAAACAAAACTCTTGTTAAATGCTGCTGAATTCATTTCATATTACAGAAATACTATTTATAAAATCAAATTTACTTATATTAAAAAGCATTGATAAAAAAACTGATAATGCTATCAATAAAACGAATGAATTTCGTCAGCAAGAGAATGTTAAAAGTTAAAAGGATGACCAGAAGGATTCCCAAACCATTAATTAATAAAGTAATAAAAAAGTTAAAAATTAGGATTCTCGATGGGATCTTACTTCCATGACCCTAGGAGACGCGTTGTTTTCAAATAAAAGCCGTGAAAGATACTTCTGAAACACCCCGTAGATTTTACTTTATAAATTAAAAAATGAAGATAAAAGTCGGTATAGTGCCCTTTTAAGAAAAATTTTCGCTTTAATTTTCAATAAATATCAAACGATTTGCTTGGAAAAGGTTATAACTGGATCTTCTTACGTTTTAAGTACTTATAAAAAACATAATTAGAATGGAGGAAATATTTTTATTAATTACTACTCTAAGCTGTTGCTGTTATGTCGGCATAATTTAAGCAGCATCAAAGTCGCACAGGCCTGTGTTAGCTTAACCACCAAGAAAAGTTTTTTGAACCGAGACACTCATAAACAGCATCCATCAGAAAAGTTTTGACGAGAAAAAAAATTCCGTATTCTCGTCAAATTCCAAACCGTATTCTGTGCTATCTGATTATCGGTTAACAGCATTTAAAGAAGGATTTCACCGATCAGAGTTGACGATTCCTTCTTGAATTGGTAGTTAACCGCTGATCAGGAAGCCCAGAATACGGCAGTAAGAGTGCACAAAGAAAACACCTTTTCAATCCTATATCGCCCGAAGACTACCATTAAATCTCAGAGAAAACTTGGAATGGTCGAAACTGAAAGAGTTGAGACTCTTCTAAGTATTCGCCGAATACCAACGACCCTGTGAATGGAAGATACACACCACTTGCTACAACCCCCCCCCCTTCTTAAAATCCAGTTCTAACTTTCCAACCTCATCCAAAACTGGACTTGGAATAGTTTAGCCAGACATAACCTCTGGATCACCCAGCATTTTCACCAGCCATCATTTTTTTCTCAGACCATTTCTACTTTGACATTCCTTTTTCACAATAATAGGCAAAAAAACAGGCCGATTGTGATTCATGATTTCGCGAGGAACGGGGGAAGGACATGCCCCGAAAAGTCACGTTCTCCCGAAGCCCGTTTTCCCGGGAAAACAGCTTATTTCTGAAACATAAGTTCGGTTTTATGCATTCCGAAAAGAGACAGCAAGCGTCGCCGTTCCCGGCGATAGAGTTATTTAGATAAAGCTTCGGGAATGCGAAGGCGTGTTTATGCGTTCGAGGAACATGCGCTGGGAACGATACACCCCCGAAAGACTGTTCGGGAATCCGATTTCTCCCCGGGAGAAATGCTCTCTTTTTAGGCGGGGGAAAATAGCTCAAAAAAGGGCCGAACCTCAAACAAATTCCAACAAAAGGTTTTCCAACGGTTTTGGACTCTACTAGGTGTCCTTATTGACCAAAAAAAAGTTTACCACAATCTGACAACCGGAAGTTGTTTTTTTTTTAATTTTTTAAAAAAATTTAAAATCCATAAAAAAACGATAAATAGGGCGAAACAAAAACTTTTTTCGGTGTTAAATTATATATTCGATGATAGTTGACATATCTAAGCGAAGAAATTCATAAAAATTTCATTTATAAGAATCTCGCAACCATTAAAGTGCATTTTCCAAGATGGCGGCCTACGTTTTCATTAAATGACAGTTAAATCGGTTTTATCGAGTAAATTCCATTAATTGCGATGAAAGGCGATGTTAATTAACTCAATAACTTCAGATAATGCTGTAAATTTGGTCTATCCGATTGAAATAATAAAAAAAACAAGCAAAAATACGCGCATATCTGCGGAGGTTCCGAGTCCCGATTTCACTGGGTATAGTCATTTTAAAAGTTTATTACAGCTTGGAAAAAATTCCAACAAGCATTTTCTCAACGGTTTTAGACAGTACTAAGTGTATTTATTGCCATGTAGAAAGTTTATTAGAATCTGACAACCGGAAGTGGGTTTTTTTCAAGATGGCCGCCGATGCTTCAAATAAAGAGATATTCGGGAAAGAACCATAATTTAACAGCTATGAAAATTTTTTATGGGTTCAAAAAACAAATACAAGGTACTAGTCAAGTTTTCTTATCATACTTATAAATATAAATTTATTTTACAAAATCTAGAAACCAGAACAGGGCTTATTTCCAAGATGGCGGCGTACGTTATTTTCTAAATTGACGGCGTTTTGTAAAGGTTCATCAAATTAAAGAAAAAATTCCAACAAGCATTTTCTCAACGGTTTTAGACAGTACTAAGTGTATTTATTCTAGTTATGAAAGTTTACCAGAATCTGACAAACGGAAGGGGGTTTTTTTCAAGATGGCCGCCGATGCTTAAAGAATAGAGGTATTCGTAAAAAAGCCCTAATTTAAGTGTTATAAATTTTTTTATGGGTTCCAAAATTAAATATTAGGTTCTTAATTTTAGGTAAAAAAGTCTAAAGTTATCAAGTTTTTATTTCATACATATCAGAAGGTATTTTTTCGCTAAATATTCAATTTTCTAGGCTTTTCTAGTTTTTTAAGCATCAGCGGCCTTCTTAAAAATAACCCACTTCCGGTTGTCAGATTCGGGTAGACTTTTGTAACGACAATAAATACACTTAGTACTGTCTAAGACCGTTGAGAAAATGCTTGTTGGAATTTTTTCTTTAATTTAATAAACCTTTAAAATTATCCAGTATGCGCCGGCAATTCCGAAAGAAACCTAGGCCTCCATCTTTGAAATAAGCCCTATTCTGCTTAAAAGATTTTATAAACGCAATTTATATTTACCACTATGATCAGAGAGCTTAACTATAACCTGATATTTGATTTTAGAATTCATAAAAAAATTTTATAGCACTTAAAATGGAATTTTTTCCCGAATATCTCTTTCTTTGAAGCATCGGCGGCCATCTTGAAAAAACCCACTTCCGGTTGTCAGATTCTGGTAAACTTTCATAACTAGAATAAATACACTTAGTACTGTCTAAAACCGTTGAGAAAATGCTTGTTGGAATTTTTTCTTTAATTTGATGAACCTTTACAAAACGCCGTCAATTTAGAAAATAACGTACGCCGCCATCTTGGAAATAAGCCCTGTTCTGGTTTCTAGATTTTGTAAAAGAAATTTATATTTATAAGTATGATAAGAAAACTTGACTAGTACCTTATATTTGTTTTTTGAACCCATAAAAAATTTTCATAGCTGTTAAATTATGGTTCTTTCACGAATATCTCTATTTGAAGCATCGGCGGCCATCTTGAAAAAAACCTACTTCCGGTTGTCAGATTCTGGTAAACTTTCTACATGGCAATAAATACACTTAGTACTGTCTAAAACCGTTGAGAAAATGCTTTTTGGAATTTTTTCCAAGCTGTAATGAACTTTTAAAGTGACTATACCCAGTGAAATCGGGACTCGGAACCTCCGCAGATATGCGCGTATTTTTGCTTGTTTTTTTTATTATTTCAATCGGATAGACCAAATTTACAGCATTATCTGAAGTTATTGAGTTAATTATCATCGCATTTCATCGCAATTAATGGAATTTACTCGAGAAAACCGATTTAACTGTCATTTAATGAAAACGTAGGCCGCCATCTTGGAAAATGCACTTTAATGGTTGCCAGATTCTTATAAATAAAATTTTTATAAATTTCTTCGCTTAGAAATGTCAACTATCATCGAATATATAATTTAACACAGAAAAAAGTTTTTGTTTCGCCCTATTTATCGTTTTTTTATGGATTTTAAAATTTTTTAAAAAATTTAAAAAAAAAACAACTTCCGGTTGTCAGATTGTGGTAAACTTTTTTTTGGTCAATAAGGACACCTAGTAGAGTCGAAAACCGTTGAAAAACCTTTTGTTGGAATTTGTTTGAGGTCAAACCGTATTTTCCCCCGCCTATTTTGAAATGAAATCGGCTTGGATGGAACCCTTTTTACCCCGTTTCGATGTGCCAGTTGGAGAAGTAACTCTTATTGGAGGGTGGGTTTGGGACAAATATATTGAGTCTTCGATAAGGTTTAGCTGCAAGTAGAGGAGTTGGCTTATATGCACTAATTGGAACGTCTGCCAGGGATATTCCAAGCTTTTGTAATGATCATCACCAGTCCAGAATAATATACGCGAATGGGCGTTCGCAGAAAATTTTGCCATCTGCAAAAAATTTTTGGCAGAAAAACTACAAAAAAAAATTTTTTTTGAAATTTTTCTGCAGAATTCAGAGGAGGCTGCTCATATGAGCTGATGATAGCAATAAATGGGCCAAATCCCCTTGTGACTGTTGTGTCTGAGGCTATGGAAAGCTATTTCTCTAAACAAGAAAACTGACACTTCGTTTAAAAATCCATTAGCATTAAAGAATGGGCAGTTTCAAAAACCTCTGACAAATTAATGAACCGGATTTCAGCTCTCCCCTTTATGGAATAATTTATCTCTTTTGTTCAGAGAAAATATGTTCAAATATATTTTAAAACTTTGATGGAATTATGCTTTGAAAATTCAGATTAAATTTCTTGATATGTACTATTTGTTATAACTTGTCATTTAAACTATCTGTATTTTGTAAATTTTCAGCTTCAGGTTAAAAAGGTTTAAAATAGAGTAGATTATTACTTAAATTATATAGTTAAAATAGAAGCGTATTTAGTGAAATTGTTATATGCTTTCAGTAAAAAGTAAAACATTAAAAAAAAGAATGTTAAGATTTAAAAACACTTTAAAAAACTTCCCCTTGGCAGCTAATACGTATTTTTAAATTCTCATTATTCGTTATTGCGTATAAAAAAGGTAAATTCTTGCAGAAAATTTTTTGGAAAAAATTTGAGTTCGCTGACAGGTAAAAATTTTATATGAGTATGGTCATCACACTGTAAAAACTATCTGTAAATCTTTCAAAAATTAAATCTGTTCTTAAGATTTGACTTTTTTATGTTTTTCTTTATTTGTGATGTGGCTGGTTTTAGTTCACATAGAAATCACGACGAACCCAGTGACTACAAAAGATAAAAATACACAATTGGATGCAAACTGCATATTTTTACTTTTCGAGTATACTTCACAGCAACGTTTCCTGAACCCAGTACGTCACTACGCGGAAGGAGAAAGTGGGTACACACAAAGCCTGTTGGGTTGCTAAGAGGAGTTTCGGTACGCAAATCGGGATAAAAAGGCACTATATATACATAGGTTTAACGAAATAATCGTATTTTAAAATTGACGTCCTTCGTTTCACTCGAAATTCAGACACCGCGATGGGAACTACTTTGACGTAGTTGGGTCAACTGACGTTACAGTCTACTATAGTTGGTAATTGATTTATAAAATGTGTCAGTCTTTTTTGGGACACCCTACCATCTAAAGATGTTTTTAACTGTGTAATAACTAGGGTGGGTCGAAATGACACTCTTTTTTTCAAAATCAGCTTTTGGGTTGTAGAACAGATTTTTGGTCAAATGGCTTCAAAAAAACATTACTTCCCATTCTTTTGAGAGAACAAAAATCAAGTACTTTTTAAGGCTCATTTCTTTTTCCATGGAGTAACATAGAAAAGTGGAAAATTCATTTATGAGCAGATACTCGCTTCTTCAAACTCATCACTATAATTCATTTGTTTTTAATTAAGTCACATAGAAAAATTAAAGTAAATTATACACTTCTGTTCTACAATTTAAAAAATTCTATTTGTGTTTAAAAGAAGCTATAACAGGAATTGAACTAGTATTTGGATCAAAAATGAACTTTCACTCAAAATATTTCAAATAAAAATCAAGGACTTTGCACTAAATTCAAGTATTTTCCAGGGCCCTTGAAAACAAAAATGAAATTTAATTAGTTTTCAAGGATTTTCAAGGGAACCAGTAAAAATAAAACCCCTTTAAAATATTTTTTTTTCTAAATCTGCTTAAAGCTGGTGTTGAATTTTGAACAAATAACTTCAATAAAATGTTAAACTTTCTGCTAACAACTTGTACCTTAAGAAACAAAAATTTTAAAAAATTCATTAAGTTCATTAAAAATGAGTTTTGCTACTTGATGTTTGGGTTAATTTTAAAATTTAATGCCAGATTACTTCAATAAAATGCATAAAAAATTTCAGCTCAATAAACCCAAATTAAAATTTCATGGATATCTCATTTCAGACGCCCAGGTCACAATGCTGGAAAAAATATGGTATCAATCCGTAATTTATCAAATGTTTTATTGAAGCCATTTGGCCTAAAATTCACTTTGATTGCAAGCAAATTTTTTTAACTGATTTTTACACAATTTTTTCAGATAATAGTGCTTTGTTTTATAAGTTCCGAGTCAGTAGCAAAAAAAATTTTTCAAGCTGAAAATTTTTTAATGCTTTATATCCCATTGGCCAAAAATCCACACCTACACCATGTGAAAGTGGAACGCCGTAAGTTTTTTTAATCCCCAACTCTACTGTGTAACTTTGAAATTGGATAAGTCTACAAGTCTACATATTAATATACCATAAAGTGATGCAAACTGATTAGATAAAATCTATTTATTACACTTCTATTTACAGGGTGATAATGTACACACAAGTCTTTGGCAGCAAAATCTCAGGCATCTTATGACATTAAGGAGTGGTGAAGAAATTTTTGATGGAAGGTTGATCTTCGGGGGGAGGATAAAATGCAATCCTCTTACCCTAGAAAAAAAGCCCAGGGTAAACAAATTATTTTGAGAAAAAAAATAATTTACTTAATGGTAAAAATAGACCATATTTGTCAGGATCAGAAAGTAAAAATTTATAAAACTTAACTGTATAAATGGGGATTTTAACCCTTTATTTACTGACGGTACTTGTATGGTACAAGTTTAGAACTGCTGATGGGTGGCGAGTTTTGGCTATTTGGCGCCATATTTAGAAGCCACATAATTCACTTAACATTAGTTGGGGTAAGTGATTTTTATCGTTAAAAACTTGGCTCATCAGCTGTTCTAAACTTGCGCAGAAAATAATGTGGTAAATAAAGGGTTAAATGTTTAAATTTTACCAAAAACAGATAAAACTGATTTTAAAGTATACTAGGTGGCCACAGAAAACTTATTTCAAAATTCCCTAGTAATCCAGGTTTTCCCTGATAATCTGGTATGATTTTCCCTGATATTTTTTATAAATATAGTACATTTTAATCATCTAGAAAACGAGAGAATGGCTGTAAAAATCGGGAGAGCAGGAGAAATTATGTAAATAAGATTAATATAAGAGATATTAATATAAATAAGATTATTTTAAGACTTTTTTTCACATAAGGATCCTTAGGAAGCCTTTTTTGAACATTTGCAACTACACTAATTTAAATGGATTGGAGATTTTATTTTGTAAGAGAATGGAAATGCACATATTTTAAGTCTTGGAAATCAGAAAAATATTGTATTTATTGTTGAAACTATAGGCGGATTCCCAAAAGTTCCCTGACAATTCCAGGTTTTAAAGGTTTTCCAGGTCTGTGGCCACCCTGGTATAAAATAACAGCGAAAAAAATCTTCCCTCTTGGGTAGGCATTTTGAAATTAACCATAACTTGAATTTTAACCCTTAAAAAGTAATGTGCAATCTCACGGGCTCAATGGAGTAAGTTTTTAGTTATTGATTGGGATATAGGGAATCGCTGAGAGCCAATCGTTTGATCAATTTTTTTTTATTCTAACCAGTAACTCAGTTGTTCCCTAAGTGGGTACTGGGAAAAATATCAAGAATGCTACAAGAAGTTTTTAAGATAGAATTTAGTGGGTCTTATTACATTTGCAAAAATTATCCAGTGTTAAGTGCAAATACTACAAGAAATTTTATTAACTTTGTAACAACTTTTTACTTTATATTGGAACTTAAGTACTTACAGAAATTCCATTGGGATAAATAGAAGGAATTGGGGGAATAAATGCATTCAAAATTTATATGTTTAGATTATAATCTGTGGACAAGACACAGTAATGGAAATAAAAACAGTTACAGTAGACATGGGCAAATAGATGGGATACTTTAAACGTCAATTTTCATGATTTGTCATATTCTTAAAAATCATAATTGACCATTTTTCTCCAAGAGATCATCTTCATACCATACGTAACACAACACAAAATTTCCTTATTCTATGGTTGCCCCCAATTTCTACTCTATTTTCTGAAAGAGCACACCAAAAACCCTAGAAAGCAAGTTACATTCTCATAAAACCTCTTAAATGTCAAGTAATGATCCTTAGAAATTCAAAAATTTAACATAGAAAATGAAAAACAAGTGACTTTCATTCTGGTTCTACAAAATAAGCTTCTTATCCACTTTCTATGTTAAAATTTTTGAACTTCTCTGGCTCACAACTTACTTTTATGATGTTAGATGAGAATGTCCCTTGGTTTCCATGTTTTTTTGTGTGCTATTTTAGAATATGGAAATCAGTGCCTGCCATAAGAAAAGGAACATGTTTTGTAGCATTACGTATGAAGGTAAGACAACAGAAGGTCAAAAGACAAGTACTTACGCATCTCGTACGGCCCTTAGTTCTCCCACAACCTTCAGGATGGTACTTGCAGCTGACTTTGTTCAAGCACAGCTTCCTCTTCACTTGAACCGTGGATGTGGCGTCCACAGAAGAGTTGTTCTCTTTGCCCTTCTGGGGACTGGTCGCGGAATGGCCAGACGGGACACTCGACACCAACTCATTGTCCGTCACAGTCTTGCACGGAGAGCGCACTGCCTGGTCAGTTTTCGGACTAGGGGCCGAGTCCGGACTAGAGCTCGAGGAGGGTGAGATGGGATGGACGGGGGTGGAAGGGGTCACGGGGCTGTAGTAGTTGGTGATTGGCTTCGAAACCGGCGTTTTGGGGTACGAGTGCCGATGAAACGATACGGGCCTTTTTGCGAAAGTAGCCTTTAGACTCTCGAGAAGGGGAGTGCTGTGGGGTTCTTTACCTGAAAGGAAATTAATTCCATGTATTTTATCCTTGAGTCAGGACCTGATTTACTACTAGGCTTATGAGGCTTGGGGTTAGGGACTTATAATTTAAGGGTCAACAAAGATTCAAAATTATTACAAATATTTTAAACAAAAATAACATTATATATTTTCTGAAATGCATTTTCAATCTTAACACATTGTTTCAACACACTTTTTCTCAATATCTTTGAAATAGTCAATAATATGAAACTCCCAAGTATTGTTTGTTATGAAATTTGTTTGCACATATCGTTTGAAAACGATGCACATATAACACAGGAGCCCCTTTTTGCATGGTGTGCTACTAAAGCATTTTTTATAAGGCCCTGGCCTGAGCATCTTTTTTTAAACTTTGAAATACTTGTGTAATCATTTTTAAAATAACTAGACATGCAATGAACTTGGCTCATATGATTCTTAGGCCTGTAGGATGCAAGATTAAGATTTTACATGATTAATTTATAGGTTTGTGTCCGGTTTTTATGTCCAGTTTGCGAGTTACCATAAACAAAATAACACTTAAATATTCATTTCATATTCAATTACTTTAATCATATATTAAATAACAAAATGTCAAAAATGTCTTTCTGCAGGGGTCTGTCAAGACTTTTTGTGAAGGGTCCGGTTTTTGTAAAAATTGTGAAAATCTACTCATAATTTTGTGAATTTTAGTTAGCATTAAATTCAGCCAGGAGCCTGTTTTTGTGAAAACAAGCTCACAAATTTGCAGTATTGTGAAAAATAATGTCCGTTTAAAGGCCAAAATACTTTGTGAAGGGTCAGAAAACGGACTCAAATTACTTCTAAACAGACCCCTGTTCAGTTTTGATTGTTTGAACTTATGGGGAAAAAAATTTTAATTGACTTATTTTATTTCATCAAATGTTCTTTTTAAACAATGTTGCCTTCAGAACACTATGAGAGGAACTCTGAGTGTAAACAAAAACAATCAAGATGTATCCAGCCAGATTTCCAGTTTGAGCCATTGAACTGGAAATTAGGAACCTCATACAAAGACAAAACCAATCACACAAAAGAATGAAAAGCACCAAAAAATTTATAAATAATTGACTGAAAACTGACTCAAATTACTTCTAACAAGACCCCTGTTCAGTTTTGATTGTTTGAACTTATGGGGAAAAAAATTTTAATTGACTTATTTTATTTCATCAAATGTTCTTTTTAAACAATGTTGCCTTCAGAACAACACTATGAGAGGAACTCTGAGTGTAAACAAAAACAATCAAGATGTATCCAGCCAGATTTCCAGTTTGAGCCATTGAACTGGAAATTAGGAACCTCATACAAAGACAAAACCAATCACACAAAAGAATGAAAAGCACCAAAAAATTTATAAATAATTGACTGAAAACTGACTCAAATTACTTCTAACAAGACCCCTGTTCAGTTTTGATTGTTTGAACTTATGGGGAAAAAAATTTTAATTGACTTATTTTATTTCATCAAATGTTCTTTTTAAACAATGTTGCCTTCAGAACAACACTATGAGAGGAACTCTGAGTGTAAACAAAAACAATCAAGAGGTATCCAGCCAGATTTCCAGTTTGAGCCATTGAACTGGAAATTAGGAACCTCATACAAAGACAAAACCAATCACACAAAAGAATGAAAAGCACCAAATAAATTTATAAACAATTTACGATATAAAAGTGTTTTTACAACACATGGAGCTTCTATGAAAGGCTAAAAAAGTTTTATAAGAGCTGCAAGCAGTTAGATTCAAATCGCACGATATTTTCCCACTTTTCTTATTACAAGTTGACAAGCCAATTCCATAGCATAGCATAACATATGACGTTAAAAAAACGGAGTGGCGGAAAAATTGTAGCGCTAAGACAGTTTGTAGAAAATTTGTCCCATAGCCAATCTGTGTGTTGTTTCTAATGCCACTTGGAATATCCAAGCCCCTTTTACAAAGGCCTATAGGAATTAAAGCAAACAGGGCTACTCCCAAGAAAGTGTGGCCCATAAATTGCAGGAGTCCAACATAAGCCTCTAATGATAGACGTCACCATCTAACCAGCATGTCTCTCCAGATTTTTTGTGAAATGTCCTGGATTATCTGTTTAGTAAAACTCTATTCATAATTCTTAATTTACTTTAAATTAGGTTCCTTTAAACCGCAAGGTCATGTTCTTGTGTTAGAGTGAAAAATCACGAGAAATTTGTTTGCCATTTAGGAATTTTAAATAAATACAAGACCAAAATCAAATAGAGTCCTGGTTTCAAACAAAATATTTGCGAGCGAATAATTTACGACTTTTAATAAAAAATTCCTACTTACAACCCTCAGTAGTGGCTTTCGATTCATAACTTTCATATTCTTCATTGGAGGTATGTATTCTCCAAATTCGAAGCCTGCAGTCATCTGATGCTGTTACTAGCTGTAAATGCAAACAAAATTAAAATGAAAATTTAGATACTTAAAAATATAATAAGAGCTACATAGAAGTAAGTTATCTTGCCTTGGTAATACTGTAAGGGCACCATGCTACAGCTCCAACTTCAATTTTAGTGCAAGGAAGTGCTGCAATTGGTGGTCCTGGTTTGTTGGTCTGGAAAAAAAAGCAATATTGATGTAAATCTCGAAAATTTCTTGTGATAAGTTCAAAAAAGTAGGAAAATCCTCCTTAAGTCGGAATATTCTCAAACCTGCATTATTTAAATAATTTCCCAATTAGTGACTGAGTTAAAAAGTTTGAAATTTGAAACTCCAGAATCATACTGTAATCCAAGATATGACTAAGACACAAAAGTTAAACCATTTGTTAATTGTGATATTTTTAATCACAATTTGTTTGTTTTTGTGAGGTCGGCGGGAGAGGGCTCCACCTTGGCAGCGGAAGTGTTAGCCACCAGAGGGCTGAATCTAAAAAAGTCTCCGGGTGATCAGCCATTTGTAGATTCAAATTCATTTGTTTTTCAATTTCTGTTTGTAATAACAAACAGAAAGCAATAGCAAATCTCTCAACTAAAAGAATTCTAACACTAAATTTGTAAAAAGGGAATGGAAAGCATGGCTGACACCCTCCTTATACCAAAGAAAAAACTAAAACCCTTTTGAAAAGTCACTATGTATTTCTTTTCTGATTTTAGTGAGGTTACATTGATGAATAGCAAACAAACCTCAAAGGTTTTAAAGTTTTGTCAGAAAACTTCAAATTAAAGACATTTGAGATATACAAGTTACCCTGTATGATTTCATTTCATGTATGATTTCCATTACTACATTGACAGAAGTGAGGGGAAGTAAACAAAATTTTACTTACATTCCAAATATAGGCCTTGCCATCCTTGGAGCCACCCAAGATGTATTGATCATCATGACTGAGATCCATACCAACATAGTAAGTTTTACTCATCATTCCAGTATAAGCCACTCCTAAAAATCAAAAACATTGTGATGCATCAATGAAAACAATATAGTTGAACAATGAGTTCTTTACAGATAATCCATATGAGTATTTTTGCTTAAAAACCCTAAACCCTTATCAGTTTCATTTTAATAATACAGTTGAATCCGCTTAATGTGATAGCATTTGTCCGATATTAAACTGATAACATTATCCGATTGATAACAATAAGCGATTTCCTATCAAAAAGTAGCGAACAGTGTAACTAGATTGTCTGCTTTAATATTAAAATTAAGTAACCGTAATTAATGTTTTCAAAACAACTTTACACTATTTATGTCCTTGGCAACTTAGAATTTTTTGGTTAAAATATAAGAGTAGTCCAATTAATAAAAATAAAATAATCACTTGCTTTGTATTTTCATTTATGTTAACACTACACCCACCTATGCAATTCTGCTCATAAATTTGTTTTCTTTCGACTTCTAGACGAGATATCATCTGCATTTTTCAAAATTTTACATAGAAAAGGCTCAGAAACATAAATAACTCTATGAAATAACAACTGAAAATCATCCGAATTCCACTAAACAAGAAAAAATCAAAAATCTCATCAGAAACATCTGTAAGGCGCAGATGGTGATATCCAATGACAAGCATGGATTCGAGACCCCCCCCTTTAACCGTTTTCTTTCAATGTATGAAGTCGGAGAACATTGAATGTTTATTTTTCTAACATTCAAAGAAAAGAAACATAACAGCGCAACTGTGAACTTATACTGAGTTTCAGAAAAAAGAAATTAACGAAACTCGAAAGCAGGCGTTTTTTAGGGGATATGGACAAATTTCGATAACATTAAGCGGGCTGTTGATCCATAGTTGATCACAATAAACGATGTATTTTACATTAAATTAAATAGGAATGATCGGGACCTGTTGATTTCGATAACATTAACCGATTGATAACATTAACCGTAATCACATTAAGCGGACTTGACTGTATAAAGCAATTAATTTTAGTGACATTTTTACATGGAAAATTATCAGAAAATGAAATTGTTGAGAATTCCTTCCAAACATCTTGGATTTCTTTTTAAAGCTAAAGAACTTTACACAAATCTAAACTAGGAATATAGCACCACAAAAAGAATGCTCAAAAACTTAACTTACTAAATCAAAAAGCTAGAATTCCTAGGATTTGTGATGTTTAACTGTATTAAAACTTTACAGAGAAAAAAACGATATCAGGCAATATTATTTTTCCAAATTTTTAATGTTTTCATGTGGCCATCCCTGGCCAGTAAACTACAGTTGTTGCATCACTGAGTTAAGTTTTTTAAGAGAAAACAACAGGATGACAGTTCATTTCAAACATATTTCAAAACCATACTGGGGTGCTCAAGCTAATGTTTTCTTATATGGTGCTTGGTTAATTGAAAATTTTTCAATCTTAACGTCTTGATGAAGCATAATCCTTTACACAAAACTAAGTTCGAGTTTAGGAACTAAAATATTTTAAAGAACTAAACAAGTTATCACTAAAAAAATACTATAAATAATTTTAAAATACCATCATTAGAATAGCTCAGGCAATCAAAACGATGAACTTCGTTGGATGTGAAGTACGCATACAGTTTTGTGTGAGTTGAATCAAATTTTAAACTTGTACAACCTGAAAAAAATTCCAAAATTAGAGAAGATAATAATATACATATTTTTAAACAAAGGTACTTGATTATGATTAGTGCCCTTTTTAATAATTAACCCTTTCAGTATTAAGCCACCCGAGATTACCATTGAATCCAATGGGATATTTGGGGTGGCTAGGTCGGAAAGGGTTAAACTATACTAAGGTAGGGAGGCACAAGATATTGATGATTCATATGATGAAAAACCTAGATTTAATTTGCACAAGACTGAAAGTATTGAATTTTTTATCACTAATACTTTAGGCTGTGATTTACATAAATAAGTAAGAAATAATTTGCACAAGGGTTTAATCTTTAATCAACTATGGAATAACATGGTATGCTTCAAATTACTATAATATAAGACCCTTAACTACTTGCAGAATAAAATCTTATCTCATAAAAAATAATTCTTTATTGCAGCCTAATTTTGTAAGACAGGATTCGTACAGAATATTAAAGGGTAAAATTAAGTACTTTTTAAGGACATTCTGAAAAATTTTAAGGACCTGTAATCTATACTAATAAACTGTAAATAAATGGTTTCAACGACTTTTCAAGAATATTTAATAGATTATTTCCCTTTCATAGATAGGAATAACATGATTTTGTTTGTTTTTATTCTCTTTTAGTTTTTCACTTGCCAAGTTAAGTTGTTTTTTCTGCGGGAGCGGACTGCTTCCTGAAAATTTGTAACATATGCATTGGCAAAAATAGAAAGGCAAAACTTTTAGAAAAGCATGCTACTGATTTTGTTAAAATCCCTTTGAAAAATTGACATTAAGATAGAAAAAACTGCGTTCTTCTGAAAAGTAAGGACTCTAATTGGTATAAATTAAGGGCCCTTTTGTAAGGACTAGGACAATCTAAGGAGTTTTTAAGGACTTTTAAGGACTGTGCCCACCCTGTAAGAGAACTCTATCTAGGCCCTAAATGCATACTAGTTTTGATACAGTGGGTGGATATTTAAAACAGCAAAGCAATATAGTGCATTGTTGCTAATAGATGGGTGCTTTAAAAAGTATTCAATTTAGAGAATGGTGAAAAGATATCAATCGTATCATTGCAAGTTTTTGAAGGAAAGTCAAATATTCATTACAAAATATAAATTGGATATTTAGAAACAAACTCGCTGCATTACCTATGCCTTTGGTTTTGTCAGTACAATATTCCATTATACGCCATGGTGTGTATTGGCGATTTTTGAGATATGTCCGACGTAAATCCCATACTTTGAGGTGACTAAAAATAATAAATTCTTATTACTAGTAAGAAATATAATAAAAACTTTATAAAATAACTTAGTTCAGACGAAAACAAACTCAAATTAAAATAAGAAAGCTATCTTATCATCCTGAACTGGTAAACAGGTACATATAACAATCCTTTCATTAATTCATTTCAATT
Source organism: Tetragnatha versicolor (assembly GCA_024610705.1). Taxonomy (NCBI): domain Eukaryota; kingdom Metazoa; phylum Arthropoda; class Arachnida; order Araneae; family Tetragnathidae; genus Tetragnatha; species Tetragnatha versicolor. The sequence continues at coordinate 57,900,025 of JANDEH010000004.1, read as the reverse complement.
TTCCAAGATCAATTCAACTCTTGAACTTAACACAAAAATCTGCACATCTTTTTAACCTTTTCAATACAGCGGGACATATTATGTCCTGTAAATAAAGCTTGTAACATTGTAGTTGTTGAAACATTGTTATGGGATCGTTTATGCAAAAGTTTAAAGGTCTAAAATACTCATTAACAATCCCATAACGATGTTTCAACAACAATGTTACAAGCTTTATTGATAAGACATTTGCTGTATTTAAAAGGGTTTAACAGTTTTTATGATTTAAACATTTAAACTAACCTCTGTGTTAAAAAAATATTTTACCTATTTTGAGTTCATAGCAATAGAATTTTGAAAAATATAATTTAAAATACCAGTATCAAGATAAAAGAACACACAATAATCTTAGTATTTAGAACAAGCACATCATGGTTAGAAAGTTTCCTACTTTACCCCCTTCTTTTTTTTTCATTTTGATGTACTGTTGGGAAGTCAAAAGAAAAAATCTCTTGACATACTTATTCTTAATACAAGAAACAAATGAAACTTACCCATCTGCAACCCCAGCTGATACTAAATGATTGCCATCTTGGAATGTCACAGAAGAAATACTACTCAGGTTCTGGAAAAAAAATTGGAATTCTTTATTAGTTTCAGTTTTAATACCATGTATTAAATTAGTTTCACAGGGTCATTCCATGTCAAATCATGGCTAGGTTGGGACCTTGATATGTCTCAGATTTCAATAATTTTTGGTTTATATGTAGGACCTAGAGATGGAAAATTTCCGGAAGTTTTGAGAGGGTGGAAAAAAACTTTTTTTTTTGCGGAAAAATTTACCTTTTAGCATTGAAAAGAGCGGTTTATGAAAACCTATTTTTTAGAAGCTAAATAATCATTCATTGTATAAAAAAATCATTAGTCATTAATATATTATAAATTATTTGAATCATTAAAAATTAATTAAAAATAATTCTTCCGAAATAAAAATATACAGCATTTTACGAGTAATTTTAAAACAAAAAAACTACAGTTTTTATAACTATAAAATAATATATGCAATATAAATATAAAGCATGTGATTGTAATAAATAACATTAATTTAATATTTATTCATTAAACATAAAGTACCTTTGATAAATTAATTTTGTATACAACATGTTTCAATAACAAATAACAGATGTTTGCTATAATATTTAACATCAATATACATAATTGGTCCTAACCTTTTGCACATAATCATTGCAATCATGTTTTCTTAGAAAGGTTGAGAAGTTTTAATTACATTCTGGCAACTTTAAAATTAAAAAATCGTTCATTGCTTGGTTTAAAAATTTTTGGAACATATTTTTTTATTATTTAATTTTCATGATATTAATGTGCTCATTGTTCAATAAATACTCATACACCATAAATATTTTTTAAGGAAACCCGTTAAAAGCCTCCAATAATCCCAAACTTTGAAATCTGATCTAAATTTTTTTTAAATTCAAATAAAGCAGAGAATCTTGAAGAAGTAAGTCATTTTATATGCTTATGATTGTTAGATAATCGGATTTAATGGTTAAAAGATTTTTAAAGTGCTGCATTTTATAATTAATATATAAGAATATCAAAATTAAATTTCTTCTTATCCTAATTGGTATTGTTGATATTAATTTGCATTGTTGCATAATTATTTTTGTTTTTAGAGAGTAAAATAAATAACACTTGGATCTTAAAATAATTTATCTTGCAGCATACTTTTTCCAAATTTGTGTTTTCATGTGAAATATTGAGTATAAAAAACATCAAATGAGAAAACATTAGAATGTGAATGTAGAAAATTTTTAAATGCATACCTTAAAAATTTTCAATTTTTCCCGAGTGCAATCCAACTTTTTTGGGGAAAAAAATGCTTATTAATATCTGGTTAAAACTTCATTCTTAGGTACTTTATTGTATAAGAACATCATCTAAATAATATTTTAATTGATATTGGTTACATAAATTCTAAATAAAGTATTTTAAATTAACGTTTTCAATTTATCCAGAAAGAAATAAACCCTTCGAGAACAAAACTGGAAAAAAACGGGTTTTTTTCCAAAGTTTCCGGTTTTTTTCCGGCCATTCCCATCTCTAGTAGGACCTATAGAGTTTATGAAGAAAGTAGTTTTAAAAATTTTTTCGTAACAAGTTTTTTATTTTAACATAATTTTAAAAGGGGCCAAACAGCTAAATTTTGCAATTTTTTCAATCACTAGATCTTTTGCAACTCAAGAACGAATTGGGCTCGAAAGTTTTTACTGACAGTTTTTTTTCTCGACACTCCGAACATATTGAGCAACTAAACTGAAGAACTTTTCACCTAGCAAATATTAAAAGGCTGACACTGACAAAACAATTCACGATCACAACTTAGGACAAAACATGTCATACCGAATTTTTATCCTTCTGAAATTGATGCTATCATTTCAGAAACTATGACAAATAAATCCCTTGTTTTCTTCTCTATCTACTTGATTGATAAAAGGATTTATTTGGAATTAAAACTAAGAAATGTTCTAATTAGGTACCACTTTTTTATTACAGTACAACTGTATTTAGAACATAAATATAATTTAATTATATTTATTTATATTTAAATAAATGGAAATTTAAAATTCCTCCTATTTATATATAAAAAGGAACCAGTAACTGAAAAGATTAAAAGAAGGATTCTTAATTCAAATATTCATTTCTCTTTCTTTAAATTTTGTATACTTAAGATAACAATTTAAATGCTAACATATAATTACTAAATAAATTTAGGAAAATCACACATTAAAGGAAAAAGAAATAGTACAATAGTTTTTCCCTCAACATATTCCAAAATTCTCCTGCGATACACTTACTCAAAAATTTGCAGCTCAGAAACCCATCATTTCTCCATCTTGAAATTTTGCACACTCGTAGGTAATAAATCAAAGATTAACATATTTGTTTCTTAAAAACCAAAAAGGAGAGTTTTTCAGAAATTCAATCAAAAAATTTTAAATAGTCAAAAAAAATTTCTGTTGCTCCAAAAAGTAAGCATTGCATATCGTATAAAAGCCAATTAAAATACTACCTTAAAATGAGACTTAAATTAACTTTATAGCCCAATCCATTCCAGAGTTGTAAAGGAATGAAACAAATTGTAATATTCGGCAGTTTTGAGCAATTTTAAAATTCTGTTGAAAAAACCACGATATGAATAAGAAATTATAACTATTTTACTAAAAAATTTGGAATCTGATGTCAATGTTCAAAAATTGCATTTTTGTATGTATTTGACATGGAATGACCAACAAATGAGTTTTCCAGATTAAACAATTTTGAATTAAACTATATAAGGGATAAAACTTTTTTTTAAATTAAACATGAATGTGATAAACTTTGAGTATTCAAACCTGTTTTATATAATCAATCTTGAGCCTATAAGGGTTGTATCGTATGTGGGCATCTGTTATCACTGAGCAGGGTCTTTTAATGATACTATCTATAAAATTGAAAAAATTGGTTCAAGTTTAAGAAATCAAAAAACAAAAATAAATGTACAATTCATTATAAAAATAAAAACTGTAATTAAATACACAGCAAACTGAGTTCAAGAAAATTACTTATCATTTTAAACATAAAACTTCTCAAATATTTGTTAAGTAAAAACTAACATGAAAGAAGAATTTCACTTGAGAAAAAAAATAAGTGACAAAGTGACTGTAAGTATATTGGATTAAACCAAACACTCTCAGCACACAAAATTTTCTTTAAATATTTTCTGCAATGTAAATAAAATGCCTCCAGACCTTTAAATTTTATTTTAAGACATTATGACAGACGCATTGTTCGCCTGATAATGTTTTTAAGCAACAATAGGGAAAATCAATTCATTTATTAAAAATATAGATTATTTCAAAAGATTTTCTGCAAAATCCTCAAGTTTTTTGTGCTTGGCACACGCGTGTGCATCTATATTATCCAAGTATGACTGTTAAGAGTATGAAAAAGCATTGACCTAGCAATTTCTATTTAAACATATCATAAGGATATGCAAAACTTTCTAACTCTTTAAGGATGGAAAATTTAGTTCCTTACGTATTAGACCATCGACTGTTCAGATTCAGCATTCCAGTCCATGAGATTTGATAATACTCTTTGGATTGAGCAGCACGGTCGACAAGTTAATACATGTACCAAAATTTATATAACAAAAGATCGAAATTACATCAAACTTACGTCTTTCTCTTCTATCCCAAATGCCTATACTGCCATCTCTTGTACCAGTAGCAAAAATATCTATAAAAGTTACAAAAAACTCATTCAGTGGGCCCTTTTATATTAATATGCAAAGAAAGAATAATCAGCAAAAATATCTCACACACTAAAATTGTCTTTAAATAAATACCCGAGTTTTTTTAATTAACTTATAGTGAAACCTGTTTATTAATAACACTAATGTCATGTCTACAAGGTGAAAAATTGCCACTGCCAATTCATTTTTGGCAAGCACATTTTAAGGTCAACAAGTAATTATTTCTTTTAAAATATAGTGTTTCAAATCAGTGTCAGCTCAGATTATAATGCTTAAATTTAGAGGAAAGTAATAACTTCAATCTGGCAAGTACCTTTAAAACTGGAATTGCATGCCCTGGGGGTCTATAATATTAAATTTAAGTGAAACACATTTCCCTGTGGTCCAGGCAATGTAAAGGTCTGAAAAACTGTGAACAACATTTTGAGAAAAAAAACTCCTATAAGTTTCTCAAAGGTTCAATGTATCTTTTTAATAAATTTTCAGTTTGATTTGGGGCATATAGATGTCAGTCAGTAATATGAAAAATTGGGTATAAAAAAGTTCCTAGTTCCAAACAAAGGGGGGTCTGGGGATCCTTCCCCGGAAAACTTTTTGAGATTTGACCTAAAAAACAGGATTTTACTCTTCTTTTCTTGGTACACTTAGCCTGAATTTTGGGAAGACTACAGAGGACTTAAAAATTATCACTCTAAACCCCCATGTATATTAATTAGGTTCAATGTAGTTTTCTAATACATTTTTAGGTAGAATTTGCATCTGAATGAACCTGATACAATAATATATTTACTAACCAAAAAATTTTACAAATAAAACAGAACATATGGTATATAAAACAGAAGATTTAAAAAAAGAGTTCCAAGTACTTAAAGGGGGGGTCTGGGGGTCCTCCAGAAAACTTTTAGAAATTTGATTCTAAAATAAAGGTTTTAGCTTATTAAGGGAAATGAAATGGGTCTGAATCAGAAAAGGTTGGAAAATTCTCAGAAAAATCTGAAATAGTCTAAAAATCCAACAAAAGTCTGAAGAATCTCATGCCTGTTCATTGCCTAAAATTTTAGACTTGTTTTAAAAGAAACAGTTCCGTCATCAAGTTAGCTATTTCTTTAACAATCACTTACTATCCATAAGTAATCAATAGATGATTAACTTTAGATTATTAACATTTTAATAACTCAATTACAATAAAATAAAACTATACAACAGAAAATAATTTAATCACCCTAATTAATAATATATTATCTCCTTGTCTTAATATTTAAATAAAAAAGTAGAATGCATACTGTTATCAAGGTGGCAAACATCTATGGTCTTGATGGAACCTGTATGGCCAGGATAAGTAGAAACACATTCACAGGTAGTCATATCGTAAAGTTTAGCTGTGAAATCACCAGAGGCAGTCATCAAAAAATTTTTATCTGGTAACCAGCAGATGTCAAATACTGCATTTTTGTGAGCAAAAAATGCTGCAAAAGATAAATAGTCATAAAAATTATCAACATGGGATAAAATAGTTATTTCTTAACTGAATACATGCAAAATAGTTTTATAAGACTGCACTCACAGTAGCTCATTTAAGAATACGAAACAAAGACAAAAATTTGCATGAACTCCACCCAGGTCTCTTCGTCAGGGGGACAGGACCTGAGCAGAGGGGGTGTTTCTGAACGTAGAGAACAATGTTCTAACTACGCCTGTCTCCAACACCCAGCATGCAAAAATAGCAAGACAAATAATGAAAGAATTACAACAGAGAAATAAACAAATGTATAACCAGAGTGGAAGTCGAGATGAATTGTGAAATGCCAAAATCAATCTATTAAACTTCTTAGTAAAAAATTAATTGATCTTATAAACCTAAACGGAAAGCAATTTTCCTCCAAGATATTTTTAAAATGTGAAAAAGCAGATTTTTTATCCTCGAGATTATTACAAATAGCTGTTAATCTATGTTTTTGTGAATAAAATATGTTATTGAATTTTTGCAAATATCTATCTGCACATGTATGAAAAAATTTATTTAAACGTAAATGAGGTTAAGGGTTTTAGATACATTGACGATTTGATATTATTTAATGCTGATAATTATGATTTCGTCTATGATATTTATCCCAAAGAATTAATACTAAAGAAAACTAATAATAATATGTTGAAAGCTAGTTATTTGGATTTGAATATTGAAATTTTTAATAATAATACACTCATAGGTTTATATGACAAAAGAAAAGACATTCGGTTTAAGGTTAAATTCCTTTCAAATTATCATAGTATTTTACAGACTAAGATTTTCAATAACATATTTTATTCACAAAAACATAGATTAACAGCTATTTGTAATAATCTTGAGGATAAAAAATCTGCTTTTTCACATTTTAAAAATATCTTGGAGGAAAATTGCTTTCCGTTTAGGTTTATAAGGTCACTTGATTTTTTACTAAGAAGTTTAATAGATTGATTTTGGCATTTCACAATTCAACTCGACTTCCACTTTGGTTATATATTTGTTTATTTCTCTGTTGTAATTCTTTCATTATTTGTCTTGCTATTTTTGCATGCTGGGTGTTGGGGACAGGCGTAGTTAGAACATTGTTCTCTACGTTCAGAAACACCCCCTCTGCTCAGGTCCTGTCCCCCTGACGAAGAGACCTGGGTGGAGTTCATGCAAATTTTTGTCTTTGTTTCGTATTCTTTGCATATCTTTTATTAGTTGTTGGCTTTTAGCGCGACTTTTGAATTTATGCCTGATTTTCTAATTTTCTAATTGTACTTTAAATTATTTCATCATTCTTTTGATAGCTCATTTAAGGTTTGACTTGGGAATGCTTCACATTAATACTTGTCATGTTTTACCCCTGAAATTTACCAGAATTTCCGAAAACTTTCTTCCCTGTTTCATGTCTATGTATCCCACTAAAATGTTATGCAAACTGGTTAAATTCAATATTTTTTATAAAGATTGCATTTTAGATTGAGAGGTTCTTTAGGAAAAGATATTTGGTTCTTACGTATAATACCGTCAACCGTACGGCTTAATCAAAAACATTATCAAATCCCATTGACTTTTCTATTGATGTGCAGCTGAATTAAACAGCCCCTGAACGGTCAACGGTATAATACGTAAGTAATAGATATTTTAATGAGGATAATAGCAGGCTTCAATCCCAAATTGAAAAGTAGAAGCAATGAATATGGATAAAGTCAAAACATTAGGAATAGTTTTGCTACACCCAAAATTCTGTAAAAAACTTATGAAAATTTTTCTGCCCAGACTTTTTTGCAAAAGGTTTTGTTTTTGTTAAATAGTAAAAGCCTACGAATAATTTTGTGAATTCAAAACTAGCCTTAAATTGGGTTCTTTCAGCCACAATCTTGTTGTGGTGATACTTATCAAGCTCCAAAAGAACATGGTTAACACATTCAGTTCAGACCCTCTAACATGCTGATCAGATTCTTGAAATTGAATACTCAGTGATCTTCACCATGATTACTTATTCAAAACTTACAAGATTTCAAAAGCTAACAGGAATAATACCCGATATGATAAAAATTGGCACAGAATTTTTTTAGTATGTTCAATCCAAAGCTAAAGAACCAAACACATTTCATGAGTAAAAGGATGCAGAATAATGAACAGATGTAATAGTAAAAAACTTATAAATATGAGTTAAATCCATAAATTTTACTTACATCTCAAAACTTTACTTTTCTCGGTATCTACAATCATAATTTCACCATTTTCATTGGCTACAGCAAGGAGATCTAACTCGTTATCTGAAGAAAAAAAAATTATTTTTTAATATTAAGTACAGTACAACTATAAATAGATAAATGTAAAAAAATTAAAGCAAAAAAATCAAACTAACCTCTGCGAAACTTGCAAACAAATGGTGGCCCGTCAGGATACTACATAAAAATAAACCATTTGCTAAGTTATTATAAAACAGGAACAACAGCAAGATCACATATGTAAATGGGTTTTGGTATTTTAAATCAAAATTCACCAAATTTGACAATTAAACTTCATGTTAATTTCAGGCCAAACCTGAATTATTTTATGATACATGCATTCAAAACCAGCTTGTTGGTGATAGATATTTAATGGGACATTTTTAACAAAATATATGTTATAACAAGTAACTTTTTAATTAATATCTGTTGGAAATCTTCACACATACCCGGTGGAAAGTAGGTAGTGTATCTTCAGAATAATTCACTAGTCTTAAAAGCTGGTCATCCAAATTTACTTCTGAAACATAAAAATTAACAAGATTATCTCTCAAGGAACAGATCTATGATCGAAGGAAATAGTGGAACTATTTTCTGCAGGAATTACATCAATAATAGCAAAGATCAATAAATGCATACCTGCCAACATTGGGATTATAAAAAAAGGAGATTTTTAAAATCAATGTACCTATGGCATTTTTGTCTTAAGGCTACCTACCCTAGTTACTACACCTAGGTTAATAGGTAGCATGAATGAATATTTTTTAGTACAAAAATCAAAGAAAAACATGTATTTAACACAGGGTTGGCAAAAAACCGGGTTTTTTTAAAAAAACCAAAAAAAACGGGTTTATTTGGTTTTTTTGGTTTAAACCGGGTTTTTTTGGTTTAAACCAAGTTTTTTTATAATTTTATTTTCAGAATAAGTTATTTTACCAGTGCTGTTTGAAATTGAGCTCTAAATGAGACATTTATTTCAGGGGTTGTTTATAATTGATAAATTATTTGTATATTTCAATTAATTAATTTAATTAGTTAATTAAAATTAAATTAATTTGTTTTAAAATTAATTTTTGTTTTTAAAATATTCTAATTTGACTATCTAATGTTATTGTGAATAAAAATCGGTGTTAATTTATCTTGGATAAATGGTTGAAATAATCAAATTATTTATCTTAATTATATATAGATTAATTTATGAACTTTTGAAATTTCTTTAGGAAGAGAAAATTTTATTTTTTAAATAAGAAGTAAAAGTGAAATGTTAACAACTAATGTTATTTGGAATCGGATAATTGATTGAGATAATTAATTTTATTTGATTAATTATTAAATGTTAAAATAATCAAATTAATTACCTTAATTATATGGATTAATTTATAAACTTAAAAAATTTTCTTTAGAAAGAGAAAATAACATTTTTTAAATAAATAAAAGGGAAATGTAAGCACCTTATGTTAATTGAAATTGGATAAATGATTGAGATAATTGATCCAATTAAGGAAATTAACGGTTTTTATTAATTTAGTAAAAAAACCCAACTGGTTTTTATCTGTTTATAAACAAACCAACTGGTTTTTAGTTTTTATCATTAAAGAAATCAACGGTTTTTATTAATTTACTAAAAAACCAACTGGTTTTTATGACTGACAAATAAGACAAATTGGTTTTATAAATTAATTAAAATCCAAGCCATATTTTATCAGTGAAAAACAGATAACTTTTGTGTATGTTTAGTTACTCTTTGAAATAATGCTTCATTTTAAAGGAAATTAATAAATGAACTATCTCTTGCAAAATATAATAAGTTTAACTTAAGCATTTAAGGTTAAGTTTAGAGATAATTCAATAATTAAAACCATTAAATGAAAAGATTTCTGATTTTTAATCACCTTAAAATGTCAATTTTTTTATAAATCTGACCTTTTTATTTTGTGCAAAAGATTATACTTAATAACACTTTCTTTAAAAAATCCTGAAAATATTTTATTATTTCTAAAAAAACCAAAAAAACCAAGTGGTTTTTTTGGTAAAAAAACCATGGTTTAAACCAAATGGTTTAAACCGGCCAACCCTGATTTAACATCAAATGAGCATACTATACCTATAGATACCTAAATTTACACACATATTAAAAAACAATTTCAGATCAATACAAATTTATTTCCTTTCAAATATTATTCTTAATGTTAATTTTTTAAGGCCTAATATAGGCAAGACTTGGTCTTTTTTAGAAAATTGCTATCCAACACCATTTCAAAACATTTCTATCCTTTGAAAAATAGGCTGCTTGAATTATTAGGACAAAAAAACGTAAGAAATTGATTGAAAAACGGGTAAAGGAAGATTCTCTTAAAAAACGGAAATCTTCTGGCTAAAAAGGAAGAGTTGGCACCTAAGTAAATGGTATCGTCTAATGATTTTTAAAATATTTGGTACAGCTTTAGAAAGAGTCCTCCAGTCCCCATGTTTACCCTATGATTCTAAAATAATAATTAATGGATTATTATTATACCTAAACTTCTAATATACTTTTTACCTGTGCCAAGCCAATAATTGACGGCTTTCAAGAAAAGCCCAACAGAAAAACCACCGTAGTCTTCTTGGATCTCTCTGCTGCTTTTGACTGAGTCTGGTTATAATTAATAAATAGAATCTGGTTATAATAATACAGTCTGGCAGAAACTAATTAGTAAAAGAGGCAAGAGTAGCATGCTATGCCGACAACGTAGCAATTTGGCACACTCACCATGACATTCAACTTTCACAGAAGATTCTAAACCAGTGCATGAAAGGCATTGAAAATTGATCGAGAGAGCTCAAGCTTACAGTAAATCCTGACAAAACAAATTTTTGCATCTTCTCGACTGACAGGAAATATAGAAATAATTTTAATCCCACAATAAAATCTTTTTGGCTCTGTAATCAAACGCACTAAGCATCCAACATATCTATGCCTCACCCTCGATGATGAATTGAGATTTTCACAACACCTCGAAAAACGTCTAACAGGGCTGTAAAACGGCTTAACATCTTAAAAAGGCTGTGCGGTGCATCTTGGGGCTCGAAACCAGTCTCTCTTCTTAATGCTTATACCTCGCTCGTTAGACCAGTTCTTGAATATGCTGCTCCCATTTGGGCACCGGCCTGATCTTCTTCAAAGAACAAAATTGACACTATACAGTACAGAGCATCTAAAATTATCATTGGTGCTCTGTTTCATCCACGAATAACTATAAAGCTCAATATGAGTGCAGCCTAACACCTCTAGAAAGCTGAAGAAAATTGACCACCATAAAGTTCACCAACAAAATTCAAAGCCTAACAGGTATCCATATCAAGCAAAACTTTCAAGGCATGGAACGGTAAAAGCAGACTGAAAAGTTCTTCCACCCTTCAATTTGACAAAGAAATTAGAATTAGAATGGAAATCAACTTACAGCACGAAGATCTTACCTTCTTTCCCCATCAGTCCTTTGCCAAATGCATCAATAAATCTAAATCTTTTAAGCCCTGCACGTAAAAAGAGCCAGCTAAAGTAATCAAGGAGAAGGGTCTCCATACAATCCACGAGCTCTCAAACGCGGCTCAAAATATAGCCATTGCTTTTACACTTGGCTCTTCAGACTCCAACCTTCACTGGGGTGGAGCGGGAGCCGGCATCTTTTTTACTTATGCAGATGATGGAAGATCTGAATCTCACAGGATGTCTTTTGATAAAATTGCCTCATATTACACCTGTGAGCCATCAAGGAAGATTTGCACCTCTACTAATCCAAAGCTATCCAAAATTCCAATGGACTTTTATTATTCTCGGACTCTCGCTCTGCCCTCCAGGCCATTTTAAGAGGCAACTCATGACTTACCCAGGATATCATCCTGCTCTTAAACAAAATAACCATAGTCCCAAAAACCTGCATTCTTATGCATACCAACACACCTCGAGATCGATGGCAATGGAAGAGCTGATAGCCTTGCCAAGGAGGCCGTGATAACCCTCAGGTTTCTAACTGCCTGACCCTTACTGATGCAGATGCAATAGCCAGCCGTAGACTACTTCATCAAAGCTACAGGAATTGTCCTGCTCACTGCAGACACAGAACTATCTCCCGGCCATGACTTTGATTTTGACGAAGCTCCTCAGGATCTATCTCTATCCCCCCGCATCAACTCCTCTATTGCGGGGAGATTATTGCTGTTGCCAGAGCTATCTTGGACACTTTTGGATCAATTTTATCAAATTGCAATGCTTACTGGACAAGACAACAACATCTACTACTACTATTATTAGATCTATGCAGGCCCGGACTGGCCCGGGTGGCCATCCCCGCCGGGGCCAAATCCCGAGGGGGCCAAATTTTGAACTTCAACTTTTTTAAGGTTAGTTCGAAAAAGTTAGATCTTCAGCAGATTCAAAATGAGCAATCCTCTCCAAAAAACCTCCCTTTTCCCAAATCCTCATCCAAGCAGTGCTAACATCCTGTAACTCGATATGCAAGGGGCCAATTCATTCTCCTGCAGGTGCAGTGAAATGACCATCTTATCTTGCCAGTGTCCTCTCCCCATCAGAAGAAGGCAGTTTGGCGACCCGATAAGATCAACTCCTGAAAAAAGCTGGGCTCGAGGGGCCAGGGCCACCCCCTAGTCGAAAATTCCACTGACCTCCCATATCGGCCGGGTGTAAGATTACCCCCTTTAATTGCTTTTTTCGTTGTCACCTTCCTTAGCTCTTCCCATAAAAATAGCTTTTTTGTTGTTATTTGTTACTACTAGAGAGGTCCGATGACCGGTCCAATAAGAGAAAGGTCGGGGTTTGTTTGAGGGGATGACACGGGGTGTGGGTTTGTCCAGAGCCATTTCCATAAGGGATCCAGGCGGATGTTGTTGTTTACTTCTTGGTAAATCACTCATTCACTTCAACTTCAAAATTTTAAAGGTGAGCTTTGTTTTACTGACATTTCTTCAAAATTTGAGTGCTAAGTGGACTTTGAAAGAGGACTCTTTCCTACTCATTTTAATGAGTTACCTATTAATGTTTTGTTGCTGATCATTTTGAAAATATAAATTACGAAAACGGAGAAACATTTTTTTTACAAAAACTTATCTTCATTGATCAAATTTTAGCTCCATACTAGACAAACAGCTTAAAAACCTATTTTTAAGTTTTTTAAAACTGGGCCACTTTGAAAATCAACGGTAAATTTTTATCAATGGCAATAAGGGAACAATTATATTTTCCCCACATCTTTATATTGTAACTTCAATACAAATGTTGTTGTTTACTTGGATGGATGTTGTTGTTTACTTCTTGGTAAATCACTCATTCACTTCAACTTCAAAATTTTAAAGGTGAGCTTTGTTTTACTGACATTTCTTCAAAATTTGAGTGCTAAGTGGACTTTGAAAGAGGACTCTTTCCTACTCATTTTAATGAGTTACCTATTAATGTTTTGTTGCTGATCATTTTGAAAATATAAATTACGAAAACGGAGAAACATTCTTTTTACAAAAACTTATCTTCATTGATCAAATTTTAGATCCATACTAGACAAACAGCTTAAAAACCTATTTTTAAGTTTTTTAAAACTGGGCCACTTTGAAAATCAACGGTAAATTTTTATCAATGGCAATAAGGGAACAATTATATTTTCCCCACATCTTTATATTGTAACTTCAATACAAATGTTATGAAGTATTGAGGCTAATTTTTTGCATACTCAATATTTGTACTTATAAACATTTGTTAATTACCTCTTAGAGTAAAAGTTATTCGTAATTGTTAAAATATCATAATTAAGGTATTTTCGTAATACTCAACTGCAACCTTTATAATTTTTAATTACACTCTTAAATTCCTTAAGAGTATCCAAAGAGGGGTTAGGGTCCAAATTTCCAGAAAATTTCTTGGGAAGGACCCCCAGACCCCCCCCTTCGATACTTGGGACTGTAATATTCTTACCAAAATAATGTGTTAAATTCTTGGAAATGTATGTTCGAAATTCAGATGAGGTATACCAAACTACCAAAACGAGTTGAGAACCTGCTTTTTAGACCTAAATTTCCAGAAATTTTCTGGGGAAGGACCCTCCTTTGATACTGGGGTCTGTAATATTTACAACTTTTTTATAATAGGTTTGTCAAAATGCAAAAATTTTTACCAAAATAATGTATTAAATTCTTGGAAATGTATATTTGAAATTCGGATTAGGTGAACCAAAAACCAGTTGGAAACTTGCTTTTTAGACCTATATTTCCAAAAAATTTATGGGGGAGGACCCCAGACCCCCCTTTAAGTTATTGAATAGCAATTACATCCTTTTTTATATTACGTTCATTGAGAAGATTCGGAAAATTTTTAGCCCCCCAAAAAACTAAATCATTTATCTCCCACTGTTTGTTAGCAAAAAAATCGGTACACTTTGAAAAGAATTGGAAAGGCAAATTGATAGAATTTAGTTAACTAACAGTTTAGTATTCAAATAACATTTACATTTATAGGCCAAGTAGAAAACAGTTATTTTTAATGTGAATTAATCTTAAATCCTTAATTTAATCGTAGTTTTATTTGTAAAAAGGAATTTTCCTAAGTTTTTTCTTTAATTGGTAGTACAGTGTGATATTCCTCCCTGTAACAAGGGGTTTTACGTTACCCAAAATATGATCTGAAATATGCTTTTTGGGTAAAATTTCCAAAAATTTTCTGAGGGGATCCACAATTTTTACTTGGAACTCTATCATTCACAATCGTCTCCATATTACGTACATCAAAATACAAATTCAGCCTAAAAATTCATAAGAAGAAAAAAATAAGAAATGTTAAGAGAAAAAAAGGGGGCCAACTGCTAGCCAGTCCGGCCCTGGATCTATGTGCAAACAACACTTAAAATCATGTTGCTGAGGTTACACATGGCAACTGGAGGACTCTTTCTAAAGCTGTTCCAAAATATTTTAATTGAATTCATAACTTATAAGAACTTTAATAATCATAATGGATTTCAATTGATTTATTTTTCTCTGACATTCCGAAACATACTTGTAATTATTTAAAGAAATTCCCATTTGGCATTAAAAACTAACTGATACAAGAAGAGAAATTATAATAACCAATTATCACTCAATGAACAAAATGTTTATTGTATGGGAGGTAAATGATTAAAATTAAAACAACATGTAACTATAATTCGTTTTTCAAGTGAAGAATTGGATAAGGTAAACAAACACAAATGAAGATAATTTTTGACTTACTTGGAAAATATGAATTGTAACTTCTTTCTCCAGTTTGAAGATTATTCAAATATGATAAGACTGGCAGCATTTTAAAAATTTATAGTTAAAAATTACTTAAAAATTTTACCAAAAACAAAAGATTCCTTTCTCTACCGCACCCCGCGAAAAGAAAATGCGCGCTCCGCGCTTGTTTGGGAAAAGATGTTGCCATACCTTCAATCTAAATAAGCGATTATTACGCTGTGGTGACGGTAGTGACTTGTCTGGAGTTTCGGAGGATAAACTTCTTCGGTCAAGAGGTTCCAGATTAATGAGTGCCATGGGCCGCACAGCGGCATGCGGTGGTCCGTGTCCATGAAAAGATTTTAAAACTTGTCCAAAAATGAGTGGAAAATTAAAAGAAAATACCTTTTAAATCGCAAATTCCAGAAAGAGTCAAAAACCATAACGATGCAAAAAATGGACCATAAATAAAATATAATTATTCATCTCATAACTAAAAAATGATAGAAATGGTTAAATGTCTTATAAAAGGCGTATTTTTTAACAATGAGGAAGTTGCATGGTTTTTTTTACTTTTTCAATCGATTCCTCTTGCAAAAATAAGCAACTACCCAAAATTTGAGGCCGATCGAGAAATTTTTTGATTGTCAAAAAAATTAACAAAAATCCCCTTTTTGAAAACGCCAAGAGTTTGGATGTGACGTCATCTTATACTAAACATTGTTGTAAAGCAATGGAGTTGATGGTATTATTGTTGACGTCATCTTATAGTTTAAACAATAAACGTTTTCAGTCACGTGTTTTTTTCTCGACTTTTAAATTAAAATATTTAATTACCTGTACATTTTTTTGAAAAACTGACTAGCTATTTCATTTTACCATACAAAAAACCATACGGAACACTTGTTTGTTTTTTAAAAACTGACACATGCAACTTCCTTATTGGACATAAAATTTAAGTAAATATTAATTTTTCTTTGAAGTTTAAAATAGATTATTTTATTTTCAGTTCCATTATTAGAAACATACTATTTAACACTGGGTTTCACTTACTTGAGAAAAAAATTGAGCTTCGGAATAGATGCATTGAAAAAAGGTTAAAATATTAAAGATAAAGTTGAAGATAGGGATGGTCCGCACGAGGTTCACATTTAAGTGAAGTCGTCCGCAGACAAATGTGAGTTAGGAACCACTGATTTAGAGAGAGCATAGTTATAATTAAAATTATTTAAATAAAGCATGCAACATCAAATTTCCAATTCCACCATCAGGGCCGGACTGGGAAGAAATTTCGGCCCGGGCATTTTAAGTCTGAATCGGCCAGCCGCATATTTTCAAGGAAAATATAATTTCATAGAATTAAAAATTTCGGAAGAGGATCGTGGTACCTCCCCAAGAAATTCTTTTGAAAATTGACCCCTAAGAAACAGTCTAAAATTAAACTTGAAGTCCCTAATTGGATACGTAATAAACTAAATACACAGACTTTTTAATTCTTTGATGGTAAATTCAGTGTGTAGAAAGAACTTCCATCTTGACGAATTTAATATTAAAAGAAATTGTTAATAAATGTAGCTAAAAATAAAAAGGGGGGTCTGGGGGTCCTCCCCCAGAAAAATTTTGGAAATTTTACTCTTAAAAGTAGTTTTAACTCATTTGGGACCCTTTTGGGTGACATCCGAAAACGTTCGCTCCTTTTATGCCGTAGAATTTTTGAAGATGAAACCAGGAAAATTCGTTCATAAAAATATTTTAAATAATATAATATGTTTTTGAATTCAGTAATTTATGCCATCATTAATGAATTTAATTGCTAGAAAATTAATGGTTTGGTGGCCGCACAAAAAGAATTCGTGGGCCGCTAGTTGGAAATTCCTGCGGAGTGCGGATTCATTTTTACAGGAACTTTTTCATTCATACCAATGTAAAATATTTTGGTTGAAGGCGGCCCACAAACGGCTCTCGATGAGTAGCGGCCCACCGGGCATTTGCCCAAATGCCCGCATGGCCAGTCCGAGCCTGTCCACCATCAAAGTTCCTCCATTTTTTACTTAGCACCCCACATCGATATTTCTCTTGTTAAGCTACATAAAAAAAGTGTGGATATTTTTAAAAATTTGTGTACTTTCAGTAAAATCAATGACTTTATTACCAATTTTTCGGGTTTCATGACGGGTAGACACCTGTCCTGTCATTTACCTTTTCTATCCTAAGGTAGAAAACCTTGATTTTACCATCTCCCTAAATTTAAATATTTAATTTCAAGAAAAATCATTATAAAATTCTGTGTGTTAGACATCCAATAACTCTACTTTCATTCAATAACTTACACAATGAACAACAATATTCAGTAAAAAAAACAGGATACTTAAAAAATGATTTTATTAAAAATTCATAAACCCAACAGGAGAACTCTTCTTCTACAAACCTGTCTTGAACTAACATAAGACAACATAAATGTAACAAGGCAAGTAACGACGTTCCTTATAGATGTTTTGTGGCGATTGAGCATGAGAAAACTTATCATACACGTTTTTCTCTTCAGAAAATAAGAAGTCTTCATATTGCATCATAAAAACAACCAAAAAAAAAGAATAGGCCTGAATATAGCTGTAAGCTAACAAGAGATAATGGAACTCTTGACCAACAACTATCCTCACTATGTTGCTCTATGCTTTGTTTAAAACTAAATTAGGTGCGGAAATCTTCTCAATGGTTCAACTGAATTTTTGTTTAATCCAAAGCTTGAATCAAGAGTTAGTCTAAGCGCGCACAAGAGATTTCTGTCGAGGGCGACTGTAACACTATGTCACTCAAGATCTATGTATTTCTATGGTGAGATTCTTGGCAATGGGCCAAGTGTCTCGTCGCCTATGCGCGTGCTCTAGCTTCTTGCAATAGCCAGGGTGATAATTTTGTCTCTGTCGCCGTGACAAAAGTCTCTAGTGCGCGCTTAGCCTTACTGGTTGAGGCATGTTGTGGTTGTATTCATCACTAACCTGACCTAAAGTTAACCAGGTATCAAGTTTTTTCGGCAACTCTTGATTGGCTTAAAACTAGTTTTCTTTCTTCAACTACCAATCGAGGTATTTACAGCAACAATGAGTTAACTTCACTTTCAAAAATACACATCATCCTATGCCATTCACATCCTAGGGGGTTGTTTCCTCCTATAGTTTTGGGGTAAAAAAATGGCGACATTAGTCACCAACCCCGTCACCAAAATAATTAGTCACCAAGACCATATAGCACCACCTTGGCAACCACTGCTGGCTGAGGCTAAGGTGAAGACTTTTGATGTAAATTATGACTTCGTAGTTAACTTCTTGTTGCAAAAAACACCAAGTTTTGATTCCAGGTTAACCTTAGGTTAAACGAATAGGAGGTAGTGTAACGAATCAGAACGTTTGCAAAGTGAATGACCATTCCATATTAGGAATGACATCCGAAAAAAACAGTCAGAGCTTTCACCAACATCAATACGACTGCATTCTGCTATACTGTATTCATTTTGAACTAGCGCCTGAAGAATAGTGCTTTCCCCCCAGCTAGAAGAGTAACCATGGCTGCGCTCTCGCACGGCCAAACCCTTGATCGTCGCTGTGAAGTTGATGGTTGCCATGGTTACTGATTTGGTGGTGGGGAAGAAAATATTTTCGGGCGCCAGTTCAAAATGAACATAGTTTAATGAACTTCA
The DNA here is from genome assembly GCA_024610705.1 of Tetragnatha versicolor. Taxonomy (NCBI): domain Eukaryota; kingdom Metazoa; phylum Arthropoda; class Arachnida; order Araneae; family Tetragnathidae; genus Tetragnatha; species Tetragnatha versicolor. Next base: position 57,881,078 of record JANDEH010000004.1, on the reverse strand, counting down.
TCAGTGCTCCATACTAGACTGCAATGTTACTTGACAATGGAGAAACAAGCTGAGGACAAACAAAGAAAGTAGTTCCCAGTGCAGTGTCTGAATTTTGAGTGAAATTAAGAACTTCAATTTAGAAATATGATTAGCTTGTTAAACCCATGTAGCGTCTTTCTTCTCGCGATTTCCGTAGCGAAACTTCTCCTAGCAACCCAACAGGCTTTCTGTTAGCTCAGTTTTTCCTTCCGCATAATAGCGTCATAGGGTCAAGAAACATTGCAACCAAGTGAAGAACTTGTGGACATTCTCAGTTGGCTCGGTTGGCAGAATACTTCATCCTCTTCTGCTTCTGTCGCTGGTTGCAAAACCACACCCTGACCACGCCCTTCTTCAGATCCAGCTTCTGCGCGATGGCCGCGATCTTGTCCCCACTCGGCCGCTGCTGCACGGCGAAGTACGACTCCAGGGCCCGCCTCTCTGCCGCGGCGATGGCCGTCCTCCGTCTCCTACTTCCGTTGGTGGGCGGGGCTACGGAGACCACGCCCCTCGCCGCGGCTTCGGCGGCGTCCAGCCACGCCCGGAGGGCGGGACGCAGCGCTAGCATGTTGCTGCGGGACAGGGTGAGCGACTCAAAGCGGCAGATGGTGGATTGAGACAAGGCGCCCACCCCTGGGAGTTTCAGGTGGGCCAGGGCACGCCCCACGTCCGCCTGGGTCACGCCCAGTTTGATGCGGCGCTGCTTGAAGCGTTCCGCGAACGACTCCAAGTCACATTCGGGCGGGTGGTGGGCGTGGTAGAAGGGGTCCGGGGGCGGATGGCAGAGCGGCTCCAAGGGGGTGGGGTGGTGGTGATGCCCCCCGTACAGGTGGCCGTTCACCTGAGGGGGAGGTTTCACGAGAGTGTCCTGTTGTCGGGGGAGTAGGTGGGTGTCGTCTATGGTCTGGAATAAGTTCGTCTGGAATGAAAAATTTTCAAGTTAGGATTTACAGAATATGTTTCAGAACTTCTAGGGGAGGTTGGGAACATCAAAATGAACAAGGAATTGTGGTTAGGTAGGGGTTGAAAGTGGATTCATGAGGGTTAGGAAAAAATCAGCAAAAAACCCTTGCAACGCATGTCTGTTGCATTTAGGCTAAGCGTGCACTAGATACTTTTGTCACGGTGACAGAGACAAAATTATCACCCTGGCTATTGCAAGAAGCTAGAGCGCGCGCACAGGCGACGAGATTCTTGGCCGATTGCCAAGAATATCTCCATAGAAATGCATTGCTTTTGAGTGACCTAGTGTTTATAGTCGCCGCGACAGAAGTCTCTAGTGCGCGCTTAGCCTTATTAATCTGTTTTTAATAGAATATAGATTGGCATAAGATTTTTACATAAACCATTTTAATTGGCTTTATATAAAATATGCCGGAATTGAACAATTGTATCTCTTTCTTCCCAGACATGCAAGGGCTTTTTTTTGCTAATTTTCCACTGTCATCACCCCTTGAACACCCCACTTGCGACCCCTAACCTATACCAATTCTAGTTCGTCTTGATATCTACCCTAGAAGTTCTGAAACATTTATCTGAAACCACCAAATTTTACAAGAAATTCAGGACCCTTTAGAATAAACAATCATCGAAACATTTCATTTTACAGTTGTAAAAAAATAGGTGGACTTTTTATTCCCTTTTTCAAACTTCTGAAATTTCAGTTGAAAAAAGTCCCATAATTCACTCTAATTGACAATTAAATAATATTTCTGCTTAATGCACAACACAAAAATGGAAAATAAAAAGGACAAATGAAATTTAAAAATTATTATGAAACTGGGTCATTCAGGCAGTATCAATGGTGTAAGTAAATACCAAGGAAGTCAAACAGTGGCGAATCCAGAGGGGGGGCTGTGGGGCTGCAGCCCCACCAGGAATAAGACATTCAAGTTTTGGTAATAGCAGAAGAGCCAAAAAGGAAATTTCAACACGTTGCGGATATTCGGTGGTGTTACCAAAAGGGTCTCAAAATGAATCGGAACCCTACTTTTAAGAGTAAAAATTCCAAAATTTTCTGGGTCAAGACCCCCAAACCCCCTCGAAATTTTAGAATCTAAAAAGTCAGTTTTTCCTTGAAACTTTAGGGATTTACAAAGAATGATCCTCTTTGATTAACCTAAAGTGTCTCAAAATGAGTTAAAATGCAACATTTAGGGGCAAAATTCAAAAATTTTTCTGGAATAGGAACCCCTTAACCCCCTAGAAATTTTCCAATTCATAATACTATATATTTTTTCCTTGAAAATTCTGCCGCTTACAATGAGTGGTGCTCTTTGGGTGGAATCTATGGGGCTTCAAAATGAGCTAAAACACTATTTTGAGGGACAAATTTTCAAAATTTTATGGGGGAGGACCCCCTGACCCCCCTTTTACATGGAGTTGACATTTCTACACAATTTTGAAACTCAGTGCACCAAAATTAAAACCTTACGAAGTCATCTCACCTAAACCTTAGTATTCCTAAGGTTAGAATTCAGAAAAGATGTTGAGTAACCCCCCTGAACAAAAATCTAGCTACACGGCACTGGCAACCCCCTCCCCCTTCCCCTTCAGTTGCTCTCATAATATTTGAACATCCCCTAATAGCAATTATGTTATTTGTGAAACTCAGCCTCCCCATACAAAAATCCTGGATTCGCCACTGAAGTCAAACATTCACTGAATAAAAAGGGTAAAAACAAAAACACTTAAATTAAAAAATGATTAATCACGGGCAAAATTCAAAAAATGTTTGGGGGAGGACCCCCAAATCCAGTTTGAAATTTTGAGATCTATAAAAAAAGGTTTTCCTTGAAACTTGTGATTAACAAGGAGTGATCCTCTTCGATGTAACCAAAAGTGTCTCAAAATGAGAATCCCACTTTTTAGGCCAAGATTTTCAAAACAAATAAATTTTCAATCGAAAAAAAGATGTCTACATATTTATTAAATTTAAACGACACTGATTTATAAGGGTCATGGTAAATAACACTGATTGAGAGCCGGTCTTACTGACATTGACTGCTTTTGTGCTCCTGCGTTTGCCAGATATTTTTGTATAATTTGTTTTCTTTCTTGTGTGAATGTTTCCTTGTATTTTTCTTACGATTTTTTTCTGTCTTTATTGTTTTCTAAGTTTTTTTTTCTTCGTGTTTCATTAATGTAATTAATTTTATGTTTCACTCGGATAGGCTAGGGCCCCTTAGTGAACAACATTTGCATGTTTTTTGTTAATAAATTCAAAAATTTTTCTTGATTAGGAATCCCAAAACCATCTAAAAATTTGGCCATTTCATTCGTCTTACTTTCCCCCTTGAAAATTCTGCAGCTTAAAATGGGCGGTGCTCTTAGGATAAAATCTAGAGTCTCAAAAGGAGCTAATGGGGTAAATTAAAGGGGATATTTTCCGAACTTTTTCTAGGTTGGTAGGATTCCCAATTTACTTGGAATTCGCATTTTTAAAGCAATTTTGAAATTTACTTCACCAAAATTAAAACAATATATGTAAGTTATCTAAATCTTAACGAATAAAAGTACTAGTGAGGAGGTACTCCAGAAAATATGTCCGCTCTCCCGAAACCACCCCCCGAAACCAAAGTCTGGTTACGGCTCTGACAGGCTAAATAGTGCTACATAAATAAAAAAAGTTCATTTTTAGTTCAAAAAAAATTTTGTCATAAAAAGTTAACATTATAGGAATATCTTGTACATACAAAGTAGGGGGAAATATTTTTTGGGAATTTTTTGTGTCACAACGAAGTTCCTTGCATCGCGAATATAATAATATAACGTTAAACTTAGTGTTTTTAGAGAAAAGAAAAAGAAAAAAACGCTGAAAGAAAGAGAGGAAATTTAAGATTAGAGTAGATAAAAAAAGAGAGGGGTAAGAATACTCATAGGAAGAATATTTATTTTGTTCCTCCGAAAATGAATAGAGAATAAAGTAAAGAAAGAGGAGAGAGGAAGAATGTTATTAAAGAAAAAGAGAATAGTACGAAAGAAAATGAGTGAGTGAGGAAAGAAAAATTAACATTTTAGAATACAAAGAACAAACAGCACTCAACATTAGAACACTAATTTCAAAATAATTCAAGTCACCTGAATTGAAACCATTAACCCTAAATTAAAATCATTCGAGGCACTCCTAAACTAAACTTGTAAGATTTTCAAATTGTGACGAAACCAGCGATTTTCTTTAGTTTCACAGCACAAAAAGCAAAGAAAAACCGCCCTTTTCTCTCCTCGCATAAAAAAGCCAATGCAAATAAGTATTCCACCAACTCCCAGTGAAGAAGAAAGGCACTAAATAAATTAACAACTAATACTTACTCCCGGATTCCCTATGAAGTGGTGCCTCTTGAAGGAGTGCTGGTCCGGCCGAAACGGGGCCCGTCCGGGGAAACACGTCGGGCCGGACATCGGGCTTCTATTATTCAGGTGCGCCCGGACTCGGTCCTTCTCCTGGGTCTGACCGTCACCTGTTCGTTTCGCAGGGCCTTGTTGGGGGTGGCGGACGGGGTTTTTTTATCTTCTCTCTTCTTACCTGTGATGCGATTAGGTTGTGGGAAAAGAGTTTAGCGCTCTTTTTGGCAAGCTTGGCGACAATAATAGTTTCTTGTTTTTTTTTCAACGAGTGTTTTTTTTTTTTAAGTTTTTTTTTCAAAACTCCTTGCGGACTATTTGAGAGAGAAGATAGCAGTACTTATTTTTTTGTAAATGTTGTCTAATTATGTTTCATAAAAGTTTAAATTAATTATAATGGAAAATATTAAATTTGTTGTTTGTAAATGATGATGATGATGATGATGGGGGTGTTTGTTCGCCAAGATGTAGTTCTGGTTTGAACATGTAGGTCTAATACGGTTAACTACACTCTTCCGAATTTAATTCATGCCTAAAAGTGTAGTTCCAGTTTAATGATTTTTGTTTAGAATTTACCTGGCGAATTCCATCAAACTATCTCCAAATGTACTTCAAACTCTCGATTTAACAAGGAATGCACAGTTTCGTTTTTAAGGGAAATTCCGATAATTAAAATGCTGCTGATTACAAAATTAAGTCTATGGAGCATAAATTATCTCCCTTAACTCGTCGCGTTCAATTATTTCAGATTCGGAGAGAGCATCATCCTCAAAAAACACCGCAAAACCAAATTTCAATAAATTCTGCCGGTAATTAGCGGAGAAAATCACTTCCTAATTTTTAGACGGTCTTAATAGAGATTGAAAGTGAGTGATTTTTTTCCGTTAACACTCAAAAGTAACTTAAGTGTTTCCACATGTAACTCGCAGGCCCCCTAGAAAAGCGTTAGGGGCCCCGGGGGTCCTCAGACTACAGTTTAAGAACCGCTGCACTATACGTTGTCTAGGGTCTTGCGACATAAAAACACAACCAATCAACCTCACCCAAAAAAATTCAAACTTCCCTCTTCCGAAAATCGCCAAGCAAAACCTCCCAGCAACCCCCACCCACAGGGGACCCGAGTCCACTAACCAGAAGAAAAGAGCACTTAATGGCGATCTCTTGTTGGTGCAATCGCGCTCTCATTAAGACCAACCTGCCGAAAGTGAGAGGCACGTCCCCCAACCCCCTTTTTTCACCTTAAGGGGGGGCGAAGTTTTTTCACGTGACGCCAGTCATTCGCCCTCTTCGTGACGGTCGGGCTAATTGGCGACCGTCGATTTTGATTTGGGAGGGGTTTTTTTCTCTCAAGAATAGGGCATTTTTTTATTAATTGCCGTATTGGTTTTTTAAAGGGTTGTGTAGTTTTTAGTGGGGGGGGGGCTGGATGGAGAATTGTTTTTTGTAGGGAATGAAGGAAGGGATTAAAATAGTGGTGTGGGAATAGCTTTCGTTGACTTGTATCTTGGTCCTGTGGATGTGAAGTAGAATTTCTGTCTTATACAGGGTGTTTCAGGTAAATGTTTTAGAACTTATAGAGGAGAGGTAGGGGGTACACCTAGACGACTCAGAATAACTTAGGAATGAGGGGGGTCGGAAATTCACTTCTATGGGTTTTATAAGCGGGCATATGGGAGGTTGTATAATCCCCAGCGGAAATTGACACGTAACCTTTTAAGATAGGATTAAAACCAGCAAAATCGTTAGATTCCGGCATTTGCTATATAAAAACAAATTTAGGAGCTGAAATTTCAGCTCCTTATTTGGTTTTATGGAATTTGTGCAAAGCCAAATGGTAGAAAAACATATTTTTCACAAAGCGTTTTTTCATCGTCAATGAATTGCCCTTATAATTTGGTGGAAAAATCCGTTTCCATAGCAACCGCCCCAATATTGTACGACTCCAAACGTTTTTCTCGAGGCGGTCAGATAACCCAATGCATAATTTCTTATCTTTAGTTAAATAATCGCCTCAAATCAGTTAAGGAATTTGAATCAGTTCAGGTCATCATACAAAAAAATGTGTCTCTAAGCCTAAACAGGCATAAATATATTTATGGCAACCCTTTAAACTCCTTTATATCATATTTTGCATCTCATCTTTCCAAGAGATCATCTCTTTCAGGTGTGGTGCCATCATCATTCATAAGTACAACAGATGAAGGGTTTTGCAACAGGTATTACTCTTTATGCTCCATTTAACATTTTATAAAGAGAAGAAACGGGTTGTTGGCATGCATCCTTCGTTGAGGGATATATAGCCGCCATGATCCACTTGTTCGTATAACTCATCCATCAATGCTGGATATCATCCAAAGAATGTAGAGTAGAGGAATATTCCGTGGAAGGAAATTTTATACGCAGGAATAATTCACATCTAAAATAAAGAATCTATCAAAATTAATTACATAGTTATCTTCCCCATGACAGACATTATTTTTTGATAAATTAAAATTATATTTATAGTTTACATGGGTTCCATATGGGGGCCGAAGTATTACAAATAAAAGAATGAAAGTGTGAATGTTTTTTTAATTTTCTAAATTAGAAATATCATGAGCAAAATGCTAACTACAAAAATAAATCTGGAAATTGTTATAAATAAAATAATAAAAAATAAACTTTTTTACCTTGTAGTAGAACCTGGAAAGCGTTAAATTTGCCTCAAAAGGGAAAATAAAGTAAATCATAAATTTCAACAAATTGATTTCCAACTTACGAATGTGTGCTGTCTTTAATGTTATAAATCCTTTCCGTGTTTCCGAAAAGAAAATAACACGGATTGGTAATTTATTTATGAGTATTTAACTCTTATAATCTAGTATTTATTTTCTTATTTATTCCCAACTTTTTATTTTCCTGAATTTATTTTTTTTAGCTGACACGAGATTTATTGACACTTAAATCAACGTCAATTCCAAGGAAATTTTCAGGGGAGAAGAGAAAATTTCTATTCCAATAATTATAGCACAAAATCAAGTCACTGTTAAAACACAAAGTACTCAAAAAATCCTAAATATCATTCGCAAATTTGAAAAAAAATTAAAGAGTTATTTGAATTATCCAACTTACTTTTATTGTTGTTTTCCCCGCAGTGACTGAAGGTTCTGTAAAACTTGCTTTTTGGCGAGGGTCGTTTTGTTGCGGAAAAACAAAAATGCGCCGAGGGTATGTTTCGCTGCAATACACCTGTTCACACTATTGAATTCATCCTATTCAGTTTTGAACTTGGATTCTCTCATTTTTCTTAACTAAATTCTACGTGCCTTTTCATGAAAAAAATTATTATGGATTTTTACTTACATTTGACAAGAAAATACAGGCTAGGCATGTTAACCTTCTATGATATCTATTTTAAAAGAAGTTAATGAATTTCCTTCATAAGCACATCTAAATGACTTTACTTTAACCCTCAACTGCCCATGGTAGCAAATACGCAACGAAAAGTTAAGTTTCAATTTCTAGCATGTTTTTAAGTTATACAGGGTGTCCCACGAGAAGTGGCCCAACCCCTTTAACTTTTGAACCCCTACAGATATAGTCATGAAAGTGGGGTCTAGGTATAGTAAAGTGACCATGCTCTATCCAATGAGATAAGTTTCAACGCCCTCTGGCGGAAACTTTAGGAGTTATAATTTTTATTTTGAAAACTATGTGAGGTACAAGAAAAAAGTCAAGGACTAAGTTGTAGAGCAGCATTGATTCAGTAGGAAAAAACACCTTAAGCAGAAAAAATATCTTGAATAAAACCCCTAAAACGCACGCTCAATTAGATTGAATTTACGTAGATTTTACGTTTTAAAACGCTCCTCACGAGGCAAAAATCAGAAATTTTTAATTTAATGAACTAATAATACTTTTAGTCATTTACTTAAGTTATAAAAATAAAAATTTCTTATTTTCACCTTGTGAGGAGCGTTTTAAGAAATAAAATCTACGTAATTTCAACCTAATTGAGCGTGCGTTTAAGGGGTTTTATTCAAGATATTTTTCTGCTTAAGGTGTCTTTTCCTACTAAAAAAATCGATGCTGCTCTACAACTTAGTCACTGACTTTTTTCTCATACCTCACATAGTTTTTAAAATAAAAATTATAACTCCTAAATTTTCCGCTAGAGGGCGTTGAAAGTTATCTCATCGGATAGAAAATGGTTACTTTACTATACCTAGACCCCACTTTCATGACTATATCTGTAGGGGTTCAAAAGTTAAAGGGGTTGGGACACCCTGTATATTGCAGCAATAACTGTACATTAAGGTGCTATAATTTATGAAGTTAAGATTGTCCCTAGTTTCAAATTAAAAAAATTAAATTAAAAATATATATATTTTAAAAGGGGGATTTTTATTTTATTTGGTCCCAAACTGTGTCACGTAAATAAAAAGCCTTCACAAAAGGACGAAGATTTAGGAAGAGAATAACAAGCATTAATAAAAACACAACGAATCATCTCCTGGTACTTTTCCATCCGATCATTAATCATCACCAAATACTTTCAAGAAGTCACAGAACCAAAGTTTTTTTTAAGTTACTTCAAAACCAGACATGGTAAACAATTACACTCCTTTTCAAAAACTCGTTTCTATTAACAACCCTCATGGTTGTGTCCGCTTCAATTGATTGATCCCCACAGATCACCCAAATAAAGCTCTCTCCACTTTCCAATGAAACGAAAGAACACCACTATTGCATTATACACCGTTTAACTCCGCTGCGGCCGCGCGTATTTGTTTCATTTGGTCCGATCGCCGAACAAGCTTCTGCTCTAACTGGAAGGTACGGCGCTGTACATTTCTGTGCCTTTTTTTATTTGTCTTTTTATGAAGAGAGAGAGAGAGTGAGAGAGCACTTAGGTGCCACAAATTACTCGCCGGTCATTGGTGATGGAGACTGATTTGTGGACAAGGTCGAGATTACGTGATTTTTCTGGGTTGTTTTTTAAGGGTTTGTTGAGACTTTTTATAATTCTCTTAGTTTTGATGAAGGTTTTAACCCAATGGAATTATGTCAAAAGTCTAGAATAATTAACAGGGGGGTAGCACGGGAAATGCGTCTTTTTAACAGCATAAACTCTGGGTTTTATGGAAATCTTCGAAAATTAACGGCAGTATTCACCGGTAACTTGACATAGCTTTCGTTAGGAAACTGCGGTTCCAGCCTTTTCAGTAAAAATTGGTATTACAACTAGAGATTACACACAATAAGTGTATACTCCATCTAACAATAAGTGTATACTACACAATTCTTAATTTCGATTGGGATTGGGTAGAGATAAACAAGAAAGCCCAAAACTAGATCCAATTAAAAAATAAGTGCAGGGCTGCAGCAATAACATCTTTAATGAAGAATCCGATCCCGTCATCGGTTCTAAGCGCGATTGCTTAGTATAGCTACGTCATTAAAAAAATTTCGCTGCCATAGCTACGATCAAGTCGCGTTTACATACATACAGCTGTAATCCACTGAAATTTCTGGACATTTCTTACTTTTCAGAACATACATTTAAAAAATAGGTATTTTGCAGTATGCGATCTTCCAATTTAGTTTAGCTGGATTTAGAAGTGTACACGACGACGGTCAACCGATGTTTTTGAATCCAGGTACTCTTCCCTTTCCTAATTAAGAATATTTGGATTGAAAAAATAAGTTATGTTGTTCCCATGTACCCTAAATCCAGCGTAACTTAACTGGTAGATCGCATACTGAAAGAATACCAAAAAATAATTTATAATTTTCGTTTATAGGGGAGAAAAGGAGACGATGAGAGTAAAATTGATCACTTATCCTTATCAATAATTCATAGGGGCCATTCATTAACTACGTAAGGATAAATTTGGCAGTTTTTGACCCCCTCTACCCCCATGTAAGGGTAAGTAAGATTTTTCAAACCCCTCCCCCCTATTCTTACGTAAGATTCCATTTCGTTTTTCAAAATAACAAAATGTTAGAATAAAAAAAAAGTTGAAACCAAAATTATAAAGATTTCTCTCTCTTTTTGCTTTGTTTCGACTTTTTTTTGTTTTTGTTGGAAGATAGATTCAACAGTTTTATTTTTTATCTTAACTTGATGCTACTCCAACAAAAAAGATGCATCTGATATATCTTCCTTTTTTTTAAGTAAAGCTTCGATAATATACTGAGATCGTCAGCATTTTTAAGTTTTTCTGGGATTGTGTTCAAAAGTAATTTGATTAGAATAATTGGAATTTGTTTACATTAACTTGGAAAATCTTACGTAAGAATGGGTTTGACCCCCCATCCCCAAGTAAGGATATGTAGAGATTTTTCCAACCCACCTCCCCCTCAGGACCCTTACGTAATTAATGAATGGCCCCATACCAGTTTATTAGGTTTCAGCAAAAATTCAGTCTATTCTTACTGACTATTCTTGGATTTTTTTAGTCAAATTAAAATTATCGGAAAACTCTAGGTTTTCCATTTATCTATGATTAAGAGCTAACCAGAATTGGTACCTACTTCATAATACCCAGTGGACGCCTGTGACACCCGTTCCTCAAAACACATTCACTTGCACAGCCCCTTTCCTCAAAGAAACTGCATCCATCATCCATCATTCATCTTCCTAGCGACAGATACTAAGATTTATGAATAGTGTGGTTATAACAGCTTAAAATTATGGGAGGAGGGTTGTGACGTCACAACCCTCCTCACATAATTTTAACCTGTCATAACCACACTACTGCACTGCAAATGTCAATCATAGTTCTGTCTCTGACTGATAGATGGATGGGTTGGGTAGGCCCTAGGCAGTATCATTAAGGTGTTCACCAACTGCGTGATTCGATATGACGTGTTCATTCAATCTAAACTTTCAGAAGACTAATGGAGGATCGTGAAGTAAGTTGCATCTTGCATGACTAATGACTAGTGAATGCGATCCCAGCACCACTACAGATCTAAAAAATCTTTCTATCGATTCTTGGATTCGATTCCGAAGGTTTGATTAAAACCTGGAATCGATTCCTTAGGGCCAGGGGCCAGTATCGAAAAAGTAGAATCGAACTTATCTATTTTTATCACAAATCAAGGATAAATAGTAACTATTAATTTTATTAATAACCAGCAAAATATTAATTAATTATCAAAATACTAATTAATTAGAGAACAAAATTGTTAATAATTATCTGTATTAATTAGAAAATTAAGTACGCTTCCTAAGATTCGATTCCTGCTGGAATCGATTCCTTCAAGGGTTCGATTCGTTGGTATCGATCTCCAGGTATTCGATTCCGATTCGATTCTTTCAAAATATTTAGAACCCTAAGCACCTCCAAAGCCCCTATCACAAGGCATACCCCATACTTTTTCAATATACTTTTTCATACCCCATACTTTTCGGGTACTCTGTGTAACCTTTAGAACTTCCTTTTCCTTTAAATAGGTGTTGTAATTCGTTAATGACCTGACCACTTTGCACTCCTTGGCTAGGTCTGTGTTTCCACCCACATGGATTAATACACTCATTCCTGAATACTTCTCTTTAAGAAAGTAAGTTAGTAAGGGGGTTTCGGGATATTTCCTTTTAGAGCATCATTAGGTATATGTTAATCAATTCAATATTTAAATAATCCTTTTTGTTTCAAAATAAAGAGAAAATATCCAAATAAAAAAGTTTTTATTGAAACAATATTTCTGTGGTAATTCTATCTATTACTTACAGACTTCACAATTTCATTTTTGGGCTTTTCTTCAATCACTCTCTTACTTTGATGAATTCATAGTAACAATTACATAATTTAACATTCTTAATTACAGCTTGAAAAATTTTGTATTGATAGAAACAATGGATATCAATATTATAATAGCTATGAGAAACTAGTGGTATTCAATGAGTTATGAAAACAGCTGCCAATTCTTCCGGTTTAGCCGGGTGATTTTTTTCTTTTTAATGAGTTTTCCAATTAGTGAGCTAGTTAAAAAGTCTTAAACTTGATAAGACGGAATCAGATAATAACAGACAAATTGAATAAAAAACAAAAAGTTGTATGATTTGTTAATAATAACCTTAAATCTCCCGGCGAAATCGGAAGAATTGGCAGCTATGTGAAAACTATCGTATCACAAGTAATTTCATTTTAATTTTAAGTTTTTTATTTGGATTTTATCATTTTTTAAACTTGGGTTTACTTAAAAAAAGTTTTAACTGAGTTAATTCAACTTTTTCATTACAAAGATAAACTGGAACTCAAGTTAAGTTTTTAAGGCACTGACTTGAAGTTTAAAAATAAATTTAGTTAAATATTGGAATTAATGTTTTGAAAATTCAGACTGAAAATTTCAATTAAATGATTTATAAGAATTTCACACCCTAACTAACAAATATAAGCATTATGGTATACAATTAACAACAATAAGTAATAGTATAATTTTACTTTCAATAAACTAATCAATATAGTGAGTATTATACTAAAAACATTCTTCAGCAAGCATTCAGTAACTTATTATTGTTTAACACCCTCTAGTAAAATTGCAAAAGTATAACAAAAATATATTAAGATACACCAGTTTTTTTTAAGAATAACAAATAAATACTACTTAGAGGACATACTTAATTCTGTAAGTAAATCATTAGTTGTTGTAAAGAATTAACTAGTTCAGTTAGTGTCAAAAACTCAATGATGTTATGTAACTAACGTCCTAAGCATTGATGTATTTCTACTAAAGCATGTTGCCTTAAGAAAAGTTTGCTTTCATCTCAATATTATTGGCAGTTCAAGGGGAATCACCATTTGTTTATTTTTGCTGTCAAGGGGGATATCATTGATGCTTATGTAAGACATTAAAAACACTTTGCCTTTATTATCCAAAATTTCTAGTATCTTGAAAAACAATTAACAAAAAATTGAACTTGGCAAAAGAAAACTAGTAAAAAATCAATGTTCTAAGGACTATCCTTTCGGCGAACAAAAAAAGTATGAATGGGAAAAATGTTGATTGTTTCAATGGAACAGTTTTTTGAGTGATGTGATGGTGTTTTGTACAATAAAAATAGAATGTAAAAGGGTGTGGTTCACACTCGCTTATCTAATTAAGAGGGGGGTTTGTAATTTGGTTAGTTTTGCTGAAAATGGGGGTTAAAATACAAAACAAAACATGCTAATTTTATATTTGATTGGTCCCTAAACAATAATCATTGGAGTGCATTACAAGCAATGAGCAATGAACATAGTGAATGGATTAACCTTCACTAAACCACCAGTAACATTTTAGAAACAAATGGACGAACATAAAACTATAATTTTGCTTTCCATTTAAGTCTATCATAAAATAACACAGACTGAGCATCTCACTACTCGATTTCTTCGAGGGTGTTCCCAAATGACTGGACTGGGATCGGATATGGATGCCGATTCAGACGCTGAATCTCCTTCTGCTAAGGGAATTTCAGCGCTTTCTAATGTTTCCTGCGTCAAAAAAATATGTCAATGAGAAATTTATTGTATTTATGCTTAGAAAAAAATATATTTTACTAAAAAATAGTTATGCTTATTGTATACGGTGTAAAATTGTATGTTGTGTCATTTTTTAGGGAGATTTTCCTTATCTTAACTTCTTGTGGCAATATAAACATTTAAAGATAATATTTATGCTAATTGTATGCTGTGTCACAACTGTGATTTTGATGGTCATTCACACCTTCCTGCTTTTTCAACTCATGACTTAATAACAACAGTGGTTAATCTAGAGAGAAAGTGGGTCCGTTTTGGGACCCTTCACAAAATTCTAACCAACAAAAAAGGACCCTTCACAAAATTCCAGTTCCTCAAAAAGGACTCTTCACAAAAGTCCAAAAACCAAAAATGGTTAAAAACTGTTTTCAGATTGTGTTTTGATGGTTTTAGAATGGAATTTTCCAGTTTTGGGTCCATTTTAAAAGTTATGAATGCTGTTTTTGTACTACAAACCCTTCATTTTCACAAAATTCCACACAAATTTTCACAAAATTCCCAAAAGAGGACCCTGGCAGAAAAACCTGTATGAACCCTTGAAAAAGCCCTTACTTGCCTCAATCTAACAACCATCTTCCACTGACTGACAGCACACCCGACAAAAGTATTCAACTGAAGTACAAGCAATCAAACTTACCCTTTCTTCCTGCTGTCCCAGGGTCTCCAGGAACTCCTCTGGGTTCCTGATCATGACTGCAGCTGTGGGGGGAGGAGGGGCATGCTTCTCAGTGGGAGGGTTGGAGATGCGTGGCAACAGGAAGGTGGGGGAGATGAAGTGAGAAAGGCGCTCCACTATGCCCGAGAATCTCGTCTCCCAGTCGGCATACTTCCCACTGCCGCCATGGCCTCCAATACCTGGAGCAACGGAAAAGTAAAATGAATTGAAGTTTTGGCGTAATAATAGCTTGGAAATCAGAGGAGTGTTATTAAGCTTATTTAAGATTGGGATCTTTAAAAATAATCCTTGAAAAATGATTGTGTTGCCTAAAATTATAGTAGGGTTCAGGGGCGGATCCAGCATTTGGTTTTGGGGGGCTAAGAATTTGCATCATCCAATTGAATCTTCTTGAAGATCTTAATAAGGAAAAGGTAGTGAAGTATCCTGCTTCAACTACTAAAAGGGGGTCTGGGGGTCCTCCCCCATAAAAGTTTTGGAAATTTAAGTAAAAAAACACTTTTTCAACTTGTTTTGGAACGCCTCATCTGAATTTCGGATATAGATTTTATGGTTGAATGTTTGCGTTTTGACAAACTAAATATAAAATAAAGTTGTAATAACGAGTTACAAGTACCAAGGGGGTACCAAGTGGGGGGGGCTCAAGCCCCCTAGCCCCCCTGGATCCGCTCTTGTGGCAGGGTTCATACTCTACGTTGGTAAAATTCAGGAGTCTTTAATGAGTTTTCTGGAGTAAATTACAAAAAAATCATTGGTAACATGAATAATTACCCTTATGCTTCTTAACATGAATGAGTTCCATGGTTTTCAGAGGTTAAAAGGAAAATTCAGGAGAAAAAACATAATTTTCAGGAGTTTTAAGGGTTTTTGGAAAAATAAAGCAAATTTTATGAGTATTTCAGGAATTTCAGGAGGGTGAGCAAGGTCACCAGGACCTTATAGTTAAATATTAAATATAGAGCATAAGACTTAAAGTATTGTGATAAGCAAAATTAACAAAAAAATTTATAGATAAATTCAACTTAAATAATATTCTCACCACACAAATCCACATAGACGAGTGAGCTCAAGATAAGGGCCAAGGCCCCTGGAGGGGGCCAAGGAGTGGGTTCCAACATGATAGGCACTATTGGTTTGCGCAGAACATCGGCTAAGCTCATTTCTCTTGTGCACAGGGGTGACAGGACATAGCGAGGGGTAAGGCAACAGAGCACTACCTTTAAGAATAATATAAAAAGCCAATTACAAAATATCTTTTTTTAATGATGACTGAATAACCAAGTGAATTTGTTAAAGTAGATAATAATATTTTAATATACTTCACAACTAACTTTTTAAAGAGTTTTAAGTACTCAAATTCTGCATTCTCTTTTACAAAATCTCAAGAAAAAATGTGTGATGCAAACTAAATTGTAGCTAAACATGAGGGTTTTTAAGAGGTAATTATTGAATCCAAGACTTCTTTCTGAGGAAAGTGAGGTCTCTAAAATTTTATATTACTACTACCATTAATTTTAAAATAGGGGTTGATGTGTGTTATTTCTACAATCATCATATCAGGACCTTGCAAGACTGGACTTACTTTGGCTTTATTGATTCCCTCGTATATTTTCCCATAGAGGGCCTCTCCACCCTGGATGTGCCCTACATCCATCCAGCATGGAAACCCGGCCAGCTCAATTCTCCTTCTCAAATGCAGCACTGCTTCTTGAGACTCCCACTGGTAGCTTATGAATACTGGAGGGGAGGGAAGCTCTGGTCCTATTTTAAAAAAAGGCACTCTTATTGAGAGTAGTGTTGTGACTTTTGTGTGTGAAATAGTGACAAAAGGGGTATTTGATAATTGTGACATTACAAATTGAAAATCAACAAAAAAAAACCTAAATAACATTTTTTTTCTGGGAAATGAAGCTTATAAATTACTTTATTATAAAATTCATGCAAACAAAATAATAGTTTTGAAGTCATAAGGTAATTAAACTGCAACTAAACTTGAATAAGAACATAGGTCCTGGATTCATATCAATTTATTACAAACTTATTATTGGTTGCAATGCATGACAAAGGGTCATCAAAAGGGTGTAGTGAAGTGTGACACTTTGTGACAAAGGGGAGGAAGGGGTCAAAAATGTGTAAAAAATTGTGACATCATTTATGAATGGCCCTTAACCCAAACTTACTATTTTAACCCTTTATATCCTGAATTAACTTACCATCAACTTTTTAATTGAATTTTTGCATCATTAGATAAACAAAAAATCGCTACAATGCAAAGAAGAAAGATATCTGATTGGTTCTGCCATCTCCAACCAGTTCTCAGAACTACACTCTTTGAGTCATTTTGAATGCTTAGGAAAAGCGAATCTATAGGTGTTTGAACAAAGTGGTACTTATAAGTACCGTCAGGATAAAAAGGGTTCAATTAAAATCAGGAACAGTATATTGTAAATCTCTTTTTTGAGAATTCAGAGATTAATCCTGATGTAATGCCAAGTTTAATCTAAAAAAATAATGAAATAAAAATTACAGATTTTTCTCACTGTCACATCAACTCCATTTTTTTCCTTAATAGACTAGTATAGGATGTGAAGTACCTTATTATTGTACTAAGATAAAAATGGGCAATGCCTGGTTATATTTTTTACTTATAGTCATTAAAGGCGTGTCTGTATTGAAAATTTAACTCCTAGCTTAACAGTTAGAAATTGCACACATAAATTGAAGAAATTCTAGAAACATCACCAGATTTCTTCAAAAAAACATGCATTAGTCAACAACTAAAGAATATTCAGTCCTCCTTTTAAGTTTAACCTTATTTTGGGAAGTTGACAAGAAACTTATACTGATTTAAGAGCTAAAAAAAGGTTGAATGTCTGATGAAAAACTAATAAGTTAGAACTATTTTGTGTGTGATTCCAAGTGACACAAATTTTCGATACTAAGTAGTTTTTTACACCAAGATTTTAATGAAACTTAGTTTAAAAAATGATTATTTAGTAATTTAGAACAAATTACTGTTTAAATGTGGTTTCAAACCTTGATTGGGATAAAAATTAACTTCACACTTTATTATAGATGATAACAATCCCTACCAATTTCTGTCATAATATATTTTGCAACATCCTGTCTTCCCATCTGCTCCAAACATGCAATCAGCAAGTCAATGCAATATCGAGTTCTCCCATTGCTGTCAATCCAGTTGTTCAGTAACGACACAGGTGGCATCACTTCGTCAGAAAACCTCCGGATTTCTCTTTCATTGTAACCTGAAAATTAGTCGTGTTTATTCCTGTGAATTAATGTATTCTTCATATATAATTGGATACAAAATCATGTTCCTTAAAATATTGTTCTTATTTTTCACATAAGCAAAATCCCTCTAAGGGTACAGTCCGGCTGGCTTGTCTATGGTATTAGTTCAGCTCATTGCCACTTTCTCAGAATTGGACAAAGGACGAAAAACAAACAACCCCATTCAATGACCCTTCCAACAAAACTGACCTTTCCTTTGTTCGTCTTATCTACCCATTTTCTTTCAGATCTGCTTTTGCCCCTTAAAATAGATTATGCTTAAGTCTAAGTTGACCCTCCCTAACTATAGCCTGTTACTTTGTGTTATGCGAATTTCAATTAAGTTAAGCACAATATTATGAAGCACAAAAAATCTGAATCTTTAGCATAAAGATTATTGACTTTTTAAATATCTTTTTAATAGTAAGTAAAACTATCGTAATGATTTTACAGATTAAGAAGCAAGTCAAACAATTTTATAAACAGTTTTTTTTTCATTCTCTGCTATAACAGAAAGCTTGAGACCAGATGGGCTAGTTAAGAGAGAACAGAGTTTTCTTTACCATTTTCTTATGTATTCCTTTTAACTTCAAACCCTTTTTGATCACAGAAATCCTGATCCTTAAACTTTTTGATGACAGCTTCATTGAATGACTCACCAAGTCTTTTGGCCAGAGCTATCCAATCCTGGCCAGTGTTGGCACAAGTCAGCATTTTCCCAACAATAGTGATCCAAGGTGAGTCTTCCCTAGATATGTCGCTGTCATTCCAAAAGAAATTTCCTATAATGGGAGCGGACATGCAGTCCATGGAAAGTCTCACACCATCAGAATATTTGATCAAGTCACCTAAAAAGCAATATTTTTACTATGGCAATTATTATTTTTAACAAATTGTTTTTCAAAACTACAAATTTGAAATAATGCTTAAAAATTTTAATCTACAATCATACAGAAACTTTTAACCCAAGTAAAGAAAAATAAATTTAAAATTTAAATGAATAGCGACTGATAGTAATAATAAGTGATTTAGAAGGATCAAAATGCACAGAAATAGCATTTCTTTAAATATTTAGGTTTCCTTCTCCATCGTTCACTCGCTTACATACTCTTTTCCACTCATTTTCATGTACTCTTTTCTTTTAAAAAATGTAAACAAGGAATTTAATATAAATGAAAAAAGTAGCTTTCTAATTTATGTAATTAAGACAGACAATCCCTACTTCAACTCAGAAAGTTTGAACATTGTTTCAATGCATTGCATTGAGGTTGCAACACAATAATAATACTGATACAAAAAATAACTTCCTTTTGAAATATGAATTCAAGTAAAGCATAAATAAAACAGAGATGGGAGAGTTGAACTTTAAACACTTTATTTTTATGTTGAAAAATATTTCATACATTAAAAGAAGTATAAATACCTTCTATAGCTGTACTAAAGAAATACTTCTGTATGAAATCTGTCTTCACTAGTCTATAATCACATTCTAAAACCTATGAGAAAATGAATATCTAATTTTATAAAACATGCATTAATAATAATCATTACTTTTTTCTTAAGGATTTGAATATCACTACTTAGAACTAAAAATTAAAGGATAACTTAGAAAAAAACTTTTATGAATATTTTTCTCATAACAAATTAACAAACTATACTTAAGGGGAGAAACATCTGATAACAACCCAAAAAGTTTTAGAAATATAATATATTTACAAGTTTTGCTCTTTACGATTAGCATACAGTTAGATTCATACTAATTTCAGAAGTATTTATCCATATCTATAATGAACCTCAAAATCATTTGATTTTTAAGATTGTCATACAGTTAAATGAATACTAGTAATTTTAGATGTATAGTGAAATCCCATTACAACGAATACCGAAATAACGAAAAATCCCATTATTACGAAATTCCAAAATGTCCCATTTTTTATTTCAATTATCGAAATACCATTACAATGAAATTTCCGTTACAACCAAGAAATTTTATGGTCCCGTGAAGTTCGTTATAACGGGATTTTACTGTATTTATCTACAATGAACCATCAACTCCTAAGCTTTTACTCACTTTCTTAGTTAAGCACTCATTGAGAGGCAAGAGGTGAATGCAGTGATGATCAGCACATTTAGTAACTTTGTGTAGTGCGCATGACTTGGTGCAAGGACACGGAATGTTGATAGAATAGGAAAGTCTCTTGTACCAAACGTCACGCAAATATTCAGTTTCTCTTTCTAAAAGGTGACGGACCTGCGAACACAAGTTGGTAAAAATCAATTCAAAGCCCCATTTTATTGACATTTTGAAACAAAAGTCTTGAGAGCTATGATTTTATTTGAATTTTGCAAGTCAATAAAAGTCATGTTCCATTCATTTAGCAATCCTTCAAATCTTAAAAATTCAAAATACCAAAGATATTTATATTGAACAAAAGACTTAGATGAGCTCACGAAACATTACTTGACTCAATGACTTCTAACTTTTCCTATTTATTATTAGAATTAGATTTTCAATTTTAAATTTATTTACAACAGAAGACAGTTTAATGGCATATTGAAATTATTCTTTTAGTCAAATAGATTAGTCAAGAATGCATAAAAATTATTGAATAAACCAAGAGAAGGTTATGTTTTTCTCAGCTTATATTATTAGGCTAAGTATATCTTAAAATACACTAGATCAGCACCTACTTTTGAACAAATGTGAGGAGATGGATATGAAAGCTTTATTCCCTCTTCAGCTTCTACATACTTTCTTTGAGTGATGGTTACCTAAAAAGTAAATACCCAGTGGTCAGATGCATCAAATAATAACTGAAATAAATGGTTAAAGAATGTTAGTTACATCCTTTTGAGTGGTTATTTCTAAATTACAGTATATACTCTAAAGTTTTTAGCCTATACTTAACAGACATAAGAGCAGATTAAGAAGTTGAAAGTTTTCTAACTTCTCATCATTTTGTAAATTAAATTATGCATCTCTCCATCCATCAAATGTTAAAGCGCTGGAATACTGTATCACAGATAAATATAAATATCTTTGATAAAACTATAAGCTATTTCAGTAGTCTGAAAATGAGAGGGGGGAAATAATCTAATTATTTCCAACAAGTATAGTAACGTACTTGAATTCTATGTCCATGAATTTTTTGTAGTCGAATGCTATGATTGTAATCTACAGGAACTTCATCACTTCGACTGAACAAATTGGCGTTTCCTTTCCAGTCGTGTTGAGCAGACCACCTCAAAAGTCGAACTATAAATCTTGTAAAAAAACCAACTGTAAAAGCAAAACAGCAATGATCATTGAATGCACACTCTAGCCTCATACAGATTAAACAAAGTATTGATGCATAATGAAAAAAAAACTAATACACACAGAATGAAAATTAAAAACACTGAGTTCAGGTTTCATGAGTATGAATCCTTAAGGGAAATTTAATGGTTAATCAACTAAAGAAAATATTACAATCTTTATAGCCAAAATACTGTGGCATATGCGAGCCACGGGGCGATACCGATCCGAAGGTCATACGACTCAAAAGTATACTTCGGAGTTATAATCGCTTCAGTCGGTTTTATAGCCCATTTGAATTGTTTGACTATTGTACTGGTGACTAAGTTCGCCACAATACTATCCCATTAATTATAATCATTAGGCTACATACATTTTTATTCAATACTCAATAGTTTAAATTATGTATACTTAAGTATTGAAGAATTGCAATGAAAAATATAGCACTATGTTTTTGTAAATGCAATGATAATTTTGCATTTATACAAAGTTTTAACTAACCCTTGTGTTTTATAAGTTTCTGGGATTCATTATAAAAGTAGTGTATAAATTAAAAAATTTTATCATTCTTAAATACAATTTAAATTTCAACACCTAAATGCTCTTGTGTAAATCTATTAATAATGGTCTAAACCTATTATTGTTATCTTTTTTTTTAGAAATTTGTGAAAGATTTTTACTATTACAAATTGGGTTAGATTTTTATATATTTGGTTAACATTAATCTCTACAGACTAACAGGTAACTAATTATTTTCACCCAAAGCATTGAGAAACAAAAAATTAGAAAATTTACACATACCTGGAAGCAAACCAGCAAAATCTAGGATCAAAATGAGGCACTCTAGATTAGAACTAGTGTTTTCAACAGCTTTGTTTTCAAGGAGCCAAGGAATCATGAACCTTGAACTATAAGGCACTTCACTAGATTCTGAAACCTAGAATCACACAATAAAAAACCAGCTGGTTAAGCATGTTGTTTAGGGTTCAAAAGTTTCCAGTAAAAAATCTTTAAAGTTAAAAAAGAACTCGGATTATCTGGGTTTTTTTTAAACAATGGTTTAATATGAAAGAGTTCAAAGGACCAAAAGCAGATTTGAATTATCTTTGATTTTTCTTTTGAGACTTTTGAATTATTCAAAGGTTTTGTGTTTCAACTAAGTTTAACAAAAGTATAAAAAAATAAGTAGCAAGATCAAAGTACAATATAAGTATGCTGAGCAAAAAATTTAAGAGAAAGATTTATGTATGACTCACTACCTCTTTGGGAACTTCACAGAGGACATCAGAACTATCTAAAATGTCTAAAAGAATAGAAATATGATGGAATGCATTTGGCCAAATGCTTTGGAAACTTTCTTTACTAAAAGCATTTTGCAGCTCATTTTCATTTGACTCTAGGCAGTCCTGTAAAATTCAGATTGGATTAGTATTAACTTTTACTTTATAATTAAAAGGTTAATAGTAAATTCAGATCTGATGACAAAAAGAAAATTTTAAATAATTAAACTTTTATCTTCAAAGTTTCAATATATAAGTCAAAGATTATAAACATATTTCATAATTAGAAAAATTAGAATGGACAAGCAAAGTGTTAGCCTCCTGTTAGAGAGCCCTCACTCATCTTAAACCAGACACTAATGTGATGAGAATTTTGAAATAATCTTGATAATAATTTTTCTTGAAAGAATAAACTATATAACAATAATACAACACATTTAATCATGTAATAACAGTTTAAAAATGACAAAGCAAAGTTTAAATGCATCAAAATACACTGCAAACCAATAAATAATAACAAAAATGCAACAAAATTACTCTTACCCTGAGAGAAGTATCAGCACTCATTAACTGATAGATGTGGTTAATGAACCATTGCGGTTTCAAAATGACTATTCCACAAGTATTGTCCATAGCTTGCAGTTGGTCAGATCCTAAGTGCCAGATTTTCCCTTGGTGGTGGTAAAAGTGGACCATGGAATAAAACTCTTCATCTGATTCTATATTCTCTAACCTTGCAACCTCAGACAACTAAAAGAAAGAAGTTAAAATGCAAATATGAGTTATAACCAATACCTTCATAGTTTCAATCACTGTGTGTACAACAACCTACTTTGTTTTTGTCCTAACAGGTTAAAGATGTAAACAAATGAGTTACTTTTGAATTCTCCCCCATTTAAAAAGAGATTGAGGGGCATCCTCCCAAAATAATTAGAAAAATCAACCTTTCAAAAACCAGCTTTTAGAACAGTTTTTGAAAATTGAGACTGAAAGGAAATAACTTCTAGAAATACCCCAGTGTTCCCACCCATTTGACACTAGTAAATTAATCACATTGCACACTAAGCAGTAATAAATTTTAAAACATCAAAATGTCTTCAAAAATTCACTTTAACACTATACAACACTTTTTGTTACAGAGACAATGTTGGTGTTCACTAGATTTGTGCCTTTCTGAACTGAACATACTGTGTTAAAAACTTATATAATTAATAAAACAAAACCACTTTTATCATAGAATTCTGGTAATTATTTCAATGATAATTTTTATTATGCAACATTTTACCCTACCACTTTGAAATTGTAAGCCCGAAAAGTAGTATTTCGACTCATTTTTGAATGATTAGGGTTACACCCAATAAGTACAGCTCCTTGTATGAGTCACCTAATTTTCAAGGAAAAAACAGTACTTACTATAAGGGATGTCAAAATTTCGGGGGGGGGGGTCCAGCAGTGTCTTACGTAATTATGGGTGGGGGGTTGAGGTATGCTTATCTTTGCTGACAAGGGGGGAGGGGGGTTAAAAATGACCAAAAAAGTGCTTACGTAATATTTGAACGGCCCCTTACAGCCAGCTTATATATAAGAGCTACTAAATTTCGTTTATTTTATGATAGATATCTTGCTCTTTGTGGCATTTAAGTTGTGACTCATACTACCCTTCCCCTGTAGTGTGAGCCAACAACTGAGATTTGGCCAAAAAAAGAAAATCTATGACAAAATAAATGAAATTTATTAGCTTGTATAAATAAATCAATCATCAATAAAAGAAAAACCAAAGGTAGGTCAAATTTAATCGAATAATAATCCTTCAGCAGGTTTTAAACTTAACCCCCATTTTTGTGAAAAATTTACATGTCATTTCAATTTTTGTGAAAAATATGAATTTTTTTTTAAATTTCCATGAAATTTTTCAAAATAGTTTTTAATAGAAACAATAAAATTAATGACAGAAGATTAATACTATTTTTAAACAATAAATTTTTGGTTAACTTAGATTTTTTTTAAAGATTTTTTTGTGAAGGTACCCAAACGGTACCCAAACTGACCTGTATTAGTCCGTGTTCAGTTTTAATTTAAGATTCAAATTTAGCTAACTTGTAGTGAGAGTCACACATGAAAACAGTTAACTATGAATCTTGAATAGCCCATACCTTATTCAAATCGGCAAAGTAAACCTCCCTTTCGATCAACCTGTCCACTGCCTGTTCAAACAACATCCACTTCAAAGGGATTTCATTGCCAAAGTGGGGAAGTTGCAAGGCAAGCTCTTCTATCTTGGTCCTGAGCTCATCTATCATGCTATCCACAGCCAATGTATCAGGGTTGCCTATGTAGTAAAATGTGGGATGGACAAGGTGGTAGTACACTTTGTCCTGGATGCTTTCTTTGATTTTGTTGAACTGGTGCTCAACCTATAAAAGAGTAAGGTAGTCACCACAGAAAACTGATGCACTTGTTCAGTTATTTACACAGTAAATTTTACAGGGCTCATTTTCTTTCCTAAGAGTAGAATTTGAATTCACATAATCTGAATTTATGCAGCTAGTGTTTTCTTTAAATTAAGCTTAGTTTTAACATCACATCAGGGATTCTGCTATGGTAACTTCTTTTTTTGCAAAATACAAAAGAAAATCTTAGCATGTTAAAATACTTTAGATAATTTTATCAAGTAAGCAAATGAACAAAATGAATGCTATAAATACTTGAGGAATATTACTTGAAGTTGTCTATACAATTTTAGTGAATACATGAAGATTTTAAAGAAATATTTAGCATTGAGCTTGTTCTTTGTGTACTTTCCTACTTTAAAGTTTTCAAGCAAGAAAACCAGCAGTATCTAACCAATTTGTAATTTTAGCATTTTGCTATAACCTTTTCCTTTGTTTGAGCTTTTTGGCTAAAGGATTGTTTCCTTAGATAAAGACTTGCCTCAGATATTTATGAGATTGTACACTAAAAAAATTGTCATAACTAGGATTAACTCTGATGTTTCTCAAGCGTTACTTGTAGTGAAGTGTTACTTCTTGATTACTTGATTCAATCAATAGCAAAGAAATATAAATTTCCATTTTACTTAATTAAAACTTATACCTAAATAAAAGAGTTATATAGAGCATTGAGTTAATATTAAAAACAGTAAAAGTTACCAGATGTTATCTATAGTGTCATAACAGTGATTATTTTATGTAATAAATAAAATATTTCTATTAAAAATACACATTTTCTTTCTTAAAATTTTTTTAACGAAAAACTTTTTATTTCTTATTATAATTTAAATAAACTCATCTTTTTAAATAGATAAATTCTTAGCATTAATGAACATGAAAGCTTTAAAAGATTTCAAACTTCTTACCATAGAATCAAAAGTTGTAGATTCCTCTTGAATTCCAACAATGAGAACAGGTGGGAAAAGCGGGCAAATCAAATCATTGACGACATTTTCTTGTCCTTGATTTTTGAATTCATCTTTAGGATGCGCGATAGAAATATAAATCATTTCCAGCCAAACATGGAGTAGGGTCAATAGTGAGAGGTTAAAATTTGCAGGTAACTCAAGCTGTAAACAAAAATTATCATCTTAAATATTAAATATTGAAATATATTTTAGAATCGCATATTTACCAATTCAATATTACAATTTTGTAAATATATACTGAACTTGAAGTAACTTTTCTTTCTTAACTTGTTAATAAGTGAAACAATATCCATCTCAATTGAGATTTTACTTTTTTTTAAATAAAAACCAATAACATTGATTGAACTTAGTAGTTTACTAAACTAGTTTAACATTGAACATTATGCAAGTCAAACACTAGGTCTTTGTTCCAATATGAAATTTTCATTTTACTTCCATAAATAACTTGTGCAGTTTAAAAATTTATTTTATACAAGCTTTTTATCAAAAGAGGCACTCAAAATTAATAAAAAGACAAAGAAAATGCAGACTGTTAGTATATAATGAAATTGGTTAATAGGAATGAGTAATTGTAATATAGAAATAAATTAATAGATTTCAGTCAGCAATGGGTGACTTAAAGACAGATGAAAAATTAGAAGATTATGAAACATGTATGAAAAACAATAATTCATACTTGACGTATACTTACACCATAATCTTCAGAGTTTTGAAAAGGGGCATCTAAATCTTGAGATAAATCAAAGACAAAAAGGTATATTGTTTGAGGGGATAAAAACAGCTGAAATAATCAAGATATTACAAAAGGAGAAGTACCAATAAAGACAAGTGTATGAAAATAGAATTTTTGTATAGGTAAGTTATAGCTAAATAACTAAACAAAAAAGGTTGATTGATTTTGCACAAACTGGAAAAACTGCTTTCTAAGCCTAATTTTGTAATTCTAATTTAAAGTCATAATTTTTTCTATGTGCAAATTCTGTTAATTAGCTCTTAAGTCAAAACAAAATATAAAAAAATCAACAATCCTAAAAGAAATAGTTATACTAAAGTTTTTATAGAAGAAAGGCTAATTAAATATTACATTACAATAAGATATCCTATATAACAGAAAAATGAAACTTCCTTGTGTCAAATCTTCATTGCCAAGCAAATATATAAGGATGTTGAGTAAATTTTGTATTTTAAAATGTTGTGTTTTAAATCAAACTATTAACGCTCAGATTAGTGCCTAAATTGAGTGAAGAATAAAAATTTTAAGCTTGGTTTTAGCTTGGACCCTTAAAACTGAAATTTAATGACTTCAAAAACAAACAAGTAAAAAACTCATTGGAGAAATCGCAAATTTGTTATGGTACTCATTTTTACTGTGAATAAAAGAAATTAATAACCACACCTGATGCAGAAAAAGATACTTTGCATGTCCACTATAATTCCAAATATTGAAGGTGATGACGATATTTTCAGGCGACTGCTTTTCATTTTCTTTTTTCTCCCAGATTAACTTACATTCCGATTCTTTCAACATAGCGTCCACAAGTTCCACGACCCTCTTTGGTAGATCATCCGGCAGATCATCATTGGAAGTACCATTGAGGCATTCCTATGGGAAAATATTGAAAGGTTATGTTGTTTTCTAAAGTAATAGATCACAAAAAAATTACAGTTTATAGGTAAGAGCACAAGGGCCAGATTTGGCCATTAAATCTCAATTATGAGTGAAATTATATAGAAAAGCCTAACAAGAAATAGAAATATCAGTTAAAAATAAAATAGATAAGTAGAAAGTATAAGATGTCAGATGCTTTCAGCACAATTTCTGGTACTTAATTTTAAATATTTCTTTTGTTTCATAGCTGCTAACTATCAACCCTCAGATTAACAGTTAACAAATTACAAAAAATCACATTGAATTCCAAGGCATGCATCTATAGGAAACTTATCCATGTAAAAACCAGCAGCATTACAAAACTGATAAGCTAGTGTTATAAAATAAAAAGTTAATACATTTAGTTGAGTTTTTACAAATTGTTTCATTACGATGTAGATTAACCCAAGTCTGGACTGTTTTACAGCGTAAAAACTACAGTAAAATCCCGAACTAACGGAAATTTCGTTGTAACCGTACTATTCCTAATTCAAATAAAAACAGTTGGGGAATTTCTGGACTTTCGTAATAACGATATTTTTAGTTGTATCCGTATTCATTGTAATGGGATTTCACTGTATTTTAGAACAGCGTTTCTCAACCTTTTTACTCTCACGGAACCCTTTTGATAATGATCAATAGGGTGGTCACAAGTAACATGGGGAAAATTTTTTTTCGACTTTCTTCAGGTCTCACCCCCCTAAAATGTGCCAATAGGCTGAAAAATGAGATTGGCCAAGTTTCAGCTCAATCCGATAATATTAACCCGTGCCTCATCGAGGTCAAAGTTCAGAAAAACAGCGATTTTTAACAAAAATTGGTAGTTTTCGCCCCATAAAACTAGAACCGTTTGTCCCAGAAACCCGGTTAGGGTGTCATTTAATAGGTAATTTAATACTCTTTAACTTTGATATAGTCAGATTTTATTTACTCAAACGGATAGGGCGCTATTTAGCATTTTCATAGTGAAGGTCCTAGAAAGCTAATTTCCTTGCAAGAACCCTAGAACATTACGATGTCACAAAAAACTATCTTTTCTGTCTTTCCCTATTCATTTTGGCTCCAATAGATAGTATATGAGTTTTTAGACCCCCTAAGAGAATTCTAGGGTATAATTTCAACCCCCTAGATTTCGGAAAAAAGAGAAAAATATACTATATATTTTTATAAATTTTTTTGACTGTTAATGTGTTAAAGTTGGTTCAAATACATTATTAAAAGTTTAATTAGGTAGAAGTCCAATGATAAAGGGTATTAACCTTTCGTTATAACCCCTATATAAAATGCTTTAATATCCATTAAAGTGATAAAAAGGTCTAATATACAAATTTTTTCAGCAAAAACCTAGAGAGATGACATTTGGTGATTTATGTATATGAAATTATAATAATAGCACCCTTACCGACTTTAAATTTTAAGAAACCCTATTTCTACCAAAGTTGCTTGTTTTCAGCTAATTAACCTATAAGTATGATATTAGAAAAATGTATAAATTTATTTATTTTTAATAAATATACCTCAGGGGTTTCATTTGCCTACCATTCGAAGAAAATTAATTTTTAATAGGTATGAAAAGGTTTCAAAACATATGTTTGATCTATAATCGAATTACTTAATATTTTATTCTTTAGTCACCAATTATATTCACACCTGTGTTGAAGGAGACAAAAATAGCGCGTAAAATAGGAAAAGTTATTGTTTCCCATGATAAATATTTGATATAAATTGGAAACAAGATTTCTCTGAAAAATACTATGGTTGAGAAACTCCAACAGTATATCACTTTTAAGCTTCCGCTGGATTACTGTAAGTAACATCTAAGTTATAGTCCTAATCGTAAAAATGGATAAGCTTATCAGGGGTTGATCCGGACAAAAATTGGGGCCCTTTTGCTGCCCCTTCACAAAAATTCCCCCTTAAAATCTGCTCCTTTACAAAAATAAATTTATAAAAACGCCCCTTTCATGAAATTCAAATTAGCTTTAGTGATAATTTGCAAGAAAACATTCACAAAATATTTGAATTTTTCATGATTTTCTTGGTTTGTGAGTCAATTTTACTTTTACGCACTCATCTGCTAACTATCACTGCTTCAATTTTTCACAAAAACAATTTCTTTTTCACAAAAAAACATTTCATTTTTCACAAAAAATAATGAAATGGGCCCCAAAATATAAAACCTGGATCTACCCCTGCTTATTTTATAGAAAAACCTTATTGTAATTATCAAACAATTTTGAGACTATGTTTTTGAAAATTACTTTTTTATATACTAGGGGGCTACCGCCCCCTGCTCGCTATCGCTCGCCAACCCCCATAAACTGCTGACGCAGGACCTTTTGGAATTGCTTCGCAATTCCCACAAATTCCAACTCGTTGAACTTAACACACTTTATAAAACAATTAAACAATTTACAGAAAAAACGTCAACCAACTTATTAAAAATACTTCAAATCCCCTCCATGAATAAATCTCCCTTTAAAGTTTGAGTATATATTAAATCGAACTTATCAAAAATTTAAACGAAATGTTTTTAAAAATATTCATCTTAATTATTTTTAATCTATGATTATAAAAATAACTAATTCTAATTGTTTATCAATATTCGGACCAAACAAAAAATATTATTTTAAAGTAACTCGATAGTATAATATGCCTAGTGTTTATCATTCATATTTTTTTAAACCCACTTGTTAAACAATACCGTTTAAGCAATTGAAAACAATAAGAGACAAAACATCACTATGTTTACAATTAATTTCGATAAAATCAGAATAAAAATTATAAATATTGGACAAAAAGTGTGAAATTTTAGTATAAAATGGCGTTCATGTAAGTTTTTAGAATATGTTTTTATCAGTCTTTGAGTGATATTTCATCAAGAAAGTACTTTTTTAAAAGGTGAAAAAACATGTTTCATCTTAAAATAAAGCGTCAATCGGACGTTGTGATTGGATGCATAATAATTTGATTGACAGTACTTGCTTTATAACTGCGACCTTATCCGTTATCTAAAAAAATGGAAATATTTTAAAATTGAGAATTTTTTTGAAAAATCGAAGGGCTTACTCGGAAATCCGGAAAGAATCCGGACATTTTGATACCATATTTGTGTCATTCGGTTCAGTAATTAAAAAGCCTTTCTCTGGAAACCGTTCACTAAAAACTTTTTTTTAGAATAGAGAGATAAAGAAAATTAATTTTCTGAAGAAAACTTTTGATGATAATTTATATACTAAATTATGTTATGCATTTAAAAGTGAATTTTCTGGAACGATAGGCAAATGAAAACTGAAGTATATATTACAAATAAATTGATTTATACATTTTTCTAAGATCATACTTTCAGTTTAATTAGCTCGAAGCAAGTAACTCGTAGAAAAGCTTTTTTAAAAATTAGAGTCCATAAGGGCGCTATTATTATAATTTTAAAACACGTATAAATAACCTCAAACATCATTTTTAACACCAAATGATATCTTTCTAGATGTTTTTGTGAAAAAATTAGTAATTAAGCTATTTTTATCAATTTAGTGGGTATTAATGGGTTTTAGCAAAACCTCTCACAGTCGCGCTTCTTTTGCTTAGATTATAGGGTTAATAATGAAAGGTTAATCCCCTTTATCATTGATCTTCCACCTAATTTAACTTTTAATAATGTATTTGAACCAACTTTAACAGTCACACACACTAACTTAACACATTAACAGTCAAAAAATTTGTAAAAAATATATAGTATATTTTTCTCTTTTTTCCGAAACCTAGGGGGTTGAAATTATACCCTAGAATTCTCTGAGGAGGTCTAAAAACTCATATACTATCTATTGGAGCCAAAATGAATAGGGAAAGACAGGAAAGATAGTTTTTTGTGACATCGTAATGTTCTAGGGTTCTTGCAAGGAAATTAGCTTTCTAGGACCTTCACTATGAAAATGCTAAATAGCGCCCTATCCGTTTGAGTAAATAAAATCTGACTATATCAAAGTTAAAGAGTATTAAATTACCTATTAAATGACACCCTAACCGGGTTTCTGGGACAAACGGTTCTAGTTTTATGGGGCGAAAACTACCAATTTTTGTTAAAAATCGCTGTTTTTCTGAACTTTGACCTCGATGAGGCACGGGTTAATATTATCGGATTGAGCTGAAACTTGGCCAATCTCATTTTTTAGCCTATTGGCACATTTTAAGGGGGTGAGACCTAAGGATTTCAAAAGTTGATTTTTTGTGACCACCCTAATGATCAAGCTCCGGGGAACCCTAGCGTCCATGCAACAGTGGCGTATATAGAAATTTATTTTGGGAGGGGCTCAAAGTTATTACTCAACACCTCAAAAGTATATTTAAAATAGGTTTAACGTAGCTTTTTAATGCATTATTAAGTGAAATTTGCATTCATGAGAACTTAATATAATAAAAATTGTGATTAATAAAGTTCCGAGTAGGAAGGGGGGTTTGGGGGAATTTTTAGAAATCCTACCCTAAAAACTATGTTTTAACTCGTTTTTGGTACATTTCGTCCAAATTTTGGGTTTGCATTTTTAGGTAGGATTACAATTTTCTTGAAAGTATTATAAGAAATTGAAAATAATACAATTTCATGTACAAAAGGGGGGTTTGCCTGCCCTCCCCCAGAAATTTTTTAAAAAATTGACCTTAAATAACAGGGTTTTAACGTATTTTGATATGCCTAGCCTAGTCCGAATTTCGGGGGAGGGCAGGGCCCCCTCGGCCACCCTTATATACGCCACTGCCATGCAACAACATTTTTTCTTGCTATTTTGTCCCCTCAGAATTTATTTTTAAAATTACCCTTTAAACTAGTGTTTTATCTCCTTTATCAAACTTTTTGTGGAGAAAAGATTCTTGAGACAGCAGAATGCTCAAGAGGAAAACGCTGTATAACAGACGTCAAAATTTAGATAGAAGTTTGGGAGTTCTCCCTAGAAATTTAAAAGAGAGTTAAGAAATTAAAGTAGAGTTTCAGTGTATTTTAAGAACCTTTGGGTTACATCTGAAAAGAACTGCTCCTTGTAAACACAGAATTTTCAAGGGGTAAAAATATATTTAGCTCCAAAATTTCAAGGGGAGCAGGGGTCCTTCCCCAGAAATTAATTTTGAAATTCCCCTTCAAACTACTGTTAATCGAAAAAACACTTGCTCACATTTGGCTGGTTGATGCCTAATTTATTTAGAGGGTTATTCTACCAGAAACACAAAAAAATAAAGATTTTCGGATCCCTCGCGGAACCCTTGAGGAAGCCTCGCGGAACCCCAGGGTTCCGCGGAACCCCGGTTGAGAAACGCTGTTTTAGAAGATTGAATAGACTTTAAAAAATATTTTGGGCTTCCCCCCTAAAAATTATAACATACAAGAGAAAGAGAACATACAAGAGAAGAAAGACATAAGACAAGCAAAAGGCAACCAATTAAAATCATTGAATAAGGACCACACACATGCTAATCATTTTAGGGAATTAAGAATTTTTAAACTTAACAGTAAAATGTTCATAAAATTCCAAAACTACAGAAACATTGATGTAATTGTCAAGTTTTTATGAAACCAAGCAAATGTTCACAAAAATTACAATAATAATTAATGATCTAGCATTAGAAGGTATGGGAAAAATCTTACAGCAGAATTCTCTTGCTTCAAAATTTCCCTAGAAGTTCCAAGCTTAGAAAGACTGGATTGAAGACGAAAGGTATTTTTAAGACCAGGAGTTTTCTTCCTGTCTTTGCTCTTCTTTCTCTGAAGAACCATCTCCCTCACAATGTTTATTGCGATAGCTTTGAAAAACTCTTCATCTGCAGTTGTGACTGTAAGAAAGAAAATCCTGACTGACTGCTATTCTTAAGCTAGACCTCAATCAAGCACACATATTAGCTGGTTAGAATTAAAATGGTATAAAAGTCCAGTGAACGTAGTTTTGAGAAATTGAAGGGTTTTTTTATTGGGGCCTGGTGTTGTTCCTATGGAGAAGGCATTTTATGAGCAGCTCTTAATGGGCTGCTTATTGAATTTTTGACTTATGCAACTATGGCACTAGCTAAAGGACTTAAAAAGAAATCCACAATAATCTCAAATTTTTGGACTTGGGCCACTTTCATCCAAGGACGGATTAAGGGGGGGCGGTGGGGGCGATCGCCCCCCCTTGCCCTGAGACGAAAAAATTTTTTTGGTTTCAAATAACAAAATTTGTTCGTAATAAATTTCGAAGAAGTAATATAGCTTTCAGTAAACCACGCAAGTGAAGAAGCTCCTGTTGGATGGGTTGAAAAATGTCACCAAACAGGCCCCTTTAACCTTGGCTGTCACCTTGAAGAGGTCATTCAAACAAGATAACCGGACAGTCGTTCTGTCGTTTGTATATCTGCACTCCCGTCCCCATGTTGTTTTAGGGTTTCTTCCGTTTCCTCTGAGGAACTGGTAGAGAGGGATGGGATAGTCGGCAAGGAATGCAGGGAATTCTCGGTAAGGGGATATCGCCCCCCCTTCTAGTTAAAATATTCACGTGAGGTGCTTCTCAAACACTAGTGGTCACTGCCTAATGAGACAATTTCAGTGCTTCGGGTCGCGAGTGAAAATTGTCATTGCTGTTGGAGAACTTTCGGGCTGTGGCCTGTGGGACATAAGGGGCATTTCATCTTCAAGCGTTTGCCTACCAATTTATATATATTTTTCTATACGCAAGGAGAAAAATGTAAGTTTATACTCAACTCTTTTAAAAGAATGTTTGTTTCATGTATTTAAAATTATGACTAGGTCCTGGAAGTTACATGTTATTACATTTATTTTATAATTATTATTTTGAAGAGTTGTTTCGAACATTACACGTTTCAAGGGATTTTCGATCGATTTATACTAGCTTTATGTTACATACTTCGGTTTATTCACATGCTTTTACATATTTAAGCGCTTTGCTACTTATTCAATTCATCTAATTTTAGATTTGTCATCAATAATCACAAATTTTTAAAATGAACTTTATGAACTTTATAATTATTGTAGATGAAATTTAGTGAACCCAATGCTAAATTTACTAACCAAAAGTTGTGTATACATAATTAAGAGTAATTGAATGTGTCAATTTTGTGTTTTTCAAAACTAAACTGCTTAAACGCCTTTCTTTCGTTTTAAAAATGCTTTCTATAAGAATCATTACTCTTTCTCTCTTCTCTCTCCTAATCATTACTCTTATATCTATTCATTTTGTTCCTATGTCCTCTTTTTATACTTTAAAAACACTTTTATTTTTTCTACTTGGGAAAATACCCCTGAACGAAGGATTATTTAGCCGATCATTAAGTCTTGGCTTTTTAAGCTTGGTTTTTACCCGCTTATTCCGGATTCGGATATAGTATTTGAGGGATTTGAAAACTATCTGGAAGATGAGCTTTTAACAACGCCAAAGAGTCAATAAAAATTAATTTAAAATCCATATAACTAATTTTTACACCAAGGGTATTGTTGAGCATTGGTCTATGTTTATTATACTCTAATTATGCTTGCTAATTTTATTAAATCCCTTATTAAGATAATGAAAACCCCTCTGAAAAAATTTTTGTAAGGACATATTAAGAACAATTGCTTCAGATTTTGACACAATATAAAAGTACATCATGAAGCGATCGTCGAGTATTACATTTTTCTTTAAAAAAAGGAAGAGTAGAACGGGTAGAGTTATAAAAATTTTAATTTGAATTGTATAATGTAAGTTGAAGTAGAAGGGTAAGGCAAGGAAAGAAAGAAATTAAAAAAACCAGCTTATGAAAATATTTGCATTACAGGAAAGTTCTTTGTTGTGAATAAATTATTATGTGTGGAAGAATTTTAAAACATAATGCTCCTATAAAGTCAACAGCCGTGGCGGATCTACGGGGGGGGGGGGCTTTTGGACTGAAGCCCCCCCAAAACGTCTAATATTTTACTATGTTTGTCAAAACGCAAAAAATCTATTCCAGAAATTCGGATGAGGCGTACCAAAACTAGTTGAAAAAGTGGAGTTTTTGACTTAAATTTCCAAAAATTTTCTGGGGGAGGACCCCCAGACCCCCCCTTTTATTGGTTTCAGTAGGATAATTCACTACCACCTTTACCGTATTACCACAAGAAAAATCGAATGGATTATTAAAATTCTTAGCCCCCCCAAAAACCAAATCCTGGATCCGCCACTGGCCACTGGTCAACAGGGGATACGAATGCTTAAAAGGGTTTGAATAGTTATTTTATGTTTTCTCAATTTAATCTTTAAAATAACCTTCAACATGCAGAACAATCATAAAATTAAAATTACCCTAAAAAAATCGGACCGCCCCCCCCTTGAAAAGCTTCTTAATCCGTGCCTGCTTTCATCCTGAGCAGCTTATATGGAACAATAAAATTCTCAAGATGATGCAGTATAAATGAGTAGAACTGTTAAGATATCAAGGAAAAGATCCTGTTCTAAATAGTTTCAGAAGAGGCATCAAACACAATATTAAGAATGTACAAAACCCAGCTAAAAGAAGTCAAGATATGACAGCCTCATTGCAATAGTTCCCCTTCTATCTAAAACAATCATATTTTGATTAAGACTCTTAAAATGATTGAAATTTTTTTTAAAATGAAATATATAGTATAATCACGCCTTTTTGACAGTGAAATGTCAATCTCATTCATAATGTCAGTTTCTTTAATTTTATCTGGACACAGTGACAATATTTGAGTAATAATAACTATTTTTACCATTTAAAAATATTTTTCTTAAATCCTACTAAACATAAAATTTTTTTAAGTGTAAAAACTTACAAAAATAAAGAATTCAACTGTGACATCACAAGGCCATTGAATACTTTTGACTTTTATAATTCAAACTTTTCATGGTTCCATTTTATGGAATATACACCCAAAGTGATCAGGGGCTTTAGTCAACTTCCAGTTGAACTTGTTCAAATGGTTTTAGAAAGCTAAAGGAACTTTTTAAAAGTGCTCTCCTAAATAAAATTAGGTTAAGCAAGCTATTGAACATATCAGCTAATTACCAAAACAAAATGCTTACTAATAGAAGAATCACTTTCAGAGCTCTCTTCAGTTTTTTCCTTCTCGTTTTCCGCACTCTCCTCGGTTTCAGAGCAGGTTGGATTTTCAGAACTTGGACTTGCATTCTTGAGCGATCCCCACGGCTGACTGCCCTCAGATTCAGAGGTCTGGCAGAAACAGGTTGTGTCAATTCCATCACACTCTTCATCAGGAACTTCACTTCATAAAAAGGGGGAAAGTTTGACTTAGATTGAAGTAATACTTAATTGTCCAAATCCAGAGAAAATTAATGTTTAATAGATAGAAAGAAAAAAGATATTAATGACATAACTAAAGAGCAAATCTAATTGTAACACACTGCATTTCAGAATTAATGTATGAAACATGAAAATTTAATTAACATTCTGATTCGCTACCTCTGCTCTCTAGCACATCACTCCTTAAGAAAACTGATCTTTTCAATTCTAAGCAAAATCTAACTCACCATGATTTAACCAGCAACTTTTTCAAAATCGTCTTTTTTCCATCAGGTGGGCCAATCAAAGCAAGTCTTGTGTGATAGTAGGAAGCACTTCCACAGCTCAGGGCATTCTGGTACGCTTGAACTGCTTCTGGCCCACGTGCAATCACTTCTGTGGGGGCACTTCCAGCTACAATATTATCAGAACATTCAAAATTGTTTCAAATCTATTTTGCTTTTAATATAAGAATATCCTAGGCTACCCTCATAAAAATCTATTATTTACTACAAGGCCTCTAGAAAGAAAATGGGTCTGTTTAAGGACCCTTCACAAAATTCTAAAATGGTCAAGGACCCTTCAAAACAAGTATGAACTGTTAAGATCATAAAAGGTGTGATACAAATACATGCTAAATAATGTGATACTTTCATCTGACATCAGGGGTCACATGTTGTAGGGAAAACACTATTGCATGGACCTATCACAACGTTTGCAGAGCTACTGGATATCCCAAATTAGGAAATACGTCCTATCGATAAACCAATCAACGCTCTCTTATAATGAATCTCCTACGACAGTTGTCATCTTCTTCTCTGGGTGAAAGTATCCCATTATAGAAATTTAAGAGTTGTGTTAAAAATATTTATAAGAAATGCACTAGTAACCCAACTTTAATTCTACAAACAAATTTAGGGTTCTTTCTTAGAGTTGAACAACATTGAAAAAGTAATAACAATTTTATTTAATTACTATAATGTATCCATATACCATATTTCTAAAAGTACTTACTCTTTCTGGAATACGTACGAAAGCATACTATGGATTATGGATGAATTTATAAATTCTACTAAAGAGGCAATTCAAACTCTTA
Organism: Tetragnatha versicolor; assembly: GCA_024610705.1. Classification (NCBI taxonomy): domain Eukaryota; kingdom Metazoa; phylum Arthropoda; class Arachnida; order Araneae; family Tetragnathidae; genus Tetragnatha; species Tetragnatha versicolor. The sequence goes on along the minus strand of JANDEH010000004.1, from coordinate 57,843,242 downwards.
TCTACACTTATAAAACAAGCTATCCAGAAAATACATAAACTCATGATTAAACATGTATCAGGACAAATCAACAGAATACTACTTGTTGGTTAGTTGCAAAACCACTTAAAACTATCACTCACAAACAAATTTGCCGCTTGTTTCGGAACTCTTGTTTACATTGGTTTACTGGTTTACTTCCGTAAGGAGAAGCCCTCGACTAAAAAGTGTTGAAACAATATGGTAAACCTAAAGAAGAACGATAGAACGGAAATACTATTCTGGTTCATAGGCAGTACCACAAGGGATCTTGCATTCTTCCGTGATACTTTTTAGAAAATCACCATCATTTCGTCTTTTTTTTTTCAATTGATAAAGGTGATTGTCTGTAAAAGTGGTCTCTTGGAGCCCCAATTTGGGTAGGTACCCGAAATTAGGGATATTTTGCCGTCTGTCAACCATCTACATTCTACTCTATTAAAAAAGTGAGTCCCACCAAATATTTTCTCCAATCTCAGCACTGGGGAATTGTCTATTATTGTCGATGAAATGGCCTTTTAATGTACCTTTTGCGGTAATTCGGTGAAATGTGAAATGTCTGGTTTGCGAAATGTCCTATTCGGTAAAATGTTCTGTTGCAAAAATGGTCTTTCATTTTATGAATGGTGATGAAGTGAATTTCAGGACCCGACCGAATGTTGGAGAGCCCTTTTTCTAAAGATCTACCTCTTCATAAAATATTTCTATTTTAGAAACCTATCTAATTTCAAGTATATTAAGCAAATCAAAATAAAAAAAACTCTTTTCCCAATGCAAGCATCAATTTTATAAGCTTAATGCCTTTTTAAATTTGTTTAGTGTGGTGTCTCCAGTTCTCCAGAGATGTAATATTAAAAATTTTGGAGAGAGATATTGGTGGGGCATAGTTACTTTTGCTAGTTGTTTTCAATAGTAAAAAAAAGAAATTTTTTGAATACTAGGGAGCTACCGCCCCCTGCTCGCTATCGCTCACCAACCCCCGTTTACTGCTGACGTAGGACCTTTTGGAATTGCTTCGCACTTCCCACAAATTCCAACTCGCTGAACTTAATACACTTTATAAAACAATTAAACAATTTACAGAAAAAACATCAACCAACTTTCCAAAAATACGTCACCAAATCCCCTCCATGAATAAATCTCCCTTAAAAGTTTGAATATATCAGGGCCGTATCCAAGGGGGGGGGTTTGGGGGTTCAAACACCCCCCCCCCCCGAAATTTTGACATCCATTTTTACTTACTGTTTTTCCTTAAAAATTCGCCTTAAAATGCTTAAAACCCCTACTTTTAAGGTTCAAAATTCAAAATTTTTCTTGGGGAGAACCCCCAACCCCCCTTGAAATTTAGAAATCTATTATAAGTTGTTCCTTGAAAATTTTTGGACTTACAAGGAGTGGTCCTCTTCGGGTTAGTGTAAAAATGAGTGAAATCATAAAGAGGAAGTATCCAAGGTGAGTTAGGAGTTCTACTCACACTAACGGATCCAGGGTGGCTAGTTTACTTAAGTCCCCCTTCCCAAAAGGAATAAGAACTAACAGTGAGAAAAAGGGGAAGTGGGAACTGAGGGGTGTAAAAAAGGGAAAAGCTACTCTAAAACTAGTTAAAATCCTGTTTTAAGGGTCAAATTTCCAGAAATTTTCTGGGGGAGGACCCCCAGACCCCCCTTTCGAATTTGGGACCCTATTATTTACCACTTTTCTTTAAAAACTTTGTCGAAATGCAAAAATCCTACTAAAATGTAAATTTAATTCTTGAAAATGTACGTCCGAAATCCGTATTAGGAGTACCAAAAACTAGTTGAAAATCTGCTTTTTAGACTTAAATTTCCGAAAATTTTCTGGGGGGGACCCCCAGACCCCCTTTCAGGATATTAGAAGAGGATTTTGATATTGCAAATTTTTAGTCCCCAAATACCAAATCCTGGATCCGACGCTGTCTTCTTACCAACAAAATCGAACTAAAGTTTCAAGAAAATTTTCTGCCAAACCCCCCCCCGAAATAAAAGTCTAGTTACGGCCCTGGAATATATATCAACTCGAACTTATCAAAAATTTAAACAAAATGTTTTTAAAAATATTCATCTTAATTATTTTTAATCCATGATTATAAAAATAACAATTTCTAATTGTTTATCCAATATTCGGACCAAAGAAAAACCATTATTTTAAAGTAACTCGTTAGTTTATGCCAGTGGCGGATCTACGGGGGGGGCTTTCGGGCTGAAGCCCCCCCCCAAAAAACGTCTGATATTTTACTAAGTTTGTCAAAACACAAAAATTAATATCCGAAATTCGGATGAGGCGTACCAAAAGGGGCCGTTCAAATATTACGTAAGCACCCAAGGGGGGAGGGGGGGTTAGCTCTTTGCTTATATTTGCTGACAGGGGGGGGAGGGGAGATATGAGTGATGCTTACGTAAGATGGTGCATTTTCGAAAATCTCTTGTTTCTTGCATAATTAATTTCAAAATTCAACCAAAAATAAATGTAAAAAAATAGAATTAGGAAATCTGACGTAAGCACTTTTTTCTGGAGATGGACCACCCTAACATTTTGAAATTGTAACCACGAAAAGTAGTGTTTCGACTCATTTTTGAACCCTTAGGGTTACACCCAAAAAGGACAGCTCCTTGTACGAGGCACCTAATTTTCAAGTAAAAAAACAGTACTTACTAATAGGGATGTCAAAATTTCGGGGGGGGGGGTCCGGCAGTTTCTTACGTAATTATGGTGGGGGGGGTTTGAGGTTTGCTTATCTTTGCTGACAAGGGGGGAGGGGGGTTTAAAAATGACCAAAAAAGTGCTTACGTAATATTTGAACGGCCCCAAACGAGTTGAAAAAGTGGGTTTTTTTTACTTAAATTTCCAAAAATTTTCTGGGGGAGGACCCCCAGACCCCCCTTTTAGTGGTTTGAGTAAGATAATTCACTACCTTTTCCGTATTACCATTAACAAGAAGACTCAATTGGATTATGAAAATTCTTAGCCCCCCCCAAAACCAAATCCTGGATCCGCCACTGGTTTATGCCTAGTGTTTATCATTCAAATTTTTTTCAAACCCAGACTTGTTAAACAATACCGTTTAAGCAATTGAAAAAAAAACATCACTCTATGTTTACAATTAAATTCGATAAAATCAGACTAAAAATTATAAATATTGGGGGTAATATTCCGTAATCGAGGTTTCCGCCAAATTTTGGCGATGACCATTTTAATATATGCAACAATGTTTAATGTTGGCGGGATTTCCTCCACGCTTTTAAATCCGATCTCGCCAAGTTTGGCGAAAACCTCGATTATGGAATCTGTCCCAATATTGGACAAAAAGTGTGAAGTTTTAGTATAAAATGGCGTACATGTAAGTTTTTAGAATATGTTTTTATCAGTCTTTGAGTGATATTTCATCAAGAAAGTTCTTTTTTAAAAGGTGAAAAAACATGTTTCATCTTAAAATATAGCGTCAATCGGTCGTTGTGATTGGATGCATAATAATTTGATTGGCAAAACTTCCTTTGTAACTGCGACCTTATCCGTTATCTAAAAAAATGGAAATATTTTAAAATTGAGAATTTTTTTGAAATATCGAAGGGTCTACTCAGAATTCCGGAAAGAATCCGGACATTTTGATACCATATATGTGTCATTCGGTTCAGTAATTAAAAAGCCTTTCTCTGGAAACCGTTCACCAAAAACTTTTTTTTAAAAATAGAGAGATTAGGCGGGAAGATATATTCTCAAATCCCCCTTGGCTACTTGGCTACGCATATGATTGTCTTACCAAGTTTAAATAGACAAGTATACAGGAAAGATGCGTTTTGTGCTCCTTTAATTTCATTCTTGCAATATTCCTTTATGAGGCCTCGTCAGTCAACGTTACTTGAATCCGGTTTAATCGCTTATATTCCAGTTCAAATAAATTTTACTTTATTTACTTAATTCTTAATTGTATTATTTTGCATTAGTCTCGGAAGAAATAGGATGTGTTACTGAAACGATTAGCTTTAATTTTTTGAAAGTTCCACTTACAATGTGATATAAATTTGACAGCTACGGTGATGCCATATAGATCTAGTAGAACCCACAGCTGTTCCTTCACAGGCAATCCAGTCAAGATGGCTCCTTTGTGCTCGTTATTGACGAAGAGGTGGAACTGCCCTTTGCTATTCACGTAAAAGGTCAATCTGAAAGAACAACATAAAAGAGGAAAGAGGCTTTTTTTAGTACAGTTCATCAAAAATAAGATAACGTTACCTATGTATGATTATTTGAGGAGCCTTAAGAAGGCCAAGTACTCAAATTTAACAAGTTCAGTACGAAATAATAACATTAAATAATAAATTAATAAAGAATGTAAATTAATAACATTAAATATAATGGGAAACATTCCACAAAGCCGCATATACTTCACAGCAACGTTTCCTGAACACACAGTCCGTCACTACGTGGAAGGAGAAAGTGAGTAAACACAAACACTGTTGGGTTGATAGGAAGAATTTCGATACGTGAATTGTGATAAAAAGACACTATTTATACATGGGTTTAACGAAATGATCATATTTTAAAATTGACGTTCCTTGTTTTACTCGAAATTCAGACACCGCGCTGGGAACTACTATATGTTTGTTAGTGACGTAGTAGGAGGTTCAACTTAAGTTGCTGTCTAGTATAGTAAACCATCTCAAAACCGCGGTTTTAACTCTTGCAAACAATGGTATAACTTTTTTTAAAGCCGCCGTGTTAACTCTCTCAAAGTCGCTGTGAACGACTCTCAAAGTTGCTGTAGGAAAAATATGTAACGTTACTAAATATTGTGTAACGTCTCTCAGTACAATGGTAGCCATTACTTTCCACCGTTTCACGTTAAATATTTTTTACCAGTCAATAATCTAACCTAAGGTTACTTGAAAAATCAAAACCAAACATCTTCTTACCAATACTTATCTTATCTATGTATATTGGAACAACTTTTTTATTTGGCAATTCATTCTTTTCATTAGGTAATTCCTCAAAAAGCTATCACCTACATAAGAAAAGGTGTCTACCTTTTATTAAGAGAATCGAAAGATCGTGTAAGACCAATATAATGATCATAAAACCCTTTGGCAAAGCGCCTGGTTAAAGGTATTTAACAACTCCCCCCAATCTAGCTATTAATTTTCTCCCGCACTCTTAATGACTCGGTTTTCCGATAAAAATATGACTTCGAGAAATAAAATGAACCCAAAACGTATTATTACACAAAAAGTTCTTTTTTCGCTTCGAAATTACGTTGGATAGAAACACTATTCTTTATCAGTTGGCCAAAGCTCAAAAAGCCGAGAGTATCCTAAAACAATCTTGAAACATTAGTTGGTTTAATTCAATATTAAATGGATCAGTTAAATGCTAGGGATCAAATACGCAGATTAAATATTGGTACTACCTACTCTGTCATTAGGCCATCAGACTTATAAAATATTCAGTGATATGTCTCACTGGTTTCCCTTACTTAAGGATTATCTTACTTAAAATCACTTGGGCTGGGTGTGCATGTGCAGGTATTCATAGTTATTTTTAAACGACAGTTAATCAGCTTAACTATTCTTAACAGTGCCTCGTCGTTTATAAAAAAACGTGGAGAATGCAGTGACGTATTTACTTTTTATGAGATTAAGGAATAAAGGAGAGAGAGGGAGACAGAGAAAGAGCGAGAGAGAGAAAAATAAAATGAATTTAGTAGAAGTAAACTCAGTAACAAATTCATGTTTAGTGCTTCTTTCATTAAGGCTCATTTAGACTTTTCCCTTTCGGTGTTCCTATTGGAGAAATCCCCCAAAGTGAAAAAAGTAAATTGTTATTTCATTCATCACTCCTCCAATTTTCTGTTTACGAGTTATTCATCGGAGGAGAGGATCATTCGTGATGAACATTGAAAGTGAAACAGTGTAAATGAGCCTCACGCCTTTATGGCCGTATTCAACGCCAACCTAAAGGCCAATTCAAACTTCTCACTTCTGATCTTCACTTTTTTCAACCATTTTCAAGAAACTGTTCATAGGGAAAAGTGAGAATTGGCGTTTCACTCTTTACTCCATCACTTCTCTATGCAAACTGGGAACTGGTGATTCACATGAGTTGTTCACCCAGGACGAATAGTAAAAGTGAAACAGTGTGAATGAGCCACCAGAGTCATATCAGGAAGAAAAATAGTTTTCCTTCGTTGTTAACAGTCAATCAGAAGTTTGGTTGCCAGTTATAACCGGTTATATATTAGTCTGTGTAAATAAAATAAGCGGCTTGCCACCATGGCAACGACGTGGCAGTACAATATAAATGCAATGTGACTATACTCAGTTGCAACTTAAATTGAGTCAGTAGATATATGCTGAGAGCCACCAAAGAAAGTAGTTCCCCGCTAGGTGTCTGAATTTTGAGTGAAATTTAGAGCTTCCATTTTGAATAATGATTAGTTTTTTAAATCCACGTATATTAAGCATCTTTTCATCCCGATATGCATAAAATGTTCAGTATTATGCTTTTTTAAAGTGGTGTTACGCGTAGTAGTACAACTCGCTCTCAAACTCGCCAGCCAATAAGAGCTCTAGCAACCCAGCAGGCTTTCTGTTTACTCAGATTTTCTTCCGCGTGGCCATGACGTCAGGCTCAACTTAAGTTGCATTCGAGTATATTGGGAAAATTGTGTGATCTTCAGCCGCCTATTTTATTTACACATATACACCACAGGTCAGGTTAGTGTTAGTGGCAAATATGGCCGTCATAGCGGATTTGCAGGGACCTGCCGGGAGCGAGCGCTAAATGCGATGTTCGTCAAAAGCGCTTCGCAGCCGCTTCCGTCACTTCCTTGTAGCACCACCTACCGGAAGGTCTATCGCTGGCCGCTATTGTCGCTTTGGCCTCTCTCTTTTGACGCATTTTTGTAAATCCTATGAAATTACCGGTCAAATTACCGGTGAATACGGCCGTTAGTAGACAAAACTACCCACCTGTTGCCGTTGGCGGCCCACTTCTCGGGCAGCGGCCTGGCCCAGAAGCCGGGTCTAGCGGTGAGGTCCGGGCAGGCGTAGCGGGGCAGGGGGCGCTTGAGGGCGGCAGGGTCGAGGGCCGTGACACCGAGGCGCAGCGCTCCCGTCCAGTCCTCGTTGGCAGCCACCTGAAGGCAGAGGCGCTGGGAGGGGCTGAGCGGCTTGTGCCCAAAGGCCAGCCCGTCGCAGAAGGAGGCGATGCGTGTGGCCCGGCTGCCTCCTTCGTCCACCTGCACGTTGATGCCATGCACCGCGTGGAACTTCATCGCCTGGCATCCTCCTCGCCTGGAGAAGGGAAGTTTGTTAAGAGCTTTGTCCTCTGCAGCAATAAAAGTCAAGGTTACACACTACCATAAAATGACCGTTAGAGCCAAGTCAGACCTAGCGACCATAAGTCGCGACATCGATCAATCAAAGAGGGGAAAAAGCATGGAGTTGAGCCTCAGTCTCCCCTCTCTTGATAAGATCTTAACGAGTTTTTTATTGCTTTCGCGTCTTCAAGCAGCTTAGTTTGGCGCGGCCCTAAGCGGTACTTGACACTTCCTTGAGGGTACAAACTTGACAATACAAATGACTGTCCCTATACTTTTCCTCCTTCTCTTTGTTCTCTGCATCAATTTACACCTCAATTAATTACTTGTTACAGTGAACTTCTAATATCTAGAGTGAACCTACATTTCCTCATAGTTAAAAAAGAAGAAAAAGAAAACAAGAAAATGATCAATCTACACTACAGCCCTAGCCAAGTCAACAAACTCTTTTAGCCAACACATAAATAAGTTCAAAACATATCATACCATTCAGGTTCAATACTTGGTGTGTCAAATAGTAATCAAACTTCAGTCTAACTAGATTAACCACATCGAACTAGATTATTTTTAGATACTTATATGATTACATCGTGCCTAAAAAGTAAACTTTAACCACACACTTAGATAATTTAAATCTGTTGATTGAAAACACGCGTAAAAACAGTTCCGAAAATCAATACCCTATATTTTACCCCCAAAAGGTAAAAACTTATAAAATGGTCAACAAAGTACAAGTACAGTGGCACGTTAAGTCGTTCCAAACTACATCCAAACGGAATACAAATCAACCCTTGCGTGCGGAAACCTCACAAAGCTTTTAACATTGAAGGCAATCTGAAGGCTAGTATAATAGATCGGTTACTAGTTTACAAACACGACCATACACACGGCTGTAACCATAGTAACGGTCAACAATAGATTTCTTACCGTCCACTTGGGACTATTCAAGGAAACGCATAAGGGACTTACTGAGAAAGTGTACGAAAAAGAGAGAAAGCAGGTTAATTCGGGAGGTGCGGCAGTTATTGAAATTCGGGATGGGATCCTAGTATTATGATGCATGAGGGTTTTTTTACCTGCATGATTTGTTGATTCACTTGTTGAAATGGAACCAGGCTAAAGACTTCGCGGAAAGAATGAAAAGTGGTAGTACAAAATAAGTGTTTCTGAATAAACGTGAGTTGTTAGAATTGTCGGAAATCTTACGGGAGCAGGGGTGAAAAGGGAACACCAGAGGACTTATATTGGCATTGTGTAAAAGGAGGAACGAGGTAGATATAAAGAACGTTTAATACGCAATCACAGACAATTAATTAATACACATTGGCAGACAATTGTTTCATTCGGACAATTATTTGTTTTTAGCACCGACGAAGGGGATCAATGGATCCCCGAAACAATTTTTTTCTTATTTTACCCACGTTTTGTGTTTTAAACGCTGTTTATATCTCTACCTTGTTCACATGAAGACTTCCTAAACATTCACCACATTAGCCTTAAAATTATGTAAACTCTAATATAAGTTTTTTGAGAGTTCATATGAAAAATAATCTTGTTTTATATGTTCTTGGTAGATATGTTGAATTGTAGAAGATTACATATTTCCAAGCAACATGATAAACATTAGTATACAATGATGTATCGAAATTCTTCGTAATTATTTTATTAGAGAGGAACATTGATTAATGATGAAGTCAAAAGCAAAATTTCAAGGAATTTTTGAAGTGATAACTTATCAGTCTATCATGGGGGGATAATTAAGAAACAGTGAAACTTATAAATGAAATACAGTGAAACTTAAAAGTTACTTTTAGAATTTAAAAACTGGTATGACTACCTCCAGGAAATAAAGATTTTACGGGAAAAGTGATAAACCGGGCATTATTAATAATTCCCGAAGGGAGGCGGGTATAATGGGATAAATTCAATGACATTCATTAATGAGTAGTTATCCCTTTGCCCGAAATACGCGGACATTATTAATAATGCCCGGATTTAACACATTGCCTGTAACAGATATATTGCTACATAAAAATGTTTAAAAGACATGCAATGCAGTAGCTACTATACATGATAAGCGTATTAGTTAATTGCTGAAAAGGAAAGGGCTCATTCCGAATCTCTTAAAATTTAATTATTAATTTATCATACCTATTAATAATAATTATAATTTAACTCAACTCAAATAAACGTTATCAATGAGGTAATCAGAAATTAAAAGCTCAAATACAAGGGGTACAAGTGTTTATGTGTGATAACTTTGCTATGCGCGTAAATACTAAAAACTTTTATTCAATAAACTTCTGGAAGATATTATATATTGTACTCTGATTTATTAACAACAGTAAACACTTTTGGAAGCCAAGGAAACATTAATTTTTTTTATCAAAAACGTTCATAGATAAAAAAAATAACTTAGTAAGTTTACCATCCCACTTCGCATTCAGAAATTATCCTGTTTGTCTCTTGATGCTTTTTGGCTTTTAATTCACACAATTTTAAGTATTTAAAATTGTAAATTAAGATGACCTTAAAATAGTAAACACGAGTCATAAAAAAGTTTAACAGAAAATTTTTTAAAATCCAAGTTGTTTTAATACGAACTAAAATGTTTAAAATAATTTTTAGTAACGTAAAACGTGGGGGATCATGCAATAGATATTTTGCGCATAAATAATTCACTTAAGTATCTAATTCTTTATAAATTTTTATAGAACTGCAAACATTAATGAGAATATTCTCGACAGATACTATCTGCATTCTTTATTTCCAATCTATTGCACCTTTTTAATTAAATGGAGTGGAGAAAAGCTATTTATATTATTTTGTCCGTTTGAAAACGTTTCTTTAATTAATTAATAATAATATTTCTTGTTTTTTAGTTTCATGTATGATAGTTTTTCAATCAAGTTAAAACGATTTTTAACGATTCGACAGTGTTCTTGATATTAAAACTAAAAATGATTGTACATGACTGGTCACGCATTTTCTCCAGTTTAAAAAATCGAATATCAAAAATCTGTGAACTGTTTTTCAAGACATATCAAGGACCATTCTTTTAAATTTATAAGAGTTTCTGTCATTTTTCACTGGGCTGGGCCCTGAAGCGTGAAAACCCCTTAAGTCCCTCCTAAAACGAAGTAGTATTTTGTTATTGTAATCTAGATATGTACTAAAGGCGACTTTAGACCAACCGGTTTGCGACAGCGATTCCGCGGTTTTCGGGAATTTCGACAACCGCAGTAACTCAGCGACTTCTCGAAAGATGGCGCTGTTCAATTGAGGGAAGAGGGTCAATTTTTTGTCGCGAACCGGATGTCGCAGAATCGCTCTCGCGAACCGAGTGGTCTAAAGCCGCCTTAAAAGTGCAAAGCTACAAGACTCTACAAACTCATCGAGAAGATAGTAAAAATCAAGTTAAGAATTCCTCCCGAACAAGACACAAGAACGAAAGCGAGTTATTAAAAACTAAAAACGTTGCAAAAAGAAGAAAGAAAAAATAAGACTAGTGAAGTCTCCCTAATCCAACCCTGTTCGTCACTTCACTGCAACAAACGTCTATGCACTGAAAAACTAGTTTTACAGGTTTAAGATGTAGTAAGGAAAAGCTCGTTTTACAGGTGATAACATTTTACAATATCTCTCTATTCTAAAAAAAAGTTTTTGGTGAACGGTTTCCAGAGAAAGGCTTTTTAATTACTGAACCAAATGACACATATATGGTATCAAAATGTCCGGATTCTTTCCGGAATTCCGAGTAGGCCCTTCGATTTTTCAAAAAAATTCTCAATTTTAAAATATTTCCATTTTTTTAGATAACGATTAAGGTCGCAGTTACAAAGCAAATACTGTCAATCAAATTAAGATGCATCCAATCACAACGACCGATTGGCGCTATATTTTAAGATGAAACATGTATTTTCACCATTTAAAAAAGTACTTTCTTGATGAAATATCACTCAAAGACTGATAAAAACATATTCTAAAAACTTACATGTAAGCCATTTCATACTAAAATTTCACCATTTTTGTCCAATATTTATAATTTTTAGTCTGATTTTATCGAAATTAATTGTAAACATAGAGTGATGTTTTGTCTCTTTTTATTTTCAATTGCTTAAACGGTATTGTTTAAAAACTCTGGGTTTAAACAAAAAATATGAATGATGAACACTAGGCATATTATACTAACGAGTTACTTTAAAATAAGGGTTTTTGTTTGGTCCGAATATTGATAAACAATTAGAATTAGTTATTTTTATAATCAGAGATTAAAAATAATTCAGATGAATATTTTTAAAAACATTTCGTTTAAATTTTTGATAAGTTCGAGTTAATATATATTCAAACTTTTAAGGGAGATTTATTTATGGAGGGGATTTGGTGAAGTATTTTTGGAAAGTTGGTTGACGTTTTTTCTGTAAATTGTTTAATTGTTTTATAAAGTGTATTAAGTTCAGTGAGTAGTAGGAATGGTTAGGAATTGCGAAGCAATTCCAAAAGGTCCTGCGTCAGCAGTTTACGGGGGTTGGCGAGCGATAGCAAGCAGGGGGCGGTAGCTCCCTAGTGTATAATGAAAACAAATTCTTCCAAAAATAAATAAAGAAAGAAAAGTGAACTGCTTTTTCATTTTCCTAGTTGCACTTTAAGGTAATTTAAGTCATACCAAATCCTACGAAATATTAAAATGATAATGATAAATCCAGTTTAAGATTATTATTATCAGTAGTAGCAGTAACTATTTTTTTAAAAGGAAACCCGCCAATCTTGAAAACATTCAATGCAAATACAAATACTTAATAGTTAAAAATTCAGAACTTTTTATGCCTGTAAGCGTAACACTAAAAATAGTTTGATGAATATTACATTTTAGCAAAGATAAACAATTAATATACTTTTATTTCAATTCATAAAATTTTCTACCCATTGTTTTTTTAAATTGCATTTTGTTTTTACCTCTGGTTTAAGATAAAAACAAACCAGAAAAGGCCGGTAAGTTTTAATTTTTCAATTAAGTTTCACACACACAATGAACTAAATACCAAGTCTCTAATGTGCACCCTACCCAATATAGACCAGCAATTTTCTTAATAAACCACCTAAACATTCCTTACATGATGAACCAAAACCATGGGAAGTTAGCGGATACCTCAGAGTTGGAGGGGAGGGGTTAAAAAACGATTACCCTCCAAGACATTTCAGAAAACAAAAACAAAATCAAACCTGGTTTAAGTGAAAATTTCAGCATGACTTCTCACAGCAGCTTTTTCTCCCGAATCACCACCATCCTCTCGCTTACATATTTCTCCACAGCAAATTTATTTCCGTCTCTCCCCTGCACATGTCCCGCGCGAGCCTAATGCACAAGGATTTGCCTCCTGTTCTTTTTCACACAATGACACTCGGCTGAAGAAAAGCGCGGCTGTAGTCAAGGCAACGTTTTTTTTTCCAAAAACCTCTGTTACAATCAATCAAGAGCGTTGCTATGCCGCCTTTACTCGGAAACGGATAGGTTACGGTTCCAGGGACCGCGAAAAACAGAGGACGGCGGAAAATATTCATGGTTGGTGTTTTGGAGAAATAAATGAACTCGTTCGTTGAGCTCTCAGAGAAGTGCCGGCTGATAATGAACGATTTGCGTGAGGGTGAGAATACCGTTCTGGAATTTACCGGTTAAATGAAGAGGGTAATGGTTTTATTAATGGAAAATAAATGTGTGGGCATTTATGATCTTATTTCTATGTAGTGTGAGAAAGGGTATTTGAATTATCACTTTTTTTTGTGTATGTGATTCTCACCTACTGCTGAACCAACGATAGTAAAAGGGTCACGTGATTTTGACAACGCTGGAACTAGTATTTCGGAGGGGAGACAGGTGGAAGTTGAGGGGCAGTTGATCGAAAGAGGAAGAGACATTTGCTTGTATATAGAAGCAAGACCCCGACTATCACCGGTTACCCAACTATTGGCCGTGCAAAGTCTAAAAATCATGTGACCTTTTTGCTATCGCTGGCTGATCAGTATTCACTTATTCTTACATTACCCATTCTTACCTATTATCACTCTTTACTTTTCCCTTCCTTTTTAAAGGTTTAAAAAAGGCTATTAAAACTAAATTATCAGTAAAATGTAAAAAGAATGGATGCCTAGTGTTTTTACGTTTTATTAAGAATCTTTTTTCACCATATTAAAGAGATAAATATCTTTATAATTACTTACATAACTCACGGAAACTTTACTTCTGTACATTTTTAATAAATTTGCGTATTTGAATAAGAATGTAACCTCAAAAAATAATAAAATACAATGTTATAAATAATTCAGTCCCAAAAGCTAATGAAACGGAGATGGGCACCACCTGATAGGCCACTAGACCTGGGAAGAATTTGATTGACTTGAAATCACCCAGTGTAAAAGTACCAGTTTTTGTAATTCAGAAGATAACTCAGATAGTTTACCCAGTAGGTAAACTATTAAAACAAAGAATGGTAGTATATTTCCTTAGATTACTTCCTCTTTTTTAAGAACGTCTTTAAAATGTATAATTTTTATAAAAAACATTAAAACTATTGACTCAGATAATAGGGTGTCAGAAATTCTATTCAAACCAAAAACTTATCTTACACAAAATAAACAGATGGGTTATTTGTTTCACCCTAATAACACTGAGTAATTATTTCCCCTTAATAAAAATAATAGATTAAATAAGATGTAGGAAAAAATGATACTATGATAAATAGTTATGAAAAAGCTTAATACCAAATCCAAATACAAATCTAGCCTAAAATTAGTTCATTTTTATACAGCTATTCTCCTGTTTAAAAACACTTGCGCCTGTTATAAATATTTATATAAACACACTTTATTTCTATAAATGGCACACCATTTTTAAAAAATTTAATTATTATAGTTAAGCTTATTACGAACTTTAAGAAATTAAGTCTGAAAGCAAAAATAAAAGCAGTAAGTGGCAAAAGCAATTTTAGAAGCATTTGAAATCGTGTTGAACATTTCATAAAGCAGTTGAGTTGCAAAACAAATAACCATTTTATTTCAAACAAACCAACCTTAAAAACCTAATGAGTGAAAGATTAACAGTTTAAAAGTGGAAATTATTACTGCTTAACGTAGGTAATTTAATTTGAAATTCTGGCTACGAAGGTTTCCTAAATTATTTTTTATAGAGTAATTATGACCAAAAAGTGGTGTTTTAGTGTTCTTACTTTTTATTAATAGAACTCAAATGCCCATTCAAGAGTTCGTGTAGATCTTGTTCAATTGTAGAGTTCATTAGCTTAAAAAGTGTAAAAAAAGACATTAAATTGAATATACACTAGCGGAAATAAAAATCCCAACACCAAGATGGAAAGGAGATATCAAAGTCAAATTTTTTTCATGCTTGCACATAGTATCAATGTGAATTGATTAAAAAATCAGCCTTCTTGGATGTTAGGGGGCCGAGAAAACCGGGGAGGAGTGTTGTCTCCATAGGTGTCCATTACCACCGTCACTCGTCATGGTATTGAGTGACAGGGGCTCTAAATGACTTTTGAGGGATTGGAGGACCATGTTGCCTCCTCAGGTAGTCCAAATTCATATGGTGCACCAGCGGCCGTTGCATACCGGGCTAAGTGATTTCTCCTCATTGATCGGACTTGTTTTGTGAGCGTTGCTTCTTACGAACGGATGAGCCAGGGTAAAAATGCAACATAGGGGATTAAGAAGAAAGCTTGGACATTACAAACAACATGTGGTTATGCATGTTTCTCTTGAAATTTGTCCCCAGGACATATCTGAAGGTAAGGACGGTCTACCAGCTGCAAAACCTCAATGACGTAGCTCTGGTTGGAAAAAGTACTGGTGAATCATACTCAGGAGTTGCAGAAATGGAATCCAATGCATCCCCACTCCGTTACCCTGCATCACCACTCCATGGAACGATTAGAAAATCATCAGCTGAGTGCGCTCTCTCCATTGTGTCTTCAAACTCATACCCAAACGTCGTGGTGCTCCAAACCGAAGCTGGATTCTCTCATAAACGCAATGTCTTGAAATTGGGATTTCCATTTCCTTATTTCGTGCACTATTGGCAACCGAAAGGCCCATTTTCAGCCCCTTGTTTATGGACAAAGATGTAAGAAGCTATACGGACCAAACGTACAATCCGCAGTACTGCAAACGACATCCATCCCACTGCCGCTTGTCCTCAGTATGATCTACCGGTACTTTGGCCAACCAGAGCTGCTTCATTGAAGTTTTTTAGCCGGTTGTCCTTCCTTACCTTCAGACCTGTCCTGGGGACAAATTTCAAGAGAAAAGTTCACAGACACATGTTTTATGCAATGTCCAAGCTTTCTTCTTAACCCCCTATGTTGCATTTTTACCCTGGATTATCCGTTCGTAAGAAGCAACGCTCACAAAACAAGTCCGGTCAATGAAGAGAAATCACCCAGCCCGGTATGCAACGTCTGCTGGTGCACCATATGAATTTGGACTACCTGAGGAGGCAACATGGTCCTCCAATCCCTCAAAAGTCATTTAGAGCCCCTGTCACTCAATACCATGACGTGCGACGGTGGTAATGGACACCTATGGAGACAACACTCCTCCCTGGTTTTCTCGGCCCCCTAATATCCAGGAAGGCTGATTTTTTAAGAAATTCACATTGATACTATATACAATCATAGAAATAAATATGACTTTGATATCTCCTTTCCTTCTTGGTGTTGGGATTTTTATTTCCGCTAGTGTATATAAAATTCAATCGTTGTAGAAAAAAAAGCTAATGTGATTCAAACCAAAATTGTTTATTTACGTGAGATGGTTATTTTCGATTTATTTTCTTAAACCGATTTATCTTCTTCTTCCATAGTGAACCCACTTGGAGCTATCCATAAAGAAACCTTTGAAGAAAACATCCTTTATGGCTTTCAAATAATATCGAGTTGCAATTTAACCAGTCACGTAAATTTATCGATTAGTTGTCCCTTAATTTGTTTCTTCAGTTCAAAACAAGGAAATTCTCATTTATTCGATACATCGAATAAGCTAGTCATAATGATCCCCCTCTACAGCGACACTATTTTCTAAATTGTTCGATTATATTCTCCAGAAAACTGATGGATTATTATCATAAATAAGTTAGATACTTTTTCTTAATTCTACTACTCAAGTTGAAAAGCAGTTGGAGAGAAGAATTTTGGAAAAACAACCTTAATTTCCTTGCACCTGTGAATCCATGAACACGATGGTTTCCATAGAGAAAATTGTTTCACCTGAGATAGGGGAAAACTAGCAGTTTAGCCTCATGCAAGCACCGAAATATGTCTCGTGAGGATAAGAACATAGTCTAGAAAAACTCCGAAAATACTGTCTTTCATTTGTTACTGATGGTCAGTAATAAGTACGTGTGTGATCATTACTCATTTTATACCGCATATTTGTTGTGTACATTAGTCTTGTAAGCCTTGGAAGGTCGCTTGTATCTTGCGTTGCCATTGAACGAAACGAAAAATTTGGACGAGATTACTTTCATTAACTTTGCCAGAAATAAATTCATTCCAGTCGTTTTTCGTGTAGTAGGGTCCGTGAAACCGAATTTAGAAAGGAAATTTCACGATATAGGAAAGAAGTAGAGAAATGTGAAAGATTGATAGAAGTCTATAGGTTGGGCGGGGGAAATCTACAATGTTATTTTTTTTAGTATGAAGTTCCTTGTAGTAAAAATAAGAATACAAACAATAATCTTAAAAAAACACCATCTCAACGTATAACTATACCAATTCCTCTACGTAATTTAAAACAAAATTTAATAAAAATATCAGTAACTACATTCTTAGTTTAAGAATGTTTTTAATATCAATTTTGAAACACCGTTGTTATATCAGAAGCATTCTTAAATAAGTAGGTAATTGAAATAAATTATCATCGAATGTAAAATTGTATTTTATTACGTTCGTTTCTTTGAAAAAATATTTCCAGTATCTATATAAAACAGAGAAACATGATAGTTATTGGTTTTACGACCTTATTATTTACCCCTTCCTTAGTTATTCATAGAACCAAAACGTCCTTTGAAAGCGTCCGTATGGTTTTGCCACGATTCAGTAGTTAAATTACTACTAAATTCAAAATATTTCAAGCAGGGAGGGAAATGTAACTGGATATTCTGTCTGTTTTAGATACCAAATAAATAAATAAATATTTGGATTGTAAAAACTAAATTATTTATTAATAAAAAGTGTTATAAGTACTACAAAATTGATAAGTTTTCCATACAAACGCACCGGGGTTTTTTATAAATAAAGTTAATCTCGGAAAAATATCAATACATAATATAAAATTAGAATTGGGGGAAAACACAGTTTTTGGAAGGACGCAATTAGTTCTAATTAGCTCATAAATAACTTGGGCTCAATACTAATAAAATGCGGTGTTAATGAAAGATAGGTCAATGAATTTTTTAAAAATAAAGTTAGATTCTATCGACAATACAAACTTTATTTAGACCCTAAAAATAAATAATAAAAAAATCACTACTATTAAATTGAGCATTTCCCATGCCCTACTTTCTAAAATTCTCTTTTAAGAGACTCAATGAATTCTCGAGAACAATCCCGGTTTTTTCTTGTGCCTTTGCTTCTCTAAATCAAATTAGTTTGGCTAAAAGTTTACAATAGTTAACATAATAAAGAGTTAAAGGGAAGCATCGTAAGAGAGACGAATAACATTTACAATAGATACACTTCACGGTTCAAAAGCTGCAAGAGTTTACTGAAAATACGCTTCTAAATTTAGAAGATATCGGGCATTGTCCGACAAATTATCGTTTCACCACTATATCTCATAAAAGCTTTGCGATGCTTTCGAACATTACATTTCCATCACTTATCTATGGCAATATTTTTAGTTCATCTGTTGCCAAAGCCACTCGGTAAAATCATCGTACTCATTTTTGCAGGGGCTTAATTTAGGAGGAGCAGCAACTGCCCCCCAAAAAATCCTTTATAACTATTAAAGACGTAATATTTCAAATTTCACCCCCCAAAATTTGTTAGTTACCCGTTTTTATAGGAGATGTTTCAAAAATCACTCTTAAACGCCCTTAAAATTTAGGTTTGGGGACATCCATAAATTACGTGAGGTCAAAAAGCGGGGGGGGGGTGGAAAAATCTCACCAAGGGGGGAGGGGGTCGATTAAAATCTCACGTCAACTTTTTAAATACGATTTTCTTTTTTTACGTATGAAAAAGGAATATAAACAGATAAGATACTGCAAATTATTTTTAAAAAGTTTTAGGTAAATCTCACTTGGGGGAGGGGGGGGGGGTCCAGCAAAATCTCACTAAATCTCACCAAGGGGGGGAGGGGGTCCAGATTTTGGAAAAAAACGCCTCACGTTATTTATGGATGTCCCCTTTCCAAATTTCAATAGCAAATTTTTTGCTATAAACGTATATCTTGACTTCCTATAATAAGCTCACGTCTTTTTCTCTCTTAAGTACTAATAGAAAAGGGCAAATATGTAGCGTAATGAACTCTTTTTGAAAGTTGAAACTAATGAACATTAAAGGAATTTGGTCTTAAAATTACCAAGGTTATATGTTATAGAAATGTTAAATGTTATCTCTCTTATAGTTGTTTTAAGTTGCGTAACTGTCTTTAAATCTACAGTGTGTCTCAAAAGATCTAGTACAAACTTGGAGGGATGATAGTACTCATGAAGACGAACAAGAATTGGTATAGAAAGGGGGGCCTTTTTTTGCTGAAACAGATACAATTGTTCGATTCCGGCATTTATTACATTCAACCAATTCCAATACTTTGTATAAAATTATTATCAAAATGTTAATTTCAATAAAAAACAGACCAATAAATGCAACAGCTATGCGTTGTAGGTAGATAGACTGCAAAAGAAAATGTCACGACGAAAACATTTTAATACTAGAGTCTAGTTGGTTGGTTGGTTGTTTTTAGTTTTATGGCACAAGAACAAGAGTCTGACCAAGGAACAATTTTAACTTTAATCTACCTATAACACATGCCTGTTGCATTTATTAGTCTGTTTTATAGGTTTTTTTTAACATTTTCATAATACTTTTATACAAAGTATTGGAATTGGTTGAATGTAATAAATGCCGGAATCGAACAATTGTATCTGTTTCTGCACAAGTACTATTCAAGTTTTTTTGCTGATTTTCACCCCAGGGTTTCATCCCTTAGAACTCATTTGCGATCCCCTTTTCTATTCCAATTCATGTTCGTCTTGATGAGTACTATCATTCCTCCAAGTTTGTACTAGACCTTTTGAGACACCCTGTATATGATAATAGCAAGATGCAGATCTTCCGTATAAGTGTTGATTTTCTTTTTCAGATCTCCTCTTCTTTTACGATTGAGGTCATCTTCCTCCTTTCATCTTTATTTTCTGTTCAAAATTATCCGGTAATTTATTTAATTCTGTAATCCACCCTCTTGGGAATATGAAAGTTTAAAATTTTATTGGTTGTTCACTTGAAAATTCTGCGCAATACAAAGGGTGCTATTTTGCCTCCCCCCCTTGGTTGATATCCGGGGTTGGTGTCAACCAAAGGGGTAACAAATTTCCCAAAAAATTAGTTCTTTAAATCCGAATTTTATAGGCAAAATCGCAAAAACTTTTCTGTGAGAGGACCTACAGACTCCTTTTTCATTTATTCGGAAGTTAATTTGCTGACAAAATTTTAAAATAATATACTGCTACTCAAATCTTTCCTTTTTCTACTTCAAATCTTTCCTAAGTTGAATGTTGCAAAAAGGCAACATTCAACTCAGAAGTATTTTACAGTCTGAGGGATGTCTATGTAAAAAATTGATGGGGGGGGGCAAACGAAATAATTTCAGCTGTAAACCCGCTTCTCTAATAATTTACAATAAAAGGTTGTAAAAAAATATAATATTCTAAAAGAATAAAGGGAACTTTATATTTGTTTTTTTTTGGGGGGAGTGCTGCCCAATCTAGATATTTCCGGGGACCCATCCATGAAAAAGTTTGGGAATTCCTGCTCTGTATTATCCTATATAGCAGCGTTTCTCAACCTTTTTACTCTTACGGAACCCTTTTGACAAAGTCCAAGTTCCGGGGAACCCTAGTGTCCATGCAACATTGGTGTATATAGAAATTTATTTTGGGAGGGGCCCAAAAGTATTACTCAACCCCTCCAATACACATTTAAAATAGGTTTAACATAGCTTTTTAATGCATTTTTAGGTGAAATTTGCATTCAAGAGAACTTAACAAACATCATAAAAATTGTGATTAATAAAGTTTTAAGTAGGAAAGGGGGGTCTGGGGGGTCCAGCCCCAGATAATTTTAGAAATTTGACCCAACAAACTGGGTTTTAAATTGTTTTTGGAACATTTAATCCAAATTTTGGACATATATTTTTAGGTAGGATTATAACTTTCATGAAAACATAATAAAAAATAATACAATTTCATGTACTAAAGGGGGGTTTGGGGGTCCTCCCCAACAAAAATTTTGAAAATTTGACCCTAAATAGCAGGGTTTTAACGTGTTTTGGTATGCCTAGTCCAAATTTTGGGGGAGGGAGGGCCCCCTCGCCCCCCCCTTATATACGCCACTGCCATATGATAAAATATTTTTTCTTGCTGTTTTGTTCTCCCTCAGAATTTATTTTGTAAATTCTCCTTTTAACTTGTGTTTTATCTCCATTTGAAACTTTTAGTGGAACACCCAAGGAGAAAAGCTTCGTGAGACAGCAGAATGTTCAATGGAAAAACACTGTATAACAGGCGTGAAAATTTGTGAGGGAATTTAGGAGTTCTCCCTTGAAAATGTTTCGAAATTTGCCACTTAAAGAAGAGTTTCGGCGTATTTTAAGACCCCCTGAGTTTCATTTGAAAAGAACCAGTTCCTTGTAAAACACAGAATTTTCAAGGGGGGAAATGTATTTAACGTCAAAATTTTCAGGGGGGCTAGGGGTCCTCCCTCAGAAATTTATTTTGAAATTCCCCTTCAAGCTAGTGATTTCTGTGTCTTATCTTTAGAACACCGAAATGCTACGGAAGCAGAAGAAAATTTTCAACGGAAAAACACTGGCTCACATTTGGCTGTCTGTTCCTTAATTTATTTAGGGTTATCCTAAAATGTACGAAAAAAAAAGATTTTCGGATCCAAATAAAAGCCGTGCAACGCAATTTTGAAACACCCTGTATATTATCCTTCCATATTTTTAAAAACATCGCAGTTTCTGCTGTTTCAAAAATCCTGGTGCCCCCCTGAAGTCAAACCAACCTAATCCGACCTTGTTCACTCCTCCCCGTATTATCTAGAAAAGTTTTAATGCATTTTAAACAGAATAAAAATAGCAATTTAAAAACAATCCGGAGGAGAGGTTTATTTTTACTTTTACGACGCATTTCTCCTACCCGAGAAATCTATCAATTTAAGATTAAAGTTTCATAAATTGTTTAAGAGGATTTCCAAAGAGAGGACCTTGAAACTCTTCCCTTGCAATTAATTAAGGGGCCATTCATTAATTACGTAAGGATGATTTTGGTAATTTTTGACCCCCCCCTCCCCCCATGTAAGGGTAGGTAAGATTTTTCAAACCCCTCCCCCCTATTCTTAAGTAAGATTCCATTATGTTTTTCAAAACAATAAAATGTTAGAAAACTCTCCGTTTGACGTAAATCAAAGATTTTTATTTTTCAACAGATAAGTAATACTCTTGCTGTCAACTACATATTACTATTATATCATTATCTCTTGATTAGAATAATTGGAATTTGTTTATATTAACTAGGAAAAATCTTACGTAAGAATTGGTTTGACCCCCCCCCACCCCCAAGTAAGGGTATGTAGAGATTTTTCCAACCCCCCCTCCCCCTCGGGACCCTTACGTAATTAATGAATGGCCCCTAACACCTTCCCAAAGAATTTTGTATGCCAAAAGTTTTATTCATATATGGTTTTACCAATTACAATATTAATTAGTGAAACTCAATATTAATAAATGATTTTGTCAAATGAATTAATTATTTTTAATGAGTCATTATTAATAACCCAACATAAAAAATTACCAAAAGAAACCTGTGTGAAAAAATAATCTTCTACCCTGATTATCTGAAGTTCTGAGCAAAAGCTGAATTTTGTGAAGGTATTTTTTTGACGCGTAAAACGCGCGCGCAATTTGTAAAAATCTTTTTAAAGCGCTATCTATGTGCTCGAAACAAAACTAAGCCTTTTTTTTGTGTCAAAGGAAATTTCATTCCTTCCCTTAAAATGACCTCCTTGAGATATAATAATCTTTTACCGACAGCTTCCACTGTAGAAATTTTAAACTCTCATTAAATATTATTACCTCCCCCAAGTAAAAACTGAAATGACGCCATTGTTTATTAATCTTATAATTATTTATCAAACCAAAGATAAATGAATATAAGATCAGATCATTAAAGAAAATTTTTGAAATAAATATCTTTTAATTTCTTTTATGCAATTATTTCCATTATTTTAATTGTATAAAATATATATAACATTTTATGGATAAAAACGGAAATAATAGTCATAGTATAAAGCTAGTAGATGGCAGCACTAGCTTTTCTCTACCACTACCCTTTTTTGTATCAAATATCAGAAAGAAAAAGTACAATAACAAGATTAAAATTTCGTTCTTACTTTCAATTGGGTTTTCCAATCATTTAAATGTACTTAAAGGCTTTCAGTCCTCCGTTTTTGCACGAAACTTTTAGAATGCTAGAACCCTATGTTTCGGTTCTCTGTATGGTTATGCTAGAGCTAGGTTGTGATAAAAACAGCTGAAATCGAAATTTTTATGCAAAAAGAAAAGTTTTGATGGTGTGACGCTGGGGGTTTCATTTGTTATTTACGAATACAGATCTCTTATAATAGAATAAAAAATCTCTCAAGGACATTCTATAAAAGCTATAAATTTCAATATTTAGTACTTCCCTCAAAGCAAGTCAGGATGGCCGAGCGGTCTAAGGCGCCAGATTTAAGCTCTGGTTCTCGAAAGAGAGCGTGGGTTCGAACCCCACTCCTGACATAATTTTTAATTTTGTAAATGTTAAACTTTTATATTTTTTAGCATCTGATTAATCTTTTTGTCCTCTGCTTATTGGGATTTATGTTTTCCTTCACAATATATTTCAGTTCATACAGCCAACATATTGTTTAACTTAAAAAGTGTTAGGTCTCCTGTTTCTATGTGCAAAAACGTGAGTTCTAGTCACAACTTTTTAAATATAGTATGTGTACAATGTTCAAATATTTTTTTTAATTTAATAACATAATTTTTAATGTTGTAGACGCTGACTTTTACATTTTTTAGCATCAAACTTTTTGAGCTCTGTTTATTGGGATTGGGATTTATGTTAACCTTAAAAATTTACTTTAGTTCATACAGCCAACATATCGTATAGGGGAGAGTGTTGTACCTATGGACAAAAATCACGTTTGGATTTTTCTAAGACAGGTAAAATCACATTTTGACCATTTAAAGTGCCCAACCTATAGTCCTAACCTTTGTAAGTAGAGATATATTTTTTATTAGTCAAAATCTTGAAAATTGGATTTTTAATAATTTATAATAACTTGGAAAAATTTGTGTCCAAAGGTACAGCAACCTGTTGTACCTATGGACAGACCCAGTTGTACCTGTGGACACCCTTAAAAAGGGAAGTTTTAGTTGAAAAAAGCTAAGAATGAACATTTTTATTGATGAATTACCTTTTAATAACCTATTTCAAGCCTTTTTAAAATTGAAAATAGATTTTTTAAAAGAATGTAGTTTTAGATCGTAAATGATCATTAAAACGAAATTGAATGATAAAAGTCTTGATTTTTTACCAAAAACACAAAAATCACATGGTATTTTCAGATCAGAATTTAAGGTAATAGTTTCATCAATCATGCTGATTGATCTGACAACTTCACTGATCCAAAAAAAACAATTCGATCGACACTTAGTTATGCAACCATTTGGTGGTAATAACAATAATAATTTGGTGGTAAATCTTCTTCAGTGGAAATTTTAAGTTTTTTTATTCATCATACTTAAATGCGATTGGGTGCTTAGGGTTTTACACCATATTTTACATTAAATTCCAAGTAGAATCATAAATTTAAAAAAGTAGTTTATATCACAAAATATTTGATTTTTGATCTAAAATTCACTTGAAAATAATCGCTGACAAATAGATTACCATTTAGAATTAATTTAACATTTATTAAAATGTATTCAGTTAAATGAAACCTGATTCTAAAACGCCGATTAGCTACAGACACCCACAAGAACGTGTCCGTAGGTACAACACTTATGGTGTCCGAAGGTACAGCATCAGGTGTTTTTGCATTCAAAGTTCTATAAAAGATAAAAGAATTGAGATCTGACGATTTCAAATATCAAAACTAAAAAGTCCAAATCTCGGGGATTCCCCCCATATATCCCCTTTTATCATATCATAATCATAGAGGAAGAAAATAATTAATGTAATGATGCACTAAAAAAAACTTTGAGCACCTAAAAACAGTATTTTTGTTATAGAAAATTTAAATAATATTTTAAACAGCTGATTTCACGTTAGGAACTAGATAGCATCTGTTTACATTCAAAATCGACCACAAATTCAAATTTACATTTTTTCCCGAATTTTAAAATGAGGTGGCTGAAGGTACAACCGTCCGTAGGTACAACACTCTCCCCTATAGTTTTAAAAAAATTTATGTCTCCTGTTTCTATATGCTAAAACATCAGTTCTAGTCACAACTTTTAATATTTATTTTATTTTAATAACATATATTCAAATATTTATTCAGTTTTAGAAAAAGGAGAAAAACTAATCCAATTTGTGAAATAGTTTTAAACTATCAAAAAAATTTCATATTAATAATAAATGGAAATGTTATCAGTGGAAGTGTATTCACTTGTATATTAAGAATTTCTTAACACAAGAATCAATAATTTTTATGAATACATAACGCTTTAAAAATACTATTATTGTGGCTTCTTAAAAAATCACTTTTACCATAGGTTGGAACAACTCAAATATGAAAGGTATAATAAGGTTTAAAGAAGTAGTATACAGGGTGTCCCACGAGAAGTGGCCCAACCCCTTTAACTTTTGAACCCCTACAGATATAGTCATGAAAGTGGGGTCTAGGTATAGTAAAGTGACCATGCTCTATCAGATGAGATAACTTTCAACGCCCTCTAGCGGAAAATTTAGGAGTTATAATTTTTATTTTAAAAACTATGTGAGGTATGTGAAAAAAGTCACTGATTAAGTTGTAGAGAAGCATCGATTTAGTAGGAAAAGACACCTTAGCGTCAAGTCAGACCTAGCGTCTTATGACCGCCCGACCCATTAATCACCATTAAAAAAAGCATGGGAAAGCCTAGTCCCCTATCTCGACAGGAATCAAGATTCCTGTCGAGATAGGGGGAGTCTCAGGCTGAACTCCATGCTTTCTCCCTATCTGATTTACGATTTGGGCGTTTCGAGACGCTTGTAGTGTGGCGTGAGCCTTAAGCAGAAAAATATCTTGAATAAAACCCCTTAAACGCACGCTCAATTAGATTGAATTTACGTAGATTTTACGTTTTAAAACGCTCCTCACGAGGCAAAAATGAGAAATTTTCAAATTAATGAACTAATAATACTTTTAGTCATTTGCTTAAGTCCTAAAAATAAAAATTTCTCATTTTCGCCTTGTGAGGAGCGTTTTAAGAAGTAAAATCTACGCAATTTCAACCTAATTGAGCGTGCGTTTAAGGGGTTTTATTCAAGATATTTTTCTGCTTAAGGTGTCTTTTCCTACTAAATTGATGCTGCTCTACAACTTAGTCATTGACTTTTTTCACATACCTCACATAGTTTTTAAAATAAAAATTATAACTCCTAAATTTTCCGCTAGAGGGCGTTGAAAATTATCTCATCGGATAGAGCATGGTCACTTTACTATACCTAGACCCCACTTTCATGACTATATCTGTAGGGGTTCAAAAGTTAAAGGGGTTGGGCCACTTCTCGTGGGACACCCTGTATAACGTTTAAATATTCTGGATTAACCACTTTTCTTAATAGATACATTAATGGGGAAAAACACTCCCAACCTCTCATCTAGTAGTTCTTAAAGAATTTAGCTAAAAGTACAGACTACATAGAAATAAAAATTTTCAGTAAATAAATTTTTGGCTTTTACAACGTTGAACTTTTTAGTTCTTACTTATAGCTTTTAGTAAATTTAAACTTAATCTATGAAGTTTCCGCAATTAAGAAATGAAAGTTTACTGAGCAATTTATGAAGGATTTTAACTCGAATTAAATTTTAAATAATCTACTTTAAAAAGTTCTATGTATATGAGTATAGTCTCCATAAAAACTTTGTCTCACGTCCTTAATTTTGCAACGTCTACTATATTAGCTACTATAATGCAACTCAACAACTTTGTAGGAAACTTAATTATTTTTTCATACTTAAAATATTTTTCGAGATTGCCATGCTAACGCCTAAGTCATCTAGCAGGCGTCAAAAGTGGTCTCATCCGGATAGCGAATAACAAATAAACTAATTAACCACTCACAGATACAACACTTAAGACGACTTCTTAAATTAACGGCACTAGACATGATTTTAAAGGACACAAACTTTTATTATATCAAATACACTTGAAAATCTGATAAAAAATTAATTAAGAATTATGACTACTTCATAAATGATTTTCTTATTCTCCTGATAAATTATTAAACGCACCTGTCAATACTATTCTAGCTAGTGCGCAGTGCATACTGAATTGGAAACTTTTAATAACATTGCTTTGCGCCAACTTTATATACCATTCCTTTTTAAGCCAGGCGAACCAAAGAAAAAAATAACCCCCGCCCTTCCCTTCTAATTCCAATTCACACATATTTCAAAAAATGACAACCAACAGGTCCCCCAACTAAAAAATAAAAATGACAACCAATCAAAAAGCAGTATCTCAAAATTTTGGCAACTCCCCTTCAGGCACTACAGTACCAATCACAACATTATAAAAGCTTAACTACTATAGGCATTGTTTCCAAAACACTGAACTGAACCCTGAGAAAGACAGGGTGCTATAGACTCCCCCAAGTGATAAATACGGCCCATGGACCTCCCTATAAATTCCCCAGGGGGTGGTACGATAGAAAACAGTTCTCATCTATCCTCCCTGTGGCCACAAAGGGACCTTCCCCATAAATAGTTCACTCCCTATTGTCCGTTGACCCGCTTCCTCGGGTTAAATCGCCGTCTATGGACTTCGTCGCTGGGATTTTTTACTAGCTGTTAAAAACCGCTCGAGCATCCATGATTGAGATATCTTTCGGACGATTGAACAAGGGGTTTGGATTGGATACTGACTCATAAACACGTGAGCTGTGTTTTCCCCTAATAAAGCTGCAGGATGTAGATAAGAGGATATTTTATGTAGAACCCATATAGTGTAGTTTTGTAGTGCAATCGATATATTATTTACATAGCAGTCCTATCTTTACTTTGGGCTCACATAGTAAAAAAATTTTTGACACTAAATACACCAAGATTCAAATCCTACCCAATCTGTAACTCCTATAAGTGATCTTAAAATAAAGTATAAAAGAACTCTTGAGGGGTACAAATAATGTTGAGTCAATCTTTCTTTAAACAATAATCTTGTTAAGCTACCTCCCAATTTTTTCCAGATGTTTCATCTTTTAATAGTAATAAAGGATGTTTTCATTGGCACTATGAAAGAACATACCACCCCTCAAAGAGTATAGGTCGTTTCCAGGGTCAGTGGGTCAATCCAGGAGAAGGACTTTGGGGGCATCTTACTCCTACTCCTAATTGCATTAAAAACATCCTTTGACAATAAATATCATAATAGCAAGAAAAACTCGTGGAGCATTGCGCCCCAATGACTCCTTGTAAGTCGTAACCATCTATACTAACTCCCCTTGGATGTGACCACAGAGTACTAGAACAGAGAGTCCGTCGCCATAGGCGCTAATGGAATTCGAAAAGTTGGATGGATGTGGGGCTATTTTGGCGCTGCGATCGCATCTACGTCACGAGAGGCGGGGGAAAAAGCCTGATTGGTTGAGAAAAACTTTTTCCTTCTACTTCGAAATTAGAAGATTGAGTGACAGCCAATCACAGGTTTGGTCATCAAAATGTGCTGCCGATCTCTCTGTCAATTATTTATAGTTCCTCGTGGCGCCCTCATATCCATCCAACTTTTGAATATATCGTTTTGGACCCACTGAGCTATAAAACAAACTGGAGTGACAACCTCCGATACTATAACAAGCGACCAAACGTGACAGCGTGGAAGGTTAAATTGCCCCGATTGCTCGGAGCATTCGGGGCTAAAAGCAATCGGGGCAATCCCCGCATGACCATCTTTTAATCCGCCAATTCCTGTTTTTTAAAATATTATGAGATAAATTTAGAATGGTCGTTTCATTCTGTGAATACAACTGGGCTAAGAGATGAGGAAAATTAAAAGATGGAAATCCTTTCCTGGTGTGGTGTGATGCGGTTTGGACCCTCTGTTAGGAAGGATTTTTCTCAGTGGATGTGACTCTGTCTGCCATGGTTTCAAGTCTTATTACTTCCAAACGTCCGGAAAAGACCGCCAGTCTCCAAAACGACACACTCATCCCCTTTTAAACAAAACGACTCCACTTTATTTGCCACTCCACTTGCACCCCCAAAAACAAAACAGACGATAATTAAAAGCAACTCCTTTAAAAAAATCATCAACCGCCAATCAATCGAAAGGACGGTGCAAAGAGTCAGTTCATGTGCATAAACCCGTCGCCGGCGAAACGTCCCAATAACGTCTTTTAAAGTGACGGATGTAACAATTAAGCGGACTAATCTAGGCACTCAATGCTCCCACATAACTCAGGGCAGGAATGCCGCCCATTATGATGCGAGTTATGTGATGAGAGCAGACCATAAACAGGAGGCGTTCCACAAAATTAAAGTCACCCCCCCGTCTTCGATAAAAACGAAACTTGTGGAGGACATCCCCCGAATCTAATAATCTCGCTCGAGTTGTCATTTGGAGAGATGGGCTGATTTATATGGGATTGCTCGTATGCCAGTGAGACTGGAGTGGTGTGGTGACTGGAATTCCAGTTGGCTGGTGGATTTGATGTTTAATGGCAGTCGGCGTGCCAGTAGACCTTGCCAGTTATGGAAGGACTACAAATAATAATTTTTTTCCAGAGCAAGAATGAGGAAGATGGAAGAATAAGCAATGATGCAAGGGCGTAGTCAGAGCCAGACGGGCGGGGAGGGATTTGGGGATATATCCCCCGATAAACTCTGAAATTTAACTTTTTTGGCCATAGAAAAGGATGATTAAATTTATCTCACATCCCCTCCCGAAATTTTTTTCTGACTACGCCACTGCAACGATGTGCTATCGCATAAGTAGAAACATTTTTAGAACTGATGACAGGTAACATTGACTGTAAGGTAACGTCTCTCGACCAGTGAGGTATAAATATTGAGCCCTAAATCCCCAGTTGTCTGTAGGGGAAGGTAATGTACCTCGGACCTATTTTTACTTTTAACCCTGTAACTTTTTATTTATTAATAGTTAACTGGTGAAACAACTTCCACTCGATACTTAAACCTTTCATTACACAACATATAATATTTTTCGGAATTTTATAAATTAAAGTATTTCAGTACAGCTAAAACAATACATTTTAAGGTATAAAATTTACTGCAAAATTGAATTTGTATTTTTTAAACTAATAGCTTAGATGTGAAACTAATAGAAGATGAAAACTCTCTCCAAGTCGGTGATTAGAATATTGTTTAAGTAAATAGTCTGCCAAAACACTCTGCTATTCTAGAAGAACAAAGATAAAGTTTACATATTTTCCCCCCATGGAGTAGAAACAAAAACTTGAACACCTTTTGTGCTCTTTTTAAAATGTAGGTGATCAATTGGATTAGTGAAGGTTTTTTTTCACAATTTTATTTATTAAATATTGATGGATGGTAAATATCTAAGGATGTATTTTAGAATCTTAAGGCTCATTCAGTCACCCCGACATCCACATTTTTATGTAGAAAAATATAAGTAAATAAGTGTATCCACATACTTTAACGAACTTACACTTACTTGGAAGCATCTCGAGATCTTTTTGATCCATAAAAGAAGGAAATATAATGTTAGTATTCTCCATCTCGATTTTGAAAATAAGATACTCTATAACAGTTCCATTACTTATTAAACAAACACACCCAACCTATTCATCTCTTATGAAATCTTTTTAAAAATTTAACCAACCTTATGAGAAAGCATATTATAATGTATTGTTATCCAGCAGCAACTGACAGCGCAGTTACTCGCCTTCGAGTAACCAACCTCCTCAAAACCGTCGCTCCGTGTAAATCAGCCTTTACGAACTAAACTCCCGCTTCGCGATGGGCCGCCGAACGGCTTAACGTTCTCGATTAATACCGAACTTAAGTGACTTATGAAAGAGCTTCGGGAGGCATTCCTGCTGTCAAAGAGACTCATCCCCCATAACGGGACGAACTTTGGCTTTCTTTTCGACCAGATCGGGACGAGTACCTGTGGATGGCACATAAAGGAAGAGTAACGAGGTGATGTTTGCCGACGATGATGAGATCTATTGGTCTAATATATTGGTGTCTGTGCTGAATGAGCTCTCGGTGGTGGCAATGTCGTAAACAAGGGAGTCTGTTTCGGAGCATTTGATTAGCGTTGTTATGGTCGTTTGTATTATAGTTAAATTGGATTGATGTTGTGTTGAAGTGCTTTTGTGTTTGAGAGTGTATGCTCGGTTTCAATTGATGGTTAACTTTGAAGGGGGTGATTTATTTCTGTAATTAGAAGAGGTTGAGTTTCATTTGGGAAGTTTAAGTAGTGGGAATTGCTGAGAAGTGTGGCTTACGAAACTTTTTTAATGGGGAAACTATTTCAAAACAATTCCGTTTGTAAATGGAAAGGTTTTTCTATGTGGTTGGAATAGTCAAAAAAAGTATTACCGATGATTAAGACTTTTTTATTTTAAAAATATTAAATAGCTCAACACACATAACTTATCTTGACACATAACTTAGGCTGTGGGGAGCCTAGTGGTTAAGGCATCGGCCTTGGGATCGGAGGGTCCCGGGTTCGATTCCTGACACCGCTGAAGACCCATCGAGTATATGCGGAGTACGTGCTCGTTAAATCTGTGGGTCCGAAAGTCCTGAGGTCGGTCATGGCGCAGTTTACCTTGGGTACAGGTGTCTGGAGACTATTTCCATCCCCTTCAGATGCATGTCAAAATTGCGGAGGTGGGGATAGATGGTGGCTGAATCTATCATCCGAGGCTTAAGTCGGACTCCTGCCTTTCATGGGCCTCACTTTCTCAGGAGCCGCACCCCCTTTGCCTTAATTCCTGTACGCTCTGCGGATGGAGCTTGGATATTCCAAGTGGCATAAGAAACAACAACAACAACTTATCTTGAACACCCCCATACCAATATTCTTCATCTGAAACCATTTTTCCTACAGGTAGTTCATGAAATTGGGGCCCGCTCTATTTTGAGTGGGTATACGGATGTGGCAATCCCGGGGCTGACCCAGCTACCCAGCGTCTGGGGGTATAACCGGACACACTGGCCCTAGGGACAGGGAACTGGTCCTCCAGGTTGGGGGTTTGGCTTGGGGTTAACAGCCCTATCCTGTAAAACTCACCTTGTTACGAAGTCCAATGAAGAAAATTCTCGGCAGTTTCTACGGAGACGACTTGGAAAGCGCCTTATGGAAATGAGATTGGGAACTTGGAATGTATTGTCTTTATACCGAACTAAAGCAATGCAATTATTGTTACAGCAACTGGATAAATACAGGATTGATCTAACTGCAATACAGGAAATAAGATGGACTGGAAATGGTGTGATTAATAAAAGAAAACATATAGTTTTCTATAGCGGTCATCCTGATTATCACGAGGAGGGGACAGGGTTTGTTGTTAGCCAAAGGATAAAACATCTGGTCATGAATTTTGATCCTGTTTCCCCTAGACTATGTGTGATTAGAATTAGAGGACATTTTTTTAATTATAGCATTATTTGTGCTCATGCTCCCACTGAGGACAAGTCAGATGATGAAAAGGAGGCCTTTTATGAAGAGCTGGATAGAGTCTTTAGTGGCTGTCCAAAAAATGATAGAAAATTAATTATTGGAGATCTTAATGCTAAAGTGGGAAGGGAAAAGGAGTTTCACTCAGTTGTAGGTCGACATGGTCTACACGATACTACGAATGATAATGGACTAAAGTTAATTGAATTTGCGGTCTCCCATAATATGATCATAGGGAGTACCTGCTTTCCCCATAAAGGGATTCACAAAGCAACTTGGAGGGCACCAAATGGATTATATACCAATCAAATTGATCATGTCCTTATTGATGCAAGACATCACTCTAATTTATTAGAGGTTCGAACTTACAGGGGTGCTAACGTTGACTCGGATCATTATTTGGTAATTGCCAAACTAAGAGAGATAATATCAATGGCAAAAAACAAAAAAGGAGTAATTTTACAGGAATTTAACTGTGCTAGGTTAAAAGATAGAGATATCAAAGCAAAATATATAGATTCTATTGAAACAGCACTTGCCAATGTTCATTGGGACAATCACTCAGTTGAGGATAAATGGATACTACTGAAAGACAATTTGTGCAGTGTTGCTGAGAGCGTTATTGGAAAAAAGGAAAAATGCTCAAATAAGGATTGGTTTGATGATGAATGTGAGACAGTTACGAATGTTAAAAACGTTGCTTACAAGAGAATGATTCAAATGAACACAAGATCTAATGCTGAAGAATATAGACAGCGTAGAAGAGAGGAAAAGAAATTACATAAAAGCAAGAAAAAAGCTTTTGAGGAGGAAATTTTTAGAGACATTGAGTCCTTGAAGACCATGAACGAAAGCAGAGCTTTCTACAGAAGAATAAACAGATGTCGCATGGACTTTAAACAAACATCTAACTTATGTAAAAGTAAAGACGGTCAAATTCTGACCGACAAACAGGCTATCCTTAACAGATGGAGTGAGCATTTCTATGAAATGTTTAGTAAATATGATCATCCTTATGATCCTGGAATTGTTTTTGAAGATCAAAACAGCGAAACAATACTTCCACCATCACTTGATGAGATTGAAAATGCTGTGAAGGGGTTGAAAAATAACAAAGCAGCGGGGCATGACCGTGTATCAGCTGAGCTTTTAAAGTGTCATGGACCCATTCTTTTAGAGTATATTTCTAATCTGATCACAGATATCTGGGAAACTGAAATTCTGCCTTCTGATTGGAGTACTAGTGTTTTATGCCCAATCTATAAAAAAGGTGATTCCATGGTTTGTTCTAACTATAGAGGTATCAGTTTGTTGTGTACCACTTATAAAATTTTATCTAACATCTTATTCAAAAGACTTACACAATATGTAGACCCTAAAATTGGAAATTATCAATGTGGCTTTCGCCAGGGAAAGTCTACTAAAGATCAGATCTTTACACTGAGGCAAATTTTGGAGAAGACTAGAGAATTTGGTATTACAACACACCATTTGTTCATCGATTTTAAAGAAGCTTTCGATAGCATTAATAGAATTCGTTTATATGAAGCTCTGGTGGAATTTCAAATACCGCCTAAGCTAATTAGACTTGCAATTGCAAGCATGTCCAACACTACTTGCCGGGTTAAATTCTTGGGAACCTTGTCAGGAGAGATCAAAGTCAATAATGGAGTGAGGCAGGGCGATTCGTTATCCTGTCTTCTTTTTAATGTCGCTCTAGAGAAAGTAGTAAGAGATGCCGAAATCAACATCAGAGGCAATATTTTCTCAAGGTCAATTCAAATCCTGGGCTATGCGGATGATATTGACATCATTTCAAGAACAGTCCCTGCATTGAAAGAGGCTTTTCTTTCTTTGGAACAGGCTGCTAATCAAATGGGACTTGTCATAAACAGTGAAAAAACCAAGTATATGCCTGTACTAAGCAGTGGAATTTCCAGGGAATCCCATCTGGTAATTGGTTCACACAACTTTCAAGTGGTTCACAGTTTCACTTATCTTGGCTCTGTTGTCACCACTGATAATAGCATTGTAAAAGAGATTCAAAACCGTCTAATATATGCAAATAAAGCATTTTAAGGATTGAAACGATTTATTAAGTCTTCATTACTATCAAGAAATACAAAACTTTTACTATATAAAACTTTAATTAGACCAATACTCACCTACGGTTCAGAGACCTGGACTCTTACCAGGGTTGAAGAAAGTAAAATAGCCATTTTTGAACGGAAAATTCTTAGAGCCATTCTTGGTGGCGTAGAAGTTAACAACGTTTGGAGAAGAAGATATAACTTGGAGCTGTACAAAATTTATAAAGACCCAGATATTATAAAATACATTAAAATTAATAGAATGAATTGGGCAGCACACATTTTTAGAATGGATGATGATTCCCCGTTGAAAAAGATTCTTGTACATAAACCACTATCATGCAGGAAAAGGGGAAGACCCCGATTAAGATGGCTCGACTCTGTGGAATCGGACTTCCTTGCCATCCGGGAGAGGAAATGGCGCCAAGTTGTCAATGATAGAGCGCTGTGGGGAAAAATTCAAAGGAAGGCACTGGCCCACCCTGGGCTGTCTGGCCAAATATGATGATGATGAAGTTCATGAAATTTAGGTAGAGATAGTAGTTGAAAGTGGTTTACGTATGGGGGAGGAGAGGAGCTAAAATTTTGAAAAATTAGGGGTTAGGGGTCACCTAAAGAAATAAATTTAAACTATCCGTCCAAGACAGCCATCATGCACGAGGGAAAATAAAAGTTAACTATAGAATCGTTTTAGTCGAAATGAAAAAAATCAAAGAGATAATTAAATGTAAAAAGGGAAGTGCAAATGTAGAGTATAGTGAGAGATTCGTAATAGCAAATAGATCCTGAAGAACAGAAGAGCGGAAGAATTAAGGATCAATCAAAAGGTAAAGGTAATGGCCTGGAAAAGTACCCCTCCCCTTGGAGCCGTTCTGGATCCGCGCCTGCTGTACTATAGGAGTTCTAAATTCAAGAAAAAAAATTTAAGTTTTTCTGCCAAAGAAATATTCACGCTGCAACATTCTAAGATTTTTACAAACAAATTTTTGCATCTAATGTACCACAGACTTACAACCCCCCCAGTACATTCACAACATAAACCCCCCCACCAGAAAATGACACCTTCCCCCAAAGAGGATGATCGTTCCAGCAAAAACCAGGCATCCCAGACAAATCCCACTGATCCAAACACTTCTCTCACCAACTTTCCTCAAAAACCCCCCCTCACTTAATCCGGAAACAAATGTTAGCCCATTTGTCGCTTACGTCTCAACTCCACAGCGGTAATTGTAATTTATGTTTGCGCTATATTCGCAGGCCATCATCTCTCTCGAACGTGGCCAGATTATCCCTGTAAAAAAGGGACTCAGGGTGCTTCTCACGTCTTATATAAAAGCGCCTTCGTGGTTTTGTTCGAGCTATAAAATGAAGATGTTTCGCGGCGGGAAAAACGGCGGATCAATATGCTTACCAATCAGCCCTTGTCCTTAATGGAAAGTGTAGAGCTGGTATTAGGTGTTATAGCGGCTGATGATTTTCTCCTTAAGCGGATAAATGTCCGCATGATGTCAGTAAACGGAGGTATATTGTTGAAGAAATCGTGTTAGAGGGGATGGATGACAATTTTTTACGCTGATTGTGTAAGTTCACCGATAGCCCATCAATTGGTTGATTCCTCATACTACCAACTGTTTTATCTTTTATGTATAAGTAAAATTATTTTCCCTTTTGCCAATCTAAAAAACATACAGGGTGTCCCATAAATGTTGGGTCACACTTCTAGGGGGGATAGACACCTAGAAGAGTCAGAATCACATAGGATTTTGGGGTTCCAGACCAAATCCCAGGGAGTTAAAAATGGAGCGACATCCCAAAAAATTATTGCAAAATTCAATTTGTAGAAAAACTACTATTGCTAAAAATTTAATTATGGTCTCAAATTTTGTGGTTTAATATGATCTTAAAAATTATCTTAAAAGGTTTCACTTTAAAAAATTTTTATTACGAAAAAGTTAAAAACCACAAAAGTGTGAAAACTCTGCCAAAACTTTATTTTGTATTTCGAAATCATTTCTTTTGATTTTATAATCTGAAAGATCTTTATATTGAACGCTTGAGATCCTGATGAAAACGTGAGATCCTTGAGATCCTGTTCTTTGCGTGTGCTACTCAAACAGTTTTTATAGCTGTTTCCTGAACAGCTGTTTTAGCACGCAAAAAACAAACTTTAACTGGATCTCAAGCGTTTAATATTGATTGTATTTTCGTGAAACTCTGTACTTAAGGGTTTTCAACTATGATCTTTCAGATTATCAAATCAAAAGAAAGGATTTCGAAATACAAAATAAAGTGTTGGCAAAGTTTTCACATTTTTTGTGGATGTTTATCTTTTTTCGTAACAAAACAAATTTTAAAGTAAAAAAATTTAAGATAACTTTAAAGATAATATTAAACCACAAAATTTGAGAACATAATTAAATTTTTACCAATAGTAGTTCTTCTACAAATTGAATTTTTCAATAATTTTTTGGAGTGTTGCTCCATCTTTTTGTCCTCCCTGGGATTTGGTCTGGGACCCCCAAATCCTTCGTGATTCTGACTCGACTAGGTGTCTACTATCCCCCTAGGAAGTGTGACCCAACATTTATGGGACACCCTATAATACTTTTTATAGTCTATCATCCCGAAATCTGACTTAAAACAAAAAAGACGTAGTTCTGAAGATAGTTGATAAATAGCTTATCAGGCAATCAAATGCAGGAACTTTTTGTTTTTCTTGATAAATAGAAAAAATGGGTGAGATTTTCTACCATACGTATATTTAGACAATGATGTAAAGGGAAATAAGTTGCTTACATTTTAAGTACAGAATTATTTAAGCAGTTAATTAATTATTAAGAATTATTTAAGATTATTTATTACAGAATTATTTAAGCAATTAGTTTCTCGACAAGTATCTTCAAAGTAATTGGATTTTTCCTGCTTTTCCATTTTCTTAACATGGAGTTTTCGCAAAAACTAGTTGCTTTTCTGGAAGAAAGTAATCAGCTCCTAGGAGAGGATACTCTAAGTACTTATGGTCCATAAGTACTTAGAGTATCCTCTCTTACTTCATCTCCTTTCAAATCGTTCGTAGCAGATGCATAATTTTCCAAGGCTTCGAAAACTGGTTTTTTAAATTCATATTCTGGTTATACAAGGTTTTTCAAATACTGCGAGTATTTTGAAAAATATATACTCTTCAGCATTAAAAAATCACACCCAGCTCCCGAATCCCATTCAAAAACACAAAGATATCCTATATCCATCTCATTTCACCCATTAACACAAACACAACAAAACCGAATTTTGACACCGACCCAAAACAAGACCCGCAAAACACAGTCGGCGAAAAACTCCACCATAATGAACTAATATAACAAAAGAAAACACCCTCCCCCCTCCGAAAAAAAATCCGCCGCCCCCTCACAACCATGGGGCTGAGTGCCCCCGATGTGTAAAAACAATCTACTATGTAGATAAATGAAAAGAGAGGCGATGCCAACTGTGCGGGGCGCAAAAAGCTGGCTTTTAGGGCGGCGGGGCAATTTGCTTTGAACGGTTTTGAATTCACGATGGGCCCAGATGCTATTTATCATGGGGATGCGCTCTTGATGTTCGGAAGGGATGAAGGGGGTTGCCGCTTTTTGTCCCTCGGGGGTGTAATCGACGAGAAAGTGGGTGTCTTGAAAGGGACAAAGTTTGTGTTTGTGAAGTGGTTAAGGACAGGAAAATGTTATATGTTGATAATGTTAGGTTGGGATTTTGTGAATGTACGGACGGAATGAAAGAAGTTGGTTTTCTCCACAGCATTTTTTACCTCAGAAGTTCTCCATTCTCTAATGTTCTTTTTCTTTCCTCTTCCATTCTTTTCAATCTTTATTCTCTTTCTCACATTCTCTCTTTCTTCTCTCTCTCGTTTCTCTTCATTCTCTCTCTTTATCACATTTTCGTTCTCTATGATCTGCTTGCTTCTTTCTTACATATTTTATTTCTCATTACCCTTTTCTCTCATACTCTATCCCCATTCTTTACTTTCTTATTTCAAAATTAGCAAGAGGTGAGTAAGCAAGAAATTCTGAGGGAAAAACTCCAGCTTTTTTGTGACGCCAAACCAATACAACAATCATAAGATTGAAATATTAAAAAATTTTTTTGCATACTATATTTTTTTTCAAATAATTGAGGTAGGTTTCTTTTAATATTTTAAAACAAATGCGAAATTGTATTATAGGTGAGAGTGTTGTACCTTCGGACAAAAATCACGTTTGGATTTTTCTAAGGCAGGTAAAATCACATTTTGACCATTTAAAGTGCCCAACCTATAGTCCTAACCTTTGTGAGTAGGGGATATTTTTTATTAGCTCAAATCTTTAAAATTGGATTTTTAATTAATTTTAATAACTTGACGAAATTTGTGTCCATAGGTACAACAACGTGATCTCCCTATGGACAGACCCAGTTTTACCTGTGGACAGTGGACACCCTTAAAAGGGAAGTTTTACATTCAGTTCAGTTAGACATTAGAAAAAAGGGTCTCCTATACTTTAATTAAGATGGTTTGAGCATTTTGAAAAAAAATAATGGGTCTACAATTTTGAAAGTCTTTAAGAGATTAACTCTTTATAGCTAGAAATAGCTAGACAAAAACCTTCTCAGAAAAACTTTTTAAAATTTTAATTTAAAAAAGGAGTTACAAATCTAAAATGCAATTAACCAATTTCTAAATAATTTCTTTTCGAATAAAACAAATACATCTAATCATTGACTTTTAATCAGAGTTATTACAAGAATATCAATTTAAAAATTAATGCATCACATAAATAAAAATTTCTAAACAATATTTGCTGCATGAAATTGACATCTGAATCTTTTGAAAAGTGGTGTTCCACAAAGTTTTGGAGGTTTTTAGGCGATCAAAGTAAGCGATAAATTCGCCAAGCGAGGTCGATTAACGTTTTGGGAGATCCTCCAAAGTGAGCGAATTGATGCCTGGGATTGGGGGTGATCGTCTCTTTGGGCTTTCGGGTCGAGCTCTAACGACATACAAATGTCGACTCGGGATCAACTTTCCTCCGAGGCCTCTTCGATTAAAATAAAAACATCTATAGGGTATCCATCAATGTCCAGTAGTAGCGGATTTCCAGGCTATGGGGAGCCTAGTGGTTAAGGCATCGGCTTCGGGATCGGAGGGTCCCGGGTTCGATTCCCGACACCGCTAAAGACCCATCGAGTATATGCGGAGTACGTGCTCGTTAAATCTGTGGGTCCGAAAGTCCTGTGGTACGTCATGGCGCAGTTTACCACGGGTCCAGGTGTCTGGAGACTATTTCCCTCCCCTTCAGATGCATGGCAAAATTGTGGAGGTGGCGATAGATAGTGGCAGTATCTATCATCTCATGAGGCAGAAGTCGGACTCCTGCCATTTATGGGCCTCACTTTCTCAGGAGCCGCACCCCCTTTGCCTTGAATCCTTGTGGAGCTTGGTAATTCCAAGTGGCACACGACAACAACAACAACAACAGCGGATTTCCATGCCTAAAATTTGATGTTCATGATTTAATCGACTGGTAGAAGGGTCGTATCCAAAGACCTCCTTCAGTTTTTATGAAAAATGTGTTTACTATACACGGTTATTTAATCCATAAAACTCCGAATGACCAAAAATGAGTTAAAACGCTACTTTTGAAAGTAAGCGTTTATAAAAATTTGGGAGAGGACCCAAAAACTTCTATATTTTTGCTTAGAAATATACCCAAACCAAAATTTTAACTATAGTTACACCAAAATTCAAATTCCATCTTTAAATAAATGTTCTAAAAAATCTTTTTTTATCCTATAGTTCTCCATGATGGGGCTTTTAAATAATTTTGAGACACATGGAAATATGTATTGGGCAAAATTCTTTCAGCATTTCGAGGGCGAGTTATATTTTATATACAGAGTTTATTTTCTTTATATATACGTCACCTTTAAGCGTTTTATTTATTTTCTCAATACCAGTATACATAGATTCTTTTTTCAAATCAAGAAAACAAAGAAGTTTTCGTTTTCATAAATGTTTTAATTCCTGATTGGTGATTGGTTGTTAAAAAAAATTCCAGAAAAAGAAGTATCCAATTCTTATTTTTAGTAAAATGTTCTCTATTGAGGAAAGTGTAATATACAAAATTTTAGTCCTTCTATTCAGAAAAGTATTCCTTAGTCCAGGGGTCGGCAAGTAATTTTACTCGGGGTCCAAATAATTTTGAAAATTTTTCATCCGGGTCCGGAGAAAAAATAGGCCACTATTACTAGTTGGCACTGTATATTTGGACGGCTAATTTCAACTAAACTCTACTCTAATTTCCACGGCTAGGCTACAGCTCGGCGTTTCATTGGTTCAATCCCTAAGCGCCGAGACTGCTACGTAATCACGAGACCTACAGAGCATGCGCCACTGGCCGTTTTGGCCGTCCAAATATACACTTCGTTACTAGTTTAAATTGTTATCTTCAGTTGCACATAAATTTTTACAAAGATGTAATTTGAGTATGCTACCTGCTAAATAAAATTGTTAAATTTAATATGATTAGAAGTTTTAACATTAAAATGGGGGTCTGGGGGCTTCCCCCAGGAAATTTTTTCAAATTAGACCCTTAAAAAGCATGTCAAAGCTAATATTTGTTCCGTTAAAGTACAAATAAATTATTTTCAAAATGGTATGGCGGTCCAGGAAATAACTTCACGCGGTCCGGATGCGGACCGCGGTCCGCCAGTTGCTGACCCCTGCCTTAGTCCTTAGGATATACTCCAGCTAGCTAAAATATAATTTAAAAAGAGGGGGAAAAGCTAAAAAATCTTTTTAAGATAGGGGTAAAAAGTATCTTTATATAATGTAGCCACACTATTTGTATGAAAAATTATGTAAACGATGATGATTATAATGATTAAAATGATTATAAATGATGTAAATATTGGAAAGCCGTGAGAAAGTTTCATTTTTCCAAAGAGTGCCACTATTTGGATAAATTTAGGAACCCCAGGATAAGACTTTTTTCCAAGTATGGAAAATAAAAATTATATTAATTTCCCTTTCCATAAAAAGAGACGTGTGTATGAGAAAATAGTTATAAAAATGAAGTGTTTTTTATAAAATTGTCAAGCCTTTTTATCTCCTCTAGTTCAGTTACATTTTTATCTTTAATACAGTTATAATATAAGAAGAATCATTCCGAATAAAGAAAATCACAATTGGGGATACTCCCTTTCAATTCCTCTAACACTTCATCCTCCAATCTTTACTCTTAACACTCTTCTTTCTATCCCCATCAACGAAATTAGGAACAAATCGAATCAAATAAATCGAGTTCATAAAAATAAATCTACTTCGCTAAAAGGACAGAAAAAAAATTTCGAAGAGCAAGAAAAAAACTGGCAACGGGAAGAAAGAAGTCGAAGTTAAACTTAAGTAAATCGCTGGTAAATAGGCGTTTCACCAATCCGATAAATCAGGAAAGAAACAAGAACTAAAGCGATATGTAACAAGGAAGGACAACCGGTCCCCACTCCATTTTTGAATTCTTGTTCTTTCGAAGTCCACTAGAGGGGAGAGGCGAGAAATTTCAGTCAAATTGAAATAACTCCCATGCAATCCTTCAGGAGCGAAGTTTTTCTTTAATATGTGTAAGGGCCTCTGGACGCATTTCCCTTCACAAAGGGTCGTTTCCATTTGCAGGCGGAAAGCGACGACTTCATCAGTAAAATGTCACCGGAGTGACTGAGAAACAGTTAAACCGATCGAGTAACTGACTGATTTTTCAAGTGCGCTGGCTCTTCTCCCCTCTCTTGATGTATTCTTTTAAAAGGAAACTCTCCCCTCTGCTTTTTGGAATATATCTTTTTTTGGGGGGTAGGGGAGCAGTCGAACCCTTTTTCCTTAAAAGGTGACTTTGCGGCTGGTGGGGGTGGGGGGAG
Source organism: Tetragnatha versicolor (assembly GCA_024610705.1). Lineage (NCBI taxonomy): Eukaryota > Metazoa > Arthropoda > Arachnida > Araneae > Tetragnathidae > Tetragnatha > Tetragnatha versicolor. The sequence continues at coordinate 57,800,711 of JANDEH010000004.1, read as the reverse complement.
GGTAATTCAATAGGGGTGAAATCACTCTTGGTTGAGTGGAGTATCTTTTGTGTTTAATTTTTGTGATTTTTGACTGAGATGTGAGGTTTTTGCTCTAATCTCGTTGTTTTGTCGTTATGGTCTAATGGGCGTGGCTTGGGAAGAAGTTTTTGTGGGATGGATTTTTGATGAGGTGATCGTTTTCTTGTTTGCGATTGGCGGGATTTTCATTATTTGTGTATGATGGTATTTTTGAGGAGATTAAATGGGGTGGAGTTTTATTTAAGAATGAATTTCTTTAAAAAAAAAAAGATGGTTTAATTAATAAATTTATTTTTTTAAATCCTTTTTTGGGGTCCCTGATTCGTGGAAATTTCCAAAATAATATTGTCTAACATAAATACAATTTTTTTCTTGCTTCAAACGTTGTTTTGAATCTTTCTTGACTTATTTTGTTTTAAGAATGGTATAATTTCATTTTATAAATGAACTGATATACACTCAAGTATAATGATATAATATACCATTATACTTGAAATAAATTAATCAAGTAAGTATAATGTTTTATAGTTGAGAGAGATATAATTAAGATAATATATGATAATCCCGTAAACAATGATACCAATGACAGGGTATAAAAAGTTGAATCCTCTATTAGGTACCTAGACAATATCTCTACTAGTTTTTCCACTGCATGATAGTTTTTTCATAGTGTAATTGCATTTTTAAATAAAAAATGGCTAAAATAGAATGGGACAAAAATTCTACATGAAAAAATTAACAGAATGAGAGGCAATGGTTCTCATCCCCAATTTTTCTCAAGATATTCAAATTTTTTATGGTAAATGATGATTACTCACGGATGTCACATTTAGGACATGTGACATGTTCCCCGAATGAATGACACTGAAGGAGAAAGAATAAGAAAGAGAGATATTTTTCTACGGTTGAGAAAAATGGGATGATAGAGAATTATAACTAATGACATCAGAAATAAAATATTCCTCTGAAGGAATATTTTAAAACTTTTCGGCTTATAATATTTCTAAAGTCTTTAAATATTAACTATGGAAAAGGTTCCATGGGGATGAGGAAATAGTCGATTTTTAACATCATAATATTCTTCGACTTTCCCCACCACTATTTTCACTATCCCGTTCAGTTACTTCCACGTCATCCATTCCACCTATAAAAAACCGTTTACAAGTCATTTCCTCCATACGATACAATAATAAGCCACTCTCAAAGAGTCCCATAACACTCGGCCTAAAGCCAACTATTAGCTCAAACCAGAGCACAAAGCTTCCTAGAGGTTGTCACAAATAATGAAAGTCATACTAGAAAAAAAAGCACCGATCGCAGGTGTGAGCCCCCCTAGCGGCAAATTTGCCCAAAAGGGGCACCGAATAGAAAAGGAATCGTTTGTCAATAGAGGGACTCAATCGAAGGAATTCTGACGCGCTGTCAACGCGCTTTTTGTCGCGGTGCGCGTCGGTGCGCCTTAAGCGGCCTTTACATGGCGCGTCGAGCGTTAAGTCGCGAGAGAACGCTCGTTTGGGCTTGTGATTGGCACGGGTGCGCAGCTGCACGTGATGTGGGAGCACGTGAGAAAGACGGGACTGGTTAATTTTTGGGAATGGGTATTATCAGAAAGAATGGGGAGAGTCAAGGGTCCCCCGATATTGATTCTGATATGATATATCAGGGCCTGGCCTGACCCCACGTGTATAATTCTTTGATGTAGGATCATTCCAAAGAATACATTGAAGGTACAACTCCCTCTTGAAATTTTGACGTTAATTTTTATACTTTTTATCCTTAAAAGTTCACCCGTTTACAAGGAATGGCCTTCTTTGAGGGTCTAAACCAAAGGGTCTCAAAAATGATATAAAACACTACTTTTAAGTGACTGGCCAAAATTTAATTTATAAAAAAATTTAATAAAAGTGTATAGGATGCGCCATATATGTGAATTTATTATTTCACTTGGTCCACTACCCATTACTACATAAAACCAAATTCTTCTTCTTTTCAAACATCACAACCTTATAAAAAATTCAACATTTCACAATCATGAAAATGTTGTTTTCCAACTGCGATGTGATTATTGTTTTAACTTTTCTGAACAGACTTACATATTCCCACTGTAATATCGCAGATTTTAACAACTCTGTCACTCTTTCTCAACCAGAATTTAAAATCTACAATAACACCTCCACCTAAATTCTCACACGCCAGGTGTACTATAAAAAAGGCCAAAAAAGGGGGACAGAAAAAGCTCTCGAAAACTTCTCCCATTGAGTACCTTGGCGCTGAAAGGGGAGCAACGCCTCACAATTGATGGCCCCCCAAAATGAATAAGGGGGACATGAACAGTCAGCCCTATATGAGAAGTCAAAGCCAGTCCTTGATGTAGTGCTCAACCTTGTACAGTACTGCTGCTGCACCTTGTACTACTCTCGATGGAGTGCTTGAGAAGGGGAGCTTTTCTAGGGATTATGTATTCACCCTCTTTAGAAAGATGTATTTTTTCTCGCAAAAGAAAGTAGCTTCTCTTTAGTTGAATTGGGTGCCGGGAAACGTCTCACTGTGTGGAGTAGTTTGGAGTCATTTTTAGAAGTTGTGTATTGAAAATGATGCACAGCCAAACTGAGTTTCTGGGGATACGTTGATGCAAGGCGAGGGGCGACTATTCACAAGAAGAGTAGGGTAGAGTGGGGCACCTTGGGACATGGCCCACCATGAAACACTCCCCTTTCCTGATGCTATTTTATAGTTATTTTTAGAAGTTGTGTATTGAAAATGATGACTCGAACTCGTTCGATGTATGAACTCGTTCTGGTAGATACTAATAAATGACGCTAAAATCTGCTCTTCAACGTGTTTTGGAATCTTTGGCACGTCTGGATAATTACTTACATCAGATTTCTTGTTTTATGGGTGCAAAGTAACAATCACTTGTAGTTTCAAAATAATTTTTTAAATGCTGAAAATTCAGAATTTAAAAAAATTGTTTAAGATGCATGTGTCTTTTTATGTGATTTACGGCTTTTCGAACTTTCAAACAAAATTTTAAAAAGAATATTTAATATTTGATTTTTTTAAAAAAAGTTGTATAATATTTTGTAAAAACAACACAATATTTTCTTTCGTCCCATTTCTGAAGAGATGATTACATACTTTTTTAAGAAGCACTTATGCCTCAAATTAAGTTTAAATTCCATGTCAACTAATTTTTCTACTTCACCTTAAATTGAGTATTTCTATACATAAGTGCGCAAGAAAAAAATTCTGAAATCATACAAAGATATTCACATAAATTTCTGAAGTTTTACGTCACGAAATCGCTCAAAAACCATGAATGATAAATTAACATTAATATTTCTGTTATACTCTTCTTTCCCGTTGTATAAGAATATAAAGAGAAAATATATAATTCAACAATAAGTACCTTTGTCTTCAGATGTTACCAGAGTCGCCTTTCCAACAAAATAACAAAGGTGGAAAGAAAGTGATAAATCTGACAGACTCCAAAGAATCGTGTAATTCTCAGTTTGGAACACGGTGTATTTTTCACTGTCATCATTTCGGCTTCGAATACCCCCTCCGAAGATGAAATTATGCTCTCATTTCGGGGGACTTCTCTGCACGGCTTTGACGTAGGGCAGGGAAACTAAGTGAACGGACTTATTTTCAGATCCAGCATCCAGTGTTGCTGTAACCTGCTCTTTTAAACCAATAATCCAATAATGCCCTACATTTTCTCAAATAGGGTAGGTGGGGGTAAAAGTTCGCTCTTAACGATGTTTTTTTTTCAAAATTTTTTAATATACGGGAATTTTCTATTTAATATTTTTTTTATAGTTCTATGCAATAGAAATTGCGATCGGAATTGTAACCTAGGAGATATTGTAATTTTTTAGCTTCCATTTTCTCCTCGTCGTTAGAAAAGACCTGGCAGGTAAGTTTTTTCGATAACTCATTTGTCCTCGATAGGAAACTATTACATTAGGGAAATAATAGGGGGTTTTAATATTTTAGGTATTATGTATGATTAGGTATTATGTATCCCCGGGCCATATGAAGAAAGGGCGCTATAACTCCTTAATTGAGGCAGGGGCGGATCCAGCACGGCTCTTAGGGGGGCACTTTTCCAGACAAGAACTCCTTGTGGTACCATTGGGGGTATGGGGGTCCTCCCCCATAAAAAATTTTTGGAATTTAGACCTGTAAAAATTAGGTTTTTACTCATTTTGAGAACATTTTTGGGTCTCCAAGGGGGGAGCACTTCCCAGAGTGCCCCCCCTGGATCCGCGCCTGAATTGAAGGTTGATTGTTGAGAAAAAGGGGCGTGTCATATCAGGTAGTGGATTCCATAGGGTTATAGATCCACTACCACTAATTAAAAATAATTAAAAAGATAATAGGGTACTTTTTGAGTAATGAACTACAAGGTTGAAGCATTTTAAAGCTTCAAAAATAAGATTAATTTAGAGTTCTTTCCCCAGTGTCAGTTTATCCATCAGGACTCTTCCACCCCCGCTGAAACTACCCCTGTACAGGAACGAATTGCTCTTCCCTAAATCACCATACACTCGGCCCAAAACAACATACATACAAGTCATTTTCCTATCCCGAACTAGACCAACAATTTTCTTCCAGCCATACCTACAAAAGATAGGACACCTCTGCCTAAAAATCCCCCCAAATAAAAAAATATATATATAAAATATCCATCAAATACTAACTACAAAAAAAACTTTACGGAATTTCTCAAACACATAACACGACCCTATCACATCCTGACGGGCTATTCATACCACAGACCCTTCTCAGGAACCATTGGAACAATCCCCGGGACACTACAGACGACGCCCCCCCCTTTAAGATTATCCATCCCAGGCGAAATTTCAAACTATTCCCCGCAAACACTTATATTCGTATTGCATGACCGCCATGAAATACGAGTCTCGCTTTACCGCCAAATCCCTTAAGTTATTCCCCGCTACAATAACAAGGGAAGGAGATATATTATTTGATATCGCATCTATCATGCAAGATATTCTAGCCCCCCTGTTATTTTGTTTTCCCTGCAAAGACAGGTTTGATTTGGAAATATGGAAAGGGGATCATTCATTTCCCTTCTCCCCTTTGGAACGTTTTTTTTCTGAGGGGGTGGGTGGAGGGGGGTTGTTGGCGTTTTGTCTCAGCCTCTCTCCCTCGTGTTTGCTCTCTTTTTTCCCGTGTTTGGGTGATTAACAGTGTTTGACTGGGTTATTTAAATCGGCCAATTTGAGGTAAGGGGGGAGAATTGATATGTAATCCAATGATATGATATGGGAGGGTGGGTTTGGGAATGAATGGTTGTGGAAAATCCCTTGCGGACACAGATTTGATACTTAATTTGTGACTTTTTGGATTGAAATAACAGGTCTTTATGTTTTGTCTCACCAGCTTGTGGGGGTAAAACATAAATATAAAAAGGTACCACTCAGGCCGAAAGGAAAGAGCACATTTAAAGTAAAAATTAAAATAAACTACAATAAAATTTTGTGCAATATTTTTCTTAGGATAATTATTAAATTTCATATTATTCTGACAGCCAATTTTTTATTTTTATTTTTTCAATTTGATATTTTTCGTTTTAATAGTAGTTGAGAAATTATTATTATCTGGAGAATATTTTTGTCAGAGAATATACTAATATTTCACACCGTAAACAAACCAGGCGCGGATTTGGACCCAAAAAGGTTCTCAAAATGAGTTAAAAACCTACTTTTAGAAGTCAAATTTAAAAATTTTTTTGAGGGGAGGACCCCCATACCCCCCAGCAGTACCAAAAGGGGATTTTGCGTGATACTTTTAAAAATCCCCAAGAATTTGACATTTTTGCCAAAAGGATGATGATCTGGAAAAAAGGTGATGGTCTGTAAAAGTGCCCCCCTTGGACTCGTTCTGGATCCGCGCCTGCCGTAAACGGAATTGAAAATGTGTCCCCTACCTCGTAAAAATAATGCTTTTAACTCTTTTTAGCTATTAATATCTTAATTTATTATAATAAGTATAGGGGAGAGTGTTGTACCTACGGACGGTTGTACCTTCAGCCACCTCATTTTAAAATTCGGGAAAAAATGTAAATTTGAATTTGTGGTCGATTTTGAATGTAAACAGATGCTATCTAGTCGCTAACGTGAAATCAGCTCTTTAAAATATTATGTAAATTTTCTATAATAAAAATACTGTTTTTAGGTGCTGGTAGTTTTTTTAGTGCATCACTACATTAACTTTTTTCTTCCCCTATGATTATGATATGATAAAATGGGATACATGGGGGCTTTGAATGCAAAAACACCTGATGTTGTACCTTCGGACACCATAAGTGCTGTACCTACGGACACGTTCTTGTGGGTGTCTGTAGCTAATCGGCGTTTTAGAATCAGGTTTCATTTAACTGAATACATTTTAATTAATGTTCAATTAATTCTAAATGGTAATCTATTTGTCAGCGATTATTTTCAAGTTAATTTTAGATGAAAAATCAAATATTTTGTGATCTAAACTACTTTTTTAAATTTATGATTCTACTTGGAATTTAATGTAAAATATGGTGAAAAATCCTAAGGGGCCATTCATTAATTACGTAATGATGATTTTGGTAATTTTTGACCCCCCTCCCCCATGTAAGGGTACGTAAGATTTTTCAACCCCTCCCTCCCCTATTCTTACGTAAGATTCCATTTCGTTTTTCAAAATAATAAAATGTTAGAAAAGGATCAGTTACACTAAAACTCTTAGTTTGACGTAAATCGTAAATCAAAGATTTTTACTTTTCAACAGATAAGTAATATTCTTGCTGTCAACTACATATTACCATTATATTATTATCTCTAGTCTCTCTGGAATTCATTTACATTAACTTGGAAATTCTTACGTAAGAATTGGTTTGACCCCCAACCCCCCAAGTAAGGGAATGTAGAGATTTTTCCAACCCCCCCTCCCCCTCGGGACCCTTACGTAATTAATGAATGGCCCCTACCTAAGCACCCTATCGCACTTAAGTATGATGATTAAAAAAACTTGAAATTTCCACTGAAGAAGATTTACCACCAAATTATTATTGTTATTACCACCAAATGCTTGCACAACTAAGTGTTGATCGAATTGGTTTTTTTTGGGATCAGTGAAGTTGTCAGATCAATCAGCATGATTGATGAAACTATTATCTTAAATTCTGATCTGAAAATACCATGTGATTTTTGTGTTTTTGGTAAAAAATCAAGACTTTTATCATTCAACTTCGTTTTAATGATCATTTACGATCTAAAACTACATTACTTTAAAAAATCAATTTTCAATTTTAAAAAGGCTTGAAATAGGTTATTAAAAGGTAATGCATCAATAAAAATGCAAATTCTTAGCTTTTTTCAACTAAAATTTCCCTTTTTAAGGGTGTCCACAGGTACAACTGGGTCTGTCCATAGGTACAACAGGTTGTTGTACCTTTGGACACAAATTTTTCCATGTTATTATAAATGATTAAAAATCCAATTTTCAAGATTTTGGCTAGTAAAAAATATCTCTGTACTTACAAAGGTTAGGACTATAGGTTGGGCACTTTAAATGGTCAAAATGTGATTTTACCTGTCTTAGAAAAATCCAAACGTGATTTTTGTCCAGAGGTACAACACTCTCCCCTATAATACATAATAAAATATATATAAATATATAATATATAAATATATAATATATAAATTTATAAAAAAATTATAATATATAATTATCAATAAATTTATAAATTTATATAATAATCTAATTTTATTAAAAAAATATTCTTCCGACACCGGGAATCGAACCCGGGCCACCTGGGTGAGAGCCAGATATCCTAACCACTAGACCATGCCGGACACATAAATTCTAACTACTTATTTCAAAAAATTGTGCACCCTCAATTTAACATAAGTAAAAGAAAAAACATTATTTCAAACCGTAAACTTATACAACTTATACATGTCCGATTCCGTGAATTTAGAGGCGCCCGAGAAAACAGTGATCCTGCGCCAGCGCGCGCCTCGCGCGCCCACGGTGACCGTAGCCGCCTCCGCGAGGCATTTCTAAGTGCTTTATTTCTTTAAAACTTTTATTTCCAATATTCGTCGCTCTAAAATTGTCCAAAATTAAACCTGATATAGCCACAATTTACTCTTGAAAACAAATTTTGACCCCAATTTTTATAATGTTTTCTGTAAATGTAATTCTATAACTCGCAAGGAACACTCTTCGGAGTGTAACCCAAAGAGTCTCAAAATGGTTTAAAATACTACTTTTAAGGTGAAAATTTCAAAAAAAAATTTACCTAGAAAAAAATTTTACCCCCAGACCCCCCTCAGAATTATAAACGTGTTTTAAAAGTGTTTTCACTTAAAATTCTGCCGCTTTCCTTTCAAAGCGCAATCCTCATTGGTGGTTGGTTACACATAGGGGCACTAAACAAAATCAAGCACTACTTTAACTTTAAAGAGGTAATTTAAAAAATATTGTGGTAGAAAGTGTCCCGAAATCTCCTTGAAATTTTTTAAACCTATTTCTTCCTTGAAAATTCCCAAATTGTATCAACCCAAATTGTCTCAACTAAAAACACTACTGCGAGGAGCAAATTTTCAAACACTTTCTGAGGGAGGATTTGTAAAAAAATTCTTATACCTAAAATGTATAAGTAATCGTCCGGGGTACCAGGGAAATAATGTTGAGTGACCCACAAAAGTCTGTGGTTACGGCCTTGGTTTTATTATGAGATGTGTGTGTAGTGTCTCAGCCGCGCTCCCCTTTCATTAATTTTTAGTTATGTTAATTCATTATGTTAATTTTCGTTTTGATAAAATTGCTAAGAATTTAGGAAAAGTATAAAAAACTTAAAACTTTTTCCACATATTTTCTGTTTTGGGGAGTACAGCTGGGTTCAACCATCAGGAAATGTTTTCTTTTAGTATTAAAACTGCGGGTTGATGCCGGTGTGGAAACACTATTTTATTATCTGTTCTATGATTTTTTAATTACAATACAGTAAAGCACCGTTTATACGTCTTTCGAGGGACCGACGTAAAACGACGTATAAATAAAAAAACGTATAAATGAAAATATACGAAATGAATTTAACGCTCCTAACGCAGATTTACGTAAGTATACATTAAATTTAAGGTTTTTCTAAAGAAAAAATTACTTCAACACAGTTTTTAAACTGAAAATAATAATTAAATTTTAAAATATTAAAAAAATTAACATAAAAATGAAATAAACCCTACCTTTACAGTGCTAGGGTTTTAGCAACGGCTAGGGTTTTTTAGAACTGCAGTTTTATGGTCCCCCTTTCTTTGTGGGGTCATTTAGCGATAGGCTTACCAAATTTTCTGGGTTCAAACCCCGGAGAAATTTTTGAAATTTCTTAATAAGTACCATATTAAATCACCACAAATTAAAAACTAGGATTAAAATATTCAAACTAATAAGCATTGAGCAGAAATATAAAATTTTATTTTTTCATTTGACATTACAGCTTTTTTAAAAATTGTTTGATTGACTTAATTTTATCACAAAATTTACTGAAAAAAGTTCCTTCAATAAATACGGACGTTAGAAAATGTAAAAAATATAACGCAATTTTAAACAGCTTGGTCTGGATTTTTCACCAAAATGTTTAGCAAATCGTAAATGTATGAAAAATAATTCTCTTTGCAAGGGGGTGCTGGGGCGACCCCCTAACCAGAGATAACGGCCATAAAACTGTAGTGTGGCTTGTAGCACATCCAGGGCCGTATTTAGGCACGTGCAACATGTGTTATAGCACAGGGCGGCGAAATTTTTGGGGGCGGCAGATTACAACAAGTGCATCAAGGCAGTGGCTTAAATAACGGGGGGGCTGAGGAGGTCCTGCCCTCCTCCCGAAACCGGACTTGGTGTTCCCAAATAAGCTAAAAACCTGTTTTTTAGAGTCAAATTTCCAAAAATATCCTGGGGGAGGACCCCCAGACCCCCCCTTTGGTACTTGGAACTAAATAACTCATCACAACTTTTTAATATTAAGTTCTTTTGAATGTAAATTAAAACAAAATATTCGTATAAAGCTAGATTGGACGTGATAAATTTGCTTTGGAGGTGTTAAATAATTTTAGGCCCCTCCCGAAATAAATTTATGTACACGCCGCAGTATCAAGGACAAACGAATAGAGAAACAAGGATATTTTCTTTTCTTAATTAAAAATTATCTTACAATTTGTATACAAGAGATGATGTTTTGAAACTCCCCAATTTGTTATCTGTAGAAAATTTACACCCTAATTAATGTTTATTGGGATTAAATGCTAATTTCCTCCTACCATTAAGCAGTAGACTTTTAAAAGAAACAAAGGGGGCAATTTTCTTTAACATGGTTCCCACTCTTTGAAAACATTGAAAATCAAGGACTTTCAAGTACTTTTCAAGGACCTCGACAAAATTTTTCAAGGACCTTTTTCGCAGACATTTAAAAATTAGTCGTATTTCAAAACAAGACTTTTTTCCCCCATACAATCGGAACGAGAGGGGAAGTCGCTCTTCACTGTCAGTTTGTAAAACTGGCCGCAAGTTATGTTCATAAGAGTAGTTTTAAAGAAAATTTCTAGAAAAAAACAAAGAAAGATATGAAAAAATTAAGTTTGATTAAGGTAAATGTGGGTATAGTGGACACTTTAAGGAAAATTTTTGCTTAAATTCTTAATAAATACCAACCTATTTGCTTGGAAACGGTTATTATCCTATTTTTAGGTAAATTGGATCTTCTTCTTTCGATTTTGCCATTAAAAATTTTAATTAGATTGGGTAAAGTATTTTTAATTAATTTTTAAAAAGGAGTCCAAATTGCATCTATAGTGGCCACCTTGATGTAGCTGTTGTATCTATGGTGGACACCTCTTGCATCTATAGTGGACACCTTTTTCTGCCTATGAGGGGTTTATGCATGAAATTGAGGGAGTTTTTTTGTTACAGTCGTTTAGTTCTAATTAAATCTTCCTTCCCAACGAAATGTATTTAAGATCCAATCAAATTAGCTTTATTTAAAAAAGACTTGATAGTTTTCGACTCAAAGCCTACTCTGTAGCTGATTTGAGAGGAATTTAGCATGTAACTCAATGTTTTAAAAACATTGGTTCCCGAAGCCAAAATGAAACCAAATTCATACAACACTCATTTTAAAACAAAATCAACAGTTTATGAAGAAAAACTGATTCATATTAAATTTTATTTATGTTTCATTTAGAAGCCATTGCAATGGCCACTATTGGAAAATCTAAGATTTTGTGTTGGTAAAGTGGCCACCCCCATAAATTCTCGTAAAGTCAAAATTTTCAAATAAATTTTATTCAGTATCATTTTATACACTCTTCTTTATCTAAATATAAATTTAAAAGTCAATCAAGCGGTAATAAATACAAAAAAATCAGTTCCGAAATACCCGTTTCCTTACGCGATTCGATAAGCAAAATCAAATTTCAGTCACTCGGCCGATGTTGTTATTTTCAAATATTTAAATATCCTTCCCATGCCGATCTGTGGTATCGGTGGTAATTTACCAGCTTACCTGATTGTACAATCTACTATGCCTATGAATTTTGACGCTGTTCGATGCCTCTAACTCATTATATTTATAATTAATCAGCTATGTGGCCACTATTGGTGCAGTGTCCACTATACCCACATTTACCTTAGTGGCCGAGTGAAAATTCAAGGACCTTCCAGGACCTAGAACGTTTTTTAAGGACTTTCAAGTACCTTAATTTAGCCTTAAAAAATTCAAGGACCTTTAAGGACTTTCAAGGACCGTAGGAACCCTGTTTAAACAGAAAATGAAAAAGGGGGCGGCAATAAATCCATATGCACAGGGCGGCAAAAACCCTAAATACGGGCCTGAGCACATCCCGTTATCAGTTCAACGAACTGCCCTAGGTCCACGTTAGGCTCGCGCCACACTACAAGCGTCTCGAAACGCCCGAATCGTAAATCAGATAGGGTAGAAAGCATGGAGTTCAGCCTGATACTCTCCCTATCCTGAGACTCCTCCCTAGCCTGAGACTGTCTCTATCTGTCAAGATAGGGGACTAGGCTTTCCCATGCTTTTTTAATGGTGATTAATGGGTCGCGCGGTCATAAGACGCTAGGTCTGACTTGACACTTACACTACGCGTCTAGACGCTACTGCAATTAATCAAAGAGGGGAAAAAGCATGGAGTTCAACCTGAGACTCCACAGACAGGTTGACAGGAATCTTCATTCCTGTTAAGATAGGGGCTAGGCTTTCTCCATGCTTTTTTTTATGGAGATTGATTGCAGTAGCGTCTATAAGACGCGTAGTGTGACGTGGGCCTTACCCCCACACCATTGGTCATACAACAGCCAAGGAATGAAAGGAATGCAGTGTCCTTCAACCTTCCCTGGGTAAATTTTCTCATGGAATCAACAACTGATACTGGATATTTTCAAATTTTAAGACAGCCGAAAACGAAGTATAATCGATATTGCGCGTCGTCGTATAACAATTTTTGTATTAAATTTGAATAGGAATGAATTGGGACTTAACAAAAACGACGTATACATGAGAAACGTATATAAACGGTGCTTTACAGAGTAATTTAAAATAAACCTATTTAAATTTCAAATTGGTTAATCAACTAGTGTAAAACTTTTAAAAAATATATAACATAGTTAATTGCTTAAAAACACTCCATCCATACTTCTGTTTTTTACACCTTTAAAAAATTGATCCTAGAAAAAGGGCTCCGCGACGAATTTGTCCCTTGAAAAGGGCTCCGCGACTAAAAAAAGTTTGAGAACCTCTGCACACTTGGACTAGACCAAGCTGTAGCTGGATACACAGTATCATACTTATCATAAAATCATTGCCAGATCTCCAGCCTTCAGTAAAAGAATGAGAAGGCTCTGATTGATTACTATTGTACTCTGATAACGTGTGTGGCCACGCCACCCCATGGATCAGATCATTAGATACTACCCCTCGTTTTAACGGGAATTTAATAAGGTTTAATTATTGATATACAATTTAATTACGTCCACGAAAAAAAATTCCATGAATTTTTTCTTGTTGTCCAAAACAATGATGGTCTCCTTCAATTTTTTTTTGAAAATTTACATATTTTTGTGATATTATATAAGGTATAAGGTACAAATTCTCAGAATGGGACAGCAATGGTGAAAAGGTTTTTCAGTGTTGTCATGTAGCTTTGTGTTCTTATTTAGTCAAATATTAAATTGACTAAATGTTTTTAAAACTTATTGGGCCCATTTTTGAATTCAGAACAAATGTTATACAGGGTGTTTCAAAATTGCGTTGCACGGCTTTTATTTGAAACCAACGCCTCCTAGGGCCACGGAAGTATGATCTACCCCTAGGTAAGTGAGCCTGGAGAATCCATTGAGATGACTTACAGAGCCCCTAGCTGCGAAATTAAAGAGTTAAAAAAATTAATTTAAAAACTAAAGGAGATAGAGCAAAAACCCCAATGAGAGTATTGTTGCCAACATCATGAAGAACTCACTGAAAAAAATTTGATCAAAATATCTTGAATATTCACCGAGATATTAGCATGTGAAAATAGCACTTTTTCAGGGGTCAAAAAAGAAAAAGTTCGCATACTTGCAAATTTTTCAGTGTTATTGTGTAGTTTTGTGTTTTTTTAGTTTAAAGAACACAAAATTTAATCAAAAAATCAAAAAAAATTGCAAATATGCGAACTTTTTCTTTTTTGACCCTTGAAATAGTGCTATTTTCACATGCTAATATCTCAGCGAATATTCACGATATTTTCATGAATTTTTTTTCAGTGAGTTCTTCATGACGTTGGCAACAATACTCTCATTGAAGTTTTTGCTCTATCTCTTTTAGTTTTTTAAATTAATTTTTATAACTTTTTGATTTCGCCGCTAGGAGCGCTGTAGGTCCTTTCAGTGTATTCTCCAGGCTCACTTACCTAGGGGTAGACCTTACTTCGATGACCCTAGGAGGCGTTGGTTCCGAATAAAAGCCGTGCAACGCAATTTTGAAACACCCTGTATACTAAATAATGCATTTTTCTATTTTCAAAAATATGGGAGAACTGCCCATTGATGTTAAATATTGCTACTCATTTTAGATTATCAACCTTTTATTTATTTATTTTTTCAAAATCTCGGGACTCCAAAAACGTGCATTCTTCTCCAAATCGGTCTTCAGAAGCCAATCTGGGAACCCTGCCCTAAAGACGAGTCACCCCATTTTTCCTGTTTTCACACTTTTCTTTCAAAGGAAAAGGGTTGGTTATCTCTGCCCTATCCAATTGTGAACGGGTCAGTACTGGTCATTTGGATTTGCGCCTCCTGCTGTTTTCTGCCTTTCTTCGCTAGACGGTTGAGAAAGGGGAAATCCAAGTTCGAGTAGGGATGGGAGAAATTTGGGTAGCTAACAGTGGCGTATTATATAGAAAATTATTTCGGGAGGGGCCCAAATTTTTTTTCATCCCCTCCACCCCTCCTAAGCAAATTTATTGAGTCAAATGTAACTTTTTATATTATATAAAAAATGTTCTGAGTAATTTTGTTCCAAGAACCAAAGGAGGTCTGGGGGTCCTCCCTCAGAAAGTTTTGGAAATTTTACCCTAAAAACAGGATTTATATTCGGTTTTTGTACACCTAGTCCTAATTTTGGACCTATATATATTTTTAAGTAAGATTAGGATTTTGATCAACTTTTTATAAAAAGATTTGGAATAATAAAATTCGAATTAGAAAGGGGGGTTTGTGGGTCCTCCCCCAGAAAATGTTTGGAAATTTGACCCTAAAAACAGGATTTTACTCGGTTTTGGTACAGCTAGTCCTAATTTTGGACATATTTTTAAGTGGGATTAGGATTTTGCTGAACTAATTATAAAAAGTATTTCGAATAATAAAATTTCAAATCAGAAAGGGGGGTTTGAGGGCCCTCCCCCAGAAATTTTTTGAAAATTTGTCCCTAAAAACAGAGTTTTAGCTTGTTTTGGTACACCAAGTCCGGATTTCGGGGGTGGGGGCAGGGCCCCTCGCCCCCCCTTATATACGCCACTGGTAGCTAGCACTAGCATGGCTACTCAGCACCTTCTTCGAATGAGATGCGAAGAGAGGTGGGGTAGTTGTTGGCGAGAAAAGAACAGGTTTGGCTCTTTTTCTATGTATACCTCCCCAGCCCTAGGGAGTGAATGGACTCACTAGGGTTACACTGACCTCCCAGCGAGAAAAGTCACGATATCAGTTGCACTCCTTGCCTGTGAAACGAGCGTTGTACTAGTTTGTAAAATAACCACGAGACCACGTGGAACTATATTCGTCAATTTGAATTTGAAACAATGGTTGTCTTGTTTCCTTCTCATAGAAGCTTGCCCGCTTACAGACACTCTTTCCTCGTTAATGACGACCTGTGGATCACGACTAGAGTCCCGCTTTATTATTTGGATCCTGCGGTTCCCAATGAAAGATTGTTCTTCAGCCATTTCCACCTAGTTTTTCCCGATTACACACCATGGACCGGCTCTTTAGGCACGTTTAACGTCACCAGAGGACAACGTTTTCATCTTGACGACACTAGTGTCGGGTGCGAGGGTAGAAAAAATTCTAATTTGTTCTTTACCTCTGCTGTGGTCACTCAAGGGGAAGTGGACAAAATTGGAATGAACCTCTTTCTGGAATTTACGAGAAATTTGAAGCCTTTCGCGCGACTTCTTAGAATTGGAGAATCGGCTGTGCGGTACTTGAACTTAGCCACGCTGGTCGGTTACCAGCAATGGAAGGAAATATTCGGAGTGCCCGGTCCCAGGCTTTACTACTACGACCATCATCCACTGGTCGATCAAATTTTCGCATACGTCTACCCTTCAATATTGCTAGGTGTGTTCAAGAAGAAATCAGAGCACCCTCTGCTTGTAAAAAAACTTTGGGACATATTTTGTTTGACAGAAAGAAGCCACAGCATATTGTTTACGATGGTTCCGGATGCCGAGCATCTGAAATTAATTCTGGATGTGGCAAACAGAGTAAAATTTGATTTCTGGAGCATACGATACGGTGCAAAAGGATTAACTGAACATATATTCATGTATTATATCAGGAGAAACAAGTACGACCTTATAACATTGATGGTTGATTATGGATTTACCCTGAGAAACATGCATCCAAAAGAAGCGGACAATAGAAACTACTGGTAAGTAACATACTCATTTATTACGTTCATGATGGCTGAACCCAAGGAAGTGTTATCTAACACTTCTTTGGGTTCAGCCATGCATATTCCTTTGGGAAGGTCCATAGGAAAAATTACTTTTGAATATCAAAGATTTAATAATTTTAATTACTTTTTCTTGTTGTAATAATTAGTATTTATTGCTACAACAATTGAAATTAACCCATTTATTTTTTTAAGCTGTAAGATTTTTTTTCAAAAAGGGATCTTTTAAATTTTTTTAAAGAAAAGGCTTAAAAATCCTAGCAGATTATTTAAAAGTTTTTTCAATCCTGAACTATATTATTGTAATATTAAATTAATTTCATACTTCGATATTATTTGACCTTGGAGAAAAACTTTAGTACTTTTTGCTACGTGTGTGACCAAAAAATAGCATTTGGGGGTGTTAAAACCTCATTAGAGGCTTTTATTGAAAATAAGTGCTATATAATTGCAGTGGGGAGGTAGTATTAATGACATTTGACAATATTTCATTAAAAAATTTGGAGTAAAAAGGGAGAAAAATATTTTTTTAAATGTATCATAACAATCAGCGTTCGAAATTGGCAATGGTCCGCTGGTACGAGACCATTGTAAAACGGCTCGGACCACTAAGGGTCATGACAGACCGGACTTCTTATAGCAGTCGCTCCAATAACTCAAACTGTCAAAGGGAGGAGCGATAAGGGGAGGAGAGGAGGGGACTCGAGGGACGATGTAGTAGATTATTCCTGCAGCGGAGGAAAACAGGTGTCATCTTTTATCATCAGGAGTTATCTACTATATCGCCCCCTCGAGTCCACTCCGATCGCCCCTCCTCCTGGTACTATCTTAATCGTTTTTTAATGGTGATGGATCGATGTCACGTCTTAAGAACGCCACGTATGACATGACCCTAAGCGCTGCGCCACACTACCAGCGTCTCGAAACGCCCGAATCGTAAATTAGATAAGGAAGAAAGCATGGAGTTCAGCCTGAGACTCCCCCTATCTTGACAGGAATGAAGATTCCTGTCAAGATAGGGGACTAGGCTTTCTCCATGCTTTTTTTATGGAGATTAATTGCAGTAGCGACCATAGGCTGCAGCTAGAGATCGTTTTCCCGTTGATTGTCAAAACGAAAGATTTATGAGCAGGGGAACATCTTTGGTTCGCTAATTCAGTGGTCCCCAACCTTTTTACCACCACGGACCGGTCAACGTTTGATAATTTTACCGCGGCCTGCTGGGGGGGCGTTGATTGTTTACATTCTAGATTATTTTGATTTATTAATTTTAATTTAATTGTATTTAAACGTGCTTTCAACAGTTACACCAAAAAATAAATATAAAGTGATTTATAATTCATTTCATTCATTAATTTGGAGTATAAACCTAGGAATTTAAATTAATTTTCAATGAAATGGTCAGCCCGCGGCCCGGCACCGTAAGCTTAGGTCAATTAGCGGACCAAAGATGTTCCCCTGCTCATAAATCTTTCGTTTTGACAATCAACGGGAAAACGATCTCTAGCTGCAGCCAAAAGCTGCCCAGTGTGTCGCAAGGCTAAGGCGGCTGCCACACTACATCGACCATTCATGGCACTGGCGTCTTTTTCGATGTAGTGTGGCAGCCGACTAAGGTCAGAAAATCATTTGTCCGTCGGACCAATCTTGAAAAATATCCCACTTTTTCCAGTTCTACCCATATTTTTTTAACAACGAAATTTATTAGAAGTTAAAAATTTTATGTCAAGGAGTGCAATAAATAACATTTAATCGAGAAAAGTAGGTATAAATAAGATGGGGGGTTCAAACTTATTTATTTAGTTTGTTGTATAGTTTTTCGAAATTAATTATTGGTATTCACTTTAAGTGCAAGGGTAACTTTAAAAATATTGAAACCTGATGTCCTTTTAAATTTGCCAGACCAGTCAGGTTTTGGTTGAGGACCCAGCGCGATTGGTAAAGCACTGGTCCTTAGGACCAGACCAGAGTAATTTTCTTTCGAATTTCTGACGCTGATTATGACTGTAATGCTTTCTTTAATCTCCTATCAGCGTTGTCAAATATAGTCAAAATATCTTTTTTAAAAATTATGTTGTCATGACTGTCTAGTCTGTATATAAGTTTTAATTCGACTCCACCTTATATGGAAATAGATTTAATAGATAGTACAAAATGTCCCGGTCCCATTCTGTCATTAAGCGGAATGCTGAAATACTAGCGCTCCGGTACTTCTTTGGTTAAAATATAAGCCTTGTATGGTAAGCCTTGTACCACTTAAGGCTTGTACTTGTTTAAGCCTTGTACTACTTAAGCATGGGCTGATTTAGATGGTGAACCCTGGGGGTGCGTACTGGAGAACTTGGTAGGCTTACCATATTTTCTCGGGGCCAACCCAGGACATATTTTTGAAAAAAAATTTTAAGTTCCAAATCAAAATACAAAAGATTAAAAACTAAGAAAAACTATTCAAACTAATAAACATTAAACAAAAATATCAAATTTTATTTTTACATTTAACATTACTTTTTCAAAAATTGTTTGATTAACTTAATTTTTATCACAAAATTCACTGAAAGTAAGTTTTCTGAAGTAATACAGACGTTAGAAAACGTAAAAAAACGCAATTTCAAATAGTTTGGTCAGGAGTTTTTCATAAAAATGTCTGGAAAATCTTAAATGTATGAAACCCCGGACATTTAGCGTCCCAGGACATTTCCCCGGACAGCTCTTAAAACCCCGGACTGTCCGGGGTAATCCCGGACGTATGGTAAGCCTAGAACTTGGGGGTGCAAGCTGCCCCTGGTGACTTTAAAAACATTATTTTCCCCTATAAAAAGGGGATTTTCTCAAAAAGTTGGGGGTGCAACGCACCCCCATGCACCCCCTTAAATCCGCCCATGTAACTTAAGGCTTGTATTGTTTAAGCCTTATTGTACTACTTAACGGACCCCAAAAAGTGTAAAAGCAATCCGCACATGCAACGAGAGCTACTGTGTCAAATCTTTCCACAATCTACAATCGTTTTCCCGTACCTATTTCTAATTCTGAGCACGGCCCTCGATTTAAAACGTCCTTCTCTCAGTACTAATTTCGGACCTCTTTACTTTTAGCCTCCAGAATCCTTGGCCTATTTCATTTTGGGACTTCAACGGAAAATTCGTCCACAACATTGCCATTGTGCGGTTCCTCCTAAGGTGCTACGTAAGCTGCAAGTACAAAATCGGACACCCTGAATTCAACGAGGTGTTCCAGAAACTGTCCCGCACTCTCCCTCTGCCGTCTCAGCCCCCCACCGTCGTCCGGAAGATTCTCAAGAGCTTTTACTGCTGCCCCGTTGCTTGGGTGGATGAGTTGACCACAGTCTACGAGTCCTGTGACGTTCATCCCGCCGACAGCACTGTGGTGGCTCCCCAGAAGTTGAGCCACCTGAGTAGGTGTGTCATCAGGGAGCGAATAGCAGCGAACTATCAACTGCCGGCAGCGATTGCAGATTCTCGTCTGCCCGCCCCCCTAAAAAACTTTCTCAGACTGGATTTTTAAGAAGAACATGGTTCATTTTTGAGTGGGATGAAAAAATAACCCGGGTGATTTAACATAGAAATTCTGTCAGATATGCTACCAGAACACCGCTGTTATTAGTGTTGAATGATTCTGTGATACCGAATTTGTAGTAATTCTACTGTTGTGAGAATACGTGATACTTGCATATGTGATATATGTGCGTAAATATAGGCGATGTTTTTGTGCTGCTTACAGATGTAAGGCCATTTAAAATGTAAAAATTGTAGCTTCTCTCTTACTACTTTTGTTTTAAAGGCTCCAATTTTTCCACAATTTCTTTTCCAATTGTTCCACACTTCTAAACTTATTGAAAAAAAATGGCATGATTAATTTGCTTAAAAAATTTATATTTTTAGTGATGTTTTGGAGTTTACTTGTATTGTATTGAAGTTACCTGTTTGAATAAGTTTACCTGTATTTTTAATGTTCATTTTAATGAATTAATTAACTAATGAGTTAATCATTTTTATGTTATAAATTACAACACATGGAAAAATGACCTTCGGAAAATGCCTCAAAAGTTTTTAACTTAGAAGTTTTTAAGAACTTAAAAAACGATATTAAAGGCAAAATTAAACTTTTTACTGTCCGATTTTCTTCAAAATTGTTAAACAAAAATTAGAAAAATAATTAAATACAGATGTGCCCACTCTACTATACTTCTTTTGCAGTTATTTTCTGGTTTTGTGCGATGTTTTAATTTTTTCCACTTAGCATTTTTTAAATCAATT
This sequence comes from Tetragnatha versicolor, assembly GCA_024610705.1. Taxonomy (NCBI): domain Eukaryota; kingdom Metazoa; phylum Arthropoda; class Arachnida; order Araneae; family Tetragnathidae; genus Tetragnatha; species Tetragnatha versicolor. The sequence continues at coordinate 57,780,182 of JANDEH010000004.1, read as the reverse complement.
TTAATTGATTTTTTAATTTAAAAGATATATACGTATTCAGCACAGAAGATAGCATAAAAATATGTAATATTTTTAAAAAACTAAAAACTTACAATGATTTTAATTTTCATATTTTTCGGCCATTTTTTTTAATTTAAAAAGTAAATTCCCCGCTCGCTATTACAATGTTATTATTGAGGTCATTTCGAAGGGAAAACCGTTGAAGAACCAAATGTTGCAAATTTTCAATCTTGATTCTTTTTTCAGTAGATTTACTAAACTACCTATTCAACTTGAAGCTTCCTAGAGAGCCTAGAGTAGAACTAACTCTAGGCGAGTAGTTCTAAGTCTAGGATCTCTAGAGCTTCCTAAAGAATGTCGCTTAGCAAAACCCATACGAAAGCTGTCTTGACTCGAAGATGCGATTGCAGGGGCGTAGCCAGAGGGGGGGATTTGGGGAAATATCCCCCCCCCGAAACTCAGGAAATTTCCTTTTTGACCATAGAAAACCACTAAAAATACCCCATATCCCCTCCCGAAATATCAACATCCCCCTCCGAAATTTTTTTCTGGCTACGCCACTGTGCGATTGTATGAAGCCATAGCATTGTAATATTTTTTTCTTTATAGTTGTCAAAGAAACGCATTTAATTCATTAATCGCAATTGAAAATGCTTCGTAAAAAAATATTGCTTTATGATCCCTTTTAATCGAATTAATATCTAAATAAAAAAAACACTAATTTTCTGGGGGGGGGCTTCCAAAGTTTTTTAATACTTTAGAAATTAGACTTGCAAAAAGAATCTTCCGACACCGGGAATCGAACCCGGGCCACCTGGGTGAGAGCCAGATATCCTAACCACTAGACCATGCCGGATACACAAGACTAAACTATCTTATAAGTATTTCAAGTAATTAGTCTTCAATAGAAGTAGAAGAATGATGATGATGAAGAAAATGGTGACTTTTGACATTTGTTCCACCATAATGGTCAAGTAAAACTTTTTAAATAAACTAACAAACTTGATCAACACTTCTTTTAACTATGGATATAGAAGTACATTTTCATACCTATTAATTCTTTCTTTGTAAAAATTTTTGAATTTTAGTACGCTAAAAAGTGTTTTAAGCTAATTTTGGGAGGGTTCAGGGCAAATCGCGGGCCGAACTAAATGACCCGGTGGGCGCCATCATCGCATATATATATGTTTAATGTTTTCATTCCCTTCTGATAGTAAGATTTAAAAAAATTTCCTTAATTCAAATATTTCTTTGAAAGACATTCAACATTCAAATAATAAGCTTAACAAATAATAAGAACGTGCTTATTAAGCACGAAGAATTAAAAAAAATGGTCTTGTTTTTATGTTTCTTCGAATACCTTGATAAAGCCCGAGTGTTGAATCAATCACAAATTGGGCGTCATTTAGGGGGGAGGGAAATTGACCCCCCATCCCAAGGTGTCCACTGTTGGGGAAAAAAGCTGCTAGTCCATTGAAATTTAAAATTCTGTTAATTTCCACAAGGATCATCATCGGATGTAAGTCGGATAAAGGGTCAAATAATTAAAATAAAAACTTCTGGGGGAGAACTCCCACACCCCCTCTTAAGGTTTGAAGCTTGTTGTACAATGTGTTTTCCATTGAAAATTATGTTGCTCACCAGAAGCGGTTTCCTTTGGATGTTCCCCAAAGAGTTTTGAAAAGGAGATAAAAAAAAATTAGTATAACGGGGAATTTAAAAGAAAAATTAAGAAGGAGAATCTCCAGCCCCTCTTGAAACTTTTACATTTATGACTTTTTTCCCTAGAAAATTCTGTTCTCTTCGAATGTGTCCAAAGGGTCAAAAAATGTGCTTTAAGCACTTTAAGAGTCACATTTTCAAAATGACTGACCCCCCATTATTATTTGGTTTTCTCGTTGTAAAAGTTTAACATTATGTGTAGGGGAGAGTGGGGCTATTTCGCACATGGGGCACATTCGGACAGACGGCATTTCCCCTAATTCAAAAATCTGAAAAAAATACCAGTAGATGGAAGCATGACTACCAACTACTGCATGAAATTTCAAAGCCCTGACCTGAGCCATTTTGTTGTATACGTACTAGAAATTTGCTAGCGTTAGAAGCAGCAAAGTAAATTTTCTTGTCATTTTGTTGGCGTAAAATATCAATCAAAAATAACTCTCAAGTGGACATTCATCATTTTATTCAGTAGAGGCACTACTAAAGTAAGTTTCTAGAAAGGATTTATTTCCCTGCTTTAATTATAAATATCTTGTTGGGACGTGGTAAGCTTGAACTGGTAGATGGGGCACATTCGTACACCAAAAGATGGGGCAGATTCGGACAGTGCGAATGTTCCTCATCCTTCCCATTTTTTATTATGAAAGTGATTTGTATGTTTATAAGTGCAGTATATTTAATAACTTGAAGCTTAATTGTTTTTTTTTGTAATTGTTTCCAAATTCGGTGATAATAGAGAATAACATCTTAAAGAAAGCTTTAATTTTAAGGAATTTAGACCCAGATTTAAACATTGAAGAAATAAATGTCCCTGATAATTACTAATTATTTAATACCAATTGACTTGGACTTAAGTGATTTTATTCTAGTAGAATTTGCAACTAAAAAGAAAATTTTTTATGTTGGTCAAGTAGAAAATTTTTGTAGTATTAAAATGATGCTTTTTAAAGTTAATGATGAAAAACTTTAAAAACTTTAAAATTAATGACAAAACTTTTATTTTCTCAGTAAGTAATGATTCAACATTCATACAAAAAGATAATATCGTATTAAAAGTTCCGCAACCGTCAGTTTCAAGTGTTAATATGCGAGCTGTTGGTTCACTTTTCTTTTCGAATAAAACCTGACAGTTAAAATATTGGTTGGACTTTTTCTAACTAATTATATTATGTGAAGTATGTCAATGTGCAATATACTCTTCATTACTACAATTTTTTCCTCATCAAAAAATTAGATGTTCAATATTTCCTGAAGCTGTTTTCTTTTTGTAAAAAAATCTTCAATTTAGTGGAAAAATATGTAAAAGTTCCAAATATTTCGTGTAATTATCCTTACTTTAAAGTTCCATAAACTTTTTAGTTTGTAAAAATAATTATTGTATAATTTTTTGCATGTGTACGAATGTGCCCCACACGTGTGCGAAACTGCCCCACCCATGGGGCACATTCGCACGAAATTTCTCGATTTTTAGATTGATGATATAGGTTAGAAATTCAAGATGAATGCGACCAATTCTGGTTTTAAAATATCGGGAACGGTCTTAACTTTCATTTGAATCCGAGTTTGTTTCAATATCTCATCTAGATTCAGAGAAATATGCCGAAATGCACTTTTTGTGCGAATGTGCCCCGTTCCCCCCTACTTGTTCATTAAATGTACTTGTTAGGGGGTACCTTAAAAATGGCGATAAATCAACACTCCCAAAAAAAAGTTTAGTTACTGTGTAGTCCACCAGCCCCACTTAAAAAAAATCTACCCCCTCCCAACCAAAAACTGATATGACGCCCCTTATCAGTCACATAAATGTGGGGCGTTCATTGATACTTAGTTTATCTATCAGCTGCAATCCTCACATTTATTTGATTTCTCATAGTCATATTAGGAGAGGTATCCAAATATCTGGTCACGGAAATGGCTCTTATGCATGTCACTCGATACTATCAAGAACATCAGAACCAAATATCCAGGGCAGAAACTCTTCAAGTGAAGTCCTATCCTATTGTGTCCTAATTCATAATGGAAGATGTTGTAAATGTGAATGTGATTTTCGTATTGCCAGATGGGATAAAATTATTCTTAACTAAATAAATATTTATTGCTTTGTATCTTTAAAGATGAGATTGACGAATTGAGATTTATTTATAATTTCCCCAAATTCCCAAATTAATTTGGATATAGATTTGTATTCCTTCGTAAGTAAAGCACCGTTTATACGTCTTTCAAGGGACCGACGTAAAACGACGTATAAATGAAAGGACGTATAATTTAAAACATCTTTGATGAATAGGTTTCTAATGATCCTAATGCAGATTTACGTCAATACAATAAATTTGAGGGTTTTTTAATAGTGATGGGCAAAATCGATAATTTTAGGTATCGAATACATATAGCATATAGGTATCGAATACTTTGGTATCGAATACTTATAGGTATCGAGTACTTTTAGGTATCGAGTACTATTTTCAATGTCGGGAAATGAACCTGAAGGGACAATTTTTTTTAGGGCCTATCCATAATCAGACTAATATTCAAAAAACTGAAAGCGATCCATCAAAAAGCCCCGTAGCTACGGGCCTGGAGGTGGATAGAGGCGAAGGATTTGGCGGGGGAAAAACCTAGCCGCGTCAAATTTCTCTCGCGGATGATTAACGACTTGGGTTTGAGCGTTGCAAAATGAAAACGGAAACAGTCTGCGTTTGATCTACAGTAGGTATTATAAAGATTACTTCATTGAAAAATTTAAAATGAAATATGTCAATAAAGTATCGATACTTTTGTGGGTATCGAATACACTCGATACCTATAGGTATCGAGTACTTAAGTATTTGGTATCGATACCTGCCCATCACTAGTTTTTAAAGGAAGAATTACTTAAAGACAATTTTAACTTTAATCCTACTACTATTATAGTAATTGTGAAATGTTTGTCTGGATGTTTGTTACTCTTTCACGCAAAAACTACTGAATGGATTTTAATGAAATTTTACTATAATGTAGCTTATACATCAGAATAACACATAGGCTATAATTTATAAAGAGAAAATCGGTCCTTCATTCTTTTTTTCCAATTTTTCTTCTTTTTTCACTTATTTTTCCGTGTTTGAAAATGTTTTACCAGTCATACAACGAGTTAAAAATAAAACATTGTTTCAAATGAGACAGATCACTAGACTTTTTTATTTACTGGTTTCAAATTTGTTATTTTATAAAGGCACCAAGATATTAAACATTATCAGGAACATCGGGATTGTAAAAAGTGACAAGAACACCGGGATTGGAAAATTAGCGAGAACATCGGGATGGAAAAAATTACCGGGTTATAAAAATTACCGAGAACACTGGGATAAGAAATTTACCATAAAGACACCGGGAATACCGGAATATAAAAATTACCGTAAACACTGAGATAGGAAAATTACCGGGAACACTGGGATAGGAAAGAGGTGCCTGGGATACCGGGATGATTTGTAATATTGCTAATTTACAAAATTATAAATGTATTTTAAGAAATATTTTAAAAAATAAATTTATAAACTCCCCCCCGTGCAAGGCCGGGTATAACAGCTAGTGATAATTAAATTTTAAAATATTAAAACATTGAATATAAAAATGAAACATAATTTACCCTAAATATTTATTTTATTTTTCGCATCTTGAGTAGTATATTGCACATCCTAAACACCGCATCCAAATACATTGCATTATAAGGATATCAAATCTTCAATTTATTCTTTTTTTTTGAAAAATCCTTCATTAAGAGACAGTGGGAAACGACAACGATGTACTTAAACCGATATTGCGCGTCGTATAAACGAAGAATTTTTGCATTAAAATGAATAGGAATTAATCGGAACTTCGCGAAAACGACTTATAAATTTAAAAGTCATATAAACGAGAAACGTATAAACGGTACTTTACTATTTCCAGGTAGGATTGAAAATAGTTTAGAATTTACTAATATAATGTAAATATTCTGGTCACTATAAAACTGTTCTAAAAAACTATTTCTCATGAGTTCTACAAATATAGTGGAGGTATTGGTTACAAGCTCAATAAAGTTAAAAGGTTTGATAAATGTTATCGTTTTCATTTTCATGACATCTTATGTTTAAACCTAAAGAAGTTTTATCAACTTTTTTGTAGGAATGTTTTGTAGTGGTTTCGCCTGACTTATTTCAGTATCATAAAAATCAATTGTCCTCTTTAGAACTATTTTAGAACACATTATTTCTGGATAGAACACATTTCTGACACTTCCCAAACATATTTAGAACGAATATGTGACAACAAAGTGTTCTCGGATTTGTACCCCTGATGGGCGGTTCTGTCCCTGGGGACGCCTTTAAAAATTCACTCAGGCAAAGCCCGTTTGAATACACTTGAAACGGACCGCTACAGACTTGGTTGAGTACTTGAGGACTTCTTCAACTTGCCGACAAAGGGAGGTAAGAAAGATGTCTTCATTTGCATGGTGGTGAACGACTGTACGCGAATTTAGTCACGGGGCATTCATTCATTTTTGAGAAATCTCACGGAGAACTTTTCTATCCTCCAGAGCCGTGGGAAATATTATGTACAATCTGGAAACCGCAGTCGTAGACAGGGGCACCCCCCTCCCGAAATTCCGTACTATAAGTGAACCAAAACGAGTTTAAACCCTGTAATCAAATTTCCAAAAATTTATTGAGAGGATCACCAATCTCCCCCTTTGGCACTTGGAACTCTATTATATATTTACGACCTTTTTAATATTGAAATTCGGACTAGGTGTGTATCAAAACTAGTTAAAACTCTCTTTTTTAAATTTAAATTTCCAAAAATATTCTGGGGGAGGATACCACAGACCCCCTCCTTTAGGAACTTGAAAGTTACAATATGGTGATAAAGTCAAACGATATATCAAAGCCTTGACAAAAAAAGTGTTCTTATTATGTTATGTTTATTTTTGTGTTGAGCTTTTGCAGTGGTGACAAACTGGCACATAAAAGTAGATACTGATGCTAATAAGAAAAGCATGGAAACCTTCAACAAATCAAAACAAGCTGTACGGCGCGAACGACACCATACTCAACCCCAGCATAGCTAACCCTCTCTCCCGGAAGGGGGTGGAACAATAAAATGATCGTTCTGAATCGATTTCGTCGTCGGAATCATTTTCGACACCCGACCGTCCCCCAATATTGTCCCCTCGCCCCGGCGAGAGTAGCGACGCATGAGATTGCCCCATTGGGATGCGGGGATCCAGATATAACGGGGTCACTCCGGGTCGCCAAGGAGATGTGTGCCAATGATAAATGAAAATACACCCCTCTGAACGGGGGAGGGGGTGTCGTGGATTTCCCTCTTTTGGAAATTAAATTGTAGTGCACCGTGGCGGGGGTAAGGACAAAAGGTTGAGGGTGTTTGCGTTTGTGGTTATGAAATTTCTTTAAAGGATATCAGTCTATGCTCTGTAAAGTTAGATGTTTAGGCTTTGATTTATCTTCTACTTTTCAATTTTCTCTCTCTCCCACTCATTCTCCCATTATTTCTCCCTCTCTCTCAGATAGGAATGTAACGTTTTGTCCTTGGAAATAAGTAGGATAAAACCTTGTTTTAACCTTACATCATAACCCATTTAACCCTTTCACAATTCACACCTAAGGTGCCCGAGGTTACCATTAAATCCTATGGAAACTTTGGGGTGGCTAGGTCTGAGAGGGTTAAGGTTTTTGTAAGGTTGTCATTGACAGCCTGTACTTAAGATACCCGAGCTTGACCCCTGACAAGGTAAAACTCCTACGTGACTCTTATGTTGTTACCAAGGGCGAATCTAGGGGAGAAGCTATGGGGCTGCGCTGCAGTCCCACAAGTATCAAACAATCCTTCCGGATTTAATAAAGGTTTCTTCGCTTAGTTTGATTATTCATCAATATAATTTCATTAATAAAATCAAATGAATGAAAAAATTATAGTATCATTTTTAGAAAAAAAAATTAACTTTTATTCGAGAAGTCATACACCAAAAACTTGAAAAATAGGTGATCAATACGAAAGATTAAATAATTTATAATCGCCTGAAATTACTGACGCATAGTAATATTTTAAGGAACACCTTTTCGGTTTAAAAAAACAATCCTACACTCAAGCCATAACTGTCAAACATTTATTTACAACAGGTGACCCCACCAATAAAAAGGATCAGGGAACTTTTCCGGTAATTACCATGCTCGATAACAAACAAAGCAGCTCTCTCCAAGAAGTCCAAACCATACCAAGCTTATCGAAGCTGGCGCCAGTCCACGGGACACTAGTCAAAACAATATCAGCCAGTAGGGATGTTACGTATTAGTTAAAGTGTGGAACTGGTTCCACAGTTCCAGTTCCAAGGTGGGATTAGGTTCCCTTAACAGTTCCAGTTCCAAACGGTTCCAAACTCAGAACCGTTCATATAAAGGAAACGCAAGGGTCCCAGAGACAAAAAGGAGCAATAAAGTCAAAAAATTCAAAACTTGACCAGTGGTCAAATGGGGTTGACCAAAGGTCAGGAACCCCCAAAACAACCACGAGACAAAAAGATAAGGTCAGAAAAGCTACATATAGCCAGAAAAAATGGATTGACCACTGGTCAAGAGATCTTGACCAGTGGTCAACACCAAAATGTTACCCGCCTTAAGGCGTTTGGTTTGATACCCCACATGACCTACTTTAGTGCCAAAGCAAAAAAGTTACAAAAAGTTTACCGGACTGACCAATGGTCAACCGTAACCAAAAACACATGTTATAACAATAAGGATTACAAAAGATAAATTGGCAACTCCAAAATTTATTTTATAGTGAATTTTAGTCATCTTGACCAGTGGTCAAATGAGGTTGACCAAAGGCCAGGACCTCCAAAACAACCAAGAGACAAAAAGAGAAAGTCAGAAAAGTTACATATAGTAAGAAAAAGTGGAATGACCACTGGTCAAGAGATCTTGACCAGTGGTCAACACCAAAATGTTACCCGCCTTAAGGCTTTTGGTTTGAGCCCCCACATGACCTACTTCAGTGCCAAAGTACAGAAGTTGCAAAAGTTGACCGGACTGACCAATGGTCAACAGTAACCAAAGACACATGTAATAACAATAAGGATTACAAAAGATAAATTGGCAACTCCAAAATTTATTTTATAGTGAATTTTAGTCATCTTGACCAGCGGTCAAGCTACAGGAAACTTAAAAAGAATTTCCAGATTTAATTCTCATTCTCACAGACAGTTATACCCTTCCCAACGAAGCCCAAACAGAAACAAACCTTATACGTTCCAGTTCCCTTACCAGTTCCAAAGAGTTCCCAAGTTCTAAAACTAGTTATAAGTTCCAAAATAGCTCCCAAGTTCTAGCCAGTCATAAGTTCCAAAAGCGTTCTAATCGAGTAAAAGGTTCCGGTTCCATTCCAGTTACGCGAATAACTAATCCCCTCGAAACAGTTCCACGAGAACGTTTTGGGAACGTATTAGTTTCCGTAAAGAGTTCTGTCACTGGAACTTATTTCCCTCAGAACCGTTAAGACTCAGTGGAACTACTAGCTAGGACGGCCCCGGCCCGTTTCGACAGCAAATCCATAGGAATTTCGGGCGGCAGTAATGAAAGCCCCATAATCCGTGGAACTAAGGGTGTTAACGAAGCCGGCCCATTCCAACGGAAAATCCATAGGAATTTCGGGCGGCAGGGATAAAAGCTATCAACTGCGTTGGAGCTTTCTCAAGGTTGGAGCTTTCTGGTTGGTCCAGGCGGCTGTCAATCATTCGTTTTTTTTCTTCGCCTTCGTTGAAGCGGCAGATGTCTTTCTTTTTTATTTACTTTCCCTCGTTGCGGTTTTTCAGGGTGATACGAGCATATTTGTTTTGAAAAGGGATTGATTAATTATAGATTCAGTTTTTGGCAGATGTGCTCTATGGTGCGAATAGATTGTTGCGTTTTTGCCTCGCTGCGTTTTTTTGCTGTAGAATATCTCTGCGGTAGCGATTTGCGGGCATTGCTTATCTTTTAGCTTGGAAATCGTCTCTTTATTTGAGTGCGTTCTCGTTCAATGTTAGATAGGATTGCAGAGAAATTTGGATTTGTCATTGATCTTTATCGGTTCCAGGGTGGAACCGTTAAGCGGTTCTTCGCGGAACCGGTTCCGACGGTTCCACGCTGGGATTAGGTTCCATGGAACTGTTCCAGTGGAACCGTAACATCCCTATCAGCCAGTCAATCCCCGACAAAGACTGGAAGCTCATTTTCCCATACTGCCCCGGTGGGCACTGACACTGCCCCCCGTCAATTAGTACCCCCAGCAGGGAACTATCAACAAGTGTCCACCAGGTGCCACTCCTCGAACCCCCCTCAGGGGTTGCGCAAAGGGGTCCACCGTGTGGGAAAAAAACCTTCCAGACGAGTTTTCGACGGAAACGGGAACGACATCAAAGGCCCTGCGCTTGGGAGGGGTCATTTTGTGTCGCAGTCCCATTAGCTACTGAAATACAAGAAAAGGTGTTTTCCAGCTACTGGGGGGTGCATTGGCAGTAGAATGAATGGTTTTATGGCTGTGGAGATAAGTACTTGAGACAGACTAGTTGGATGTCTGGACACTAGGGTTTTTTATGGCCCATTTGAGAGCACTGTGGAGAAGGGAAGTTGATAAAACTAGGCCCCCCTGGGAAGTGAAGGGTCAGATTCCCGCGGGTTCAAATGTCATGAGTTCGTGTTGTACACTGTCGAGATGCAATGATGAACCTATTTTGCATCACTACCACTGCACTGTTTACGTAATCCATCATCAGGGGTTCCCAAAGTGGGAAATTATTAGACTAAAACGGGGCTTTAACTACTTTTAAACTATTGCTTAATGTCATTTTTATGGGAAATAATTATTTTTTTTAAAAATCCTCGTAAAAGTAGCTTAAAATCCCTTTTGAACGTTAGTGCAAAAATTTTATTGAGGGAAGACCCCCAGACCCCCTTTTATCTATGGATTGAGATATCAATAAGTTTGATAACTTTTAAGATTAATACAGGAATTTTTCAGTGGGATATTAGTAAAGAATTATTTTAAAATCAAAGCTTTCAAAAAGTTTTATTGGTTATAAATTAAAATTGGTTATGAATTAAAATTGGTTATGAATTAAAATTTTCCATTGGTTATAAATTAGTCTTTTTATTACAAAATGTTTGTATTTAAATTCTATAAAATGTAACCAAATTAGTGGCAAAAATTTGTAAGGGGGCGGTAAAAACTTTCTTCTTGAAAACGGGGCTGAGGTCCTAAAAAGTTTGGGAACCTATGCATTAAATGAAAAATCAGAGGATTAATACATAGGGGACATCCATAAATCACGTGAGGTCAAAAAGGGAGGGGAGGGGTTTGGAAAAATCTCACCAAGGGGGGAGGGGGGTCGATTAAAATCTCACGTCAACTTTTTTAGTTAGAAATTAAACGATTTTTTTGTTTGAGAAAGGAATAATACCCACAAATAAGATACTGTGGTGATTTTTAGGCGGAATAGTGTCCTTTTCCACTACATCATTAATAATGGAAAAGTTTTAGGTGCTGTGAAGCACAAAATGGAAACGAATAGGATAGAAAATTATTTTTAAAGGTTCTAGGTAAATCTCACGTGGGGGGAGGGGGCAGGGGGGGGTCCAGAAAAATCTCACTAAACCTCACCAAGGGGGGAGGGGGTCCAGATTTTGGAAAAAACACCTCACGTAATTTATGGATGTCCCCATATGTAGTTAACTTGAAAACCAAACTGCCAAATTCTTCCCTGTGATGCTGGTTAATGGATATCAGACAAACAATCACATTACAATATATTAAACCAGTGGTGACGAACCTATGGTCTTTAATGAGGCCCGTTTATATGTCTTTTCCAAAGCTGCTGAAGGACTAGAAAAATTTTAGACAGATAGCAATTCCTTTTAAAATTTGGTATGTATTCTGGTCCGCGAGCTTTATCTTAATATGAAGTGCGATGAAAAAATAGGGCACTACTGCATTAAGCGAACTGTAAATTAATGTAAAAAAAGTATCTGCAGATTAGTTAGGTAAGGAATCCAGGGAGAATTTTCTGAAAAAAATTCCACAAAACTGAAAAGACCCTTCCGAAATTACACCCCAAAACGGTCAACAAGGTACACTCCTCGATCCCCCCCTCAAATATGCCCACCCCCTTTAATGAATCTAATCAACTGATCCCTTACCATACGAGGGGCCATTCCGCCTATTGCGAGCATTTAAAACCCCTTCAATCCTACGCCGCCCGGGATCGTCTCTGAATCCTATAGTAAATTCAAGGCGGTCGGGACCGAGATGTTTAAAGAGCTTCAATGATTAGCAGGGCCGGACATCGGCCACTTTGCGGCCAAGAGAAGCTTGTTTATGGGGAGGGGGAGGGAAAAGTATGTGTTGTCTTAATCACGACAGGTCATTTGTCCTCCCGGAAGTTAACAAGTGAGGGTTGCCGGAGTCCGGCCCCCGGGCTGGCTGGGTTATGGAGAGAGGTTATTGAGTTTTCTCATTTCACTCGGTTGGAGGGGTGATTTAAATATGCGAATTAATATTGTTGGGTGAATTTTATTAGTGGCGAATGTTGCTTTCAATACAGTAATATTTACCTGATGGATTCAAAGATATTGCGATTTTTGAGTTTTTTTGGGTTTTTTTTTAAATTTAACAAAGCTTTAAATAGTTTCTGAATAAAAAAAGTGTAATAATTGGGATTATTTGAATGTTACGATTTGTTTTAATACCCTGATAATGAAATCAATTTTGTAGAATTAGAAGTGGTTTTCTATTTGGGGACATCCATAAATTACGTGAGGTGTTTTTTCCAAAATCTGGACCCCCCTCCCCCCTTGGTGAGATTTAGTGAGATTTTGCTGGACCCCCCTCCCTCCAAGTGAGATTAATTATTCTCTTTCCATCTCATTTATTCCTTTCTCATACTTAAAAAAGAAAGAAAATCGTATAATTTCTAACTTAACAAGTTGGCGTTAATCAACCCCCCCCCTCCCCCCTTGGTGAGATTTGGTGAAATCAACCCCCCTCCCCCCTTTTTGACCTCCCGTAATTTATGGATGGATGTCCCCTTTACAAACAGCGGGTTTATTATTGAGATGGAGCACTTTACAATTTTTGTTATTACGCAGGTTTTGCTCAGCATCCAATTTCTAACGACGTTCTATATTTGCTGAGACAAACTTGCTTTATTTTATTATTATACGTTCTTACAAGTTCAAGTTAAAAATAACACGAGTCTACCCTTCTATGTTCCTAACTTAGTTAAAAATAACAGCAAAATTCAACTCCTTCGCGCGCGCGTTCTTAGTTCGAAAATAATAATTGACTCAACCTAAAGCTTTTGATGGTGATTTCATCCTCCTCTCTATATTTCCGCACTGTTCATATTTTGTTTTTAGAATGAGTCTGATAAGTCATAATTGCCATTTTTGGTACTCAATTCAAATTCAAAGCAGAACGGAGACTGTGAAGGACACCGTTCTTAATAGTTTTTGGTTTTTGGACCTGACCTACCCAATCCAAATATTTTTTTTTTCAAGTTTTTGATAAGTGTGGCTAATTAAGTACAATTTCAAACTGACAAAAAATCAACTTTATACCCTAACCATCCACGATAAGGATTCGGAATGAATCGGAGACATCTCGCCAAAAACGCCGCCAAGGTCCGATCAGTCGCAAATGAAAACGATTAGGCGATAACAATGGCGGTAATGGCGACGGTTAATGGCGGTCCCCAACGAAGACAACTCTCTCCGCCCACCACTTAGTTTTAAGTATCTCCTGTGTAAAGTTACAGTTAAGCGCCTGTTGTTAACCTTTCGATCGCAAAAATGAGCGTGGGAACGACCGGACCACCCAGCGGTCATTGGGTATATTCTCTGGAATGGGGTAATGAGGATGGAGAAGAGAGAGGTGATGACACTCGGATGGGGGTCCCCGACCACCCCTTGGAAGGGTGAATCGAAATGGTCGCTGATGGGTGACGAGAATTTGTATTGACGATTGTACAATTTAGGGAGATATATGTATGTTGACTTGAGCTTCAGTTGGGTATAGACGTATAGTGACTAGGAGATAAGTACAAAAGAGTAGTTTGGGGGAACCCAAGTTCAGGTTCAAACTTCAAATCAGTTGGCTAGAGAAGTACTATATCGAGATAGGGATGCTTCGATAACTTTGAAGTTAATTTTTACTGAGGGACCGTTCGAATATTACGTAAGCATGTTAGCATGTTTTTGGTCATTTTTGACCCCCAGGGCCGGATTAACGATGTCGGGGCCCCTAGGCACTGCAAGTCTCGGGGCCCTTTTCTTACCTTTTCCTTCCAAACATGTTTTTCCCACAATACCGCAATTTTATTCATAATTACACTTTTACTCAGACACGGATTAGTGCAACTTTTAAGGAGGGGCGCGACCCTGCTCGAAAAATATTTATGATAAATTTTTTCTATAGTGTTTTGGCCATGGTTTTTTTAAGTATAGGAGACCTATTTGGCCTCAAGTGCAAATGTTCTTGACTCCAAAATGTTGTCATAATTATTTTTTAAATTTAACCCTTAAAGGGGTAGTGTTTTAATTCATTTAGAGGTCCATTGGAATACACCCGAAGAGGATCTTTCTTTCAGAATTTTCAAGAATAAAACAGGATTTAGAAAAATGCCAAAATTTTGAATGAGGGGGTTGAGAGAACACCCGCGAATGTTTTTTGAAATTTCACCAGTAAAAGAAGTATTTTAACCTATTTTTAGAGGTTAGTCTCTGAACTATTTAGATCTCTTTATGTATCCCTGTCCCTGTTTAGAACCGGACCCACATAAAAATCTTCAGATTCAATTTTAACTAAAAATATTATCTAGGCTTGGGGCCCCTAGCTGATAATGGGCTCCTAGGCAGTTGCCTACATTGTCTATTTGGTAATCCGGCCCTGTTGACCCCTCCCCCTTGTCAGAAAAGATTAGCGATTAGCTAACCGTAAACCCCCTCTCTCCTAATTACGTGTGCACTCTTTTTTTTGTACAAAATAAAAATTTTAAAATATAATTTATATTTTGTTGAATTTTGAAATTATTTATGCAAGAAACAAGATATTATCTTTACGTATGCATCACTCATACTCCCCTCCCCCTTGTTAGGAAAAATAAGCAAAGAGCAAACCCCCTCCCCTTAGGTGTTCATGTAATTTTCATTGAAATGAATATTAGATGTTATGTCAATTATTAAAAATCCCTTATTAAATAAATAACGACATCTATCGAGTTTTTATCAGTTTATAAATATTGTGCTTATAGAAAGGGATTCCTATATTTCAAAAAATATGTTGAAGTTATTGTCGAACTTAACCCTGCTGAAAGGCATGTCACCCCCCCGTTCGACGCACTTTCCCTCACTCCAAAATATGAATAAGACCGTGTAATTAATTTGACATTTAAATGTAGGAAGAAATATTAACATTTTTGACTGGTTTAGGTTTAGGGGATCCACTGAGTGCGAAGAAAGCATGGGTTCATTGTGTAAAAAAGTTTCGGATCCCGTGATTTAATTCCTACTCCAGGCTCATCTGAGCGAGGCAATAAAAGGAGACAGTAATAAAGAATCACTGCCGACAGGCCAAAGTTGGAGTCAGTGAGTGTGTTAACAAACATTACATGGGTACGTACTACGTACAATAGAAAAGTCTGGGGTAATGGAGCCTTCTATAGTTCGAACTCCTTTTGTAGTGGAGAGAGACTCCGGAATGACGGACACGTCTGATTATAGCGGACAATTTTACCATACACACACACTCTCCAGTTAAACGTCTAAAAAGGGTCATTCTGAATCGTAAAAAAATGAATTCGAGGTTGTTTTAAGAGAAAAGATTCTTTTTATTAGGGAGACGATGTAGCACAGACTATATAACACGTATATTATTTTTGTTTAGGCTAGCATTCTTGTGAAGAGTTTCCTGCAATTGATTACTATTTTGAAGCCTCTGATTGTCAACCTCTGCTATAAAACGAAATTACGGTAAATCTAAACCTCAATCTTAAAGTTACACATCTTGTAGTCATTTCCTCAATGAGTAATTCATACCATGATTGCTTTTACGCGTTTGTACAACACTTAAAATTTCTCTAAAACTGTGTTGATGCATATAAATCAAATTAGACATTAAAATGACACAAACACTTCTATACAACCCAATTTGAAATATGATTAAATAGATTTCTGACCTTATTTTACACCAAATGAATAAAACGTTTTAAAAGTCAAAAAGTTTTTTCTTAAAAGTTATCAGAGACTCCAACTTTCAAAGATGGTTGTCAGTAGTCCTTATGAGTAAGGAAAATTTTTTTGGAAGTTGATCCTAAAAACAGTGTTGTTTTATACACCCATTCCGATTTTTTAGGGGTGGATCCCCTGCCATCCCCCTTGATGTCATATCTGAAACAGGTTATAATCTAACAAGATTTTTAAAAATACTGCATTAAGGTTCAGAGTGATCTATCTAAAAATTTACAACTTATGAAATCCTTAAGAAAAATTAGTTGAAAACACTGAATAAAATCGATATAAACGCGATCTGAGAGGTTCCTCTGGTTATGCTTATATTTTTCCTACAGTGTAATTAAATGGGAAAAGAAGCCAGCTTCAACTACGCGCCTACACGAAACCCGATCGCTCGCCACCCTGTTTTATGAAAACTGAAAATATCCTAAAAATAGAGCATATTGGGAAAAACCTTGCGCTTTTAAGTGCTTTTTATGATAGATTTCCGATTTTCCGTAGATTTTTCGATACTATCCGTAGTCCGTAGTTTAACGACGGCACCCGTAGAAACTACGGAGAATCCGTAGTAGTTGGAGTCTCTAAGTAAGAAAGTAATTTAAACACAAAATCATCTTTTGAAAGAAAAGTTAAGGATTGATAAAGAAATAGGTACAATACAAAAAAAATTGGAATCTTATATTTTAAATTATGTAGTTGAAAAAAGATGAACTGTTTTATTGATAATCCATGTAATTGAGAACCGAAATTTGTATCTGTCCTAGATAATTTTTGAAAGGGAAGATACCTATTTGGTTTATTATTATTTTTTTAATTTTTGTTTTAGATAAATCTTAATTTTATTAGTTAAGAGTTAGATGTACTCCCTCATCATAAAAACTTTTTAAGAAAAAGTATAATATCTCGGTTATCAAATTAGCAATAGTAGTATGACATGAAATATAAATTTATTTTAAATACTGAGATAATACTCTTAATCAGGCCCCATGACATTTGTCACAATTCTCCAAAAGTAAACGTTTCCCAAGTAAAAAAAAGAAAAGAAACAAAGATTTCTCTCAATCCAAAACCCACTTTTCCCAACTCCAACTAAAAAGACTAATTTGCTTTCTGTCAAATCAAGGACCACCAAACTTTGTTTGATACTTCTCAGATGGCGCTGGCATCGGTCATCGAGCGGACCAATGAGAGCCGGCGAAAGGAGTCAACCGAAAGAACACAGGGATCGCGGAGCGTGGAAAAGGGGAAGAAAAGAGGGGGTGTGCACGACACCGAGGGGGAGTGGAGAGCCAGAGAGGGTCCCTCGATTTCAGCCAGACGACAATTTCCACGTGCAAAAAGTGACGTTCCATTCCGCCCGTCCTCGTGGAGTCCGTGTATCTAGTGCTCGTCTTTTATTTTGAAGTAAGATTGCTTTTGTGTTATTAATTAGGATTGCGTTAGGATTATCGAGGATAAAAGTCATAGTGATTATATAGTATCACTGTGGCTTCTTGTGTTTACTGATGTTTTTCGTGTGTGTTCATTGTAATGACTGCAATATGTGAAGAAAACTTTTTGAATGGACTAAAAAGAACCGGTGTATAATTTAAATATTATTTTATTTTTGAAAAATGTTTACTTTTTTGATCGTGTGACGAGAGACCTGAATTTAAATGCATTTAAGCATCTTTAAGTGTTTTGTAAAAACAATTGCTTAAAGCATATTTATTTACAAGCAAGGTTGTTTGTAAAAATTAAATCATAATTATTACTTTATTCCGCATAGTTTGTTTTCGATGCTCAGAATAGGCCTCAATTTATCCCTTGAATATTTTTAAGGATATTAATGACAATTACTTATGCATGATTGGGATTAAAAAATGGAATTATGTAATCAAAATTCATTTTCCAGTGAATCAATTCTATTAGTTTTTTTCTTCTTTTTTTGAAATTATATATTATTTTTGGTTATTATTTTTCTTCGGTTTATATTGTCGATTGTTCACCATGCTTTAAGACGGTAGAAACTTCGCATTTATATTTTACTATCAGTACTTTCGCTGATGGCCTATTAAGGTATTAAAACTTTAATTACCTTTTAGTACATTACTCGCGGTGCATTTATCTGTTATGTACTTTTAATATACAAAAGTTTTGAATATACGGATCCAAAATGTTACATAAGATCTTTCCACAACAGTTTAAAGAAAGGGATTTTTGTTTATAAAGAAACACCTACCTCTTTATTTGTTATTTAATTGGTTTACTTTTTCTAAATAAAGCCATTAACTTTTATCAATAAAATATATTTTATCAGAGGGATGCATTACACCTCATCGCACTGACTATCATTTACTATAAATTGGGGAGACCTTTCAAATTTTAGAATTTCAAACGTTGAAATTTTTTTTATAAAATTGTAAATGAGCTTCTATTGTTTGTTCCATAACACTTCTTACAGTATATTGAGGTAGTACTATTTTTTCTAGTGAAAGGTTAAGTGCTATGGGGTCTAAATTTCAAGTACTAAATTAAAAACTGCTGAACTTAAAAGATTTAATTGAGTTTCCATTGCAATATTTGAAATTATTAAACATGCTTTTAATAGACAAAAACCGGAGCGTTATTATATGCAAGGAAATGTTTCATTAGTTAGCAGGGCCCCCTTGAGTGTGGGAACCACTCATTCATTTGGGGGGAGATACCATCTGTACCCCAAAATGCATGACGAAATTGCATTCCTTACTTAATTATCAAACCCCTAGTGGGTCACTTCAAATCATTCATTGTCAGATAACCGTCTTTCAATAAAGGTTTTTCAAATGCATGCATTTGCGACGAATCGTTTTGAATCCGCAAGGCTTTGAACAGTCAGTGTCGGCAAATGTACAAAGAGAAATTCACCCGTGTGCTTATTCAGTCTTGAAAGGGTGACCAGTGGTCACTTGTGTTACGCAACCACAAGTTAGTTACGGTCGGGGAGGAGGGTGAGACGTGAGAACCTGGAAAGAGACGAGCAGTGGACCACCACGTTACGCCTATGTGTCACGCCTACCAACATGTTTGCACATTTTTTGAACAAATTATGATTTGACCATCAAGACTTTCTGATTTAATGATTTCATAATTTTTTTTACTAGAAGCGCATATCCCAAACTATGTCATGAATATCATAGAGAAATCTTCATGAAGACCTAAGGGTAATTTTAGGGGTGACATAAATTACGTGGGGTGTTTTTTTTTAAATTTCTGACCCCCTTCCTCCTTGGTGAGATTTTGCTGGACCCTCCTCAAACTCAAAATCTCACGTAAGAATTATTTTATCACTTTTAATAATTAAATTTCTTTCATCGATGTTATAGCCCCGTTTATATTTGTTTTACCGGCATGACACTTGAAAAAATGGTCTTTGTTTTTAATTATCACGACTAACGATTAGCTATTTTGACTAATTTTCGTATTTTTTCTGAACTAGCGCTAAAAAAGAAAAAAAAACGTAGATTTTGTAAACTAAAAGTTGATGTGAGATTTTAATTGGCTACCCACCCCCTGGTGAGATATATTCTGCAGGATTATTTCCCCTTTCTCGGGTCTTTGGTAGTAACAAATTACAAGAAAGAATATTCGTTTTCAATAATCAGTTTTTGAATTAGATAGGTCTTATTAGGTTGGTAGAAATAATGTTCCATTGTCAAATTACCATGATGCTTTACTTGTGAAAACTGCATTGGAAATTCGTGAAACACATTTGTAACGCTAAATGAACATAATAATAAACACTTCATCATAAGCGTTTTAATTGTATTGTGAATATGATGCGATTGTGTGGGTGAGTGAGAGAGAAGGATATTGTTGTAAAAGTGTTACTAAAATATTTCAGAGATAGAAAATGTGTCCTTATGTAGTGTTTCGATCCAAATTCAAAACAATCAGAATATATTTTGTAACACATTTCTAACACTTCTCAAAAATATTCAAAACACTATCTCAGCACAATACGTCGATAAAATGTTCTACCTAACAATCCAACCTAATTGTTTTTATTGTTGTAATAGGAGGACACAATAGTTCTTAACCTTCCAGCGAGCGCGCGTATATGGCAGATACTTAGGTTGGATTTGATCATTTAATAGTTGAAATACGTATATAAATGAAATGTACTCATTTTAATCACAAACGGATTACAGCCGTTTTAATACATTATTGTAGGGTTGAAAATATACATTTCCAATTGTGTATATAGGAGATACAAGCGTCCTTTTCTTTCTCTATATAAAAAGCGCGTCAAAATTGTTTATTTTAGTGTGGAGCGTTTAAAAGAAAAGGATACAACTGAAATTCCAGAAAAAATAACTAAGTTTCCATCTTTCTTTTCTTCCTCTCCTTTTCATGGCTTTTCTTCCTCCCGAAACCTATACTTAAAACCAATACACTCGCTCTCCAAAAGGAGTGTCTCAAACGAGCAGAAGAAAAGCTCTATCGCTTCTCATCTATCACCCTTTCTTTACCAACGAGAGATAACACCCCCGACATTATCGCGGGGACTTGTTTATAGAACGTGCGCTGACACTTCGCGCGAGGTGTGTTGTCAGCAGTGTCGTTTTTCTTCGTCTGCGAAACAACGGTTTCCCGGAAACTTCGGCAAGACACGCCTTGTTCCGGCTCTACCCCTTCAGGGTTCGAAAGGGCTCAATGAAGCTTTGAGGATGATTAATACGGGCCACATTACGACAACTTAACGTTCCGAGGGCCCGACATTAAGAACTTCTAATAGATCTTGTAGTTGAACTCTCTTTCAAAATTTTCGAAGCTGCTCTTTTATTTGTGAATCGTCGAAATAGTTAACTTTAGTTAACTTTCGCTTATTAATCTGCAAACCTTAAGTACGGTAGAAGCTCTTATAAATACCAGGGGGTCTTGCTTCTATATACAAGCAAATGTCTCTTCCTCTTTCGATCAACTGCCCCTCAACTTCCACCTGTCTCCCCTCCGAAATACTAGTTCCAGCGTTGTCAAAATCACGTGACCCTTCTACTACCGTTGGTTTAGCACAGGGGTTTCCAACTTCTAAGTACTCGCGGGCCGCAATCGAAATCACAAGTTAAGTGGCGGGCCGCAAAGTAATCTGGCTCCTTTTTAACGATGATAATTTTTTTGGGGTGAGAGTCTTCAATATGAAACTTTTCCAGTAAAAGAGGGACGATTCCAAAGGATATATGAATTTTTTTACTCTTATACAACTCGTAGGATTACTGAATATATTTAATATTCTGAATATTACTTAAATGAAAGGTCTGCCTCAAGAAAATATTTGTAAATTTTCCTTACAGGATTGTTTTTACCTAATTTTTGGATACTTCTCTCTTCATGATAATGGTTATAAAAGCTTTCATACTCCCTTGCTACGCTCAGGGGGAATTTCACGTTTTACAAACGAACTCTCGAAACTTCAAACTTTTAATTCTTGCACCATAGAAAAGGATCTAAGCTAGTCCATAATCTAAGAGGTATATGGTAGGGGGGTCGGGGGTTCTCCCCCGAAAAAATTTCAATTTTAGTGTGCTAAAAAGTGTTTTGAAGCTACTTTTTGGAGGGTTTTCAGAGAGCTTTGCGGGCCGCCAGTTGGAAACCCCTGGTTTAGCAGTTGTCAAGTTGGGTTGTTTTAGAGCCGATCAGTAGTTTTTTTTTTAAATCTCAAATAAACATTGGTTATGAAAAGTGACAACTTGGTGACCACTAAGGACCCTCTTTCAAAAGGTGAGACAGGTGGTATTTATAACAGCTTCCATAAAAAAAATTTTTTTGTTCTGTAACCTTTTAAAATTTTAGAATCATTCACAAGACTTATTGGGTCACAAAAAAGGACAGTCGGGTTTCCGACGCTTACAAAAGAAAGGAACAAAATCACTTCTGATGACTTCTTGATAAGATTTGGGTAATCCGCTTAATCGTTGGTTATGGTTATACCGATTCCAAGGGATTATCTAACTAAAAGTGACTTCGTGCCTTTCTCCTGTAAGCCGACGCTACCTTGTAGTATATAATCCTCAAAATAATCTACTACTTACCTAGTGTTGAAGTGGTCGAATCACCTGTGGAGAGGCGGCGGTCATGTTATAGTACTTCAATAGGGGGTGGGGCAGAACAGGTATTCAATCCATTGCTGCTTTCCTCACACAACTTGGCGAAAGCCCCTGAAAAATAAGACTCCAAGTAAAGAACCCGCCATTGATCTAGTAATGATCCTAGTATGTATGTCATAAAAAAGCATTAAAAAAAGTAACACACCGAGACCATCCTTTTGGTAAGGTTTTGAATTCTTCCCCCTTAAATAATCTACTGCTGTGGTAAGAGCAGTAGACTAGACTAGTACTTGAATAGTAGTGTTGGGTGTGGCTAGGGGACAAAGGGATTTAGCCCTGATGTGTGGTCAGAAAATTTTTCTAAAGGAGTCTTAAGATTTGGAGAGATAATGTAGTTATTCTTAGGACTTTTTTGCAGGAGTAGAAATACTCCTTGACTTTTTTTAGGAGGCGTGAAATTCATTTACGAGGAGCAAAATACGAAATTTTTAAAAAATTTTAATGGACAAAATGAAATAGAAAAAATGAGGTTGCTATTTTGGTTTTTAAAATATAGCATCTGTAAAAAATTAGTAGAAAATATTAAACATTATATATAAATAAAACAATTTATTTTTCACTAAACATTCTAAATGAAATATTTATTTAATACAACAAATTTCAGTGGGGAGCCATGCATTTCTTTAAGGAAAGCTTTTGTTAAAAATTCAAAGCGTGAAAATATGCATGGCTAGTTTTTAAAAGCGTATTTCCGATTTTCAATGTGTGAAATACGCTCTCAGAGGCGTTAAAAATATCTCTGGGTACTTCTATAATATCTTTCAATGGTCCAGCTAGTCTAGTCCAAAAAAGAATTTTCAAGGTTATTTATCCCCAAATCCATGTTTATTTAGGCCCCTTTATCATACGAAAGATAATACCTGCAACTTTACCAGCATTCCAATAATCTTCGATTGTTAGTTAATTCGTTTCTTTTCAGCTTAATTTTAGTAATATAAGTTTTTTTATTATATTAATATTGATATCTATTAAAAAGTCTGGATAAGGGTTTGCTTAGTGCAACACTCGATATTTTTGCGCAAAAGCACTCCTGCGAGAAAAATAGTAGATCAGATAAACCAAATGTTCTCAAGCTGATGTAGGTCGCCAGTCAGTTTTTGGTAGGTCGGGACAAGATTATGAATTTGTCTGAAATATATAATAGCATCTTTCCCATAATTTTACGAACATATTGTTTGCTTTTGAAATTTAAGTGAAATTACCATATAGTAAATAACATCCTACTTGGTGTCGAATGCAAAAGACAATATAAGAAGCTATATGATGATGCAAAATTTGTCAATTATTCAAATAATACATAAGAAAATCGGTGTTTCTAATCGTAGGGCTGCCCTGCGTGAGGGTTGGCAAAATGGTTGGTGATCAAACCCCACAGGCACGAAGGTAAAGTCTTTTATTTAAGGAGCCATGGTAAAATTAAGTGAAGATTATAGGTGGGTCGCGTTAAGTTATGCTCATTCACAAATAGTGGGTCGCGATGATCAAAAGTTTGAGAACTACGGAGCTATACAAAGAATAGGGGTAATGAGCTTTTTGTGTTGTTTGTGAGGTTTTCGATAATAAAACTCCCAGTGCGAGGAAGGCCTTATATTGTTGCCTATGGCTTTTGAGCAATAAAACCAAAGAAAATAAAGATTTTAAACGATTTTTTGATAATTATGGAGTGAATGGAACACCATCAAAATTAAAAATGTCGAACACTTTTATTCCTCTAAATTCATTGCTTCAATCGGTGTCTACCTCGCATCATTTCCAACCGAAAATTTTCAATCCGTCCTCCGGTGGAAATACGAACTCCAACCGGACTAAAAATCGGCCGTGGGACCCTCCTTGGGCCCGCCTCCGTTCCCTCCTTCGTCCCGGGATGCCGACTCTTGGGACGGTCCTTGAGCGCAGGTCCCGCCCCTTTCGACGCCCGATCGCTGACGTCTCTCTCGCCCAATGGACGGCCGGCCGCTGACGGATGACTGCTAGTGAAGAAGAGGTGGTGTTTTAACCGCTAGTGTTTGGGAATGGACTTGTTTTTTTTGGAAATATTTGGTTGTGTTGAGAAGGTGCTACTGCAATAATTTGGAGGTAAAGGGATTATTGAAAAACTTCGAATTAAAGAATAATCATTATTTAATTCTGGATTCTCTATTACTTTAAATTTTTTTGAACATTTTTGTAGAAATTGTTGAAATCTGTTAGCGATGGATGACATATGCAAAGACATTGTTGATTAATATTTCTTCTCGAACTGTCTTGAAGAAAGAGAGCATAGTAAAACTTTCTTCAAGTAACGGAAACGAACCGGGGGCACTGTTGCCGGTAAATTTCTGTACATTGAGGAACGTTTTTCCTATTTCTATCAAACGAAAAAAGATCTTTTCATTGTTCATATCGTCTTTTAGATTAATTACAAGACAATCTTTATAACAATCAATATATTTGTTATCAATTTTGTAGACCTGAATGACATTGTGATGACACCGTCAACCATATTACACACCTAGCTAAAAGCTCATTCACTCTGTTTCACTTTGATGGTTCATCCTGAGTGATTCACTCTGTAAATCGTGAGTAAGTATAAAAAAGTGGAGGAGTTAAAAGAGTGAAATCCCAATTATCTCCTTTAATTCCTCCAAAATGAAGACAAAAAGTGATAAATCTGAATGAGTCTTAAGAGAACTTTATCTTGGTTTTCACTAAACGACCAAGAGCCATTTCGGCTTGAACATTAAAAACTATTATTTTAGTAGGGATTTTATTAAATCATATTAATTCTCTTTGTGGAAAAATTCACGAAAATTGCCCTCTGTTAGGCATACGGAAAATTTCCCCCAAAATACAACAAAATATTTAGTGTAAATGTAAAAAGATAATTTACAGTGAGTAGATCCGTTCTTTTTGTGTTTCTGGTGATGATTTTATAGTGATAATACTTTTAATAATATTATATTAAATAATATTAATACCATAAAATATTTGATGATACTTTTGCAAATTTGTGAAAACTTGAGTGCAAAATCAACATAAAAACACAAGAAAACTTAGTCTGGAATGACTAGAAATTAACAATTTAAAGATTAAAACTTAATAAAGAACTTTCTTTTTAAAATGTATTTTGTGTGAAGGTACCTATTCTTATTAGAACTGAATTTATGAAAGTACCATTCATAAAAGCGTGAATTTGCGGAGATCAGTGTAAGGGACAAATTAAAATTTAACCACCTGACCTGACCACAACCTTCCAATCCAAACGCCATATCAAAACAAACCGAAACAACTGTCCCTCTCTAAATCTTCTCTCAAAATCCAAAAGGTAAACGCTATAATAATCCCCCGAAAAGTCACTCAAAAACACACTGAAGTGGACTAACTTCCACCGATGTAACGCTGTTCACAGTTTGCGGATTAACCACACACAGAGAAACCAACTTTTTATAAAAAAAACCTCCCCCAAAGAGAGCAGCTGCTGCGAGAGTTTACGGGGTGATGAAAGAGAGAAGTACAGTCACAGTTACGAGGGAAACAAGCCGCAAAGAGTGGGGAGAAGAGATCACGGGGGGTTAATCGAACGATCTCCCCTCCTCTGGAACAATTCAGTTTTATATCCAATTCCTTTTGTGACCCTCTCCACGGTGTTCGTTTTATTAGGCTGTTCCTCCCCTCCGTAAAAGGATCGCCCCTTCATTGTTGGAAGCCTAATTGATAGTTAGCTTTTTGTGAAAATCGTTTGCAATTTTTTATTCTTCGCCCGGTTGTACTATTCAGAGGGTAGTCAACACACTTTTTGTTAAGAGGGATGAAAGTCGGTGTCTTGAGGGGACCCTCTTGGGGGGTTTGGTGTTTTTTAACTCTCGTTTAGGGTAGGGAGAAGTAAAAAGGCGTATGTCAATTACCTGGTTATTTGGAACTTATTTGTATCGTTATATTTATTGGGTAGGGAGGGAGAAAGTGGATAATTGGTGTAGCCAGACGGTTTCCTACCCATGCACTTCATGTAATTGAGAAAAACTGCTATGAGAAAGGGTTTGAGGCGACAAAACGTATGACATAATTTTTTTACAACCCTAGTAGTCTTGTGGATCTAACTTTCTTACCAACTAACTTTCTTTGTTTTATGACAATGACAACTCTTGTTTTTAACTTAGAATGCGATTTTCAGATAATCGTGATATTATGCTTCGATTTCGGAGCAAAATCAGAATTTGTTATCCATTAAAGGTAGCTGGATCTAATTGTTCTTTATATCCTTAAACCATCGTGGAATAGAATACGTGACATATCGTTCACAGTTAAGTTTCTCAAATAATAAAATCTCAAATAAAAAAAGAGTTAATAACATTAAGAAGACTTAATAAATGCTTCAATAGCAGAGATTCTTTCCAATTTTAATCAGATAGAGAAAATTAATATTATAACGAGAAAGAAAGATGGTTTAGAGAAGGCAATTGATATTTGAAGGAGAATTGGGGTATATATGAGATAGAGAAAGTATATAAATAGAATAGGAATTGGGGGATGAAGAGAAATGTTATAGATTAAGAAACGAAAAAGACACTCTTCCTCCTAGATTCTCACTGGATGTTTTCAGCATACTTCTGACAAACCAACGATAGTAAAATGGTCACGTGACTCTGACAACGCTGGAACTAGTATTTTGGAGGGGAGGCAGGGGGAAGTTGAGGGGCAATTGATTGAAAGAGGAAGAGACATTTGCTTGTATAAAAACAAGACCCTATAACTATCACCGGTTACCCAACTATCGGCCGTACAAAGTCTGTAAAAAATCAGGTGATGCTTTTACTATCGTTGGGCGAACAGTAGTTAAATAACTTTTTACATTTTCCACAATTTATTTTAACGTAAACCGAAACGACATCAATTAAATCGTCAGTTAGAAGAAAGGAATAAGTCAAAAAACCAAGTTTTGAGAAAATCGAAAAAAAAACTGTGGAATTTTCATTACTTAACCACTAAATTTAACTGGAAATTCAGAGCGCTGTTTAAAAAACAGAGCAATCACCAAAACAAAAATAAATACATTAAAACATATTTTACGGTTAAAAAAGTTGATGCACTTTTTCCCTTCTTGCACCTTATGAAATTTTTCTGAAGAAAAATCTAAAAAAATACCTTAAAATGACATTTAAATTATATTTCTTCTTAGTTAACACCACAAAAAGGAGAAAAAGAAGAATAAGACAAATAAAATTCAAAATTATAGTGAAACTGAGTCATTAAAACAGTATCAATGGAGGAAGTGAATATGAATGGAGTCAAAAATTCCCTGTATAAAAAAAGTTTGAAAATACTTTTGAATTAAGAGAAAATTTTAATTTGGTTTAGTTTACAGTGTAAAAATAGGAAAAGAAAGACAAAATTAACTATAATTCCAACTTAAATTAAAAAATACAATGAAAGGACATCGATTTCGCAAATTCAAAGGGCTATATCTGCTGATAGGGGTAGATATTTTTACCCTCTTTTCACTCATGTGTAGAACAAAGTTTGGATAATGGATATGTTTATAAGCACAAAAAGTCAATTTGTCATTTTTTGGACTTATTCCCAACTGACAATTCAATGATGGATTGTGAAGATACAGTTCATTCAGGCGCGGATCCAGCAAGGCTTCAAGGGGGAGACTTTTCCATACCATTGGAGGTATGGGAATCCTCCCCCAGAAATTTTTTTTGAAATTTGACGTGTAAAAGTAGGATTTTAAGACTCCTTTTGAGAAACGTTTTGACTTTTGAGTCTAAAGGGGGCACTTTTCAACAACATTACCTTTATACTTTTACAGCCAAAATGTCAAAATATTGGGGATTTCCTAAAAAATTATCACTGAAGATCTCCTTGTGGTACTAATGGGGGATATGGGGGTCCTCCTCCCCAAAAAAATTTTGAAATTAGACCCGTAAAAGTAGGGTTTTTACTCATTTTGATAACCTTTTTGGGTTCCCAATGGGGGCACTGTCCAGAGTGCCACCCTCCTGGATCTGAGCTTGAGTTCATTAGGCATTTATAATTTTCCACTGCATACTATATACGCAAGGAATCTGATGGCTGTGCAGAGTTTGGGTGGGGGGGTCTTGTCGTAACACTTGCAAATGCAAAACGATGCATAACTCAAAATTGAGCAACGTTACGCTTGCGACAATATTTCCCTCTCACAACATCTTTCAATTTATCCCATACCACGGTTCGGCTAGAAAATCCATTTATAACCAAAGAACATTCCTTCATAAAACTCTCCCACCGCTCGCTAATTTCCCTAATTACACGACCTCCCTCAATTCGTCATATTCCCCGCCGCCGAATCAGTCTCGCAAAACCAATCCGACCAATTTCCGAAATTTCCATTCATTCATCATTCATTCTCGGGATTCTTTCCCGGATGGAAAAATCATCGCGGCCTGTCGTCAGGTGTCGATCTCCCCCAATTAACGCCCGTTCCCACCGGGTGAGGGGCAGCGGCCATTCGTTACGTCATATCGAACGGTCTGTCGGGGAAAATGTGCGTCTGTTGGTAATTGAATGCGATTCGATTGGACTGACGGTGTTGGACATTCGCCTGCGGTATGCGTGGCGAATGTCAATGGTTTGGTTTGGTTGGTTGGAAGGGTCTGGGGAGACATTTGCATGGGGCTCCTATTAACAAAAGCGGTGGTATGTGAGAGTCCGGGAGTAGTATGTGAGACTGGGAACGTCCATAGGTACATATATAAAATTGTGAATTAGAGAAATTTTAAAGATTTAAAAGAATGTTTCTTCACTGTAAATGCGAGAAACACTTTTGAAAAAGATGGTGGTGTAAAAAAGTTTATTATTGAAAATGTTTTCGATCAAAATATAAGAAAATTACTGATTACTAAACGAATTTTACAAGTTTTTTTTTCAGAACACATTTTTGGATATATAGAACACAACAGAAGCAATTGGGAGAAAAAGATAGAGTTGTATAAGTGTTGCTAAAAAATTACAGAGAAAGAAAAATGTGTTCTTATAAATGTTTTCGATCCAAATTTAGAACACTTACAGATTCTAAACACATTTTCAACATTATTTTTAAGAACACTTTTCTAACACTTCCCAAACATATTCTGTGCATTAACACAACACAATAAGGTGTTTAAGTGTTCTAACTAACAACATAATCAAAGTACTTAACTAAAGTATTGTTAATTTGGGAACAAAAAAAAATTTATTAAACGTGTTTATGATGCGTTAATTTCTGTGTGGACGGTTTGCAGTGTTATTTTTGATGAGTAAGATGGTATGAGGAAGAATAAGTCGGTGAATGGGAGGAAAAAGAAAGGGAGAAAGAAAGACTTAAAGTTGTACCACCAAAAAACAACCTGTAATTTGTGCAGGAAAATCATGTTAACTTTATACAGAATCTGTTGTTAGACTACAAAGAAATCGTATCACTTTAAACAGACAACCTGAACCGGTTGCTATTTTTTCTGTGTTCTGACTACAGATTTTGTACAAATATAACCGGATTTCCCTGCACAAATTGCTGGCATATTCTGGCCCAGGTGATAAAACTAGTATTCTTTAAAAATATATCTAATTTTATGAAATAAATAATCCACAAATATAAAAAGAAACAGTTTTAAACGTAGAAAGTTTGTATACTACAGTTTCATTTTAAGCCTTAAAACATCCCGTTTTAAACGAGACCCAAATAGGCAACTCAAAAATACCACAGAACTCCTTTCTTCTTAGTGTCTACTTAGTAGTTTGTTCTTCGAATTTTAAAATCACAAGTTACTGGAAACTCTTCCCAAGCTTGTTCCCTTGTTACTAATTTTGTTGACAACTGTGAAAACTGCTCCAAACTTTACTCTCTACTTTTCTAATAACTTTCCCGCGTCAAGTGCACTCTTATTATCTCAGGACAGGTTTCACAACTACTAAAAGGTTCCTGACAACTAGACATCCAGGAACTTCAAAAGGCATGAAACACCAGTATTCTAGTTTACTTCGTTTAGGGCATAGAAGATACTTTTGGGTGTCAAACTAAAAAAAATAGTTTATCAGGGGGAGAACCCCCCATAATAATTTTGACGTCTGTAATATCTAAGTGTTTCAAAATGAAAATGAGACAAAATACTATAGTTTAAAGGGGGCCTTCGAATGTGGCAAGAAGAGTCTCAAGATGGAGCTAAAACAAAACACTTTTATTTGAGTTATCTCCCATCAAAACAACAATTTGACTATTATTTTGACTATATTATATTGACTATATATTTTGACTATTTGACTATATTCGTAATTTTCTATAGAAAGAAAATGGAATAATTTTTAATCATTCAGGGTGAACCTGGAATAAAGTTTTAAAGGAGAACGGGAAACTTCCTTAATTCGAAGTTTTGTTAGCCCCTTCAGCTTCGAATCATTCGAGTTGCACTCAAGGGGGAGGGGCCCTTTTCCAAACTATCACCTTTCAATTTAGAAACAAAATGTTGGGTATTTTCTAAAAAGTACAACGCAAGATTCCCTTGTAGTACCGCTGGGGGGTATGGGGGATGAGGGGGCCTCCCCCAGAAAACTTCTTGAAATTTGTCTTGTGAAAGTCGGTTTTAACTCATTTTGAGAACCTTTTTGGGTCCAAAGGGAGG
This sequence comes from Tetragnatha versicolor, assembly GCA_024610705.1. Lineage (NCBI taxonomy): Eukaryota > Metazoa > Arthropoda > Arachnida > Araneae > Tetragnathidae > Tetragnatha > Tetragnatha versicolor. The sequence goes on along the minus strand of JANDEH010000004.1, from coordinate 57,749,423 downwards.
GTGTCCAGAGTGCCCCCCCTTGGATCCGCGCCTGGTTGCACTGTATTTCCCAAATTATCATCCATACTTGCCAACTTTTACGGATTGTCCATCATCCTAACTGATTTTTTTAGTTTTACGGATTGATTAAAAATATTGCGGATTTTGCGTTTTTGTCCACTTACTCGCGACGTAAACGATTTTCTCTAATTGTATCTCTTTACTTCAAAACTAGATTCCTCTACTAATCACTGTCCTTTCTAGATTTTCTCAATTTTGGCCCTTTTATTGAGTGAAATTTGACTGTCTTGCAAGTCATTTTCGTCGGTTTCACCACACCGGCAACTTTTGACGCGAGCTTACCCGTAAAGTTTGCTTCTTCTCGTGTTCCACGTGCAATGCGGAAAAAACAACTCGTTTTTCAGGCTTCTTGTGAATGCGGAAAGCTTCAAGTTGTAGTTTTGTAAAGATACGCAAAAAGTTTTACGCATGTAAGTTTTCAAAAAGTTGGCAAGTATGTTATTATCTGACCCAACGAAACACCATTTCTTTAAATTTAACCCCCCACAGTTCTTTACAACTTGGACAAAAGACAACCCGTTAATCTTCTTCTCTCCGAGTAAGTATCCCCCATTCGCACAGGTTTCAATCAAAACCAAGTGAGAGCGGGCCTCTCCCCAAAAGTTCTTGCCGCGACAAATTTTTTCGCCGACGCCACACACCGGCAATTATTAATGACCTCCCCGACCGGCATTTAGCGCGCTCTCGCCAAGCAAAACTGATGAGTTTATGCAAATCCCCAACATATACACACACGCCATGACAGATTAATGATAACTATCTCCAATACGAGTCCGTTATTTAAACATCAAAGCGACAGGGCGCGACACAGCTTAATTAAAAATGAGAATTATTTCACAACTCTGTGAGTAATAGCCGCGAAAAACCACCCCTTACGTTGCAATTAGCGCTACCGGAACGTTTAATTAAAATCGCCTGGCTGTTGTTCCGTCTTTTTGTTCCGCGAGTTCTCCCCCCTTCTTTTCGAATGTTTTGCGGCTGGGGATTGTTTGTCCCCTTTTAAAAGATACCTGTCACCGGCCGCGCGTCGATTTGTCAACCGATTTCGCGGATTCGCGAACCACCCCTGTTGTATATAAATATGAGTTTTGGTTTTGCGCGAAAAGGGTTTTTTTCGTCATCGTCACCCCTTTCTGTGTTTGTCGGTAATTTGCGTCGGCTAAAAATGTCACCCAAGATAGATGTTGATGGAGCCCGATATTTTTGCAGGACCGATCGGTTCGGGAGATAGCACAAACAAGGGAAAAAAACCTCGGCTAAATCCGTCGATAACCGACTGTGGGTCGTTAATCAGATGTTTTGCGCTGACAGGCTATTCCATTGTTTCGGCATGGATGATGACCTGCCTCATTTTTTCCTGTTGAATCTTTTAAATGTCGTCGGAACGGGAGAAAGTTTTGGGGTCATTAATTTCGGGCTGTTGAGATATATGTAAATCATGGTTAATGCGGGCTTCTGACTTTAATTCGTTGTTGTTTTCCGGCTGGGCCATTTATTTTAATGCGGAAAGTTGTTAACGTCGTTCCCTCTCTTTTTGGCATCTTTTGTATTAATGTTTCTGTGTTTCGTAGAGCTGGCAAATCAATTAAAAGTACTATTTCGTCACTTTAAAGCGCAATATGACGTTTTACGAACATTTCAGAATAAGATAAAAACTGGCCCTTTTTATAGCATGCAATTTAATTGGCATATCAATTATAAAACTGGTGATAGCTGGAATAATAGTGGGTTTTTTCTTTGTGAAACGATTTATTTCAAAATGCATAACTCGAAATTGTCAAAAATTCAATTAAATATCTCTTATTGCGTCTGAAACTACTACAGTAAAGTACAGTTTGTAATTTTAATTGGTCAAAATTTGAGGAAATGCAAATTTAAGTAGTTTTATTCTTGAGTTTAGAGATTGTTAATATTCCACTCACACCTAATTTTTATCGGTTCTATTTAGTAAGTGATGACTGGAATTTCATAAAAATCATATTTTGATATTTTTCATTTCATATAACATCAAACCAATATCGATGTCTATCAATTTACTACTTAATCTTTGATTGTGTATTTTTTTTTCAGCTCAAAAGTTAATTTCTATTAAGAATTAAAATGATGGCAGATACGTTATGTTTTGTCATGTTGCGCCACAAACGACAATATATCTAATGCTTGTCATTTAAGGAAGTAACAATTTTATAGAAAATCCCCCCTACAACGATTTTAGAGCATCAAGAAGAACATTTCAGACCTCCTTAGAACCTAGTAATTTTGACATGTCTGTAGCAAAAAAAATTACCCAGAAATACAGTAACCACTCAACCATATGAAGATTGATAGTCTTAAACCGCTTGACCAAGAACGTTTATGCTTCTTTCCATACAAGCGCATGTCTCTTTCGGACAATTGAATGCCCCCTTACACATGTTTTAAGTCAAATGACCCCTTTCTACACTACTATTCAAAATGAGGTGTAGGATATGCAAAAAGGGAGTTTTCGTTTGCAGGTGAGGAGGAGTCTGGGTAGGAGGTCCGGATGTCAAGTCTTCTTCTTGCCCGCTCTAATATGAGGTTGTCATTGTCATGGTTAATGATCTGTATTGCTTGCAAAATGGGACAATGGGAGGCTGCTTATATGGGGCATTGTTGAGAAGGGGTGGTATTCACTCTGTACAATGACATGATAATAAGGAAGAATTTTTACAGGCTTATTTGCAATGAGGGCGTCCTTTTATGGATATCTATGAGGATTATCTGTGCGAGAACTTCAGAGCCAAGGAGAGTAAAAGGGTCACGTGCTTTTGAAAGACGAGGTGAATATTTTGGAGGGGAGAAAGGAAGCAGAGAGATAGTTGGTTAAACAAGAGATAGAGACATTTGCTTGCTCTCAGGGAGCCCGCGCTTCTTCCTGGTTTTATTGAAAGCTGAAATGGGTTGGCTTGCCGCGTACTAATGATTAGTTTTCCATCACCCTAACCATCTTCTATAAATCTTCGAAAAGAATGATCTTGTCGGTAATTAAAATGGGAAAAGTACAAAAGTCGATAAATATCACCGATTATCGTTTCTGGGAGAAAATGCGAGTTTACAGGTTTGCACAAAATTTCCGATCATCAGTGTCTTTCAAAAGCACGTGACCCTTTACTATCCTTGGCACTGCAGTAGTAGCGTTTCTCAGCCTTTTTTATGTCCTTTTATATTTTCATGTTCCCGCAGGGTAGTAACTATTCTTCAGTTTCCTGTGGGGTTCCAATCCATATTTTATATTAATTTCATGCATTAAAAGGTAAATGTAGGTTTATATAAATTTAACCCTTTAGTGCGCAGCTTATCATATATGCAAAGCGATGTATCCAAGCGAATTCTCCCCCTCCTTTTAAACTTAGACGCTCAAATGCGCGGTTTACCACATCTGTAAAGCAGTGTTTTTAAATGTATGGCATGGGTTTGCTAATTTTTGGCTTTACCCTCAAGTAATAAGGCCAACAGTATTGAAGATTGCGGAAATCACAGATTACCGATTTCGGGCTAATTTGATTGCTATTAAAAGTTAGTAAAAGTGTTCAGATGGATGTGATAATTTTTCATATCAAAATTTGGACCTTTCTTGTCATATATTTGGCTTTGAAACTTCAGAGGGAGTATTTCTTGATTCTCTAGGGCCGAACTTAACCACTTATCATATCTGCAAAGGTGCGCATTTAGGTTGCTTTTCACATTTCATTATTAGATTATTTGTCTCAATATTTCTATGAATCTATATTATTATTTTAGGCAAATTTTATATGGTTTATGGGTTGTATCGTGGGAATACTTTTTTGGATACCGATATTAGTTTTTTTAAGGGCAGATAAGATTTTTTTGTAAGATTTTTTAATTTGTTTCCTTTCATAAAAAAATTGGTTATTTAAAAATTTTAATTTTTTACCAAAACTTTTTTACCAGTTACAGTGGACTGAATGAAACATTCAGCCCCTTTTGATCCACCAGTGTAAGAATATATGTAGCTATTAACTAATTATCGCCCAGCCAGGGGGCATATTTCTAGCACCCTAGACATAGCGTGAAAGATTCACTTTTAAATGACCTTGGATTTATCCAATAAGAATCAAACTTCACACGTGGCAAGACAAAACATTCCTTCAGAGGTTTTATGAGGTTTCTTTTCAGGTTTTTATGATTTTTTTTTACATTTTTTATCTTTTTTTTATTCTGCTATAGTGATGACAAGGCAGCGTTTGTCTGAGTCTGATGGTTTCGTTTTGATGGGTTTTTTTGTAAAAAAGAGCAAATTTTGACTCTGGGTGGTTTATTGGGTTTTATTTTTTATCAATGTAGCTATAATACTGCGTTATAAGGTGGTTATTCTGAAAAAAATTTATATTTTTAGTAAAATTACAGGTTGAAATGTAAATAAATAGCTGGGGGTTGGATAAACCTTTTTTCTGTTCTGCTAACTGTTAGTGAACAGAATATTAGGAAACATACAGGATTTTATATCCCTAAGTTCACATTAAACACATTACAGTTTAGTTTTCTCAAAAAATAAATCATATAGACTTGTTTCAAAATCCCTGAAAAATTGACCCTGACAGCCGAAAAAAAGCCAGAACCCGATGTACAGACAGGTCTTAAGTCTAAAATTAAGTCTAAATAAAGATAATAAGTGATTAAAAGCTTTAAACAAGTTGAAATAAGTATTCTTGTGCTTAAATAAAAAAGTTTCATTCTAACTCCATTGTTTTTAATAGGGTGTTCAAAATAGACCTAAATGCGCAGCTTTGCATATATGCAAAGACTAAATAATTGCCGATAATTAAAAAAATAATTAAGAGGGAATTTTTTTAGTATTTTTCCTAGTGTTTGGGGCTCATAAGTAATCAATAAAAAAATATTGACATTAATTGGAAAATGTGCGCACTAAAGGGTTAAAGGTAGGATTATAAATTTAAAGGTGAAAAAAGGGGGTCATAGGATCATTCCCCAAAATTTTTTTTGCAAAAATTGGGCAATTAAAAAGAGTTTCAACTCTAGTAACTTCACTACATTTCTTAATTTTTTTTCTTCAAAATTTATAATTGCCCCCTACTTTGAAAAATATGTGCAAAAGCAGAACTTGTTGGCATACATTTTTATGGGTTCAACCTTGGGCATATTTATATTTTTATTGAAATTAGTGTTAGGATGTCACTACACACAGATAACTAAAACGACATCTTTCAAAGCTTTTATCTTTGAACAAATGAGGCGTTTTCACCAATTGCAGTTTGCTTGTTGTTGCAGTAAGCCCCTCAATGGATGATAAGATTGGCATATCCCCAACCAAACTTTCTTCCCAAATCGTGAATTCGCAAAAAAAAACAATTTCTTAATTCTACCTCAAAGAACGCGCAAACAAACGGCTTTACACAGAACACCTGCATCCACACAACCATCCTAACCGAGCTCAAATCGAACCTGCTGAAACAAAACATTTCCCACCTACAGGGTTTTTATTAATATCCGAATGATTCCACAGGACAAAACCAACCAATACCCCAACCGAAAATGAAACCAAAGCACCCCCTGAAACAATAGCCCCAGAATCGAAATAATAAAATTCCCCCAAGTCCCCCGCCGAAAAACGTCCGACTTTCCAGCACATGCGAAAGGATTACAAATAATTTCCCCCCATACCTGCAAACCAAACACTTTTCGCTGGGATTTCAATCCTCAAATACAAATCCCGTGGAAAAGGGTTCAAAACAATTGCCACCGCGAAAACAATAATAATAATAATAGTGGAAATCATGCCGGAAAATATATAAATTCGACTTGCGTTAGAAGAGGTGGGGTGTTTTTATATGAAATCCCTCCGGAGGGGAAATCCCAGTCGGAAATCCCTTGAGCCCTTTCAGGGGGGTTTTAAAGTGTGGAAGCGCCCCTTTGCTTTAATGTATGGCGGTGCGGGATTAGGGTCTATTTCTCTTGCATAAGCCGCACGTTTGATCGGGTTTGTTGCGAGATTAATGAATCAATTTGCCGGGAGTTAAATAGACATGAGGATTTTTTATTGGTCTGATGATAATACGTCTTGGATTGGATTTTGAGGTAATAAACTTAAATCGTGAAAAGAAAAATGATAGTCGAGTGTTCTCTTGAGTTGTGGGATAAATGTATTTATTTCACCAGTGTAAGTGTAGGTCATATTTAGTGAGTTTTCTTGCATCCTATTTTCTTAGCAAACGAGATTCAGGGCTATTTAATACGCAAACGAGAAACGCTTAACAGGAGATAGACGTCTATAGAAATATCTATAGGCAATGCTGAGATTGGGGGTGGACAGCATCCCCATAAATATTTGAGCTGTCTCTTACAAAATGTGGAGTTAGTGGTCAAAAACATTTTGAAAAGGGGGGAGAAGAGGTATGTAAGAGATAATATTTTGTACCTACAACAGTCTGCGCAAACCTACAGCAATCAGGCGAAGCCGATGGACACATCACAGTGGAGCAGTTAAGGCGGAAACACGCTGAGTTGCCTGTCAAATTTTCTGAGATTTGGCTAGAACATATACAAGGTTTTTTAAAGATTTAGGCCGTATTCACCGCTAACCAAATTTCCTGATATGATCGACTCCTGTCAAAGCGGGCCTTGATGGTCCCACCTGCAGGGAGTGGGTTTTTAGAAGCGCCCATTTGCGACTCTGTGCAAACGACTCCTATCGTATTAATCACACTGACTTCCCAAACTGGACACTCCCAGAAAATTATGTCCGACTGCTGTCGCAAGGCTTAGTGTGTTTCCACCTTTAGAACTTTGCCTCTCTGTGATTAGTCCATTGATCTTTTTAGACTAGAATGCTTCACTGCACTAGCCAGACGTAACTCTATAGAAGACTTCAACAATAACTGATTTAAATGTCCTAAACGCAAAACTGATAATGTCACTCTTGTCTTTCCAGATCAACCGTCTTCCGATGATGCCCATCAGCACCTGAGTTCACCACCCCTCAATCTACAACATCCACCATGGATCCTTCCACCTACAGCGACAAGACCTCCCCATCCGCCTTCTACAACGCCATGGGCAACCCGGTCTGCTACCCCATCCACTTCAACACCTTGCTCTACAACCCCATGAACTCCTACTCCTTCATGCCCCACCCCTTCCCCCTGCTGCCCCCGCACGGCATGCTCCCGGGCATGCAACAGCAGCAGCAACACGACTCCTCAACTCTCCTCCCGGACAAATCGGCAGAGACCCTGTCCAGCCTCAGCAAGTACATGAGCAACATGAACAAGTTCTACATGCCTCATCAACAGACCAGAAGGCCCAAGTACTGCTTGCCCTTGATGGAGGACAAGGGCTACGGGGTCACCGGGTCTGCGGACACGGACAGCGGGCTGGCCGGGGAGAGCACCTCGCCGGTCAGCGGGGGGTGCAGCGAGAAGGAGTGCTACGTGTCCAGTCCGGGAACGGAGATGGAGGAGCCGGACTCGTCCGGGAAGTGCTCCACTGATGTTGTCGAGCAGAAAGGTTAGTTCGGCTTGATTCGATTTCGATAGTGCATGATAAGTTATATGGCCAGATGCAACTTCTGAAAACAAGTAAACCAAGACGTGTCATAGAAAACCAATAAAAATGAGTGTTCAAAAATGATGCATTTTGGTAAAGAGAAAGATCTACCCCGACTCGAGTGATTTGTTTATACTTCCCACAAAATCAGTTTTGGATTAAAAGGGCTTAGGATATCTCTCCATAAAAGAATGCTTAAATATCTGTTATTAATTACTGTTTTTGAGCTAATTAATCACTGTATCAATGTGCCCCAAGCAAAATATCCAACTGCCCACCGGTGGGGCACATTGATACAAAATTGATTTTTTCTAATTGGTTTAATAAAATTGAGTCATTCTTGGATATTTTTAGAAAAAAAGTATCTGAATAAGTAATTTTTTCTATTTCTAATATTTTCCCGGACCACTTGTTCTGAAATTTGCGTAAAGCAACCGATCGACCCCCAAAATAACCTCTTTAGAGCAATGCTCTAAATACTACGTATTTCTACAAAAATATTATGTACTTTTTCTTTTTAAAAATTAAGCCTTTTGATCATCTCCTTAGTCTAAAGTACCATCATTTTCACAGACCACCCTTTAAATTGGATCTCTTTCCTTCTCAGCATCCCTTTACTCTTAAGCATATTTTTCCTCTTCAGCAACTCTACCTCTTAGCATATATACACTAGCGGAAATAAAAATCCCAACACCAAGAAGGAAAGAAGATATCAAAGTGAAATTTATTTCTATGATTGCACATAGTATTAATGTGAATTGATAAAAAAATCAGCCTTCCTGGATGTTAGGGGGCCGAGAAAATCGGTGAGGAGTGTTGTCTCCATAGGTGTCCATTACCGCCGTCACACGTCATGGTATTGAGTGACAGGGGATCTAAATGACTTTTGAGGGATTGGAGGACCATGTTGCCTCCTCAGGTAGTCCAAATTCATATGGTGCACCAGCGGACGTTGCATGCCGGGCTAGGTGATTTCTCCTCATTGACCGGAATTGTTTTGTGGGTGTTGGTTCTAGAGAACGGGAAAGACGGGGTAAAAATGCAAACTAGGGGGTTAAGAAGAAAGCTTGGACATTGCACACAACATGTGGTTGTGCATGTTTCTCTTGAAATTTGTCCCCAGGACAGGTCTGAAGGTAAGGACGGTCTACCGGCTGTAAAATCTCAATGACGCAGCTCTAGTTGGAAAAAGTACTGGTGAATCATACTCAGGAGTAGCAGAAATGGAATCCAATGCATCCCCACTCCGTTACCCTGCATCACCACTCCGTGGAACGATTAGAAAATCATCAGCTGAGTGCGCTCTCTCCATTGTGTCTCCAAACTCATACCCAACCGTCGTGGTACTCCAAACCGAATCAGGATTCTCTCATAAACACAATGTCATGAAATTGGGAACTTCATTTCCTTATTTCGTGCACTATTGGAAACAGAAATGCCCATTTTCAGCCCCTTGTTTATAGACAAAGATGTAAGAAGCTATGCAGACCGAACGGACGATCCGCAGTACTGCAAACGACATCCATCCCACTGCCGCTTGTCCTCAGTATGATCTACCGGTATTTTGGCCAACCAAAGCTGCTTCATTGAGGTTTTTTAGCCGGTTGTCCGTCCTTACCTTCAGACCTGTCCTTGGGACAAATTTCAAGAGAAAAAGGCAAAAAACACATGTTTTATGCAATGTCCAAGCTTTCTTCTTAACCCCCTATGTTGCATTTTTACCCTGGCCTATCCGTTCGTAAGAACCAGCACTCACAAAACATGTCCGGAGAAAGAGGAGAAATCAACTAGCCCGGTATGCAACGTCCGCTGGTGCACCATATGAATTTGGACTACCTGAGGAGGCAACATGGTCCTCCAATCCCTCAAAAGTCATTTAGAGCCCCTGTCACTCAATACCATGACGTGTGACGGCGGTAATGGACACCTATGGAGACAACACTCCTCACCGATTTTCTCGGCCCCCTAATATCCAGCAAGGTTGATTTTTTAAGCAATTCACATTGATTCTATGTGCAATCATAGAAATAAATTTGACTTTGTTATCTCCTCTCCTTCTTGGTGTTGGAATTTTTATTTCCGCTAGTGTACATTGCCTCTAATCTCTAATTATCATCATCATTTTGTCTTTGAGACAGCATTTTTGACTCAATTCACTTTTAAAGCATGACGACTGTCTTCGCACTATTATTTCAATATCTATAGGTGTCCCCTAATTTTTGCAAAAAGGGACGTAACGTCTCACGTTTTCGCTGGCCACTTTAGTATTACTTATCAACAAACCCCATTGTTTTAGAATGAGCAGAGCTGAACTGCTCTGCGTTTTGCTGGATTTTTACAAAAACATTTGGGGAGAATCTTTTCAAAGAAGCATCACTCTCAGTTTCCCAGCTCATTAACTGTATCTTGTATGACCCGCTAGATGGCAGCACCAAAAATTTAGAGGGGAGTGGAGGGAAGCCCCCAACTGGAATTAAAATGGTTGGGATGGGGATAAGAATGGGGAAAAGATGCAGAGGACGGGCGTTTTGGGGGTTCTTCAGTTATTATTGTAATCAATATGCCCAGGGGAAGATAAAAATAAACAGATGGAAATTAAGATTCCCTACTACCAGATAAGTTTATCATACTAACTAATCTAAATCTTACACAAATCAAAGAGTGATATGAAGTACAGTAGAACCTCGATTATCCGCGAGTGCCACTAAAAATTTTTTTAACGATGAGAGCAAATTTTAGAGACATTTTAGATGTAGAACAAAGGTTTCTGCTGTACTGTGCATATTTTAAAAGTTTTGCATATCATGTTTTTTGTACAGTGAAACATAGTTTTTATGCTGAAATATTTATCTTGTTTTCACCTCATTTTTAGTCTTTTTTCGGGTTCCTTGCCACCCAATTCCGCGGATAATCGGGGCTCTACTGTATTAAGGAAATGTCTGTATCTATTCGGCTTTAAAACGTAAGAGCGAAGTTTTTAAAAAATGTTAAGATTAGACATTTATGCTTAAGTTTCTAATGTATCATCAGTTGATCTTTTCTAAATATCTTAAAAATATTATTAAATACAGTTAGATAATGCTACAAGGTGAGGAATACTGGAAAAATACTTATAATACATTGAAAAGTAATTAAGAGTACAAGGTCTCCTCAGTAAAAAAATTATATAAAATTCCAATTAACCAACAATTTATAAGAACAACAATCAAAGACCTTAACTTATAAGTAACACAATTATAAAAAAGTATCATAAAGTTGATATATAAATTCTTTCTCCATCACCATGGCTGCTTTTCTACATCGGCATTTTAAACAACACTCCGAAAGCTCTCGATGTGCTGCATAACTGCTGGCCGAAGTAATTAGTTGCACTTCATGTTTACGCATTAAAAGACACACCGAGAGAGTAAGTGCATTTCCGACTCCTCTCCAAAATGAAACAAAAACGCCCCGCCTTCAAATAATTCGATTCAATAAACTTCTTGAGCCAAAATAAATTCGAAAAAGCACCCAATAAAGCCCCCAGCCCGAACCTTCTCAGTATTCCTATAAAACAACAAACAAAAGCAAACAGCCGATTTTATGCGATGCCAAAACGATACCACTAAAAAAAATACCCGGCCTTTACCGGTAGTACCAAACATTTTAATAAACGTACGTACAAATTTATAAGCTATTAAGCTCCGCCTATTTTAATAATAAATCCACCAATCCGGTCTTCCCTTTCACTAAATATATTGGAAATAGGATGAAGCCAGAGTTTTTTTCCCTTTACCTCCCGAGCGAGGCTTATCAAAAGTAATAAAAAAGGTCGGCGGATGATCATCAGTTGCTAAAACGAGTCAGTGAGTTCCAGGAGCGAAAGAAGAGAAGGAGGAAGATAAAATAAAAATCAAAATAACAACAATAAAAAGCGGACATTTATCTTTGGAGGAAGTAGCATACCATGACAAGCGAAGTTCTTCATCAATGCGAACCTCTAGTTATTGGTTCTAAAAGCTCTGATACTCTTCCAGACATATGTTAGGAATTTGTACTGTCCCTTTTTCTTCATTTTTCTCCCTACCTTATTCGAATGGAACTTTTTTTTTCTTCGTTCCATGGGAAGGGAAAGGCGATACGGGGACTTGTTAAAAAAGAGCGTATTTTGTTTCTTTGTTCATAGCTGCTATGAAAACCCATTTCGCCCAGTGAGTAGGAGAGGAAATACAATAACCTTTTTGCGGGCAGATTCCTCGGGATAGGCTGAGGCGAATTTTTGTTAGGGATATTAGGTCGCCTATTTTTCCCTACCTCGCAGAAAACACTTTTTTTATTCTAACGTTCATTCTCCCGCAATGAATGTTCTTGCTACAATGGAAAACTCCTCATAATTTTTTAAAATCCGGCCAAAAAAACTTATTTTATTTTTTATTAATTTATAAGTTTTAATAAAAGAGTGAAAACTAGGTTATTTGTAAATTTGTTCTGCAGTATGACCTATATGTCTCTAAATAGAAGGAACTCGAAAATAAATTCGAGCTATGGAGTTTTTGAGATATAACAAGGTTTCTCAGTCAAATATAAAACTAATTAGGACTTTATTTCAAGGGAAAAATAATTTTTCGAAATTTAAAGGTTTTTGAGTTAATATTGTTCGAGATAAAAATGATATTGTACTGGTACATTTTCAAAGTGATTATGCACGCTGCAAACGCTCCACACAAATATAATCACTTTTAACAACACTTTTTTTTGTCCTCAAATTAACAACAATTTTGTTGTGTTGTTATGTGGAACACTTAAACACCTCATTGTGTTGTGGTAGTGTCCTGATAATCCTGAATATATTTGAAAAGTGTTATAAATGTGTTTTATCCCAAATATTTTTTAATTAGAGTTATGATGTTATGAAATATGTTTAGAATCTAAAAGTGTTCAACACTTTTACAAGAGTCTTTAATACAATAGAGACTCTTTAGGTTAGAAGTGATTATTATTGTGTTAACTTAGTGTTTGAAAAGTGTCATGTGAATTCGTTTGCAGTGCATAAAGGTAGATGATAAACGCTCTCGTAACAAAAAAATATAAATTAAGGAATATAGTGGTTGAAAAAAACGTTTTGCAATTCAAGGATTTATATCTTTGAATTACCTTTAGTTCCTCCTAAAACGAAAACATAAAAATAAACAAAAAACGTCGAAATTAGATAATATGCTCTCAAATTTCGAAATCTATCCTATAGTACAAAGCTTGATGGAAATAGAACTATTTTGAAACCTGAAACAAATAATGAATATTTTCGTAATTTATTACTTCCAGTATATCAGGTGTCTTTATTTTTGAATTTGAATAGATAGTACATTAAAATGGGTACTAATGATACTGAAAGAATGGTGATGACGATGAAAGTATTTCGATATTTCTAAAGATGTCACGTGGCTAACAGCTAAAAGGCAAAATGGGGGAACACAGCCGTCGAGGGATGGAGCTTATATATTTTACCTTTCCCTACCAATTGATTGTCATAGATCTTGGACTATCCGGTTGCTTAAGATGGGGGAAGAAGGGAAACATTTATTCAGAAACAATCTTATTTCGAGACATAGATTTGCAATATCTTTTCAGCATCATTGAAATTCTAGTTTAATGTGTATAAGACAAGTCAAAAGGGCTTCAGTCAAATAGAACTTTTAATATGGATAAATTGCCTGTATGATGTCATAAAATGTATTGTGGGTTTATATTAGAAGAGTGCAGATATAATTATGACACTGACATTTTAGTAAATTTTTCTATTATCCTTTTTTAGGAGTCGTGTTCTTCAGAAGTTTTCCCTTTAAAAAATATCCCCTTTTAACTGGACCAAATTATATTATTTAAAATAAAAAGAGTAAATATGAAACAAAAAAACGAAACTATTACGAAACGCCGATCCAATTAATTTCATTGAATTTATTGTAAATTTATAGTTATTAAAACCTCTTTCTCGAAAAGTTTTCTACTTTTCCGTTATAGTATATCACGTTAAAAACACCAAGTTGTTTTTTTAGACTCCGAAGATAGGAAATAAAAACGGCACAATCCACCAGATTTGAAATATAGTTATATTAATGAAAACTATTAAAACTTGGCAATATTTGATTACTGGACTTCTAGATCATTTCGATCATTGGAAATGTCGGGGAAAATTTAAAAAAAACATGGAATTATCAGGGGAAAATCAGGGAATTTTAGAAAATATGATAATTATCAGGAAAATTTTGTGAATCCGCCAACAATAAATTCAGTATTTTTCTGATATCCAAGTCTTTAAATATGTGCATTTCCATTCTCTAACAAAATAAAACCTCCAATCCATATAAATTAGTGTAATTGCAAATGTTCACAAAAGGCTTCCTATGTGAAAAAAAGCCTTAAAATAATCTTATTTATATTCTTATCTAAATCTTGTTTATATTATTTCTCCTGTTTTCCGCGATTTTACAGTCATTCTCCCGTTTCCTAGATGATTAAAATGTACTATACTTATAAAATATCAGAGAAAATCCTACCTGATTATCAGGGAAAACCTGGAATTATCAGGGAACTTTGAAATAAATTTTAACCCAAGCACCTCTTTCCTTTTAGTTCAAAGTATAGAGAGATATACGCGCACTGAAATTCTAATTTTTCCTACTCTCTATTTTTTTTAGTAATCGTCCCAAGGTGGACATGCGACTCCAGTCAACCTCCCGTGTGTCCTCTGTGTTCGAGGACGATGCTCCCTTCAGAAATGAGTGAGCACTTCAACTGCGAGGTGGAGAAACTGGACGAACTCATGAGGTGATCATTTCTAGATTGATATATTATTCAAATCAATATGTGTGAACTAGAATATTAACAATGATAACTTGCGGGGCGATAACTTAAATTTTCCTTATTATATTTCAGGAAGAAAGAGTGGTTGAGTCAAGATGAAAGTAATCCAGATCAGGTATGTATTAGTATTACGCTTTTGCTTAAAATACTCCGTCATGTTGTAGATTTAAGAACCAAGACTTAACAATATAAAAATTGGCAAATTTGATAATAGAATATAATAAGTATTTCAGTGGATTGGATTATTTGATCCCGTATAAACGTACCCTTTCAATTTCCGCAGTGTGTTTTTCTGCAGATATTGAAAAAAAACGTAAACAATAGATAAAAAGTTAAGAATTGAAAAAGTAAGGGTGATCTTTCTAATGGCAAATTAAGTTTTTATGAATTAATTTTTTAAGTAGGCCGTGATTATTGTGCTGAATTTCTTTCTATTTGAAACATATCAATAACAAATACCTTTTTCTTGTAGGCTATACTCCGGCATCCACATTTTCATGACACTGAAAAGAAATGTCCAGAGTATAGAAAAGAAGTAAGTACGATGTATTGTAAATTATCATTTTTCAGTTTTTTGCAATTGTGACTCATTTGAGAACTGGAGTAAAACATTTTAGTTATTAGTAATGTCTGTGAAACGATGTATAATTTATTCACAACCAATTTAGATACCTAATTAAACTGACATTTTATTAATTAATCTTATATTCCACCCATCCTATTTTAAATATTCTCTCCTTGTTTGCAGACCTACTTAAGGGTGAGAAACAACAGGATTAGCAGACTGGGAGGTAAGTTCCTTAATTTTTGCTCTTTAGTTTTTTTTGAGTAACTAGGGAGCTACCGCCCCCTGCTCGCTATCGCTCGCCAACCCCCGTAAACTGCTGACGCAGGACCTTTTGGAATTGCTTCGCAATTCCCACAAATTCCAACTCGTTGAACTTAACACACTTTATAAAACAATTAAACAATTTACAGAAAAAACGTCAACTAACTTATTAAAAATACTTCAAATCCCCTCCATGAATAAATCTCCCTTAAAAGTTTGAGTATATATTAACTCGAACTTATCAAAAATTTAAACGAAATGTTTTTAAAAATATTCATCTTAATTATTTTTAATCTATGATTATAAAAATAACTAATTCTAATTATTTATCAATATTCGGACCAAACAAAAAATATTATTTTAAAGTAACTCGATAGTATAATATGCCTAGTGTTTATCATTCATATTTTTTTTAAACCCAGACTTGTTAAACAATACCGTTTAAGCAATTGAAAAAAATAAGAGACAAAACATCACGATGTTTACAATTAATTTCGATAAAATCAGAATAAAAATTATAAATATTGGACAAAAAGTGTGAAATTTTAGTATAAAATGGCGTTCATGTAAGTTTTTAGAATATGTTTTTATCAGTCTTTGAGTGATATTTCATCAAGAAAGTAATTTTTTTAAAAGGTGAAAAAACATGTTTCATCTTAAAATAAAGCGTCAATCGGACGTTGTGATTGGATGCATAATAATTTGATTGACAGTACTTGCTTTATAACTGCGACCTTATCCGTTTTCTAAAAAAATGGAAATATTTTAAAATTGAGAATTTTTTTGAAAAATCGAAGGGCTTACTCGGAAATCCGGAAAGAATCCGGACATTTTGATACCATATATGTGTCATTCGGTTCAGTAATTAAAAAGCCTTTCTCTGGAAACCGTTCACTAAAAACTTTTTTTTAGAATAGAGAGATTATTGAACAGTGTTTTAAATTAAGTAAAAAATCTTCCTCTCTATAGGGTGCAATTCTCGGCAGAAGAGGCCGTACTTCGATGAACACAAAAACCCGTGGAAACTTCACAGGCCAAACCAGCTATGCAGTCCAAAGGTAAAAATACATTTTTTAATTTATACCTTTACTCAAGTTCTTTTTTATAACTTTAAGGTAGTTAAACAACCGAAAGGATAGCCTTATTTCTGAATACGAAATCAGATGAATGGACTTTAAAATAGAGCTATTTGTACCAAATTAAAATACGATACTAAATTGAAAATTTAGTTATTTATTACCAAATTATTAATGTACGTATACAGGGTGTTTCAAAATTGCGTTGCACGGCTTTTATTCGGAACCAACGCCTCCTAGGGTCATGGAAGTAAGGTCTACCCCTAGGTAAGTAAGCCTGGAGAATGCACTGAAATGACTTACAGCGCCCCTAGCGGCGATATTAAAAAGTTAAAAAAATTAATTTAAAAACTAAAAGAGATAGAGCAAAAATCTCAGTGAAAGTATTGTTGCCAACGTCATGAAGAACTCACTGAAAAAATATTCATGAAAATATCTTGAATATTCGCTGAGATATTAGCATGTGAAAATTGCACTTTTTCAAGGGTCAAAAAAGAAAAAGTTCGCATATTTGCAAATTTTTTTGATTTTTTGATTAAATTTTGTGTTCATTCAACTAAAAAAACACAAAACACACAATAACACTGAAAATTTTGCAAATATGTGAACTTTTTCTTTTTTGACCTCTGAAAAAGTGCTATTTTCACATGCTAATATCTCCGCGAATATTCAAGATATTTTGATCAAATTTTTTTCAGTGAGTTCATGACGTTGGCAACAATACTCTCGCTGAGGTTTTTGCTCTATCTCCTTTAGTTTTAAAATTAATTTTTTAAACTTTTTAATTTCGCCGCTAGGGGCGCTGTAAGTCATCCCAATGGGTTCTCCAGGCTCCCTTACCTAGGGGTAGACCTTACTTCCATGACACTAGGAGGCGTTGGTTCTGAATAAAAGCCGTGCAACGCAATTTTGAAACACCCTGTATAGTAGTCTTATGAGTTTATAGTTCGATACGAGTGAAAGAAATTATTTGATAAAGGAGAGACCTTGTGAATTAGTCAATTAGTATAGTAGTCCCTATTTCAAGAGTGCATTTAAAAAACTCATTTTTATGGGATTTTTAAGTTTTTTTATTTACGTTGAGGAAACAAGAATTCTAATAGCAAATTGTCGACGATGAAGTCGAATTTCATTTAAAACCTCATAATAGTCTTTTCAGTTGCACGTAATAATAAGTTGTAATAACAGTTGATTAAAAGTAATTTTTTAAAGAGATGTATTAGTTCGAGAGCTGGCTACATGAAAGTTCAACCGAAAAAACATAGTTCTGAAAATTATATATTTTGAAGGACCCTTCTAGGGAAGTAAAATTCTGTTGGTCAGTCGGTGCAAAACGGTTGCGTTATCGAATGGCAGCTAATTGAAAATCGAATTTTCGGCCTTTTTTCATAAATTGTGAAAGAACAACCAGAAGATGAGATTTTCGAATAAACATATATCTAAATGTTTTGTTACTGAATAAATTGCCTACATTTTAAGCCAAAGTTTATTTGTGAAGTTCAATTAATTGTTTAGGTTTTAGGTATTTAACTTCAAAGTTCTTGAATTTTTCTACCTTTTCTCTTTGTCTAACAATGAAATTTCCTCAAAACGCATTGTTGTAACCGAAAATACTGGAATTTAAAAGTCGAATATTTCAAAAGCTACTTAAGCTCTCAAAGTAAACTTGGGCTTAAAATGTTGGGTATCCATTCAATAAAAAATGTAATTGCATTTATGGTCGAAAATTATACCGTTTGGCTTAAATTAAACCAAGAAAATTGAATAAATGCCCAAATTGAACAAACATACGTTACTCCAAACAATTTAGCAAGCAAACTGTAAAATATTCAATCCTACATTTATTTGCATGTTTTTATTGAATACATGACCTACATTTAAAGCCCAAGTTTACTTAGATCGGTTGAGTAGTTTTTGGAATGTTCTACTTAAAAATTCCAGTTTTTTCGGTTACAACAATGCGTTTTGAGGAGATTTCATAGTTGCACAAAGAGAAAAAGTTGAAAAGTTAAAGAACTTTGAAGTTAACAACTGGCTTACACAAATAAACTTTGGCTTAAAATGTAGACAATTTATTCAGTAACAAAACATTTAGATAGATGTTTATTCGAAAATCTCATCTTTTGGTTGTTCTTTCACAATTAATGAAAAAAGGCCAAAAATTCGATTTTCAATTAGCTGCCATTCGATAACGCAACCGTTTTGCACCGACTGACCAACAGAATTTTACTTCCCTAGAAGGGTGCTTCAAAATATATAATTTTCAGAACTATGTTTTTCCGGTTGAACTTTCATGTAGCCTCTTTCTAAAAGTAAGACATCTGGTTTTTATAGAAGGAACTTCTACTGTAATAATGAATTTAACTAGATAAACCTTTCATTTCTAACACAGGATTTTGTTATAGCAAGAGCACTTGTCTGATGAATCGTCAACACAGTCGGGTCATCAGTCCATGTTAATGTTGGAACTAACAGGTAAGAACCGATTCTATATTCATTTATACAAATCCTTGATTGTTAATTTTGTAAAAAATATTATTTTGCCATTGCCAGTTTTCTCAAGGACATATCCAAGGAAGGGTTTCCATCCTCGAAATTTTGGTGGTTATTTTTGCATAGTTGTTTTTCTAGAGATATTTGGGAAAACCAGAAGGCTATGTATGATCTGAGATGTTCAAAAATATGTTCCTAGGAAACTCTGCTCCTAGAATACTAATTTTTCAGAAAAAAATTTAGATATCACCACCTTAATCTTTTGTTAGATAACATTTATGTAACAATCATGTGGGGGATGCAAACTGTCGTTGAATTTCTTACAGTAAAAAAGCAATCTTCAATACAAAATTGAATAAGTTTTGATACTTTAATAAAGAAAATTTAAGTTATAATTAGTACATAGTTGAGTCACTCAAGTGATTTGTTATTTTGTGCTCTTTTGTTTATGATTTATTTCTCGTTTTACAGATATTGACAGACGTATTTTATACTATGAATGGCTATTGAATAAAAACAAAAATGAAACCCAGGTTACTTCCTAGCATAAAAGAAGTTCATCATACGATGATGAACTTTCATGTAAAACCAAAGAGAAAATAAAGAGTTTTTATTTAATTTCAATAAGTTGATGTTTTTATGTCAAACAGTTAAAGTTTAAGTTATTTTTATTCTTTTGGGAATTGGAGTAGTTAGTGATGATATCTTTCTACTTTGACTTTTCGAAATTTTCCCATATCATTTTAAAGATTGTGATTACAATGAATTGTTCTTTGAACCATTAAAAACAACAACAGAAATTTAATATGTTTAGAAAACTTATTGCTAATCGTTTTCCAGGTATTAATCATTTTCCCCGATAAGTTTTGATATTATAAAGTTATTTTCCCTCTTGATATAAGTTTTTGATAATATTAACTGGATTATTTGTGGGATAAATCATCATTAAAAAACAATATGGTTGTAAACCCCAAAAAATTTCTCAATTTCTCTTGGTTCTCTTTTTTTGGTTAAGTTTCTCTTTATTACCTTTATTTTTCACATTCTCTATCCCCATTCTTTTATTCTTTTCATTTTTTAAAACTTTTCTCCTTTCTTTCCTTTCTCTTTCTAAGGAAACGAATATAAATATAAACAGGGGGGTGGTTTTGGAGACTTTCTGTTGAAAATTTTTCAATTTAAAAGATGCCACCGAAAATGGTTCTAAAACCGCTTAGTTTAAATTTTCCTTCCCGAAAAAATATTGAAAATACATTTATATTAAATAAAAAGCTATTTGTTTTAAATTTTCAGATACTTTTGAGATTAAGGGGCTTCTAAATCACGGGACTCCTAGGTCGGCCTACAAACCTAGCTGTAAATCAGGACACGACTATAGTTTACATACTGTATACAGAATTGTTAAAAAATATCTAAATTGAAGACGTTCAATCTGAAACAAATCATACCAAATAAAATCACTTTGGTAACTTTCTCCTCAAATAAAATTTCAGTTATTCCCATTGAAATAGCTAAATACCATCACCACATTTACCTCCCCTCTGATGAGGTGATGTAACCAGTCTCTCGAATTCCTCTCAACTCCACTCGGTTCTTTCAGAACAAAACCACTGCACATTCGAATACCCTTCCACCCAAACGATTTTCCAACCAACCACCACCACTCTAAAAAGGAGGAGAGGGTCTCGACTCCATCACCGTCGAGTCGAAGTAATGTATTATCCTCATCATCGGCTACTATAATAATAATATCATGTCGAGGTATCTTTTTCATTAAGGAATAATTTCTCGTCATGGCCGAAAAATGCCGTTTGCGCCATTTTTGCCGCTCGGCGGCGCAGAGTGGGGAGACGGAGGGATTCCTGGCTTTTAAAAATTGCGCATCAGCCCTGTAAAAGACAAAGCCCAGCGGAGCGGACGCGGAGGCCCGCCGGAGATATTAAAGGGGGAGGCCCCGGCTTGGCGACCGATGCTCTCTTTTGGCTATATACCGACGGTTTCGATGTCCCTCTTCGAAGTGGATATAATCCAGAGTTCAGAGAGAAAGAAATTTACAGAGAGTGTGTTCAGTTACAGAAATTGAAACTCACTTCCAGAAGTTAAATGTTTGGAAATTAAACCCTAAAAATGGCTTTAACCACAGAGTATAGAGCTTTACAGAGTATTCATCTCCTTAGACGCTAATGGCAACTTTTTTAACAAGGATTTTCCCATAGACCAATTTCGAGCCAAACGATCCGTCTCCTTTATAATATACCACGTCATTCCTGCTAATTCTGTCATTCGCCCACTGAAGCTGTCACTCAAATCCAAATTGGAACTGGAACACCGATGAAATTTAAATACCGCTTGATAGAAGTTCCATATCCAATCAGGAATCACTTTCGCATTTCGCCTTCTCTGATTGGCTGCTAGTGAAATTATTTATAATCTGGGAGTTGGAATTAAATTAAGTACCTTAAGAGAAAAACTACCGTTTGGAATCTCTGTAAGCTCTATATTCTGTGGTTTTAACTTACTTTGATACATCAAGTCCAAATTCGGGGTTGAGGGACGGACCCCTCGCCTTTCCCTCTTATACCCGCCTCTTCAAGAGTTGTTCAAACAAATTTATAGAAAATTACCCTCAAACACGAATCTTTGTTCAGAGATGATTCAAATATTACTTTAGAATGATTTTGATGATTGAAGTAGTGAGTGGAAGAAGGAGGTATGTGATATTTTCGCCAAAAAATTATTTATAGTTATAGATGACCCTCCTACCTTCATCCCAACGTTCTTTCAGAATAAGAACAATTATTTGCACTTCAAAAAATAACTTATATGAAAAAACTTAACATACAAAGGGAACGTACCCATACTACGTGACCCATTTTTTACCATTTTTGACCCCCTCCCCCCCCTTGGTGACCATCCGTAGTATATGCCAAGACACCCCCATCCCCCTCTAGTTTTCACGTAGTAATTCATAAATACGGTTTGCCATCATTTTTTGCAAACAGAAAGTTAAAAAAAATTCATTTTGCTTAATTTGTCTAATTTTAATAATTATTTTGGCTTAATTTGGCAAATTTCAATAATTAATTTGGCTTAAGTTTGTCGTATTGACTAGAGGAAATTGACTACGTGACGAAACCCTAAGCCCCCCCTCTCCCCCCTAGACCGAGCGTGTTATTTTGAAGACCTCCCTCCCTCCTCTGAATGGGTCACGTAGTATGGGTACGTTCCCTAAGTAAAAAAAACCCATAAATGTAGAAAATTATTAATTAACCCCAATTCCCCTTTTTTGTTTAAAAAAACAGTAATAATATAATTTTGAAATATTTAGGATTTAATTCAATAAAAAAGCTACCAACTCAGTTTATTCGACAGAAATGGTTCATTTTGTCTTATGATTTCATTTTTTAAAAATTAGTTTATGAATTATTTTAGCAAGTTACATGGGCCAAAGTTGTGTGCTATAGCTTATAAATATTTTAACACATAATTTTTCCTTCTTTAATTTCTTTACGACTTCATATTGAAAGTGAAAGAAAGAACTTGAGTGAAAGAAAGAGAGGGAACTTGTTTGGTCTTGGAGAGATTGAAGGATAGGGGGAAAAAGGGGGAGAGTGAATAAAATGAAGGCGACAAGTTAAGATTTGAGGGGAGAATGAGAAAAAATAATCTTGCCAAATCAACAATATTCACTAATACAGAGGAAAACCAGAATATTATTTGAAACCGCATTATTTTCATTAACGGATCACTAGTGTGGAAACATGAGTTAAGGGTGGCACTCAGGCACTCTCTTTTCAGGGGTGGCACTCTGGACAGTGACCCCAATTGGACCCAGAAATGTTCTCAAAATGAGTCAAAACTGTACTTTTACAAGCCATATATTTCAAAAAAATTTCTGGGGGAGGACCCCTATACCCCCAAGCGGTACCACAAGGGGATCTCGCGAGGTACTTTTTAGAAAATCCACAACATTTGACATTTTGTGTCAAAATGTAAAGGTGATGGTCTGGAAAAGTGCCCCCCTCCTTCGAGCTATGCTGGATCCGCGCCTGGACTCATATCTTCGAGGGAAACTTTTGCTGTTAATATTAAGATATTTCTATTATGGTCTTATCTAGTTGCTCTCAAAGTGGTTGTGAAAAGATGAGAGGAGTTACGTGAGGAAGTCAAGAGCCCAGGACAGGAAAACTAATTTTTACCCCTTGAGTTATAAGAAATTTTGTAAAAAATATATATTTTATTTCTGGACAAGGCTTATTTAAAAAAACTCGCTTCAAAATAAATATCATTCAAAATTTAATGTTGAGAAAATACTTATACTAGATTCTTGTTGTCATGACATCTACGAAGTGGTGTCTTGATATTCTTAAAATACGATCACTAGGAGTCCTCCTACTAGAGTAGTATCAAAATGTCGGTTTTTGTTCAGTCATCAATCGAATTATAACTACACAAACCTCAAATATAGTATGGTGAAGATGGTATTATTATGAAATCGATGGTGTTCGAAGAAATATCGTTTTTTCGTTCCAAAAGTGGATTTTCTCCTCAAATAAATCAACCAACTCATCAAAATATATACTAAGGATGTTAAAATACTGTTTACTTGTGTTCATCTATGTGTTTTCCTTAAAATTTTATCCACGTATCTCTAAAATGAGATCAGTTTTGTATAAGGAAACATGTTTAATTGCTTGATTTTATCAATATTAAACTTGTAATAGATTACTATTATTGATAAGAAACATAGCATCACATATAAACAGTATAGTCAACATTGGTTAGAGGTAACGCAATGCCTTAAATTTTGGGTTCTTTAGCCTGGGTCCAATCCCAATTCAGGGAAACTTTGGCCCAAAATTGAAAAAATTAAAAAAATATATTTAAAACTTAGCCAAACTTTGAAAGCTGTTTATATTAAAGTTGAACATTTAAAAATAATAAATCCACTGACTTTGTCAAATTTGTTTTATTAACTAACTACTTTTATTTGTTTTTAACGTGAAAAAAACCACTCCCTTTAGACCAAAAAGTTACCCCATTTTACGGTAATTGTTTAGTAGACCAAAAAAGCATCCAAAAGTTATGGCTTACTTTAATGGAACTATAGATCAATATCTAAAACTCAATCCTCTCCAAATATATTTATACTTCTTAGCATCCCTTTGCTCTTGATCCTCTTCCTCTATTCTTGATCACTCCTCTCCTCATCAGAATTCCTTTTCTCTCTTCTCTTGATACTCTTGAGCCTCTTTCTGCTCTTAAGCATTCTTTTACTTCTCTGTACTTTTTTACCATGATTCCCTTTTATTTATACTCATCGTCATGCATGACTTCTAACTAACTCTGATACCTTATCTTTCTTGGCCGCTCCTAATATTTTTAGAAATGCTGTAGCACCTCGTATCTACCCGGACCACTTTCAAGGATATCTCGAAACACCGGTAGTTGGAAATTACTGTACGAAGCACGTTCTTGAACGATGTTTCTTTGACCTATCCACAGTTTTAATTGCTTGCTTATGAAAAATGGATTTAATGAATGAAACTTGCAGTGAACAATGGACCCAAACAAATAAAGATCCTTTACAACCGAAAATCGCGGTGGCTAGGAAATTCTGATTGTACTGATCTACTATTTGTGCGTAAACGTGGCTTGAGGGCTGAAAGATGGACCAAAATATCTTGGAAGGTTTCCGATCCACGTAATAATGAAGGATAGATCCGAAAAAAATAAGCCATAATATAACGGATGTAATGAATGAGCAGGGGTACAGAATATGTCCGAACGCCCAAACGAGGTTTGGGGGAAATTTCAAGCTGGAGTAATTTTTGTCCAATTTATAGAAAGAAAAACTTAAAAATCTTATTGTCAATAGCTGACAAACAAATATGTTGTCTAGTGACTAGGTAAGTTGTCTATAAAAATTATGAATTATGTGAAAATTATTGAATCTTAAAGTTCAATAATTGAACAAACTATGTGTATTTTTTATAATAAAAATTTTGGAGGAAACAAATTTTGTTCTTGGGAAATTTTGGGCCCTAAAACATCTTTTGCACACCTGGTAGTGAGTGAGAAGAAGTGCATTCCTTCCGATAGTCACACCACTCAGAAGTATACTCCGCAAATATAATTGAAATTGTTTCAGATGGATTTTATAATGCATCTGAATTAGGAGTGGTGGAGAGTGTGGTCACCACAAAAGTAATACGAGAGAGAATGTACCGAACAATATAGTTGATTATGAGAGATAGTGTTTAATTGAGAGAGAATGAGGCGGGAGGGAACCTGTTAATTTTTTTATTCCACGGCGCGCGCATGCACGCAAAGTGGATAATTCTAACATCTAAGTCTGCGAACATATCCAAATAACTACATTAAAGTTTTCCATAAGCCTTTCATAGCGTTCACCGGACGTGAGGTCATACACTTTTCTGTCGCAATTTCCCCGAAAACTATAGTTCGTAAAGGCACAATTTTTCGGGCATTTTTAATTTACACATCGCAAAGAGTCAGATTTTAGGCGGACTATACTTCACAGCAACGTTTCCTGAACCCAGTACGTCACTACGAAGGAGAAAGGGAGTGTACACAAAGCCTGTGGGGTTGATGGGAGGAAATTCGATACGCGAATCATGAAAAAAGACACTAGTTTGTTTGTTAGACTTTGTTTGTTAGTGACGTAGTAAGTTCAACTTAAGTTGCTGTCTAGTATGGCATAGTCGAAACTTCTTGTATATTGCTCAACATCGAGGAACTCCGTAGGAAAAAGCGTGGGCGTTGGCGACCGCCAACCTTGGCGCGCTACTGTGACAAGGTACAAATCAAGGCTGCGGCAATATCCCTCCGATTCCTCCCTCCAACATTTATTGCCCCGCGCAACAAAAGGGGCATTCCGTTCCGGGCAGCGGGTCCGTTTTGCCCGAGTAATTTATGGGAATTCGCCAGAAAAGATGCCACTCAAAGTCGTCGGCCCTTTTGAACCGGGGGGGAGAGGAATCAAAGTGAGAAAATTACCGCTCAGGGCCTATTAATGACAGTTCCTTGCGAATTTAATTAGTGAGTAGCAGCAGTACAGTGTCCTGCGGTGGTCGGGAGTGGCAGTGACATTTTTGGGAGTGGAGGAGAGATCTCTCTCTCAAGGGGAGCGAAAAACCTGTTGAAGTGTTTGAGAGGTGTGTGGAGGGACTGTTCTCTTTTTCCTTTTTTTGTGGGGATTTGGGAGAGTTTTCATATGGGGAGTCTAGGCGGTAGAGGTTTCAGTGAAGTGGGTTTTGTTTTGAGAGGATCTTTTGAACTTTGGGAGTTTAGGATCGCAGAATTTTATTAGCTCGTTTAAAGGGAAATCGGTTTACATTGTGTAAGGTACTAGTGAACAAATTTATTTATTGTAATTGTACTAGTAGCTCAAAACTTTTTTTAATAGAGATTGGCATCACTAAGCACGTGCATAAAAGGAAAACTAACAAACAAGAATGGAACAGGGAAGACCAAACATGGAGTTTGTAAATATAAATTGTACATTTACTCAACATTAATAAAACTAATAACTTTATAGTATAACGTGTGGGTCAAATATGCTACACATCGATTATTTCTTTACTTTTTTTAATTATAAAAGAAACTAGTTTTGTACGATTTTGTGGGAGTAGTGACGAGCGCTTCATATTTCATATAGTGAACTTTGAGAATGGAGTTTAAAAAACATTTTTTTTGCATTATCAGCGAGTTCAGGTTTGAATGATTGAATCGTGTTTAATTATGATGCTATCAGGATATTCATATCAGCATTAAACTGTTTTACTTTTAGCGTTAATCTTAATGAGCTTCTGATGCACAAGTTGCTAATTTTATTCGTTATCTTCTGTGAAGTGTATTGAGCTTTGCGTTTTAACTTCTCGGAAGTTAATACTGACTTAGGGGGACTAGAAAATTTGTATAATTTTAAACTCAAAGTGCCCATCCAGTGGCGAATCCAGGATTTTTGTCTGGGGGGGCTGAGTTTTACAAATAACTTAATTGCTACTATGTGCTGTTCAAATTTTAATGTAAACAACCGAAAGGGGGAGGGGGGTTGCCAGTTCCTAAGGTTTTAATTTTGGTGCACTAAATTTCAAAATTGTGTAAAAATGTCAACTCCAAGTAGAAGGGGGGTGTGGAGATTGCCTAAACGTAGTAAAACATCTCCACGAAAAAAAACTAGACCTTTGTAAAACGTAACAAATTTATTTAAAACATAAGATATCAGAAGGTAAAGAGAAGAGTGTACATGATAAAAAGTAAACAATATATAGTGATGTTTTAAGGGACAGTTGAAGTTACATTTATGTTTGACCTATGTGTTCGATTACTATTGCAAATCATACAGAGTTTAAAATATGTTTTCGATTACAGTTCGATTACGGTCCGGAACGCCACATAGGCCCCCTCCGAGTCCGGAGGACGTTACCTCGAAGGTGGCACGACGAATCTGACACGGCGTCCAGATCTGGTGACATAGGGTGTAGTAGGGTCTGGATGGCAAGGGTTTGGTGCACTTTTCGGGTCGTCCATGATGTACGCCGGTTTTAATCGGTCCAATGAAACTGTTGTGGTGTTACCGTTCATCTCGATCTTGAAGAACTTGTCGTTCCTCTGAAGGACTTTGAAAGGCCCTAGGTATGGCTGCTCGAGCGGTCTGCGTACGGCGTCCTTCCTTAGGAATACGTGAGAGGAGGTGAGAAGGGATCTGCTTACAAAGAAATTCTTGAGAGAATGGTCCGTACCCGGAGAAGGTCTCAGCTTCCTCATTCGCTGGCGGAGGATGCCTACATAGTCGTCAGGAGAACTTGTACCCGAGAAGGAGTTCTTAAAAAACTCTCCCGGTAACTTCAAGGTCATACCATAGACCAATTCAGCAGACGAAGCCTGAAGATCGTCTCGAAGACTCGCCCGAATCCCAAGGAGTACTGTAGGTAAAACCTCGCTCCACCTCTCATTAGCATGGCACATGATGGAGGCTTTAATCTGTCGGTGCAGCCGTTCCACGACTCCGTTGCTAGCTGGATGATAGGCAGTCGTACTGGTTTTATGTACTCCGAGGAATCTAGCCAAGGACCTAAAAAGACTACTTTCAAAATTAGTACCTCTGTCAGTGGTTAATGTGTCTGGTACCCCAAAGCGGGATACCCAGTTAGCATAAAAAGCCTCAGCTATCGTTTCTGCTCTCTGGTCGGGAATGGGAATTGCTTCCGGCCAACGGGTAAATCTATCAATAACTGTTAGCAAGTATCTGTAGCCATTAGATGGGGGTAGTGGGCCTACGACATCCATGTGGATGTGGCTGAAACGGGCCTCCGGCAAAGGAAAGGAACCTGTAGGGGCTTTGGTATGCCGTTGAACTTTACTTTTTTGACATGGGATGCAATTACGGGTCCATCTACGACAATCTTTAGCCAGAGATTTCCAAAAGAAACGGTTTTTCATAAGGTTAGTGGTTGCTTTAATTCCAGGATGAGACAGGTTATGAATTGAATTAAAAATTTGACGACGAAAAGAAGATGGAACGTAAGGTCTGACAGAGTTTTCAAACACATGGCAATACAAAGGAGATTGGGAAACAGGGAGTGTTACCTGCTTTAACTCTTGACCGGAATTAGACTCCAGCAATACCTTAAGTTCCTCATCGGATGCTTGTGCCTCCGCCATCTCGTCGTAGTTGATGCTGCTTGGAACATTGATCTCAGAAATACGAGAAAATGCATCCGCCACAACATTTCCTTCACCGGATATATGACGCAAATCTGTTGAAAACTGGCTAATGAACTCCAAATGCCGGAGTTGCCTTGGAGAAACTTTATCACCTTTTTGCGAAAAAGCGTAGGTAATAGGTCGGTGATCGGTGTAGATCGAAAATTCACGACCTTCGAGCATGTACCTAAAAGATGGCGAGCAGCTCTCTGTCGTACGTGCTATACCTGGTTTCGGCAGAGGTCAGTTTCCTTGAAAAGAACCCCAAGGGTTCGACCTTGCCGTTGTGAATCTGCTGCAGGGTAGCACCGACAGCTATCTCGGAGGCATCCGTGACGAGTGCTAGGTTGGCGTCGGGCACAGGGTGTGCCAACAGGGTTGCCTCTGCTAATAGACGCTTGCACGACTCGAAAGCCACTATGGTATCTGCAGACCAGGGAATTTCGCTCTTGTCGCCTTTTTTCTTTCCTTTCACGTACTCATGTAGACAAGCCTGAAAGGTAGCAGCATTTTTAAGAAATCGATGATAAAAGTTCAACATAGCCAGAAATCTACGTAATTGGTCTAACGTTTTTGGTAAAGGAAAATCTAAAAGAGCTTTGACTTTGATTGGCAGAGGAGCTATACCAGCGGATGAAACTTCAAAACCCAAGTACTCGATGGTACTAGCACCAAAAACACATTTGTTAAGGTTAATGACAACACCAAATTTGTTTAAACGCTCAAAAACTTGCTCTAAATCAGTTAAATGAGTTGACTCATCCTCTGAAAAAATGAAAACGTCATCGAGGTACGCGAAGACGCAGTCCAAACCCCTAAGAACTTCATCGATGAAACGTTGGAATGTCTGGGCGGCATTTCGCAGGCCAAAACACATTTTGACATACTCGAATAAACCAATTGGGGTTATTACAGCGGTTTTAGCGATATCCTTGGGATCAACAGGAATTTGATGATACGCTTTAACAAGATCAATTTTTGAAAAAATGGTCTTACCAGCTAAATTGTACGAAAATTCCTGGATATGGGGCAAGGGGTATCTGTCAGGGATGGTCTGCGCGTTGAGACGCCTGAAGTCGCCACAGATCCTCCATTCACCATTCTTCTTAGGGACGAGGTGGATGGGACTAGCGTAGGGGCTCTTTGAGGGGCGAATGATACCTTGTTTTAAAAGACTGGAAAACTCCTCCTTAACTGCATTCAGCTTGGCGGGACAAAGACGTCTTACCTTAGAAAAAACTGGTGGTCCTCTGGTTTCGATGCAATGCGTAACTGAATGGAATGGAGCGTCCACAGGCAAACTGGAATTGAGGAGTTGCGGATATTTAGACAGTAACTCATGATACGGGGATTTTCCAGAAATGAGCGTCAAACCTAAAGAGGATCCAGGACAGACTTTACCAGATGCTTTGAGAGACGTGGTGTGATCCACGAGCTGTCTGTTTTTGACGTCGACTAGTAATCCAAAATTTTCTAGGAAATCCGCACCGATTATTGGCTGAGAAATATCTGCTATCAAAAATTTCCAAAAAAATGTTCTCCGCAAACCAAAATCAAGTTCCAAGAACTTAGTGCCGTAAGTTTTAATCTTGGTTTCGTTTGCTGCATACAAAACCAGATCGCCTTCAGTGCATTTGGAAACCAGGTTTTTTGGCCAACAGCTAACTGCTGCACCAGTGTCGATTAGGAAACGATTGCTCGTTTTCCTATCGCTTACGAACAAGCGGCTGTACCCAGGGCTAACATCTGCCGCCGCAGTAACAGAAGGGCCTAAGAGTTTTCCGGAAAATCACAAGGTTTTACACAATCGCGGGCGTTTTCGCCAAAACGGTTGTGATACCAACAAAAATTAGTTTTGTCCGCAGCACGAGATCTTGAGCCAGATCTTCTACCAGATGATCTCGGCCTACCTCTATACCTACTCCTGGAGGTAAATTCTTTAAACTGAGCCTTTAAATCAGCTATATCCTTCCTTATAGCCTCCAATTCTGAATTGTCCTTTGACACGGCAGAAACAGAAACATTGCATCCGGAGACTTCACTAATTGTGTCTGCGACCTTTGCCAGGCCATCCAACGATTCTCTAGAAGCAGACAAAATTTGCTGTGTGTTTATCGGTAGCCTTTGAAGCCAAATGGACTTTAAACCATCATCACTAAAATTAGAAGAAGCTAAGCTTCTCATTTCCAAAAGTAATTGAGATGGCCTTCTGTCGCCTAGCTGTAGATCCTGAAGAAGGGAACGTATTTTCGAACTCTCAGATTGCGTAAAATTTGACAAAATACGGTTCTTCAAAGTTTTGTACGGTGACTGCGTGGGAGTAACACGTACCAAATCTCTAGCACAAGACAATATTTTAGAGTCTAAGCCAGAAACTACCGAGTGAAATTTAGTAACCTCCGAGGTAATTCCAGCTATAACGAATTGGGACTCAATCTGCCCGAACCACAGTTCAGGATCAGATTCCCAGAACTGTGGAGCTCGAAATGAAACTCTTTGCAAGTCTAAATCCGGCTGTCTCTCAGCTGCTGGCGCGGTTTCTCCAGATGTATTATCAACAGGCCGGGCGTTAGCTCCTTGTTGCTGCTCAGTTTCCTTAGTCATACCTAAGCTAGAAATCAGTTAAAACTGAACAAGATCAAGTAGGAAAAAAGTAGAATGCGAAGAAGCAAAAACCAGTCGAGATAACTTGCCTAAAGAAACAACAGTGTAGACCAGCAGACCCGCTCGAGCAACCAGAAAACCTCAGGAAAAAATCAACTCAAAAAGGCATAAAGATTTAGAAAAAGTTAGCGTAATCCGTAACCAAAAGGGTCACCAATGTGGAGATTGCCTAAACGTAGTAAAACATCTCCACGAAAAAAAACTAGACCTTTGTAAAACGTAACAAATTTATTTAAAACATAAGATATCAGAAGGTAAAGAGAAGAGTGTACATGATAAAAAGTAAACAATATATAGTGATGTTTTAAGGGACAGTTGAAGTTACATTTATGTTTGACCTATGTGTTCGATTACTATTGCAAATCATACAGAGTTTAAAATATGTTTTCGATTACAGTTCGATTACGGTCCGGAACGCCACAGGGGTCTGGGGGTCCTCCCCCAGAAAAATTTTGAAGATTTTCCCCTCAAAACAGTGTTTTAGCTCATTTTGAGGCCTTTTAGATTCCACCCAAAGAGCACCACTCATTGTAATTTTCAAGGAAAAAAGTTTATATGTAGTATTATGAATTGGAAAATTTCTAGGGTGTTTAAGGGTTCCTATTCCAAAAAATGTTTTGAGTTTGGCCCCCGAGACACTTTAGGTTACATCAAAGAGGATCACTCCTTGTAAATTCCTAAAGTTTCTAGAAAAAACCGTACTTATTAGATTCCAAAATTTCGAGGGGGTTTGGGGGTCTTCCCCCAGAAATTTTTTGGAATTTTTACCCTTAAAAGTAGGGTTCTGATTCATTTTGAGACCCTTTGGGTAACACCACCGAATGTCTGCAACGTGTTGAAATTTCTTTTTTGGCTTTATTGCTATTACCAAAACTTGAATGTCTTATTCCTGGGGGGGGGCTGCAGCCCCACAGCCCCCCCCCCTACTGGATTCGCCACTGTGCCCATCTAACGTAATTGTAGAAACAACAAGCTAACTAAACTATAGCTGTTTCAGTTAGGTCGTTGGTGATGAAAGCCTCAATTTTTTTAGCTTCCCCAAACTATGCATTCAATTCAACGTTTTCCCAAATGATAAAAGATTCTGCATCATTCTAGTTCGAAGAAACCATTCATAAAATCTATCCATAAATAAAAAATTTAAGGCTATAAAACATATTCCCTTTTTATTTAAAACTTTTTTTGATACTTACGTATTAACGCCACTGCAGCTACAGATTTGACCTTAAAAATACCTTTAAATCTAATCTAATAATAAAACCTTATAATCTTATCTTATAAATATATATCTTATAATCTTAATTAAAACCGCCAAATCTGTAGCTGCGGTGGCGTTAATGCGTAAGAACCTTTTTTAATTGAAAAACCCTTGATACTACAGTCTTCACAGGGCCCGCAAAATATATCGCCCGAATTCTCTACACCTATTTATAGCCAGCTCTTAAAAAACACTCTCTAATCGAACACCAAAATTAACTACAAACCCATTCGTTCTTCCTAATAGCAGCAACTTTGAAACAGAAAAAAAACGCGAGAGGAGATATAAATTCACGATCAAGTTCATTTCCTTACACACAGCCTAGGTGATTTAATTAAAAGCCGTAACATAAACTCGCACTCCCACCATCAGTCCTTTAAGTTGCGAAATAACACCTCTTAACACCGTCAGAGGTCTCTCGAATTCCTCTCTGGAAGTCGTTAAATTTTGCCCCGATATATATAAAAAAAATCCGGCCCCCACCGAGGAATCTGGCAACGGTTTTATTTTATTTTAACCCTCACTAAGCGACCGAGTAAAAATGATTTCGTAAAATTTAGGGCCTTCTTGTATTGCATACCTTCAGGGTTTTACTTCCGAAGGAGGTACGGTCGCAGTTATATTTTTTTTGTTGTTGTTGTTGCGAGTGGGGTTGAGATGTAGATTCTCCTGGTAACTTAGCGAGCGCCACTTAGCTGAGGAGAAGTTGGTTAAGGGTTGCAATATAGGGGTGATTCTTTTTCGCCAAAAGTGTCTCTGGAAAGGTACTTAAACTCTCACTTCTTTATAAAAAATATTCAAAGGAGGGTATTGAGATTACTCCTCTTGGTAATTTAGAGACTAACTATTGTGTAGTATTATGATCAAGCTCTTTATTGAGTGTGCTCGCTGAAAATTCAATTCTCAATGGTTACCCTTCTTTGAAATATAAAGCTGATAAAAAATGTAAGAAAATTGCGTTTGTTATCCTGTATATCAGAGCAAAGTTGGGAAAGAATGTGAGAAGTAATTCTGAATTATTTTGATAAAGACTAGTAAAGGGGATAAGAACTCCAAGGTTTTAGAAACTTTTTCTTTTCGTAGTTCAATTTAAGCTGACTTTTTTGCAAACTTTTAAGAAATAAAAACAGAATTAAATAAAAGCAGAATTAAAATGTATGAAACCAGAATTTTATTTAGAGGACACCCAGAAGTAACTAACTTTTTTTCTAGATATTTTATTGCTCTCAAAACATTTGTAAGAATAGAAATAAATAAAAGTGTATTAATAGTGCGTTCTCCAAACCGCTAAAAGTTACTTTCGTTTCTTTCCAATTAAACACCATTTGTAACAATGTTTTTTCACATTTTATTAAAGTTCATGGCTTTTTCCTCTAATTAAATTATTATTGATAATTGGATTTTATTTTTCATCAAATACTAATACATTAACGTCAGTAATTAATTCCATCAATTAACATTAATCAGAAAAATGTATTGGAAGCGTTTCTCTCTTTTATTTTCATCTCTCCTCTATATTCTATACTTAATAAAATGTTTAATGAATATCTTATTCTCTTTCTCCCTTTTTCCTCTATCATAATCTTCCTCTAGTAAAGTAACATTTTTGAAACTTTTTTATGTATTATTGAAATACAAAATCATATATCATCACTTACAAGAAAACATAAAAAGTTCCCTTCCAACATTGTTTGTTTAATTAAGTTTGAAAACTTAAAAATACTTCAAAACACTTAAAAAATGTGGAAACGAGTTCGTAGGAACAGAAATTACAGCTTAAGGATGGGACTAAGAGAAGAGTAGGTGTTGGAAGTGAGGATAAAATCAAGAGTAAAACCAATGTCAACTGTGTAAGAAAGAATGGCCAACCCGCGGAACGCTTGCTGCAGTCGATCAGGCGCGGATCCAGCACAGCTCCAAGGGGGGCACTTTTCCAGACCATCACCTTTACCTTTCGACACAAAATGTTAAAATCATGGAGGGTTTCTGAAAAGGGCCACTCAAGATCCCCTTGTGGTACCACTGGGGGTATGTGGATCCTCCCCCAGAAAAATTTTTGAAATTTCATTTTGAGATCCTTTTTGGGTCCAAAGGGTGACACTGTCCAGAGTCTACGCCTGTAGTCGGTGGAGTTAAAACGTGAAGACATTCCCTAAAAGCACAGCTCGTACCATGTTGAGTATACGTAACTGCAACTAGAAGCAAACAAAATTTGGCTATACATGAAAAAATTTGGACGAATCTTGAACAATTGTGTTGCTTGGGATGAAGAATTTGGAAAAATGTTATCAAAGAGGTTTCAGTGCTCAGTCCATCCCCTCTCAATTCAGATATAATTTTTCGGGGGAGTGCCCTTTTTATTAATTTTTTCTCCACTATTCAGACACCGTATAAGTTTCATTTCCTAAATAGTGGAAGTCTTTCCAAAAAGGTTGTCCACCCCTGAGTCAAAACAATGGAAATTTCTAATCCTTAACTTATAACTTTATAATCCACTAAACTTAAATCCCGGACGGATTAACAACACTCCAGAAGACAATATAAAACATCCGCCGGGTCAAAGCATCGCAGCTACTAAATAGGTTGTTCCATCCTCACAACGTGAAGAGGGAGTTAACTCCTTTTATTCCTCCAACTCCCCTCTCAAACGATCCCCTTTTCCCGCGGTGATTAAGCCGAAGAATTCCATATAACGGCTGGCGTAAAAAGCTCGATTACCGGATTTAAATATTTCCTCCCCACTTTATTACATCACTTACAGATAAGGCAATTGGAAAAGAGTGGGATCGCTCTAAACTCTTCTCTCCCCTTTTCAGGTTTCCCTTTCTCTTTTTTTGTTGTTGTTGGTGGGGGTGTTTGCCCCGAAAACGTTTCCATGGAAACGCCGGAAGCCTCGCAAACGATAAAATTGAATTTTTTTTTCTGTTCCAGGTTCTATTTTTTTTCTTCGTTTAGGAATTTATTGTTCCGTTTAGTGTTTAGTTCGAGGGGTTTTTTTCATAAAATTGTTTGACCTTTGAGTGGTGAATCGAAAAATGACGAGGGAGTTTAATTTTAATTTTTAATTGTACGTAAAAATCCCCGTGTAAAGCTTCTGTAATCCACGCGTTCCACCGGGGTTTATAGAAGTGAATAAATAAAAAATTATAATAAAAAATTATGTGTATTATATCTCTTCAAGGCTGATAATAAGGTTCTGAAAACTCGAAATCTTTTATTTAACATTAAAGAAAATATTCAGAAAGTGGAAATCGTGATGTACGTGTCGCGATGCTTGAGACGTTAAAGATAGAGTTGAAAGGCCTGATAACCTCCTCTGAAAAAAATCCCAATGCCACCGACAGGCGTAAACAACAATCTAAATTACATCATGGCATCATTTTATAAAGTGTCTGAGGGATAAAATTGTTTAATAGAATTGTTTCGACGTTATAAAAAGAGATATTTATGGGGGAATTTCTCTTTGCAGTGCAACAACTGGCCCACCGGACTGAATCGAGAACTGAGCCTAGTGCTGAAAACTTTTCAACAGAAACGTATCCTTTGTGATATTTTTAATTAGTTCTTGACTATTAAAAATAATTTTATGACATAAAGAAGTTGTTTTTAAAAGCAGTTAAAAAAGAAATTGAAATATCGTTTAGGTGATTCGAATGTTTTTACAGATTGATGTTTTAAGTAATCGTTTTTGGTTTAAATTTTTTTTTCTTAAAGCATATCTTCCAGAATTGAAATAATGCTCGTAAGCTTTGTGAGCAGCCAACATTTCTTTTGAGTTTAAAAGATTATGTAAAGAAATAGTGTTAATAATATTAATCTCTTAAAAACCAATCAGTGGCGGCTCGGAGGTAAAATTATAAGGGGTGCTGCTCCGGCGGTACCAGGTTATAGCAACGTATTTTAAGCGGTATAATGCCAAATAATATTTCTATTAAACAAAAAAAGGGGAAATCAAATAGAAAAGATGGGAACAAAATAAAATTTCGATTTCACACTTAATAAGCATTCAAAAACTGTCACTTATATTTAACTGATTATTACGAAGATATAATCAAGCGAATATGAACTAAAATCTACATTTCGAATTCAATTTGTTCATTATAAAGAGGAATAAAAAAGTGTCTACAAAAAATAAACATAAATCTTTATTGACTTGCCGAAACATCCGAGAAGATTTTGTTATCTCTGTTGAAAAGAAAAAAAGCTATAAATAAAAAATTAAAACAGTGTTGGAGTGATAAAAGCTAAAAAGCCAATGTGATTTATTAGTATAGTAGAAATCGTATATTTTTCTTCTTCCCTCGGTTTTTTTCACAGCTCTCTCAGGAGAAAAGGCTATCATTCTTTTGGTCAGGGCTGCTGAAAAGCAGCCCCTTTTCTCCAAACAGATTCGCATGCTAAATTCTTGATATTTTGATTTGATATGATAGAGCTAGTGTTTTATACCACGTTTGCTATATTTGCGGGGGCTGATGTACCCGGAAAGAAATATGTTGGCGAGACGGCATTGCAGAGAATAATAAATTGAAAAAGGATTATAAATGACAAAGAATAAAGGGGTTATAAAATATAGATAATTCTTTATTTAATAATAATGATAATTATTAATATTGTAAAGCAAATAAAAATTGGAGTTTCTGGAAATTTTGTTTGGGGGTGCTGCAGCCCCGCAGCCCCTATGGACGAGCCGCCACTGAAACCAATCAAAAATAAAACCATTCTGCATGGATGTACTGGATAAACCAAACATGGACATTTTTTTTATCGTGTCCATGGACAGTTAAATTGCTTCGTGAACCCTTAAAACAGTTACTGCAAGCTCTAATGCATAAACATGGACATAAAGGATCCATTTAGAAACATGCCCCTCTATAGGGAGTATACAGGGTGTCCCATAAATAATGGGTCACACTTCTAGGGGGGATAGTAGACACCTAGACGAGTCAGAATCACATAGGATTTGGGGGTCCCAGACCAAATCCCAGGGAGTTAAAAATGGAGCAACACCCCAAAAAATATTGAAAAATTCAATTTGTAGAAGAACTACTATTGATAAAAATTTAATTATGGTCTCAAAAATTGTGGTTTAATATGATCTTTAAAATTATCTTAAAAGTTTTCAGTTTAAAAATTTTTTATTACAAAAAAAGTTTAAAAACCACAAAAATATGAGGAACTCTGCCAAAACTTTATTTTGTATTTCGAAATCCTTTCTTTTGATTTAATAATATGAAAGATCATAGTCGATAACCCTTAAGTCCAAAGTGTCACGTAAAAACCATCAATATTAAATGCTTGAGAGCCTGTTAAAGCATGGTTTAAGTCAGTTTTTTTGGGTCCGCAAACTGCCGTTTTGGAAACGGCTATAGGAAACCACTTTGCACACCCAAAAAACCAACTTTAACAGGATCTCAAGCGTTCAATATAGATGGTTTTTACGTGAAACTTTGGACTTAAGGGTTTACAACTATGATCTTTCAGATTATAAAATCAAAAGAAAGGATTTCGGAGTACAAAATGAGGTTTTGGCAGAATTTTCACATTTTTTTGTAATTTTTAAACATTTTTCATAATAAAACAAATTTTAAAGTAAAGACTTTTGAGATAATTTTAAAGGTCATATTAAACCACAATTCTTGAGACCATAATTAAATTTTTACCAATAGTAGTTCTTCTACAAATTGAATTTTTCTTTTTGGGGGGGTGTCGCTCCATTTTTAACTCCCTGGGATTTGGTCTGGGACCCCAAATCCTGTGTGATTCTGACTCGTTTAGGTGTCTACTATCCCCCCTAGAAGTGTGACCCATTATTTATGGGACACCCTGTATAATTTATTTGCATCTCAATACAAAACCTTAATATAAAAACGTGCCCCCCCAAATTTTTTTATCACTTAAGCTCTCGTCTTTAAGAAAATTTCCTTAACGTTTATAGTAGAAATATTTCACATTACCAAAGATCATCTCAACCGAATGTAGAAGGCTTTGATGGTAAGAAACTCATGACATTATTTATTTTATGTTGCAATTATAATTTTGCTGAATGCTTGAAATGTAGAATTTTATTTAACGGTCAACAAGCGATACCAATGTTATGCAACTGGGATAAAATAATTTGTTAGTTTAGATATAGAGACTACTAACCATAACGGTGGCGGTATTTCAAAAGGATCAACAAATTTATTCAAAATTAAGGTGCAAAAAAACTAATAGTCCGAAAGCACGCTGCATGTAAATTCAACCAGGGATACCTCTTCTTGGAAAGCATTTTATTTCACAATACCTTCTTAAAAGATAATCTCAACTAATCACGAAACACAAAGTGGTAGTGTCTTTAAAGGGAAAGAAAAAAATCTGAAAAAAAAAATTTAAATTCTTATTTTCTATTTCTCATCGAACGAGAATTTCGACCTTTCACGTATTTGGCCTAAAAGTTGTTTTTACCACAGTACGTGTACACGCCTGTAGAACTGGTTTTTCCTTTCGATTCGTTTGTATGCGGTGAAAACAACTATCCTTCAACAGACCTAATCATGGGTGGGTTTTCGGATCTAATGTTGAACATTGCTTTCTTTTTCATAACACGTTATATTTTTACTTGGGAGAGATACCAATCTTCTTTTTTCTTTAACAGTAAATTATTTTATATTTTAGATCAAAATAAAGCGGACATAGCAGATAGTTCTTGCAACGGCTTCAACAAGTAAGTATATTTCATAAGTAAAGCGATAAGAAGATTCAATTTTCCCTTCAATGGTTCTTACTGACATGGTAGTTAAAAGCTGTAAATAATGAGTTGTTTTTTGTACTTACAGTTTGGAATCCGGTGTATCAAGTTTTCCAGAGTCTCTGCAGAGACAACACGGTGAGAACCGGACAGATGAAAACCCTTGTTCGAGTGTCGAAATCAAATGCCACGTGTGCTCTGTAAGTAAAAATTTAATAAATAATTTTAAATTGCAAATTTCTAAATATTCAGAACTATGACATACTGAGATGCAAAAGAAAGGATTAAGTAACTAATGAACATGGGTGCCATGAAATTAATAGTCTACAAGAGATGACGGTTCAACTGGATTTGGGAATTATTGCTAAAAAATAAGTTATAAAAATTAATTATTTTGAAACTAATTCAAAATTTTTAAAAGAGGGACATCTTCATACATCAGAGTGAGTGTCTGCAAAAAATCTCGATTCTGCTACTAAGAGTTTTCGCTGAACTGAAAAAAAATCAACTTTGACCTTAAAAATACTAAATACCCCAGAATTAATAATCACATCAATTAGCTTTTGGTACAAAAATGTTCTAGAAAGTTTTCAAATATCATACATTTTTATAAAGTAGCTTTTGCATCGTGAGAGGTCAAATAGCTTAAACAAAAAAAATTCTGAAACAGTGGCGGGGTAAAAAAAATTTTATGTAGAGATATTATAGTTTAGGTTGAAAGAAGAATTCTGAATATATAAAGTTTTAGTATTTGTTTTACGAACTTTACGTTATCAAAGATATATTGCAATAATTTTCCATTGCTGTCTCGTATTTTAAAATAAAAATAAGATCATTAGTACGTAGTTACCGACTTAAAGCGGGTTAGCCCATATTGAAAACTGTTCTTCCCAAAAACACTGTAATCCAATCTTATACAAGTAAAAGTTATAATTAGTAGTTTATTCATTGATTTTTTGTTGCAGGAATCTTACAAGAAACCGGTGGTCTCTGTATGCTGTTGGCATGTACATTGTGAAACGTGTTGGTTGAAAGCTTTGGTAAGTTTCAAAAATAATCTTTGCAATGCGTATACTTGCGGGGTACTAAAAAAAGTTTGCGTTTGAACTCTTACATATAGAGTGTTTTCAGGTGACGTCACCATCTGTTATTTTCTTCCTTGCTGTAAGTAAAACAGTCGGTTGCTAAGGCCGTTGCTAGGTGCGGCGGTATATGTTGCTGTCATGTGATTGCAAATGCTCCAATAGAAGCATTCCATGACCAGTTATTTTCTTTTAACTGTTAACTGCTGTAGTTCAAGCAATCTGTTGCTAAGGCCGTTGCTAGGTCCTAGTCATGTGATTGAAAATGCTCTATAGGACTTTCGGTTTGATCAATTTAAAAAAATTGGGGAAAACTAAAAACAATTTTATGGTTTCATAAGAGAATGGGATAGTCTTTCCAGATTCTATTTCTAAACTTCATTTACTAAACATTGATTATCCCTTTTTCATTTGGATTTATTTTAAAAACTAAATGAGGCAAAAGCAATTTAGACATTGTTAAACTATCTTCCAAGAAAGTGCGTGGAAATTACAAAAAAAGTTATTTAAATCGAAGGCAAAGAGTTTTTAAGTACTTGCCTTAAACTGTCAAGCGAGTATTTGACTTAAACAGAACTCCTGTGGATTATAAAGCCACCACAGATTATACGTCTGAGTTTACGGTACATTACGACAAACCTAAAACGAGAAAACCGACTTAGAGCCGTTGCAGCCACTCCTTTCAAAAACTTCAGCCTAACCCCAAATCGCCCCAAATAAACTCCTCTAGAAAGTAAACGCCTCCTAAAACCCACTCTGAAAAACTTCCGCAATCACAAAATTAACATATTCAAACCCCGAAATCATTAGCACAACAAGCCTCAAAGAACTTCAGAAAAAAAAGCGTCGCGCAAAAAAGTCAACCGAGAGAAAAAGTGTCAACATTTTAAAACTTTCCGCTCCAACTCATATGATAAATGACGGTTACGGCTAATGACTAAGCCGGGGGAGAATTTAAATTTCTTCGCGCTTAATCACCCACCCGCTGTCAGTCTTCCAGTAGGCTTTTTCTAGGCCTAATTAATTATTGTAAATTTTAATCAGTTGACAGCTAAAAGACTGGAATAAATGCACTCATTAAAAACGATCTCTTTTTTTTCACGGTGGCTACTTGTTGCTCGAAGAGAGTTAGGGTTGTCGGAAATTTTTTTTCTTCGTGTTTGTTAAATTGATGTGTCTGGAGGGGTGTTTCGCCAGGCTTGAATGGGAAAGGGGAAGTTGTTGCTTTCAAGTGTGAATTGGGTGTGTTTGTGGTAGTGAAGAAAATTTGGTACTGATTGAGGTTTTTCAGTTGATGTCACAGATCCTCGGAACAGAAGTTCAATTAGCACTCAACTACAAGCAAATTTTTTATCTGAAAAGACGATGTTGATGTGTGCTGCACTTCTTTATTTTAATATAAGGGGGGGTTTGCATGCAGCGGTTGGGTGACGCGACTGTTGCGACTCGTCGAAACTTTCCAATAGAGTACCTATAAATTGTAAATGATGACGTAACTACTACGTCTTGGTGCTAAGAACCAACGGCAGGACCCATGGCGTGCGTCTAAACTTTTATGATGGGGCCTCGACAGCGCTCCTCCGGGAATTGATTATCTCCCCCATATCTTTGTGTGGTTAGCCGCCTTTGGGGTTGGAGGGGAACTCTTTTGTTTGCTAATTGATCTTGCCTAACCACACAAAGGGATGGGGGAGATATCCTTATCCACTACCCGATAAGGCTGCAGCTAGAGATCCATGAACTCCATGCTTTTTCCCCTCTTTGATTAATTACAGAAGCGTCTATAAGACACGTAGTGTGACGTGGACCTAAGCAAACCGTAATTAACCCCCGCATAATTGCGTGAGGAAACTGACTGCCCGACCCGCCTTCAGAAATTACTTGTTGTCCATGAACACTTCACCCCTATCGTTAAAATTCTCCTTACGTAATATCAGTAGCAAATTTTCACCCGTGTTAAAATTTTGAAGATACCTCGCCAAATGTAGCAACCAAGCACGCTAACTACAGTAAATGACGGTGTTCACATTGTTTTGAATGAGAATCCTGGAAAGCTTTTTTCCCCCACTCGAGCTCCAGGATTTTTGATTTATGGAGTTTTAAAAGTTAAGTGACCGGAGGAAATATGCAACCATTTTTTTTCGGGGGAGTTTCTTGAAATAAGAATTAACCTTTCCAACACAAAAATCGTGATGAAATTAAGTCTAAATAACTTTTCTCGTTACTTGGGGGAAAACATTTTTACAGAAAAGTCGGAAGCTCAACTCCCACTGCCACAAAAAAAAAGTGGGCATTTACTTTTGCGAAAATACTTTGAGGTGAAAGGGTTAATGTAACAAATAAAGAAAGTGAGCTGAAAGTATTAAATTTTCAAGGGAGTTGGTTTTTTCCCCAAAAAGGTTTTCGTGGAAAATACATCTTAGTTACGGAATTCATGAACTGAATTTTTTTTAAATCTTGTTTTGTTATAATTTAGTATTCGGGTCTGGTTTTATATACATACTTGACTGTTGAAAAGTGTACTGCTATGTTGAAGTCTTATTTCAGTGCATTCTTGAGATACTAGGCGTAGGACTGCGCGTGCAATAAATAGCATGTTTTATGAATGCGAATGCCGTGTTGTGTTTTGCATGTTCAAAATAATGGCATTCTTAGCTGATTCTTTGTCAATCATGCGTGAGATGTAAAACTTTTCTTGGTATCTTTCTTAAGCATAATTTTGTCTACGTGGGTATAATTATTCTGTAGGTAGCTAACTTTTTTTTTGAAGAAACCCTTTTAATGAAAACGTTTGAATACTTTATCAAATTTATCCCGCTCAAATCTTATCATTTTACATTTTTAAATTGCATTTAATGCTTCTTAAAATATATTCTAGAATAAAACTTTTTTATTTTACTGAAAAACCACTCTGTGCTAAAAATAGAGATTGGGAAGACCTAAACACTTTTGTGTTGTGAACTAGGAATATGTTTGAAAAACCCGTCATTTATCAGTGTTGGTGTTAACCAGCAGCTAAAGAAAGGAAAATCAGTGGTTAGCTGACTCAGATTGGAATAGGCTGATTCAGGTGGTAAACCCGGGGGGGCACACTGAAAAACTGGGGGGGTGCAAGCTGTCTCTGATGGCTTTGGAAACAGGATTTTCCCCTATAAAAATGGGATTTTCTCAAGAAGTTGGGGGGCATTGCCCCCATGACCCCCCTTAATTGGGGGGTCATGCTGATTGGGGGAATCCTTCTGGGACTAAGGATCAACAGGCGGATCTTATCGGGCAGTGGATATCTCCCCACTTTTCTGTTCGCTAATTGACCTCACCTAACCACACAAATAGATCGGGGAGATACGCCTGATCCTGCACTCAAGATGACCATACCCTATGAGACGTTGGTTCCAAATAAGAGCCGTGAAACGGACTTTTGAAACACCCAGTTCCAGTTAACACACAGTAAAGTGTTT
Organism: Tetragnatha versicolor; assembly: GCA_024610705.1. Lineage (NCBI taxonomy): Eukaryota > Metazoa > Arthropoda > Arachnida > Araneae > Tetragnathidae > Tetragnatha > Tetragnatha versicolor. Next base: position 57,705,659 of record JANDEH010000004.1, on the reverse strand, counting down.
GTTGGACAAAAAACATTTTTAATGTTATACGTATATGTAAAAATGCTTGCAGTGAGTGTAAACGGGTTAAGTTAATAATAAAGTTATTTCTTTTTTAGGGTAGCAAACGGGTCTGTCCGAAGTGTGATACGATAACTTCGCCAAATGACCTTAGGAAGATTCATCTGTAATTTAATTCTACTAGTAGTACCATAAAAATACATGGCCTTCTGTGTATTTTATATTTGTCATCGTTTATGTAAAAGACGCAGCTTGTGGAGAATTTCTTGTGTACTTTTGAAGAACTTGTAAAAGAGATTGCATCAAAGTCTTTTTAAGTATACGGAGTGGAACAATTTCCAAAGGCATTTACACCAAAGAAAAGAGTTTTTAGGAAAGACCTTGTATGCCCCTAATAAAATTTTGTTGCAAGTATGAAGATAGTAAAACCTATACACTGTTTTGATGAAGTGATATTTATTTATTACAATAGTTCCAAAAAAAGAATTAATATTGCATGAACCTCAAAAAAGGTTTTCTCCAAGGTTTTGTAAACTTTTTTTACGTTTATAAAAAGGATTATTATCAGAATCATCTATAAATACCTAACTTTCATCCGTACGTATTCAGAATCTCAAATACATATTGTCGATTAAATTTATATTGATATTTGTTTAAAATTCTTCCATTCCTTAAAATTTGACTAGCCACTAATTTTAAGTCTACTGAACATCTTTTTATTCCGTTGTTTAGACTTTTTACATCAAAGATAATTATTAATTTTATTTAAGCTGAAATTATTTTCATGAATTTCAAACTACGATATAATTTAGTTACACTATTTCTATCTTAGTAGTTGAAAATCAAACTATTCTAACCACTCTAAGAGAATGAACAGAATTTATGGATGATTCTACATTAATTTTGCAGCATTTTAAAATGATCACCTTTTTCATAAACTTGATTTAATTAAGATTAACTTTTCGTAAAAAATGTGAGTTGAATGTATAAACTGGTTTATTTATAATAAAAAATTGTAAATTGAAGCTGTTGAAAAATGATTACATTGTTAAAAGTACGAATGTTGACGTAAGAGTTAGAAGTTTTTAAGTATAAGCCTACAATTTTATAACCAGAACTTAAAAAATTACTTTATTTAAATCAACTAATGAAGTATATTCTCGATATCCTAAACTTTGTTATCTCGAAAATCCTGTTACCTATAGAAAAATAATTATTTTCCCTGTTGACGTGTTTCTTATGAGTATGACCTTTTTTATAAAGGAGCAACTTGTAATATTTATGTAGTTGCCCTACTACTTTGAGATATCGAGAGTATATTCAATATTATTGCAACAATTAAAATTTTTATTATGATTTGAGAGTCAGGCTGTGAAGTGTATTATATTTGGATTGTAATTAGTGTAACATATCTTGTGTAGATGAAGTATGTAAAAGATAATCAAAATTACTTAAAGAATAAAAAAATCCTTAGCTTAGCGTGTGTCGTCCATTCTTTCTTATTTCTGTTGATCACATTATTAGTAGAAGGATGTAAAAGGAAAATGATTTATTGCATCTACGAAATTCAATAACTACTAATTGCATTGTAAATGCATTTTTATATTTTTTTACTATAAAAATTTTAATCCTCAAAATTTCAAGCTAATTTTTTTATAACCAACACAATTTTACTAAATAGATGTATATGCAAAAGCGAAGTAAGAATATTAATCTTTAATGAAAGAAATTAGCTTGTTTTTCATAGTGTTTTTATTACGTCGCCTGTTCTCTACAGGGTGTCCCATAAATAATGGGTCACACTTCTAGGGGGGATAGTACACACCTAGACGATTCAGAATCACATAGGATTTGGGGGTCCCAGACCAAATCCCAGGGAGTTAAAAATGGAGCGACACCCCAAAAATATTATTGAAAAATTCAATTTGTAGAAGAACTACTATTGGTAAAAATTTAATTATGGTCTCAAAAATTCTGTTTTAATATGATCTTTAAAATTATCTCAAAAGTCTTCACTTTAAAATTTGTTTTATTATGAAAAAAGTTAAAAAACCACAAAAAAATGTGAAAATTCTGCCAAAACCTCATTTTGTATTTCGAAATCCTTTCTTTTGATTTTATAATCTGAAAGATAATAGTTGTAAACCCTTAAGTCCAAAGTTTCACGTAAAGTAAAAACCATCAATATTAAACGCTTGAGGTCTTGTTAAAGTTCGTTTTTTGCGTGCGCTAACTGGTTTCCTATAGCCGTTTCCAAACGGCAGTTTGCGGACGCAAAAAATGAACTTAAACCATGCTTTAACAGGCTCTCAGGCATTTAATATTGATGGTTTTTACGTGACACTTTGGACTTAGGGTTTTCAACAATGATCTTTCATATTATTAAATCAAAAGAAAGGATTTCGAAATACAAAATAAAGTTTTGGCAGAGTTCCTCATATTTTTGTGGTTTTTAAACTTTTTTTGTAATAAAAAAATTTTAAACTGAAAACTTTGAAGATAGTTTTAAAGATCATATTAAACCACAATTTTTGAGACCATAATTAAACTTTTACCAATAGTAGATCTTCTACAAATTGAATTTTTCAATAATTTTTTTGGGGTGTCGCTCCATTTTTAACTCCCTGGGATTTGGTCTGGGCCCCCAAATCCTATGTGATTCTGACTCGTCTAGGTGTCTACTATCCCCCCTAGAAGTGTAACCCAACATTTATGGGACACCCTGTATACAGGCATTTAAGGAAATGCAGCAAATTTTCAATTAATTTAATTTCCTTAAATTTCTCAACAGAAAATCACAAGAATAACCCTGCCTGAATGTTTCCCCGTATTACGTTTTAAACGTATTTTACCTTTAAAAAACGATTTAAAGTAAATATGTTCCCACATAGGTCATACGACTATTTTAACATAACAGCTCATTCTAAATTTTTCGTGTTTCAACCAACCGTAAAATTAGAAAAGGAAAAAAGAGAATCCCCCCTCTACTCAACCTAAAAATGTTTAACATTATTTTCACTATTCTCCTAAAATCAACCAATATCAATTTACTAAAGTATGTAAAATTATAATTTGCAATTTTTTAAGAGTTAATTAATTATAATATAAATGGTATTAAAAGTTTTAATTTCAGATTTTGTACTGTTAACACTGTGCTCCAAAATATTCCATGATGTAATCTAGATTTCCTTTATTTGAAGGACAATTCCCGTATTTTTTAAAATTGGATAAAAAGCAATATTTCTAGTAAAACAAATGGTTTTACTTTCAAAAATCAGCTTTGAAAGTTTCAAAAAAATTTCTTTAATTAGATATTTGAAAATCAAAATAGCTAAATTTGAGTTGCTGTCGAAACAGGTGTGACGTAACTGGGCACAAACTAACATCAATAATTGCCGAAAGGATATACCTTATTGGATGATCGTACTGTTATTCATGCACACTGACGTCACACAACTGTTTGTGACGAAGCAGCAGTTTTCGTGCCTTTTGAAAAAGACAAACTTTGAAATTAAATTTAAAAATAACTAAACATTGGAATTAAAAAAAATTTTGCACCAAAATTGCTTTTTCATCGAGCTCTTTCGAATAAAAAAAGGCGGGAATTGTCCAATTAAGTGATAAGTATTGGTGGTAAAAATCGGTAGTTTTTCATTTTTCTATAAAAAATTTAAACTTTTCAACACACGGGATTATTTTTTATTAATGCAGCCTCAAACAATTATCATTATAAACTAAATATGAACTACTCCTAAACTTCTTTTGAAATTTTTGAAATACGTAAGCAAAAATTCATTATTTTCTTTCAACTTTGAGCTTAAAACGTCACAGATAAAATTACTTCATGTTTGTGAAAACAAATAAAAAATGGGGTTTACCTTAAATAAAATATTCAAATTTAATAGAAGTTTATAGGGGAGTAACTTCTTATTATTTCTTAAGTTCTTCATAATTGAAGCACTGCAATTTAAAAAATAGGTTAAGACCTTCTGTAATAGACGATTCCGTACAAACTATGAAGCCATGTCTGATTGCACCAGAACTTATTAAACTCGAGTCAATTATTCTTTTTTCAGCACAAATTAAAGCAACAAAATCTGACATGTTCAATTTCTCACCTAAACCCCCAACTTTTACATAGTTGTCAGCCCACTTCTTGTTTCTATCCCCCAACAAATTAACCTCGATAAAAAAGAGAAGTTGAAACCCCCTTAATCGAACTGTTCCCCCCCCACGAAGGTCGAAGCTCCGACACCTTCCATCCATACAAATTGACGTTCTAAATTACCCCCTTTTCGGCAGTAGGTTCCCCGAAAGTCAACCAAGCGCTTACTTTCGCGACTTTCGCCTTTAAAAACTCGAAAACTGTAGGGTAATAAAGAATTGAACGCACATCAAACTTCTCCTTTGCCATTCAAGCGATCGCGTGATCTAAGTACCCTGTTTTTTTAATAGATAGAATTATTTTATGATTTCAGTGCAAGTGCGTGAAACACTTTTTTGACGCTAAGTAAACATAATAATGAACAGTTCCGACCAAAGTGTTGAGATTATGTAGCGAATATGTTGTATATATGAGAAAAAGATAGAGTAGTAAAAGTGTTATTAAAGAATTCCAGAGTTAGAAAATATGTTCTTATTAGTGTTTCCATGCAAATTTCGGAGAACACTTTTTTATTATAAATACATTTTTAACATTATTTTTAGAACATATTTCTAACACTTGTAAAAATTATTCAGAACGCTATCACAACACAATAAGGTGTTAAAGTGTTCTACCTGACAACACAACAAAAGTGTTGTTAATTTGAGGACAAAAAAAGTGTTAGCGTATTTAAATATATTGAAAATCAGTGCCCTTAAAAAACATTTAAAGAACGTAAACCACTCTTTGTTTTTAATACACTTTTAAAACATATTCAGAGCACTATCACTACACAATAAGGTGTTAAAGTGTTCTACCTGACAACATAACAAGTGCTGTTAATTTGAAGAGAAAAAGTGTATTTATGTAAGTATATTGCAAATCAGTACCCGAAAAAATAACTTTAAAAAATAACGTAAAACACGCTATATTTGGCAGTTCAGAGTGATTTTAATTCATCCCCCACAGTAAAAAAACTACTAACTCTGCATGATTCTTCACCAATCCTCGGATTTTGAATTACCTTCGACCATTCTTCTGACATAAGGTAGCAATCATCCCATATTTCTACCGTCAATGGGACTCCATCAGTGAGGGAATAAATCATAAATGCCACTCGTAATTTAACCCTGCAATGGTTGTTACAGATGCGAGCTCAAATTATTACCACCTCTACTCCGAGAACGCTTTTTTTTCACTTGCTGCTTTTTGACAGGTGATTAAGGTCTATCCACCTCATTAAAAGTGATTTTAGGTAAAGCTCCGTCAGCAAAAATCATATTTAAGGGAACTTTTCTAATTAGCGCTAAACGCTGACTAAGTGAGTGGTTTTCGATATTTTAGGGAGTTTCTCAGGTTTTAGATCATCTCTTTTTTTCTCTCAAAAACTGGGTTCGGATCGCCTGTCTAACATTCAGCTTCCACATGGACGCGCTAACACTCTATAACGAACCCCCTATCTATTAATCTTTGCTGAAATAATTTATTGTACTTTTGGAAAGGTGGGTTCTTTTTTAATGATCTGACGTGTTTAAACTTTGGTTATTGGCAACGCTTTTCTTGAAAAACTTCAAAGCGGACTTTTAAACTGCGTTTCAGGGCTTTGTAGTGCTTGGTTGGATGTATAATTTATGCATGGTGGTGGATAGGAAAAATTTTGTTTGCTATGTTTTAAAGAAGTATCCAGTAGCTAGTTGTTTTATGAGGACCACAACTATAATCGGATTTTAATGGTATCAAAGACTAGGGAATATCTTGGAGGGGAGACTTCCAATGTTACAAAAAATTTTTACAACGTTAAATACTTTTAATTTTGGAACATATTATGAAATGAAATGGTTTAAAAATTAAAGAAGCCTAAATTATTTAAATTTTTACGATACTTTTTTCTAACAATTTTAGTTTTGAAGTGAATAATTATCATAAAAGTTCATAATACTCTACTGTGCGGTTTATGTAGGCTAAGAAAAGTTAATTTCCCTTATTTTAAATTTTACTCCATTTTTGTTATTTGTGCATGAGAAATCTTATTGTTGCATCAATATTATCCGTGGAAGATACGTCCTCTTTAGCGCACTGTAGCAACCACAAAAAATTATAAAAAATGATTTGATACTTTAAAAAAAGATTTAAAAAAGATTCCCACTTAGTTTACATAATTTTACTATACGTATAAACTCCAAGAAAATGGGAAATATCTCAAAAGACTGTGATCCCTACTCCCTTTCCTACGACTAGCTTTATTATTTGCTGTGAATCACCGACAATCATTGATGATAAAGCCCAACCCATCAGAAGAACAACATCCCCACAAAAAGAAAAATCAATCCTTGGTTATTTAAGATGAAATGACCACAGGAACCGTTTTCCAATCTGACCGAAACGGCTCCCGTTTCAACTCCTCTCCCGTTTCCCGGGAAAAAAAGACCGAAAAAAAAAGGATTACAGCTGACCTCAGCCACGTCTTGCTTTTCCGGCAATACATGACCGGCACGAATATTCTCCGCAAAAGAAGAAAAAACCTGAATAGATGTTTTGAATCTCTCGGACATTGTTGTAATCTGGCTGGCCAAATGGTATTCAAAATCCCAGACGTGCATTTGGGTTTCCGATTTCGCTTGAAGCATGCGAGGGGTGGCTATAAACGTCATACCTAATCTTGCGTGCTTGAGTCCCCCACCCAGGGATAAAAGGGGGTTGAAGGGGATGTGTTTTGAGTGGTGAGGGAGAATTTTCGTATGCATGCGTTTTAAAGTGGAGGCTATTTTGATTCGTTTAGATTTTTCGAAGAAGCACTGAACTGACCAGGAGATCTAGGGCAGTGATGGCGATCTTTTTTTATGGATTGTTTATGAAACATAATTTTGTTTAGTGCAATAAAATGATAAATAGTGTTCAATAACTTTGTGAAGATTTTATAAATTTCAATAAGTGTAAGATATTCCAAAATTAGATAACATTTTTTCAATATGGAAGGGAAATGCACCTTATTCAGATAAAGTAATCATCAGAACTGAAAATAAGGACATCAACTTTAAAAAATTTTTGCGATGGATTTTTTTCCGACTATCATTTTTGATTTGAAGCATTCCTTTCCCCTTCAAACTAATAAAATCTAGAAGAAGTTATAAATTTATGATAAGGAAATAAAAAATACTTAAATTTATAAAACGTCCCCCCTGTTATAAATTCATGAACCGTTATTTTAAATTTTACAGCGTCATATTGGATCTATGAAAATTTTGAATATCTTCTACATAACCCTACCACAAAGAATAGAAACTAAAAACGCAAGAAGTGCAAAAAGTCATCTAACACATATTAAAACATAGTAGAGTCGAGTGGGTAAAATGGTTATAATAGTGGGGTAAAATGGATAAAGGGATTTTAAGATAGGGTGGGTTGGGGTAAAATGGGTCACTTTTAAGGTACTTTCACATTCTAAGTTTTATTTCTTAAAAACTATTACTTCTTAAGGATTTCTTTCAATTGGATTACAATCCTTCAGAACATTTTCATCTAATTTTATCAAATATTTTTTAGTTATAAGTTGGTTAACCTTAGCATTAAAATAATGACGTATTTTACAAAAATGGTAAATCTCATTGCAAAAATATGTCAAAATATATTTATTACTAAATATACATGCAAATAAGAAAAAAGGCAATCGGCTAAGCCGTTTTTATCTGAAAAAAAATTTTTTAAGTTGTACTTTAATGAAATTGTAAAAGTCTGGAGTTAATGAACATTGTTCAAATGTAGCAATTAAAATACTTCATTTGGATAAAAAATGAACTTGTATGACAGTTCAATGTATATTTGAAGGAAATAAGTTAAAAACATTGTTTTTACTTAATACAGAAGGCCTCCTAAATGACCCATTTTACCCCAAGTACAAAATATTGTTATAAAAGATAAAATATTTTATGTTTTTCTAAGCTGATTGGCTTGAAATGTCTCTCGGAGTTTCTTTTATGGAAAAATACTACAAAAGTCTGCTGTAATTTATTACAATATACGTATAAATATTTTGGAAGTTAGTAAACCCTGTTTTTTCGACAACGCCATTTACCGTTCAAATAAAATATTTTTTCAGCTCTTAAATTCATAAATCTAAATTTTTGACAGTCGGAAAATGTTCCCAACAGGTAAAAGATTATAATACAAAAAAATGAGCGAAAATAATTCAATTTAAATTTAACTTATATCGAGTTAATTAAAACTGACCCATTTTACCCCAAGACCCATTTTACCCCGACCCACCCTACTCATAATACTTTTAATATACTCATACATACTTTTGATTGAATCGTCAGTTTGAAGAAGGGAATAAGGCCAAAAAATGACAAATTGACTTTTTGTGCTCAAAACAATCTCCAAGCTTTGCCCTACACATGGGTGAAAAGAGGGGGGAAATAACTAACCCCTATAGGGAGATATCGCCCCTTGAAGTTGTGAAATCGATGTCCATACATCAATGAAAATTCCATTACTTTTTTTCGATTTTCTCAAAACTTGATTTTTGGACTTTTTCCCTTCTTCAAACTGACGATTCAATTAATCATAAAATTTAATGTTTTCATGTTTATATTTTTATTGAAGTTCAAGAAAGATTTGCAGGCCAAAAAATTTTTTTGATAAATATATAAACTGTTAAAACCCTAAATCCATTTTACCCCACCCGACCCTAATCATATTTATCACACAAAAAGTTAAAACGACCAACTAAGCCTTCCGATCTGCCCCAAATAAATTCTACTCAAATCTTTATTTTAAAATGATCCCCTATCCAGCATCTCCGTCCGCTTCCCCATGAAATTTAAATATTCGGCACTTACTGCGTATTCCATCTCCAACCTCTCAAATCCCAAAACAACAACAGCTTACAACGAAAAAAAAACGCAACTAATCAAAAGCTCAAACAAATGATACTTCTTACATCGCCGGGCTTGATTCGCAATCAAACAGCCACTCCCGCCACTTTAAACGATTATTGTTCCTACTGGTATTAATGCGGGAATCCCCATCTCAAGGGAAAACCGTGGGGATTTTTCTTCCCCCTATCACGCACATAATGAGATTTTTCCTTCCCGTGGAGTGGGACTTAAATATGAATCTGCAAAAAGCCGTCAAGTCATTGTCGTGGGGAGATATGAGGCAGGGGATGTGATTTTTTAGGGCCATGTTAAGTGGGTGGGGGATTTTTTTTCTTCTGGATTTTTTCTCCATCCTAAAAGAGGTTTTCTATTACGAGGAAGAGTAGCTGTGCAAAGGTCGCTGAAAAAATAAAGGTAGTTTAAATAAAAAGCCTTTCAAAGAAGTTTGTTTTGAGAACTGACATTAGTGAGTCTGGGGATTTTTTTTCTTGTTCCGGAGAGAAGAACAACAGCCGGACGTCTGTGAGGAAGAAAAAAAAACGGCGTTTTTTGTTCCTTCCCCGTGGAGTCGGCTTTTTGTTTGGGTTTCGTAATTTTGATTAAATCGTTTGCACTTGGAGCGGAACTGGTGGAATGTCGGGTGAAATCTGTTGAGGGATCGCGGAATTGCTCGTTTATTTGTTTCGGAAGTGGAAAGCTCTTATCCTCTTGGAAGTATACCGTGGGCGCGTTCGTATATCCTCAGAAAAATAAGTTCTAACCGGAAAAAATTATGGTCACGTGACCTCAGTTTCATGCGTTAAACTGAGATTATACGAACGACCATAACTTTTTTCTGATAAGTTGCTTTGCGATCCATGTGCTTTTGTTTTGATTTTCGGACAGTCTGATTTCGGAGTTTTCGGAATTAGTCTGATACTACAAAAGATGTTTTAAAATTATGTTAACCAAACCAAATAATTCAAACCTTCTACTAAATAATTATTTTAATCTATTTTAACTAAACCAAAAACAAAGTTCAAAGAGAAATTTTTCAAAAATTAAGGAGCTCAATCATGTTTGAACACGGAAATAGGTAAATTATCCTTCAAATATAGTAAAAGAGAAGATATAAATTAATTTTTGCCAACGCAAGAGGTATTTATTTTAATACGTGTCAAACGAAAGATTAGCCAAAGCGGGGCCTTCGTGTTTAACAATTTCATCGAGGTCCCCCACGATTTTGCAATTTGCACACATGTGTTGATAATTGGAAGCCATTTCATCAAGTTACCGCGCTAATGTTTTCATATCACCACATCACAACAAACCATAACTGAAATAACCGAGAAATTTCTGAGTTTGCTGAGTTACGAACTTTTTTCGGTTACAGGGAATTTAGGAACGGCGAGTTATTCTCATGGAAATAACCAGTTGACTTTACGAACGCTCAACTCGCATAATTCGTTAAACTCGTTAAACGAGTTCGATTTTACGAATGCACCCCGTGTTGTGAGATGTTTTTAACTGCGTTTTGTGTTCAACAGGGATTTAGTTTATCAGGAGCGGTGTTTGAAATAATCTTAGATCCTCTTATATCTAGATTCTAACGAACATCTAATTAAAAAAGTGCTCGCCTTAAATAGCTGTATAAACTTTGGACTGCTCGTTTAGGGTCGGTATAGAGTTTTGCAACGTCGGTTTGCCTGCTAGAAAAAGGTAACACCATAAAGAAACAATTGGGGAGTACTATATGTATGGTTTGCGCGGTTTTTCCCCAACACTCCCGTGCGAGGAGGGCCTTCCTGTGTTGGCTAATTGACTCAGGCATGTCCGGATGTACTTTCGGGCCATAAAACCGTAGTCTAAACCACAGAGAAAAATCCTAACAGAGGGTCCAAAACGATATACTCAAAAGTTGGATGGTTTGGAGGGCGCCACGATGAACTAAATGATTGACAGAGAGATCAAACCTGTGATTGGCTGTCACTCAATCTTCTATTTTCGAAGGAGAAGGAAAAAGTTTTTCTCAAACAATCAGGCTTTTCCGTCCCGCCTCTCGTGACGTTGATGCGATCGCAGCGCCAAAATAGCCCCACACTCATCCAACTTTTCGATTTCCAATAGCGCCTATGGCGACGGACTCTCTGTTCTAGTACTCTGTGGTCTAAACTTGCCCTTAGCCTCGATATTTTATCATATATTCCATATCAGACCTTTTGTTTCGATGGAGGGGAGTGACTAAAAATTATTTCAGGCCCCTGTAAAAATTATCTTGTTTTGATAGGTCTTTTTCCTCCCCCGAATTATACCTCTTGCTTTCTCCCGCCTTTTACCAAAGGAACCAGGGGCAAATACAAAAGAAGTTATGGGATGATATTTTAGCTAGCCTTTTTCCAGATTTCAATAAATATTTCGCCCCTGAGCTAAAATAAATATCTTTATTTTCATGAGAAGATGGTAGTAAGGAAGAACTTATGATGATAAGTTGATAAATACAAACTTTTTTGAAAAGCAATAACATTTCGTCGGTCATTGTTAGCATTTCCAAAACCTTTCTGAATTAGAAAAGTCTTGCTCAAAGAAAAAAAAATTAGAAATAAAGGAGAGATAGAAGGGAAGGGAGATGGTGAGAAAGATATTCTTTCTTTGTCTGGGTCAATTTTTTTTAACGTTTGTGCTGCTTACCATGAACCCAGTGAATGCGCACTTGTTATAAAATCTCCCTCATACGCACACAGCATAAAAATAAAAATACTCCAATTTACTTGACTCAAAGATAATGAATGATTTTCCTCACACAAAACACAAACCCATTCAATAAATGACACCGTCCTTCTTTTTTCCGACAAACCTGTGTCCTGAAATAAAAAATTCCAGACACAATTTTCAGCCCCCCAAAAAGCTGTCACCGACGATTCACATCATACCCCTGAGCGCCTGTAAATATCGTATGGGGGAGGGAGCGACAGATCCAAGTACTTCACTGCACCCTCATGGAAAAACATATTCGTTGAAAATTTACGACACGATCGTAAAGCGTCTGGTTGTCGTTCTTACCTTCTTGTTTGCCCTGATCCAACAACTCGCTGCCTGTGAAGAAGACGGAACTAGAAAATTAGCGGGCTTTAAAAGGTGGAGTTAAGTTGAGCTGTCACGCGGCTAAGATGTGTTAATTTAGGGCGACTTGAGAGTCGTTGGAAAAGAGGGCGGGGCGTCGTAAAATATTTTGGTTGGTTAGTTTATGGTGTGGTACTTGGGGCCTAAAACTGTTGCTTTGTGGATCACAAAAGGCTTTCGTTCAGTCCGCAGATCTATTCGACGATAATTCGATTTCATCGATCTGTTAAGTTTTTAAAACAATTTCTTTCATTAAGTTGACGTATAAACTTTGGAGAAAATGTCTAGCCCTTATTTTTGTAATCATAGGGGAATTCTAATAATACGTAAACATGTTCTTGGTCATTTTTGACCCCTTCCCCTCTTTTAGCAAAAATAACCAATTTGCAGTTTCTGAAAACTAAATGCTTTGAAAATCTAAGTCCCCTATGAAAACTCTTTTTGAAGTAGATTATTACATAACATTAATATTACATTAGTACATTAGTTTATAGGGTATTATACTTAAGTATTCCACCATTGGAAAATGTATTATAGCAAATAACAAAACAAATAAAATGTTAAGTCAAAATTAAAATGTATTGGCATTCTCTTCCCTTAGACTTTTTGATAGGATTTTTCCCTAATCTTTAAACAAACTCTTCTGTTTTGACAAATGATATTTATATTTTCCCAAAACACAGCTTGCAGCTCTATGAAACGACTTAAGCCGTGAAAGGAACCGTTTTTACTACTTCAATTTCATAAAAACAGTTCCAGTTCAAGTGCCGAGAGAAACAGAGACCACTTATCAAATTAAATTATTAATTACAAGGCTATTAATGCTAGCGCAGACTCGACAAGCGGGCAAATCTTGGAAAAGCCACTCGGCCAATTAAAAACCACTCTTGCCGCCATTCCTCCCTTTTTAATAACAAAACGCTCTCACTGGAATTGGAGATTTTTTTCTCCGGTCCCGGCTTTCTTTCCCCTCTCTTGCCACCTTCATTTACAAATTCCCTCATTCGCACGGAATTTTTCGAAGGAATTAGTTCTGCCGCGAATGAGCATCAGATTGGACGGAAGAGAGAAAGCATAAATATAAATCAATTCCCCCCACTAACGAAAGAGCGGTTTTTGAAACTGAAAAATAGCGCTGCCAACGGGAATTGGGAAAAAATGCGTTGACGTTGCAGACGATAATAGGAAAAGATTTAATGATATTAGAGAAGCACACAAACAATTTAATTCTGAGTTGTGTTTGATGGATTGAGAAATAAATGAAATTAAGATTTTGATGCGGAATTTTCTCTTTTTCAGAATGTTGTGGATGGAAACTTACACAGAAAGAAAAATTTTCATTCTGGTCGCAAGTCATAATCTTAATTAGGGCACTTATAGGAGGAACTAATAAAAGTCATTCGAAAAATTGGTGAAAGTTTCGACGGATTGGGAAATTTCCGAGACATGATCATTGTAAGATGATGAAAATTGGTTTTTGATTATTTTGGTTGGGAAATAATTTATCCTAATTGTTTATGCATGCATACGCATATTTCATTTGTTGCAAATTTAAACATTTCGTCCATTGGGGGGTCCTTCCCCTGAAAAATTTTAAAAACGTAGTAGTGTTTTAGCTCATTTTGAGACACTGGGAATTTTCAAGGAAAATTACTATCACAGCTATGATATATTTTTATGGATAGTGAATTTTATATCACGTATTACGAATTAAGGAGTCTTTAAAGCTATTTATATTAAGTGAATATGTTTACAAAAATATCTTGAATTAAATATAGGTGTTATTTAGTTAAAATTGCTTAATTGAAATTATTTTTTAAATATGAATACAGGGTGTTTCAAAAGCCCGTTTCCTTGCTTTTATTTGGAACCAACGTGTCCTAGGGTCACGGAAATAAGGTCTACCCCTAGGTAAGTGACCCTAGAGAATCCATTGAGATGACTTACAGCACCCCTGGCGGCGAAATTAAAAAGTTAAAAAAATTAATTTAAAAACTAAAGGAGATAGAACAAAAACCTCAGTTAGAGTATTGTTGCCAACGTCATTAAAAACTCAATAAAAAAATTTGATCAAAATATCTTGAATATTCGCGGAGATATTAGCATGTGAAAATAGTATTTTTTCTGGGGTCAAAAAATAAAAAGTTCGCATACTTGCAAATTTTTCCGTAGCAACAGTATTGTTTCGAGAGGGGTTTTTGACCTTTAATGAAGTTAATTTAAAATTCTCTGGGTAGCGTGGAAACAATGAGGGTTATTGTTTTTGAGGTGAAAGGTTCTGTAATCTGACACTAAATAGTACTTTGTGACAATAAAATTGGAATGGGGGTCTAGGAGGTCGAATTTGCGTCCAAGAAAAAGTAAGTTTTAGTAATAAAGGTTCAAGTTTCAAAGGGGGGATCTGGGGGTCCTCCCCCATAAAATTTTTGGAAATTTGCCCCTAAGAACATGGTTTTAAACTGTTTTTGGTATACGTGTAAACCCAAATTTGGATATATACATTTTTAGATAGAATCTTGATTTTAATGAGCTTATTATAAAAAAGTGTGAATAGACGAGATTAGTGTGACGTTTTTTGTTTTGTTTGGAAACGTAAATTCAGTCTGTGATTGGTTCCGTGAACTGTACGGACAGTACGGATCCGTATGTAACTAATAACGGATCGAATCAACGTTTCCAAACAAAACAAAAAACGTCATCACTAATCTCGTCTATTAATAAAAAGGTTTAAATAAGAAAGGGGGCCTGGGGGCCCTCCCCAGAAAAATTTTGAAAATTTCACCCTAAAAAACTGGGTTTTAACTTAACTAATTGCAAAGTAAAAGTAAATTACTCGGGACTTACCAAGGGGAGGGCAGCTTAGGGCAGTGGCGGATCCAGGGGGGGGGGCAACAGGCCTTTTGCCCCCCCTTGGGCTCGAGTACCTTTTTAAAAAATTACGGTAAGAAAAGGAAAACACGAAAATTGGACATCCGATTTTCGGACAAGGTATACAAAAACAAGTTAAAACCCTGTTTTATTGGGTCAAATTTTCTGGGGGAGGACCCCCAGACCCCCTTTTGTATCTGGAACTAAATTATTCACAACTTATTTACATTCTGTTTATGAAAATCCTACACGAAAATGTATATACCTGAAATTCGGGTTTTAGGTACGAAAACTAGTTAAAAACCTGTTTTTAGAGTAAATGTTTCTAAAAAATCTTCTGGGAGAGGGCCCCCAGTCACCCTTTGGTACAACAAACTATAAATAAATTACTCACAACTTCTCTTATTCTATACTTCTTTTAGAGGCCAATTATACTTAAAATGTGTTACAAAGTTGCATTAAACCTATTAATATGGGAGGAATAATTTTGGGCCCCTCCTGAAATAAATTTCCATAGTATACGCCACTAAAGGGGAATGTCCACGAGACCAGTTAATCATTTGTTAACCCTGCCCATTGTTGTTTTTTGGTAAACATGATAATGACTAATTTTTTAGAGGCAGGATATATTTGGAGACTCTTTCCTAATAAAAATTTATATACGCCTCTGGAGTGATGAAAAAAGAGAGGGAAGAATATTGGTGACCTGTGGAGCAATCAGCCCCATAAGGTCCGGGCCCACCCTGAAAATCGGGCTTTGGGTAGTTAAACGAGTTAAAACCCTGATTTTTAGGGTCAAATTTCCAAAAAATTTCTTGGGGGAAAACCCCCAGATCCCCTTTTGGATATTAAAAATATACTTTTATTTATTTTTACATTTTTATACTATACATCAAAATGCAAATCTTTCCTATAAATGCATTAAAAAAGTACATAAAACCTATGAAGAAGCTTAGGAATAATTTTAGGTCATTTCCCTCGTTGCAGAAATCTAGCTTTTCGCTGATAATGACTTATTTTTTGGAGCATATTTTGGTTCCTTCAGAAATAAATTTATATTTACGCCACTGCCATCTAGAGCAGTGGCTCATCTTAAGGGTCTCTCTGGAAGGATGGAGCGTTAAAATGCTATCCCCCGATCAATGTTTAAAAATGAGTCAAAAGACTACTTTTTAAGGTAAAATTTCAAACAATTTTCAGGGGGAGGACCCCCAGGCCCCCTTTTTTCCCTGGGACGCCATCAAAGTATTTTCAATAATAGACTCAAAATTTCACAGTTTTTCTTGGGAAGAACCTCCAACCTTCTTAAAATGTGGTTGCCCCCCCCCTTAGGTCCAGGCTGGATCCGCCACTGGCTTAGGGGGGGGGGGCAGCTGCCCCTCCCTGCCCCCCTGGCTACGCCCATGTGCACAAAGGAGTATATTTATTATATTAGTTGAGTTTTAAGAAATACATATAATAATGTAAAGCAGTCTGTTTAATATTAATATTTTTGCTTCATATGTTGAACACCATATTTAATTGCCATGAAGCACAAATAGGGATGTCACGATTCTTTCGACTCCAACCTGGAATCGATTCCTGAGTTTCGATTCCTTCGACTCTAGGTTTCGATTCCATCATTTCGATTCCAACATGGAATCGATTCCAAAGGGGTGGAGTCGGAATCGAAAAAGCACCATCAATATACGTTGCTGATATTCGTTTTTTTGTCGTTTTACATGTATTTAGTTATTCATAATAATAAATTGGCGGACCAACTCCCAAAATTTTATTGATTTAGGGAAGATCTACATCTTATGTGCATTAAAAACTCATATTATTCAAATTCAATTGAAAATAAGATGATAGTTTTATTAGGGTGGTACTTTTCATTTCATATTATTTAATTAAAATGGACTATTTTTTAATAAAAAGTTCGAAGTCTTCCCCCAGAAATTTTTAATTTCTTTTTAAAACTAGTTTTTTTTAACTCTTTGGGGACACTGAAAGGTAACTTTGGTGTTCCCCAAGGTACCTTTCGGCACCCCTAGGGAGGCGCTGGGGCACCCAGGGGTTATTTCGAGGATTAACCTAAAATTTTGATAAAATAAAAAATGTTTCTAGAATTCTTTCATAAATTGGCTAAAAATTTTAAAAAAGCATGAAAACGCGGTAATGTATAAAATTCTGGTTTTAATTATAATATAAGTTTGTATAAAACTGTTATCAATTTTAAAAATATATTAAATACAATTTACAATTTTATTGTTGTACAATTACAAAGTTTTACAAAGCACAATTTTTTTAAAACATGAAATGGTTTCATTTCCTTGTAAAACATGGCAGTATAATCGACATCCTCAAAAGAATCGATTCCGGGTGGAATCGATTCCTTGGAGGATTAGATTCCATGGAATCGATTCCAAGCTTTAGACTCCTAATTCGATTCCGGAATCGATTCCCTCACAAAATTTGACGTCCCTAAGCACAAAATGAGGGGGTATGAGTGATTAATTTCTAAAATAAACATTTTATGACAGTCAAGGGGTACTCCCCCAGAAAAAATTTGCCTATTGAAAATTTGCTTCTTAAATTAGTGTTGCAGCTCATTTTGAGGCCTTTCGGGTTTTTTATAAGTTCCTTGTAAACTACATAATTTTCTAGGTAAAAAGTTATAAATAAACGTCAAAGTTTCGAGGGGGGCCGGGGGCTTTCATACATCTATTTAAATTATTTTTACTTGTTAAAGTATCGGAATCAAAAACGCTTTTACGAAGTGTTTCAAGGTGTCCTTTTGGAATGAGGCCAAGGCAGAAAATTTGAATGTCCTTTCCTTTCGATGGTAGCTTGGTAGATATACCAAAAGTGGAAGCGAAGTCTTGGAGGGGACCGCAAAATTACTGTTGAGATTTTTGAAGATGTTTAGCACATTTCTTTTCCAATGTCGCTTGTTGTAAACGAATACACTTGTTGGACGTACACCAAAATAATTAAACTTACCAAAATCAGCTATCTCGAAGTAACACTGTAGACGTTTTTATAAAGTTCAATTAAAACTTTTAAACAACTCACTTTTTTCATATTTATCTGTTTTAAAACAACTTATATGTAGCAGGTGATTTTTAAAAAATAGTAACAAAACTATGTATTAAATTACGATTTGATTTGTAAAATAATCGCGCCTAGATTTGGGTTGAATTTGGAATTTAATTTACATAGAACACATTCCAAATATTATTTATTAATC
Organism: Tetragnatha versicolor; assembly: GCA_024610705.1. Classification (NCBI taxonomy): domain Eukaryota; kingdom Metazoa; phylum Arthropoda; class Arachnida; order Araneae; family Tetragnathidae; genus Tetragnatha; species Tetragnatha versicolor. The sequence continues at coordinate 57,687,442 of JANDEH010000004.1, read as the reverse complement.
GCGATCTTTTAAACTTTCTTCTAATCAAACCATAAATATTTTAATTAAATTTGGAGGGTAAATAAATTCGTTAGAAGTTATAATACTTTTACTTAATTTTAAATAAATAAATTTTGAATTTAAATAAGTAAACTCCCACAAAATAGTTTATTATTTATTTCAAAATATTTAAAATAATTGGGCTAAAAATAAATTAAAGTTTTTTCGAAGGACATCGAAATAAAATAAAATTTCCCTTGTGGTTCAATATTTAAATTTCTTCTATGTTACTAGATGGCGACACATATGCTACCTTTTTACCCATGATGCAGCGCGGTTTGTTTTGGAACGGTGTGTTGATCGATTGAATTCTCCGATAAACAACCCGATCTAAATCCAAGTTAATTTCAAGTCAAACTTAAATTTTATAGTTTTAAATGTCATAATTCGCTGATTGAACATCCGGACAACCAATTTGCATAGTTATTTCCGATCGATTTCATTTTGATGATAAGTTATGGAATTAAATGAAGAAAGTCCCCGAAAAAGAGGTCGGGTATGTATTAATTTTGTTCAATTTTATTAATTAATCTCAATCTCTTTATTACTTTAAAATAATCATGTATTTTTAATTTAGAAGTGTTTATTGAACAATTTTGAGTGTTATTTTTAGGAATTTATTACTTTTAATGCACGATGCCTTGAGATACAAATTTTGGAACTCCGTTACTTAGTTTTCTGCCAATTTTCTGACGTGCGTTTGTTTTGATACGGAGCGCGCCGCTTTTTTGCCTGTCTTAAATTTTAATGTCATTTTTCCCAACTGATTTGTATGATTATGTTTGAATATTATTTACACAGTGCATATGTGCTGGTTGGTTTTTTAATTTGACACTGTCAAATAAATATTAACAACCTCTATTAGCACCTCTATAAATTAAGTTTAAACGTCAATTATTTATGCCAAATAAAACTATTTTTTAATTTGATAAACATTGCTTAAAAGTTATTTTAAATATAAATAGCAGGTTATATCCATCATGTCATCGCATTTTTATTGTCACTGTTTTTTATCATTCTAAATTTTTACAGCGTTGGAACCGTGATACAGTTTATATAGTAGCTCTAACATATAAAAATAGGAAATTTATATTGTATTGGATTTAGTTTGATATTTTTTGTAGTTTCGCCGAATTTTCAAGAGTCTTGATTAATTTTTGATGTTTGAAATTAATTTCTTTTTATCCATTTTTAATGACACTATGACTAAAGTTATATTTTTAAGATCCTTATTCACTCGTAAATTAGAATGATGCTTATGAGTGTAGATGTAGAATTTTCCATTGATTCGGATATAAATGTAGGTTATTATAAAGTCACAAAAAACTGCGCAAATTATGCGCAATTTTTTAGGTTTAAGCGTGAATTTTTTAGGTTTAATTTAGTTGTCAAGTTCAATTTTGTCCCCCTTTAATACGCGACACTCTTACGTGCCACATCCAGTTTATATTTTTATTACCAAAGGTAGCTGTGATTTTATGAGTGAAATGACATGTCAGCTGACAAGTGCATATGTAAAAATAATTATATGTATGAATAAACCGTATTCTCTTGATATCTCAAATCGTGTTTAATAAAACTTCGTATTGATTCTGATTTTATGCAGTGGTTGAAAAAAAGTGAATATTTTTTATTGTTGGAGGAGTGGAATGGAAGTTTCACCCGTTTTTGCGATAATCTTTCTACTCCCCGGAAGAACAGCTGCTTTCCTGAATGGCTCTATTGGATTTCGGCGTATGAAAAGGGGAGGGGCGAAGGGGCAACCGAAATTCGAACTAGGGGCACCAAAACGAGTTAAAACCGTTTTTTTAAGGTTAAAAAAATTATCTGGGATAGGAACCCCTAACACCCTTTTGTCATTATTCACAATATTTTACTTTAAATTAAATTCATCAAGATGCGTATCCTTCCTAAATATGTTTAAAAGATACCTATTAAGTGTTTGAAAGATAGTTATTTACCCTATAAAATTAGCCCTATTCCCCGGTGCAAAAATCTAGTTTGAAGCCTGATAAATGACTGAGGAAACTCCCCTTTTTGTGCTTCAGAGAAAGAAGCTATCCTTTCACTCAAAGGAGGTGTTCAAATATTACGTAAGCAAAGCGGACTGAAAAGTTAAAAACGTTTTAAATATTTTATTATTGAAAAGACCCCCTAATACGGGCTTATGGGATTATTTTGCCTTTATTACCACCTACCAAGTGTTATCACACAATTTTAAATTGTCAGTTTGAAAAACGGAATAAGTTTAAAAGGTACGAAAAAACCGTTCAATGCAAAAACCGTTCAATAAAAAACAAACAAATTTATTACATGTGTAAAGCTATGAGATATTTTGTTTTTTGAACGGTTTTCGTCTGAACGGTTTTTTCGCGACACCGTTTAAAAATCAAGTTTTAAGAAAATCGGAAAAAAATATAAGTAATGGAATTTTCATTCTATAACCACCAAATTTTTACTGGAAATTCGGGATCCTATTTAAAACACAGATCAATCATCCAAAAAAGTATAAGGATATTAAAAAAAGTTAACAGTGAAATTATACTATTTCTGCTTAGCTCACAGCTCACAGTACAAAAGGGAAAATAGGATTACTATATTAAATAAAATAGAATAGGCAAATCAAATTAAAATTATCAGAAAACTCAGTCTTTCTTTAAAACAGTTTAGTGGATGAAATTTGTTTGGGAAAACGTAAAAACTCTTTTAAATTGAAATCAAAAATTGTTTTATCTTAGTTAACAGCACAAGGAATAAGAAAAAATTCCAGGGGTCCAAATCTGGGGGTAGTTATTTTTCCTTCTTCCCAAATTCGCCATTATTTTACTTATTCCCTTTTCAAACTGGAGATTCTTTTATCAAAATAAGAAAGATAAATCAACCAAGCAAAAATTGATTTTCAGCCTTTGGGGTCCAAGAAGCGAAAAAAAGCTCTATTCACTAGAATAAAGAAGCACAAGTTCAGTTCCAGTTTCAAACCAGAACCACCGGACGATTCCGATGATTCGCACCACAGCGAAAACTCGTCTTCTAATTACAATCAATGGAGGGGTGAAATCCCCCATCTAACCCTTAATTGGACCCCCTCGATTTTCAAAGAGGATCTTTTGGAAGAGGAGGAGGACGATGAGACCGCAGACTGCCCACAAGATTCCGAGGAATCCGTCCTCCAAACGGCGAGGGAATCATCGTCATCTGATGATGGCGATGATTCGACCCGTGCAGCCGAGTGTGATGATGCTTTCATCGTGGTCGAAGGACCTGAGAATTCCGCGGGGATATTGGATGGCAAGAGAATCCGCAGATGTAAGTAAAGTTTCTGTAGTCCTCGTCATAGTAAAGTCTCTAATGTCGAAAAAAAGGGGCTTTGTAAATTTTGTGTATTGAAGTTTTTTGGGTTTACTTATGGTATACAAGAAACCAGGGTTGGCCGGTTTAAACCATTTGGTTTAAACCATTGGTTTAAACCATGGTTTTTTTACCAAAAAAACCACTTGGTTTTTTTGGTTTTTTTAGAAATTATAAAATATTTTCAGGATTTTTTAAAGAAAGTGTTATTAAGTATAATCTTTTGCACAAAATTAAAAGGTCAGATTTATAAAAAAATTGACAGTTTAAGGTGATTAAAAATCAGAAATCTTTTAATTTAATGGTTTTAATTATTGAATTCTCTCTAAACTTAACCTTAAATGCTTAAGTTAAACTTATTATATTTTGCAAGAGATAGTTCATTTATTAATTTCCTTTAAAATGAAGCATTATTTCAAAGAGTAACTAAACATACACAAAAATTATCTGTTTTTCACTGATAAAATATGGCTTGGATTTTAATTAATTAATAAAACCAATTTGTCTTATTTGTCAGTCATTAAAACCAGTTGTTTTTTAGTAAATTAATAAAAACCGTTGATTTCTTTAATGATAAAAACTATAAACCAGTTGGTTTGTTTATAAACAGATAAAAACCAGTTGGGTTTTTTTACTAAATTAATAAAAACCGTTAATTTCCTTAATTGGATTAATTATCTCAATCATTTATCCAATTTCAATTAACATTAGTTGCTTACATTTCCCTTTTATTTATTAAAAAAGTTAAATTTTCTCTTTCTAAAGAAATTTCTTAAGTTCATAAATAATCCATATAATTAATTTGATTATTTTACCATTTAATAATTAATCAAATTAATTATCTTTATCAATTATCCAATTTAAATTAACATTAGTTGTTTACATTTCACTTTTACTTCTCATTTAAAAAATAAAATTTTCTCTTTCTAAAGAAATTTCTTAAGTTCATAAATTAATCCATATATAATTAAGATAAATAATTTGATTATTTCAGCCATTTATCCAAGATAAATTAACACTGATTTTTATTCACTACAATAATATTAGATATTCAAATTGGAATATTTTAGAAACAAAATTATTTTTAAAACAAATTAATTTAATTTTAATTAATTAATTGAAATATACGAGTACAAATCATTTATCAATTATAAACAACCCCTGAAATAAATGTCTCATTTATAACTCAATTTCAAACATCAATGCTAAAATAACTTATTCTGATAAAGAAATTCCAAAAAAACTTGGTTTAAACCAAAAAAACCTGGTTTAAACCAAAAAAACCAAATAAACCCGGTTTTTTTGGTTTTTTAAAAAAAACCCGGTTTTTTGCCAACCCTGCAAGAAACATAAAAAAAAGTTTGGTACCAACTTTTTAATCAACTTTTAAGACTAATTAAGCTAACTTAACAAGGTCAAGTAATAACTTTTAAAGGATAATGAATCTTTTAACATAATGAGCTTATTCATTACCTTAGAAATTTGGAATATGGATGGAATACTGAGTAAATAAACTAGAATAAATATACCAGCTGGGGGAGCTTCTGTCTGCGTGTGCTTCTGAGCCAATCTTGCCTAAAAAAACCATTGAATAACAAACTTTTTTAAATTTTGCTTTAACAAGATCTATCTATCACCATATTATATTAGACTCCTTTCTTGTAGTAGGAGTTTCTTGTAGTTCCTTTAACGCTGAAAAGGTAAACGAAAGGCATCAAATTGTTACTTGGAATTGAAAGTGTTAAAAGTGCCCCAACACTTCCCTTGAAAAACTGGGCTGCTGGGTTGACTTTATTTTTCCTAATAATGTTTCTGGAAAATAACTATGTAGAACATTATGGAAAAAATTTTAAAACATTCCTCAGAAATACCTAGAACTGGTATTTAAAAGGATCGTTATTGAATTTTCACTTTAACGTTATGGTATTTTCCAGGAACATTACTTGGAAAAAATGGGCAACTCAGTTGCCCAGTTTTTCCAAGGAGCGTTTCGGTATTTTTTACAGTGTAACACTTGCCATGGAGCTTTAAACAAATAAGTTTGCTTCAAATTTTGCCGGAAATTTACAAATAAATTTTTCAAACTCCTTTTCTTTTTGGTTCATTTAATCGCACAATTTACAGGTATTAGGAACTCTAAAACAAAAAAACTAATACGATTGGGTAGGAATTTTTTTAGATGGTATAGTTTTACGAAAAAACCGTTCAATAAAATATAAAAAAATTAATTACATGTGTAAAGCTATGAATTTTTTTGTTTTTTGAACGGTTTTTGCACTGAACGGTTTTTTCGCGTCACCAGTTTTATCTTAAGACTTAAGAGTTGACTATTATTTTCTTTTCTGGACCATTAGCAAGTAAGAAGACGAAAGATGCCAATGGTTGCCCCGTTTGCGGCATCACTCTTCGCGAGCCGGATTTAGAGCCTCATTTTGCTCATGAAGTGGATAGACTTTCCAATATACCGAGGTAAAAGTTATTAAATTTTTGTTCCCAAATTTGTGCTGATTCTGTCCCTTGTAACATAGTCTTATATAGCTTTTTTCTGTTTTTAGAAAGTACAAGAAGTTTAGAAACGAAGATGGTATAAATAATGTAAGTTAGTTTAGATTTAATTTTGATCAAACAAAACAAAGTTTGTTATTTTATTTTAATCACTTAACTAAATTGTGTTATGCTAATATTTTGAATTCAAGATAGATAGTTTTCCAGATTACAAGGAAAAAATAGAGAAATTCTTAATATTAAGGGTAAAAAAATTTTTCGTGACCAAAAAAGTTAGTGATAACGTGGTTATGCTGTGTAATCTGTAATCTCCTTTAAAATATTGCTATAGACCAACATTTATTTTACTTATAGAGCTATCGAGAGTGTATCGTACCTCCTATTCCAAAATTCCTTCTTTTTTTTCAGAGTTTTGTACAAGTTAAATGCAACAGGGAAAATCGTGTAAGAGGTAAGGGTTCAATGTAAATGTTTCTAACTAATTATCTTATATCCCTTCTCGTTCTATTTTTTTATGAATGATCTTACGGAGGAAAAATCTCCACCTCCAGCTATCCCTAAAACAGCTGTTGGTTTCATTTCTCTACTAATACAGTAAAGAGTTCCTCAGAAGTTCCGAAATTGAATATAGATTTTCCCGAGAGTGAGTTTAAAATCAGGGAAAACTTTAGGGAAAGTTAGTGCTCTGACATGTCCGATGTAATTTCGAATGCTGATTTGGAAACCCTCGGGTTTTTTTCCGAAAAAGAAAAAAAACTTCGCCAGAGAAAAGTCTCTGGTCTCGTGTTTAAATTAAACAGGTTGCGCGACTGCGTTTCAATAATTTGGTATCTTTCTCCAGAAAAACGGAATTTAAAAATCAAATGAAGCGAGGGAAACATTTCCGCGTAATGAAACTGAAGCTAGCTACCACACTCCTGTCGGAATCGGGAAGTGGATATCGAATTAGAATGTGATACTTTATTTTGCCGACTCTTATGAGCTCTTGGGGGTTCTATTATTGATTCGCCCCCCTCCCTTCATTGGAATATCAGCTGCCGCATTGGTTGCCAGATCTTGAACGGACTACAAATGAAAAAATCTCCATCTGTTTAAAACAATGAAAATTGTTCTGTATATTTGAGTTTCGGCATTGCTGTGTTGTGTTGAGCTAATTTTTCAAAATGCTTAGTTTAGAAATTGTTTTGTTTTTGTGTGAATAAAAGATTCCACTTTAATTTTTTCAAATTTTAAGTCCGGTTGCTAAGTGGTTTAATTGAAAATGCTATTTTCGAAACTCACATGTTCAGTTCATTTCTAAAAGAAATCGGAAAAAAGATGCTGTGGGAACAAAGATTATATGTGAGAGATATAATGGTGCACAGAAAAGCTATTAAATTAGGAAGAGAAATCCATTATATTTCTTAACGTCGTTCCGGTTCCCGTCAGTGAGGCGTTGTCAGTAAACATTTCCGAAGATTAGCTAAATATCGGGGGATACGAAGTAATAGGCATCGCTTTTCTGTGTGGTACAGGTACTATAAAAAAGCCTCTAACTTTCGGATAAGGGGCGAGTGTATATTTCAAAATCTCCTACAAACATGACTACTCCGCTCCGGAATGGGACGATTCGGCGCCGGCCCGTTTCGACACAAAACAAAATTTTTTTCTTCTAATTCATAGAAGGATTATGAAAGAGTTCTAATTACTTTCATTTTATTTTTGGCGCCGAAACGACCGCGCCGAATAGTAATAGACCGACTCCGTTCTGACCTGCTACCAATCCTTTTCTGGCAAATTGAAGTTTCATCTGGGGCAAAAGGATTGCGTTAGCGGTGGATTCTCTTTCGAGATCACTTAATTCTAAATTCGAAAGTTTCAGACGAGCAAGACTTAATTATTTTAGTAAAAAGGGTCAGGGTCTTTTTCTTGTCATAAAAATTACAAAAATTGAATTATGAATAGATGCATCATCCATGTTTTCAGACTTTCATGCAGCTTTCTTATAGTGATAAGGCTATTTTTAGCTTTTGAATTAATTTTTCAATTAGCTTAGTGCCTCATAATTTTCAATTACTTGAGGGAAGGTAATAAGAGTTGAATTAGGGTCATTTCTTCTGGTTTAGTTATATTAAATGTATCAATATAGTACTTAGTTTTTTAAAAATCTGCTTAAAAATACTTTTTACTGATATGTTTTTAAAAAGCAAGGTAAATGCTTAAATTCCAACACCTAGATACTTAAAATTATTTTCATTTTCAGCTTAAATATTATTGTAAGTTTTTTTATTATGAAAAAATCATGTGGTTGTGTTGTTGGTTTTCTTTAAGTATTTTATTCTACTTATGGGTAATTATACCATATTTTTCAAGCATTTCTTGAGTTTAGGGTGAAATACATTTACTTAGCAACAATTGATGGATTTAATTTCTTTCTTTAATGGATGGATTTAATCTTTGTATTCCCAGCAAAGTTTGCCCGTTGTGTTGAATCTGCTCCCAAGAAAGTCCAGTGCCCAATATGCAAAGAGAGAATAACTGGAACTGAGTCAGAAGTCAATGACCATGTTGTATGTTGTGCTGATAATGTAAGTATAACTTTAAAAAAACTGCATTCATTTAAATTGGAATAATTTTACAGTTGTGGAAAAGAACACTGTGTGCCAGCAAAAGACCTTATTAAAACCACCAGCAAAAGACATTTTAAATGTGCAGATTAATAATTAAGTACAACTGTGATGGTTTTGAAACAGATTTTTCATTTTCTATTTTTTTACTTTGTTTTTTCAACTAAGTTTCATATGAAGAGTCAAATTAATAATGCATATATTCCACCACTCTTTAACAACTTTGGTTAGCTTTATTTTATAATAAAATTCTTGCATTTTTGTTCTTTATCTGGAGCAATTCTCCTGCATATAGAACTTTTTGTGCAGTTTTTAATGAACTAATGATATTTTATAGGATACTCAAGTTAATGTTGAGGACGATGATTATGAGAGTAGCTATGAAGAGTTAGAAATTGGAAATGAAACGAGAATTCGAACTGCTAGTCTTGTTCGTGGAGGTTATCGTTGTAAGTTTACAACTGGTTGTCTATCTTGTGAATAATTCTGTATTTAAACTTTCTACTATGCAATCATAATAAATATAAAAGTGTCCAGTCAGAAAGTTATATGATATCTGAGTAACATTTCTTTGTAGAAAGTATCACAGTAGTAGTATTTAATTTTATTTAACAATATTTTTCTTACTTTTAGCACTCTTTGGTCAATCTTGTGTAATAAGGAATGAAGAGGATTCGAACACTGACATTGTGGTAGATGTTGATGATACAAAAGAATTTGGTTCTCCTCAGTATCCTTTTATTTCTATTTTGTTGAAGTTTATATAGCACGTTTTCAGTTGTTTAGGACTCATTAGAGCAAGGGGCAATAACAAATTTTAAGAATTTTCTTAAGAAATGTTGTATTTCAAATTACCCTAGATTATTAAGAACAGTTATTAAACATATACTAAAAACAACTCAAATTTTAAAAAGGGCCTTTTGATCCTTTTTCTAAATGGAGACCCCCCCCACTGTTCCCACAAAATGAAATAATTGTAGAGAGAAGGTTTAAATCTTGAATTTCCTTAAAAAAGCACAATTTAACATCTAATGCATGCATGTAAATTTAGGTGAATAAAGTAAATAGTTGGGGGCTGGAACCTACCACCAAAAAAATTATTTTAAGGCCCTCACAGACATGGAGTGAAAGTGGTTAAAAAATACTTCCAGTAAAAGATACAGAATATTTATTTTGGTTATATGTTATAATTGTGTAAATTATTTATCCAAACAGATTTCATCTAATTATGTTTAAATAACTAAGAAGCCGAATATGGTATTCCCCTTGACTTTTTTTCCTAGATATACTGAGCTTGATGTTATTTCTGATTTTAATCAAGATGACGAAAAAAGGGAACTATTAAGAAGATCTGTGATAAGGTATATTTAACCTTTATTTGACTCGCTTGTAAAATAAAATTTTCTTGTTAAAATTAGTTGTTTTAATTTTTATCGTAGTAATCACATGTTTGGATAATTCATAATTCAGAAATTTCATTCTTTGCTTTCTACAATTATTTAACTATTTTCAGCGATCCTGATGCAAAACCTAATGTGATAGCTGAGAGAAAATGGTCTGATACTCCAGGTAATAATGATTTATTTCTCATAGACTTACCCTAATAATAAAATTAGTTTAATTATACTTTTAGTATCAAATTCAGAGAAGGAAATTAGGATACAGTCCCCCAGATCTAGACCAATATTCTTTATTTATTATTATTAATTTTTTTGTTTGTTTTTACACCCAAAATTTGTTCTCCATTCTTTTCTTTCATATAACTTTGCAGCACCCCTAAGTTTTTCTGTTTTTTTTATGTTTTCTTGCTGTATTGAGAATGTTAAAAATTATTGGCCTAGTAATTTTTAATTGTTATTGTAAGCTGTCAAATTATTATCCAACCCTTAATCTATATCCATTTTTATGTTGAATAATTAGTTGCTGATATCTGGATTTATAAAACATACTATCATACCTTTATTTACTGGAAAGATATTGAAATAATACAATTAAGCAAATAGTTTTAAAAAATGAAAATTCAAGATGATGAAATGAAAAAATGAAATGAATAAAAAATGAAGATTCAAGAAATAGTTGTAAGTGAATGATACTCACAACTATAATTGTAAAGAAATAATAGTTGCGTCATATATATATAATTCTGTATCCCTGTTTTTTAAATAAGGTGTAAAGATATTGCATTGATATTTCAAGTAACTAGCATTATCTCAATACAATTTTAACTAAAATAATTTTGTTTACTTCTAGATGTTGAAGAAGTAATAGAACCAAGGTAACTGTTGTTGTTTTCTTATTTTATCTTTAACATACAAAAACCAAAATTACGAAAAAATTTCAATAATGGAAATGTTTTAAACATATTTTATGAGTATTTTGCCAGTGTAACATTATTCTTTACTATAATTCACAATAAATAAATATTACCTGATCTCATTTTTAAGTTGCTTTGATTTCTTTCTTTTAATAACATATATTTTCTTTCAAGTGTTGCTGTATCTGAATCAGAAGGAACAAAAAATGGTAATTGCCTTTCTTCATGACAATTTATATTTTGCTGCATTAATTTTGATACTCAACAATTGAAAATTTTGTCATTTTTTTATTTCTTCAAAAATATTTTTCTTCAATTAGTATTGTAGTTGATAAGCATTTTGTGATATGTATTAATTGAACATAATTGCTCAATATATTACACACATAAATATAGAGGAATTAAAATATATTTACCTTAAATTAAATTTTATTGAATAAATTTTATGCATACAGTCTCTGGCACCTTTTTACCTATCTTTATTCATTATTTTTATTTAATTACAGATGAACCCTTTCCATTGAGAAATGAACGTGATAAGTCTGAAGATGGGTATGTTAATATAATAAAGCTTTCTTCTACTTAGGTGATTCTCAACTCAAAAAGGTTACTAATTCAATTACAACTTAGGATCATTTATGGAACCCCGTTCTTGATAACTCTTCATTTCTTCCAACTATCCCTTTGCTCTTCAGAATTTTTAGCTCTTCAGCTTCTAATTTTCAACATCCCTGTACACTTCAGGATTTTTTCTCTTGCTCCTCTCTCAGCTGTTTTTTTATGTCATTTTTGACCTTGAATCCTTTCATTCACTTTTATTTGTATCTTTGCTTGTCTGACACCACTTTCAAAAATATCATGGATCACCTGTTGGGAAACAATGTTCTACAACTTGATTTACATTTGCCTTTTTTAAGTAATTATAATCAGCCATGACAGTTCAAATCAATGATCTGTTGTTGCAATTCCATATTATTCTGGAAAAAATAAAATTATGTTTAATACTTAGTGAAGCAGCTTCATTTTATTAGAAAATTTTATAGAGCTGAAGTGTCATATTTTACTTTTACAGAGCTACCTATACATGTTTTTTTTATCTTTAATATTTTTAACCTATCTATTTAAATAATAAAGCTTTTAGAAACCATACAATCTTCATTTGTTTTAAAGACACCTTTCTGTGTAATGTAGTAGTAGATTTATTACTTCTTGTTCCTTTTTTGCCACTTTGTAAACAGAAGCCCATTATAATAAAGGCTTGTCTATGTCTTGTAGTATATCTAATCAGAATTAAGCTAATTTATTTTAAATTTTTTTACAGGAGTGTACATTCCAAAACTCTTATTCATTCTCTAAAACAAAGAATACAGTTCTTGGAAAAGCAGAACAAAAATACTATTACCTGCCTCATTTGCTTAGTAAGTATTAAGAAACTTTGTCTATGGCAGTGTGATCAAAACCATATAAAGTGACTTCTAAGTATTTTTTCTTTACAATGTACTCATTTTCCCATTAATAACAGTTTCAATTTGATAGAACAATGTAGTTGTTTAATGGCTCAAGCAACATTCATTACTTCTTCTAAGTTAAGAAAATTCTTAAGTGCATATGCTATTTGGTGAATTTCAAAGTCAAAATAAATGTTCCACAGGTATAATAATCTTCACTTCCTTAAATAAGTTATATTTAGGTTTTTTTTTCTTTCCTTTCTCTGGTCCTCACCTACCTATATTTAAGTTTGATTGGTCCTTGGGTAGCTAAAAATTTGGACCATATTGGTCTAAAGCAGGCGTACACAACTTTAACTGTGATGTAGGCCAAATTATTCCATCTTCACTTTTTGTTGGCCAAAAAATAGATGAGCCAACCTCTTGTGCCTCAGGGACAATTTAAATTCCCTACTATTTGTTCATGATATTGAAGGAAATTACGATTTATTTATTGAGAGTAAATAATGTAGGTCATACACAATAATAGTCCCACTACCGAGAAAAACTTTTGACATTACAATATTGTGTCGATCGTAATGGAAACTGATTATTCCTCTCAATTTTGGGAGTAATGGTAATTCATGAACTCTGAATAAAAGTTTTGTGCCAAATCTGTGTGGCTATCATTTAGATTTAAACTTCTTTTCAAAGTTTGGCTTTTCTGTTGAAGTCTTTCTTGTGGCAGTCATACTCTACATGTGTTAAAAACTTTTTAAGTATGTAAATCGGAAGTTAAAGGAGACTTTATTCTTGATAACTAACAATTTTCACTCAATAACAGTCCTCACGCAACCTCATGGACCGATTATTTTACAGTATTATGACTACTTCTGTTCAGGCTGCCTAGTAATTGGGCAAGAAAATTTTTACGATGATACTTATAATAGTAACTGCTTCCAATACAATATGCATCAGCCGCCTATTCTAAATGAACAGACTATAGTTTCTTGCAGGGTTGGCCGGTTTAAACCATTTGGTTTAAACCATTGGTTTAAACCATGGTTTTTTTACCATGGTTTTTTTATCAAAAAAACCACTTGGTTTTTTTGGTTTTTTTAGAAATTATAAAATATTTTCAGGATTTTTTAAAGAAAGTGTTATTAAGTATAATCTTTTGCACAAAATTAAAAGGTCAGATTTATAAAAAAATTGACATTTTAAGGTGATTAAAAATCAGAAATCTTTTAATTTAATGGTTTTAATTATTGAATTCTCTCTAAACTTAACCTTAAATGCTTAAGTTAAACTTATTATATTTTGCAAGAGATAGTTCATTTATTAATTTCCTTTAAAATGAAGCATTATTTCAAAGAGTAACTAAACATACACAAAAGTTATCTGTTTTTCACTGATAAAATATGGCTTGGATTTTAATTAATTAATAAAACCAATTGGTCTTATTTGTCAGTCATAAAAACCAGTTGGTTTTTTTAGTAAATTAATAAAAACCGTTGATTTCTTTAATGATAAAAACTAAAAACCAGTTGGTTTGTTTATTAACAGATAAAAACCAGTTGGGTTTTTTTACTAAATTAATAAAAACCGTTAATTTCCTTAATCGGATTAATTATCTCAATCATTATCCAATTTCAATTAACATTAGTTGCTTACATTTCCCCTTTATTTATTAAAAAAGTTAAATTTTCTCTTTCTAAAGAAATTTCTTAAGTTCATAAATAATCCATATAATTAATTTGATTATTTTACCATTTAATAATTAATCAAATTAATTATCTTCATCAATTATCCAATTTCAATTAACATTAGTTGTTTACATTTCACTTTTACTTCTCATTTAAAAAATAAAATTTTCTTTCTAAAGAAATTTCTTAAGTTCATAAATTAATCCATATATAATTAAGATAAATAATTTGATTATTTCAACCATTTATCCAAGATAAATTAACACTGATTTTTATTCACTACAATAATATATTAGATATTCAAATTGGAATATTTTAGAAAAAAAAATTATTTTTAAAACAAATTAATTTAGTTTTAATTAATTAATTGAAATATACAAATCATTTATCAATTATAAACAACCTCTGAAATAAATGTCTCATTTACAACTCAATTTCAAACATCAAGGCTAAAATAACTTATTCTGATAAAAAAAAATTCTAAAAAAACTTGGTTTAAACCAAAAAAACCAAATAAACCCGGTTTTTTTGGTTTTTTTAAAAAAACCCGGTTTTTTGCCAACCCTGGTTTCTTGAATATATACTTTCTCTTCTAGGAACCATACTCAACACCTCTAGTCTCAACAACCTGCTGGCATGTTCATTGTGAAGAATGTTGGCTAAAAAACATGGTAAGCAGTATGCGGCTAAAAATCTGCTTATTGCACACACTTTTGAAATATACTGTTGTTTTGAAAATAATTCTCTTTTATTATTTCTAGGGTGAGAAAAAACTTTGTCCTCAGTGTAACATGATAGTGTGTCCATCAAACTTAAGAAAAATATATTTGTAACACAGAAAAGTTAACTGCATATATAAATGTTGTATGTCTGTAAATATGTATAAAAAATGTAGGTGTATATCAAGATTATATTTTTGAAATAGAAAATGTGCTAAGCACTTAAGTAGTACTTGTTTTGAATTTGTTTCTAAGTCTTTACACACAAATACTGATATCAAGGGATATCATATTTTACCTCTAGAATAGGAGAGATTGGGGCCCCCAACTTTTCTCTGACTCAATTTTATAGTTATGAACTCATATAGGTACTAATAAATGACACTAAAATCTACTCTTCAAAGTTAGATAACTATTCATTAGTTTTCTTTTTTGCAAAAGTACTAACAGGTTTACTTTGAAAAGCATTTAATGAAAATTATATTTATTATTATCTTGGGATTAAAAAACATGCATTTATTAAGAATTAAGAAAGTAAATTTTTTTTCGGTAAACCTTAATTGAACAAGTAATTTAAGTCCTGAGGTTCTCCACACCTCAGGGGTAAAAAATAATTTATTATTATGGAAATAACTAATTTGATAATATTTAAGAAAATCAAATTATAAATTTGTGCCAAAGAGTATAAGGATGTTAAGGCCCCAAGAAAATGTTACTTATGTCTAGATATAAAAATGAAGATATTAGTGAAGAATTTTTAATGTCAAATTTATTTCATTTTTTTTTAAGATTAAAAAACAATTTTTTTTAGTTAAATGTGTTCTCTTTGTGTATCAATGTTTTTTATTTAACTATTGTTAGTGTCCCAAAGGATACTTATATTTTTTTAATTGATGCACATATCAGGGGTGGAAAATCCAAAAATGATTTTTGTATCAGCTTTAGGGCAGTTTTGTATCAAGTCAAAATGCATTTTTGTATCAGCTTTTAGTGGTTTTGTATCAAAGCAAATTTCATTTCCGTATCAGTTTACAGTGAATCTGCATCAGGCTAATCTAATAGTTAAGTTTTATATAATGCAACAGGGTTCATACAAATTTTCAGAAATCAAAATCAAGTAGTATTGCAGGAGTTTTCAAGGAGAGTTTTTTTTTAATTCCAAGAGTACTTTTTTACATACATAACTTTAGAAAGACAATTTTACACAGATTCAAACACACACTGCATTCCTGAATCAGTTTTTAAAACCACTTTAAAAGTCAAAATGTTAACTAAAATCAATTAAAACAAAGGAAATTAGTTAACAGAATCATTATTTAAGTAAAAATTAAATTGCAAAAACGATATTGTCAAAAACTTAGTTAAGTAGAAAAAAGTAAGAAATTATTATTTTTGAAGTTATTTTTAGAATCTTATGAATCAGATCAGATACCTAAAACAGGTAATAATCTAACAAGATTAAAAAAAACACTGTATTATCAACTTATTAAGTTGCTATAAAGCGACCATTCATTAACATTTATAACTTAGAAAATTATCTCAAGTTGAAAATACTAAATAAAATAGAGAAAAAATCATCTTATTAGACTTATCAGGCTGGTCTGACCAAAGTAAATTTGTTTTTTCTGCATCGCCGTTGAAGCTAACTTCAACAGACGTCCGTAAGTCCGTAGGAAAAGCATCCCGTAATAAACGGAACTTTCGAGAAAATTAGCTATTTTCCCGATTTCCGGAACACTAGACGGAACACCGGACTTGTTGACTTCTGACCACGGTAAAGTTGTTTTTTCTACATCGCAATAAAATGACGCAAGAAGAAGCCAACTTGAAGCAGCACCCACGGACGTCCAAGAAAGTCGCGGAAAAACGGAACACTCCGCAAAAAAAAATTCCGAAAATTGCTATTTTTCCGGCTTCCGGAACACCGGACTTGTGGGCTTCTAACCACGGTAAAGTTGTTGTTTCTACATCGCAATAAAATGACGCAAGAAGAAGCCAACTTGAAACAGCACCCGCGGCCGTCCAAGAAAGTCGCGGAAAAACGGAACACTCCGCAAAAAAAAATTTCGAAAATTGCTATTCTTCCGGCTTCCGGAACACCGGACTTGTGGGCTTCTAACCACGGTAAAGTTGTTTTTTCTACATCGCAATAATGACGCAAGAAGAAGCCAACTTGAAACAGCACTCGCGGCCGTCCAAGAACGTCGCGGAAAAACGGAACACTCCGCAAAAAAAAATTCAGAAAAATTGCTATTCTTCCGGCTTCCGGAACACCGGACTTGTGGGCTTCTAACCACGGTAAAGTTGTTTTTTCTACATCGCAATAATGACGCAGTAAGAAGCCAACTTGGATCGGCACCCGCGGCCGTCAACGAAAGTCGCTGGAAGAACGAAACATCCCGGATAAAAAACACACGAAACTTTCGCGAAATATCGCGATTCAGGATGAAAATCAAAGAGTTTTTAAGGAGCACAACCCAAAATCAAATCAACGCATAACGTACTCCGTTACAATCGTCCTATTTCCACCCCGTTTCATAGCGATCCTAGCGGGAAGAGAATCGATCATAGTGGCTGAGGATTGGTTCTTTTTTTATCAGTTGGGTTTTCAGGGTTACTGATTCAGATTGAACGGATTATCGCGTTTTTGGCGCAGTTTGGCGCAAAAATGGGAATTTTGCCATTTTTGGAGCAGATTGGCGCAGGTAACCAATTTCGGCGCAGTTTGGCGCAGTTGGCGCAGATTTTCCACCCCTGACATATATTTAATTGAGTTTAAAAAAATTGAATTGTAGTATATAAAGATTAGAAAAATAATTCATTTAAAAGTATTACAAGGTATCGAGGTACCCCTCTACTATTGTATTTTTCAGACTTTTAAAAAACCTTTCAACAAAATTTCAGACTTTAAATGAAAAAAAATCAGCTTATTAACTGGAATTTTCAACTTAACTGATATTTTTAACTTTTTTCAAAAAAAAACTTTCAATTGAATGTCTTGGTTAATGAGGATTTTTCCTATGGTAAATTTTCATATCTGAGGCAGCTAAATTATTTTATTTTCTTGTAGATTCTTGCAGTATTCAGACTTTTTGCCTATCTCATCCCAGAATTTAAATTCAGGGAAAACAAAATTACTTTGAAGCAAATTTTCTCAAAACAAAGTTTTTCATTTGAATAAATTAGTTCCCTCTTAATATTTCTAAGATAAACATTAAGGTGGGGAATTTTCAAAGTATTTTTTTAACAAGGCCACTCTTCGATTATTAAAATTGAGAGAAATATACCACATTTATATAGTGGCCCAGCCTGAAAAAATTTCAGAGGGGGATATTGGCATTTCTTGGGGTAAATGTAGTCCCTTTCTATATTAAAAAAAGGAAAATTAGATTTTCAGGAGGGTATATACCCTAATTCCCCCCTTCTGGCTATGCCCCTGGCCATATGAGAAGAGAAATTGGAAAGTAGAATATCTGAACCAATCAAGTAATATACTGCCCATGTCATGGCGATTTGGTGGTTCGTACCCAAGCCTTATACATGACACCATCTTTTTAAGCTCTTTGTGATCCACTTAAAAATGGTGAGTTTGTTGCCTAAATAAAGGGAGCAACTTGCTAAAAAGTATGTTTTTTTTTGTTTTAAACGTAACAACCCTGCCCAGGATCGTGCTGGACTGATGAGGTGAAACAAACGAGCTCTGCTTACTAAGATTGCGAAGCAATCTGAAAAGAATTGCGAAGCAGTTCCGAGGGTTGGCGAGCAATAGCAAGCAAAGCCCCCTATTTACACCTTTTAAAGTTTATATCTTAATTGAATTTTTAATCTTTATATCCTTTGGCTTTAAAAACTTGAAATAATAGCCAATCAATATTATCGAGATATAGGCTATTGATTGAATGGACGAAGGTATGCAACAAAAAGCTAGTAGTATCAAGATATTAACCTTCAAGTTCTTTTGTAGGTAGGTATTATTTGTGTTAAAAAAAATTTCCTTTATAACTCACTATCTTTGCTAACAATGCTCAGAGAAAAATTATGTCCCTACATAACCTATTCCCCTGAATGTTGCATAATCCTTCTTACTTTCACCCCTTGTATTATGGCTAATGAAAACTACCTTTAGGTAAAATTAGCATTAGAAATAATTAATGTTCGGCCCTAGTTAACTAGTAGTTCAACTCACGGGGGGGGGGGCGCCTCCCCCCAATAATTGGGAACATAGTTTAAAAAACTGTTTGTAACTTTTGGTGGCAATCGAAAATTTACTGAATATGTGTTTCTTCAACTTCTGATCATAAAGGATGGTGCCAATATACAATGGCACCTAATTTAAGAGGCGTATACAAGAGGGGGACGGACACCTCATTTTTAGAACAAGATTTCATTTAGAGTAGGTTGAAGCAAGTGAGAGAATGGGAAAGTATTATTCCAGCGAAAAATTCTGTTTCCAGCTAAAAATAATAATTTAATGAGACCCCTAAAAAATCCAATTTCAGCACTGGTTAATGCATAAAAAGTTTGATTTTGAATTTGTAATAGTATAACACTTAAAATGAGTTTAAATCTGTATTTATAAGGTCAAATTTCTAAAATTTTTATGGGGGAGGACCCCCAGACCCCCCATTTCACTGAAACGTTCAAACTGTTTATAAAACATTAATTGAGACAGAAGTTAATTAGTTGATTCAAAACCACCTTAAAATTGTTAAACAAGGGTGAAACCTATTATTTTTGGGGTAATTAACCAGTAGTTTGTATAAAAATTTTTGGGGAGGAATTCCGAATCCTTGAGGCGTCCCCCCCCAATGTTCAGGAGTCACCGACGCCAATGGTTCAACTACTTTTGGTTTAGAGTAGTTGAACTAGTAGTTTAACTACTTTTTTCACCAACTACTTCAAAAAATATTGAAAGATCAAAATTTTAAAAAATATGTTACATTTACTAACAATGCCATTTTGTGGCAACCTTGAAATATATTTCATCCCAGCAATTGCATATAAAGGCAACCCTTTTTTGAAATCCTCTCTAGATATTAGGGAGTTCAGGGTTTTCTACTGGAAATTCCAGCACTTTGAAAAGCGATTTTAGGCTAGGTTTAAGAGGATTCTAGATTTTTTTCCTGCATTAAAAATTAGTAAGGCAATACTTAAAGTTAACGGCCCAATTTTGTGCTTAAAATGTTGTTCAGGCTAAGGGGGTTTAGAACCCTTAACCCCCCTTATATACGACACTGTACTGACTAATTTAAATACAACTTAGAAAACTTAAGACACCAAAAACCTGTATACCTATAAAAATTGGCGAATATTTAGCTATGATATTTTTGCTATAGGTAAGAAAAAGTAATGGAAAATTTGGGGAAAAATATCTTATGAAATTAAATAGACTAGTTAACTACTTTGGGAAATAATCAACTACTAGTTACTACTTTCAAGAAAAAGTAGTTAACTAGTAGTTGCAACTACTTTAGCCCAGACTAGTTGGTAGTTAACTACATTTTGACAAGTAGTTGCCAAAAACTAGAAATAATGCTTTAAATTTTAAAGAGTAATCTTCTATTTTCTAATGAATGATGCAATTGAGATCCTATAAATGCCGTTAACCATATTATTTATCAGTCCTGAATGGTAATTAATGCAAGAAATTTTGACCTGAAGTACTTACCTAAACATGTGAAATGCTTGTCTTCATAAACGAATATTTTATGTTAGGCACATCATGACAAAATTTAATTTTGAAATTCGTAACATACTTGTATAAAATTAAAACTTTTCCTGCCTGAAATGGACAGTTAAGAGATATGAAAATCAGATTACTGGTTATGTTATTGTTTCATCCTAAGAGAAGTGGATTTTTTCATCCTGAAAAGTTTGGAAAATAGATTATGTCATGATGGCCTATAGGCAAAGAAATGCTTTCCAATTTAAAGCAGAATTGTTACAGGTAAAGGTTTTCAGTAAAATTATTAAGGGAAATGTTGATTATTATTTATTGACGTCTTCCTAAAGTACATTACATAGCAACAAAAACTATCTTTACATAATTAGTTTTTCAACAAAACTGATTAGACTTCCTCAAAAACTTCTGCCTTTAACTCCCCATTTTCAGTGGTCACATTTTTCACTTCAATTAAATAGTATTCCTTACCCTCTTGCCCTAAATTCTGAATGTCCTCCATTGAACAAGCAGACCCGATGACAGTTACATTCCCTTGGCCATCGGGTTCACCAATCATCAGTGTTTCTCCCTCCATCTGATTAAGAATCATATTCTCCCCAGTGTATTCTCGTATCGAAACTTCTGGAGGCATCAAATTGGAACCATCCTCCTCATCTTCTTCCTCCATACCATCATCATCATCCTGTAGCATGTAGATCTCGTTGTGTCTTCCTTCCAATTTGATTCGCGTGACTTCTTTACCATCATCGTGCGTGCGCATGTGGCGCCTGTAGCTTCCAATCTGCAGGAACTTCTTGCCACAGATGTCGCAGACGTGAGGGACGTATCCAGTATGGGTGATCAGATGATTCTCGAAATTTCCGAGCCTCCGGAACCGGCGACCGCAAACGTCGCAGCTGTGGGGTTCGTCTTCAGTGTGTGTTATTAGGTGCTGCTTTAGGCTGCTTTCCCTAACAAAACCTTTATCACAAATGGTACAAATATATGGCCTTTCTGCATTGTGGATTAAGGCGTGCTTTTCTAGGTTTCCAGCTTTATAGAAAGTTTTATCACAGTGGTCGCACTGATAGGTATCCTTGTGCTCGTGCTTCAACATATGCTTGCGTAGAGTAGCCTCTTCCACGTAGGTCTTGCCACAGAACTCGCAGACATGGTTCCTCTCTACTTCGTGGGTCTGCAAGTGCCGCCGCAGGTTGCTCATCTGGTTGCAGCCTCTTCCACAGATTTCGCATCTGTATGGACTCTGCTTGGTGTGAGCAATCACATGCAGCTTTAGGTGGTGAGATCGGTTAAAAGTACGCTCACAAATGTAGCAGCTGTATGGGCGCTTATCAGGCGGCTTGTGGATAATGAGATGTTGTCGCAGCTGGTTTCCTTTCTTAAACCTCTTGCCACAAACCTCGCACCCATGAGGTCGCTCCTGCTCCATCTCATAAGTCATGTTCTGGATATCCATAGTCAAATTCTATAAGGCTTTTACAAAAATCAATGCCTGAAGTATTGCTCTCTGGAGTCTTATTCAATAACCTGAAGGAAAAAAAACAATTATCAAAAAACTTTTACAACTTATATTTTAGGGTTCAATTCCGTTAGCATTTTAGCTAAATATCGCCGAGCTTTTTTAAACGCTATATATTTAAATATCGAGACATTTTTTAAAATTTGATTGAAATTATGGTACATACGTATTAAGCTGTCGACCATTCAGCAGCCGTTAAATTCAGAGTTATGGAGGATTTACAGAACAACTGTAAAAGCGACATTTTCGGTTTGCTGTAATAGCGACGAAAATTTTTTCAAAAGCACCAATAGGAAGCCTCGAAAACTATCGCTGGAAAAAAATCGCTACGACATCAGCGACGTAATTACGATCACTGGCGGCCATTTTCTTGAGCCGGCGGGAGATCTGGGTTGACTTGATTTCTCTAATAGAAATGCAAAAATTATCTTCTAATATCAATATCGTGCTTCCTTGAAATTCAAAGGCTGTTGCATAACCAGAGTTGACCAGAGCGTTCCGATTAATTGAGGAGTAATGAAATCGTAGTTGCAGAGCAGAACATGTGCTGCCATCTAGTTCAAATGAGAAAATTCATCAGTTCTTCAACAGCCAAAAATATTTTTCATCAGCCTCAGTTAATTATTTAGGCTACTTGTGAATACATAGGCTTGATTTTTTGTTTTCAAATGAAAATTTCAATATTCTGTTTGACATAAAGTCACATAGAAAGGGACTAGGAAAAGCACAAGCAATGTGAAGGAAAATCCGGGCCGCCATTCCTGCGACTGAAAGCGATTCACAGGGAGTCGCTTTTCCCGCCGAGCGATCAAAAAACCTATCGCTTTTCCCGCTCCCCCTGGCAACGCCATCTTTTGGGAGAAATATCGTTACCGAAAATGTCTCTTATGTCTCTTTTACAGCAGTGGTGTAAATCCTCCAATACAGCTATAGAAAAGTCAATGGGATTTTAAATGTTTTCGGATTAAGTGGCACGGTCGACGGCATAATACGTAAGAACCGAAATTATTTAGCAACATTTCTACTTTTCGGTGTCCTAAGAGCAGCGTTAGAAATTGGTATAAAAATCCACTGGTCCTGCGGACCAGTGCTTCACCAATCTTACTGGTCCGCAACAAAAACTACTGGTCCGACAAATTAAAAAGGACCAGTTTAAATATTACTATTATGAAGTAACTATTGCACTGAATGTGAGTACCAAATAGTAATGTTAAAAATTAATACATATTCAATAATAAGTTACCAGCTGTAAATATGAGATTTATATAAAATAAGTAATAAAATAAATTTATGAGAAGTAAGCAATAGCTCCAAATAATCAATTATTTAAAAAATATCTTATTAATTAAATAACTTTTTTGATTAAATAATATTTCCACTAACTAACAAACAAATACAATAATCTTCTTGATTAAATAAAATTTCTCTAATTGACATACAAATTGGATACAATTGCACTAATTGGCAAAAAATAAGAACTTATCTTGAATAAATGATATTGCACACAAATTAATACATAACTTTGAATTAGTTTTACATTGTTAGTTGACAAACTGGTTGTAATCTGTTTTATTTAATGAAATTTATTTTTTTTGCCTTTCTCCCGATTCAAAGCAAAGATAAATTGCAGGCTTAAACTGGAGGGTGGGATATTTTTTCACCACTGGTCCAGCGGACCAGTGATTTTCTGATTCCACTGGTCCGAGCCGTTTTTTGGTTGTCCCGGACCAGCAATCCAGTACAATTTCGAACGCTGCCTAAGAGCATGGCGGTGTTAAGCGGGATTGTTAACGGAATGGAACCTATTTTAGTACTCTCTACAATTTAGCAAAACACAGGGTCGCCACAGAAAATGCATTTTGAAATTCCCTGATAATTCCAGGTTTTCCCTTATCATCCATTTCAATATTTTATTTTGTAGGAAGGAGAATGAAAGTGTGCCTATTTAAAGACCTGAAAATTAGAAAATTATTGAATTCATTTTTGAAACTAGGCAGATTTACAATATTTCCCTGATAATTCCAGGTTTTTAATTTTCCCTAACAATTCATGTTTTTAACCCATTACTGCCTGACGTCCCTTTATAGGGATGTTTTTTAAAAATCCTCCTACTTCTACAAAAATTGTTCCTTTGAATTGAAATTTGCACTGATGTATCTGATCTTCATAGAACATTAAATACACAAGAAGAAAGCAGAATTTTAAAAAAATTTCACTTTTTTTGAAGTTGGAGATGGAATTTTTCAGAAAAGTGCTTTTTTAAAAATTTTAAAAGAAAGAGCTTAAAAATCCTAGTTTTTATTGATTGGTCTTGTTACCTAGAACATTAATTATCATTCATCATTAAAAGAAAAGGTCCTGCTAAATACCACCATGCTCTTTTGGTCACCAAAAAGTAGAAATATTGCTAAATAATTTCAAACTCATAGATTAAAATGTTTAGTTAGATCAATAAGTGTTCAGTTTATCAATAATAATCAGAAAAATTTGAATATATGGCGTTCATAAAAACTTGGCAATTATTTAGCGGGACCTTAAACGGAATTGAACCAAAGAAAAGGGTAGTTCTTTAAGTAGAAAGATGATTGCGCCCGAACGCATCCAGTCAACCATTGCTCCCGACAGAGGGTTTAATATAACCAGTTCTTAGTATGGAAGAAGAGTAGCAGCAACATGAAATAAGCTTCGTATGATAGGTTTTACTCCATATTTTAATGTTAAAGAGAGGCAAAATTGGTATTGCTAAGTAATTTTATCAAGAATAATGTTTTTGTTCTATATTACATCCACGTATCACTCTTAGCAACTTATTTTAGCACTACTCTTGGGTTACTAGAAAATAAATCATCATCCTAGTTGGAGAGGCTTAAAAAGAGTCTCAGGTTGTAGGAGTATGATTAATTCTTGAGGCAAATTAAGATCAGTTGTTCCCCATGAGTTTTATAAACAGAATTTAAGAAAATCAAACACATCAAGACTCGAGAAAGTCTGAAATACAATGTTAATGTAATACCAAGATTTTACAAACATCACACCTTAATTTAAATTTAATACAGTAATTTTGAGGGAAACATAATTTTGGTAACTTAAAAAAATTTCAGGATAGGACATTTTACGACCGAATATTTGAAGTGCATTCAGTGACCTTGGATTTTTTCCAAGATGATTTCAATAAAATGTAAAAACAAACAAAACATGCTTACAAACAATGACCGGATCATTGAAAAGCTTGAAGCATCTAGTTTCAGCTCAATTTTTATGTTATGAATTCGTTCGATTGCAGTAGAAGCCTACAGATTGCAAACACATGTACAGGCGGTGCATGAGACTGATTACAGATCTCAAAAGATATTTTACAACAATAATGTAATAAAACACTCATTTTTATTCAATTAGTTCACTCAAAGCGCATAATAAACATTCAAAACAAATAGCCGAAAAAGATTCTAACTTACCGATGGGCAACGGAACATTCTTTAATAACTTTGCATTATATAAAAGTGGCACCATTTAGAAAACCGATTTCAATGGCGGCGGATGCATGAAACTAGTAACTGCGTCACTGGAGCAGGTTACCTCCTATTTGAATCTCGTGCTTCATTAAACTTTTTAAAGGGTTTAGAAATGAGTAAAGTGATTATTATAATCAAAACTTTAATATTTTAAGGAAGTGGACATTTTTTGAGCCATAGAATACAAGTTTTCAATTTAATTTCCCCCAACTTGCAAATCGAGGACTTACCAATAGCACCAGAATAGTCACTACATAATGAAATACTAACGCTTTTTAAAGTTTTAAAGTACTAAAACAATCAACAAATTCATTTCAAAATATTTTTCATTGTTTTTTACAAGAAACTTCGTTTTTTATAATACACTGACATAAATTAGCAATTTGTGAAAACTTTTAAAAAGTACTTTTGAGCTATAACTATTTTTATTTTTTGATTTGAAAGTAATTAGAATTAATTTTGGAGTAAATTAATGTTAAAAAAAATAAAGTTATAAATGAAAAGATAAATTTCATGGAAATTGCCGACCGGACCAAACAGTCGCAGCGCTACGTAGCGTATTATTTACAAAACGAGGTATCAGCATATATTACGGCTCTATGGATAGTCTATTTTTGTTTATTCATTATCTCTGTTGTTTTGCCGTTGTCGTGTGTGCTGTCTGCCTGCTGCACGAAATTCGATTTAAATACCTTTAAAAAGTTAGTTAAACTAGTAAAATAATTTTGAATTGGTGCGAAAATAACAATCTATCACCCAATATTTTCTTATTGGCTAAATTTTCCTTTAATTTTTGTCAAATGTATGCTTTTGCTTAGGAAATTTGCGATAACCTTTCAGTGCCCTTTCCTGTGCAAATTAGTTTAATGTTTTTGTTATTACTTAAATATTGTACCTGTGATAATTTTTATCAACTAATTTAAGTTATTTTCTGTTAGATGTGTCTATTAAAGATCTTATTAAATGAATGAAATACTACAATGAATTATGCATTGGCCTAATATCAAATATGTTGAATATTCTTGCCACAATAGTCCCAACCATAGACTAAGAATACGATTTCTTTATTATAAGTATGATCCCAACGCTATGATTTTCCTTTGGCCCATTTTTAAAAATTAGTATTGAATATCTCATTAAGGGTACGAACTTTTCAATTTCTATATTTTAAAGAGGCGAGACATGTATAAAGTGGAGTAGTATTAACCTACGATCATTTCAAATACATCCATTAATGTTATGTGTTTTGAAGGCAGCATTTTACCTCTTAACCCATTAGCGCCCAGTGATCTATTTCTAGATCGCTAAATGTAGGGTCATAAATGCTCTCTTAAATTACCTTAAATTCACCCAACAGTAACGAAACTGCACATATGGCAAGAGAAAACATCCCTCAATCCTATTACCCTGTGTTTTTTGTGTTTGCTTTATTTATTTTGTAATAGGGATGGGCTAAAGTTAGAGTTTTCTTTTTCGATCGAAAATAATTTGGGCGTTAATGGGTTAAGCATAGAGCTACCCAGTTTCATCATTGATCCAAATATTTTTGCTTTGTTTATTTAAAATGTGTGTAAAGAAGATATCTGGAATAAAAAATGTTTAAACTTCCTTTTAATATCACACAATTTTACTTCAATTGGCATTAAAATAAATAAACAGTAGTAAATCCAAAGTTCTTTGGATTTTTCAAATAGTTGCTTCTATTGTGCGCTTCAAAGCATCTATTTGTTAAAAAGTAGCTTTTCTTACATGAATCAATAGTGTCAATGAGGTTACTTTTGTACTATCCCCTCAACCATGCCACTGATTCTGAAGAAGCATTACCAATTTTTATTAGAATGTACAAAATCTGATGGTCGACAGGATAATGCATAAGAACCGTGCTAATCCTTGTGTGTTACAAAATTTTTAATAATGAAAGAAAGTGAATTTTTTTATGGTAGGATACTCAAACAGACTTTGATATGAAAAGAAACAGTTTATGTCATAGTTACAAATAATTTGATTTTGCAATGTGCTGAAAGCTTAAAATATTTTTTGAAGTTTAGAATTTCTGATAAATGGTTTCTCAACAAATTGTTGTAAACAAAAAAATAGTTGACTCAACATTATTTCTAAGGTACCTCCCACGAGTACGTAAAGTTTTAGATCACTGCATGGCAGAGCATTCTAAGGTACCAGACTCAAGGTATCCTTTCCAGTATGACTGGTTTCGAGTGTTCTGATCCACTTATGTGGGCAAAAAAGCCTCTTTTACTCAGATACAGCAGCTTTAACTTAAAATTTAAGGAACTATTTAACTGCTCATCTGCAGTTTTTTAAAAATTTGTTATACTGGGGGAAAATGATAGTTTTAAAGTTCCGTCTTGCAATTTTTGAAGAGTGGCACCCATGAGCAGGACTATTAACTGAATTGAATTTGTTTCTATTTCCACCCTCTTTTTCTTCTATTTTTTAGCTGTTAACCTTAATAAATTTAAAATATGGAATACTTACAATCCCTTTTTTGCTTGCAGAAAATGGAGCGAAAAGTCATGAAATATCCTTACACATTTGCAGCAAAGTTTGCTATGTTCCCATACAAGTGGCATTGGAACAATTTCTGGCTCCCAAGGTTTATTGCCGGTGCCATGGTGGTTACTTTTCCATTTTTCTATTTCATTCACAAAACAGGTATGTTTCTGAACTTAGCTTGTAAGAGTGTAGCTGTAGCTAGTAGTGCAACTTGGATTGCTGTAATGTACAGGGTGATCATCGAAATTTTGGGTATTGCTGTTTGAAGGTATGTCCTCAAGATTGGGATAATTTAAAACAATAGAGCTCTCACTTCCATGTTTTTAGGGTGTTGAGGACCATTTACACTTTATTGGAAACTGGTGGCATTTAAAACCCATTATTTAAAAAAAGGAGTTTTTCCTCTAAGGTTTTTGGGTCTAAAAGTGCTAATCTTTGTCAATGATTTTTGTGGGAAAATGTGATTTTAAATGTGTAGCATTTCAATGATAATCACTGCTTAACACATTATGATGGAAAAACTGGGTGTTGCCAATAAAAAACATTATGGTTTGATCCTAGCAGAGCCTACACTCTTGGTGCAATTGGGGATAATTGCGCTGTCTTGGTAACCCTACTTTGATACACTAGAACTAGATATCGCTTGGCACCATCTCATTCTGGCTCAGCACTTTTTTCGGTTTGTCCCCAAGGGTGTAGGCTCTCTTAGAATTTTACCAACATTATTTTCACTTTGACTGCAGTTGGAAGAGCTATGTTGTTTAAATTACCACAGTATAGAGAACATACCTTCAAAATAGCGGAAAATTGAATATCTTAATGGTTGCCAAAACACCAAAGTTGTACTAAAAATATTGTAAGCAATCCTAATAAAAATTTTGACAACAGTATTTTCTTACTTTAGACTTAGTCCACTGAAAATAGAATTGAACCTCGGACAAATTGCAATAAAAGGTTTCTCAACGGTTTTCACTTAGGAATGACCTCATTAATAACATACTAAAAATCGGCCGGGGGAAGTTAAATTTTTTTTTTTATTTTTAAAAAATGGCCGAAAAAAAATTTAAAAAAAACCCAAAACAATAATATAGACATGTGATACATGTTTATAGGTTATTTTTGAGTTTTAAAACCGAATATTGCCTTAAGTTTTGAAAAAAATTGAAATTTCAATTTTTAAAATTAATTTGAAAAATGAACTATATGAAAAAATTAAAACCCCCCTAAAAACCTAGCCAAATTATCAAAAGAGATAAATCAAACGGTTTTCATTTAGAAATGACCTAAATATTAACATACTAAAATTTAAAAATTTTACGAGTTAAAGAAGTTCAATTTTTTTTCAAATTTCCATTTTTTTTTTGCGAAAAATGCTTTTTTTTTCAAATTCGTGCCAAAAACTTTAGAGGCTTTTGAAAAGGTCATTTTTCGGTGGATATTGTCCACAGATAGTTATATAATGGAAAACCGGTGGAATTGACCCTCAATGAATTAGTTAATTATTTTAAATTCTGATGTAAATATGCCAAAGTATTACCTTTTTTCACTTTTTACTACATTTTACCAATTTCAAAATTTTAAATAAAATAATTAACTAATTCATTGAGGGTCAATACCACCGGTTTTCCATTATATAACTATCTGTGGACAATATCCACCGAAAAATGACCTTTTCAAAAGCCTCAAAAGTTTGGGGCACAAATTTGAAAAAAAATGCATTTTTCGCAAAAAAAGTTGAAATTTTAAAAAAAATGAACTTCTTTAACTCGTAAAAATTTTTACTTTTAGTATGTTAATATTTAGGTCATTTCTAAATGAAAACCATTTGATTTATCTCTTTTGATGATTTGGTTAGGTTTTTAGGGGTTTTTAATTTTTTCATGTAGTTCATTTTTCAAATTAATTTTAAAAATTGAAATTTCAATTTTTTTTCAAAACTAAAGGCAATATTCGGTTTTAAAACTCAAAAATAACCTATAAACATGTATCACATGTCTACATTATTGTTTTGGGTTTTTTTTAAATTTTTTTTCGGCCATTTTTTAAAAATTTAAAAAAAATTTAACTTCCCCCCGGCAGATTTTGGCTGATTTTTAGTATGTTATTATTGAGGTCATTCCTAAGTGAAAACCGTTGAGAAACCTTTTATTGCAATTTGTCCGAGGTTCGGCCCTTTTTTTCGCTATTTTTAGTGGACTAACTTCATTTGTCTTTAAAACTTTTAAAGTTGAAACTAAGTTTTAAGAATATGAACGTTATAGTAATCTCTGTTGTAACAAAGTTTCAATTATTAAAAACATTACGGATTTCTGGGTATTCCGGATTTCTGGGAGCCGGATAAGAGGTTCCTTACTGTATCTAGTATAACTTAGAAATAAACCTAGGAATATAAACAAGGGTTATATTTTCAGTCAAGTTTTAATTTTCTTTTATTTGTACAGTTGACTCCACTTAAAACTGTTAAATAGGGGGACCTGAATCCATGCTTGTGATTATTTTATTTTTTTATTCATTGGACTATGATATTTTCCTCTAATGTAACATACATATAGTAAAATTGTTTTAAATACATTAATTACAACTACATAATTTCGATTTTAAAGCAAACAATCTAGTTGCACTGTCTGCTTCTTTTGATATGAAATCGCTTATTGTTATCAATCAGATAATGTTATCTGTTTAATATCAGACAATTGCGATACATTAAGCGGAATCGACTGTATTTGGTAAGTGTAGTTCATTTGTGAGTTAAAATGTGTGGAACTGGAAATGTTTTAGAAACTGGAATGTTCTTTTAATGAAACTTTTTAAAAATAAAGTTTTAAACATCTGTTAAAGGTCAGGAATTTAAGCTCTGTGTGCACAAGCCTATACAGTTTGGAGTAGGTTGAAACATTTTTTATTTTATTATTTTTTTACGATAGCCAGAGTTGGAAGAATAATTGTAAGACCTACAAAAATTAGACTGTATTCGTGTCAAGTTATTGTCTTTCAGGACAACCAAATAATTTCTCCTAAATCGGGAATGTCTGTGTGGATTGTTTGGAGACTTCCAAAAGTGTAGATTAAAAACAAACTATCATGTCATATTTGTTATCTGTGCAAGGCTGGGCATTTTAGGGGTCAATCCTTGGTTATCATATCTGAAATTATCTGGACATTCCTGCTAGTACAATCCAAAAAAATTACAACTCTTAATTCTTGATTTTTAAAGCTCATTAATTTTTGTTGTTTGCATCTTTGTTTTTTACGTCTACTTACTCTATTTTTTTATTTCAGTAAATACTCCTGAAAATAAAGCAGTCTGGGCTGAAAAACATAAGAAAGAGAGACAGTGTAAGTTCAAATTTTTGTATTTTTTAAGTTTGAATATTTTGAACTCATCAGGTCATTCTACAGTTGAAACTTTTGCTGTAGACAAACCATGCTTTACCACTGTGTATTTTTCTTTATTATTTGTCTCAGTCAGCGCTCTTTGCTCATATATAGACCTTGTGGCATAAAAAAGACAACTAACCATCCAACCCTCCGTTATGGCTAATAGCTCAATGTTACCTTCAACATTTTTAAAAGCCAAGTTTCAAATTATAATTTTAATGTTTTTGAAAGCTGCACTCATCCTATACAAGTCACCCATGTGAATTAAGTTTAAAAACTGTATTTGAACAAAACCATCTACTCCCACTCCAATAAAGTTTTTCCCCTTTGGATGCCCTTGCGCCATAAAACCCAAAACAACCAACCAACCCCTTTGGATGCATTTCCTAATGAGAGGATGTCCATAAATTATAGGAGTGTTTTTATTGGCAAATTTGGACAATTTTTTCCCTAAACCCCTCCCCTGAAATTCTCAACTGGGATTTTCTCTATGACTTTTAAATAAGTAAATTTATTTTTTATGTTCAAGCCAAGTTTTTTGTCTTGTAAACATGACGCTTAACCCACATTTTTAAAGTTTTGATACAAATCCATGTTATGAAATCATGGGCTTATACTTGTAATTATGTCAACTGACTGGCTAATGGTTCGCTGTTCTGACTAATGTGTGAATTTTCTCTAAAACATTCTCTAAACCAGCGTTTCCCAACATTTTCACTCTCACGGAACCCTTTTGAGAATGTCCAAGTTCCGGGGGGAACTCCTGACCGCCATGCAAAATTGTTTTTTCTTACTATTTTGTCCTCCCTCAGAAATTTTTTTAAAAATTTCCCTTTAAGCTAGTGTTTTATCCCATATTTTTTTCAAACTCTTTGTGGAACACCTAAGGGAAAAAGCTTCTTAAGACCGCAGGATGTTCAAGGGGAAAAACACTGCATAACAGAGGTCAAAATTTTAGAGGGGAGTTCGTAGTGTTCGGCAACTACTGGTCAAAAAGTAGTTAACTACCAACTACCAACTAGTCTGGGCAAAAGTAGTTGTAACTACTAGTTAACTACTTTTTCTTGGAAGTAGTTGTAACTTGTAGTTGATTATTTCCCAAAGTAGTTAACTACTAGTTAACTAGTCTATTTAATTTCATAAGATATTTTCCCCCAAATTTTCGATTACTTTTTCATACCTATAGCAAAAATATCATGGCTAAAGATTCGCCAATTTTTGACGCTCTTTTAAAACCGTTAATTTCGGAGCTCTTAATGCTTTCCTTTTAAATTTAAGCCATGGGCGTCATTTAGGGGGGAAGGGCAACCGTCCCCCCCAAGGTTTCCACTGTTATGTGAAAAGTGGTCTCATGAAAGGTCTCATGAAAATTCTGGTGAAAAGGTCTCATGAAAATTCTGTAACTTCCACAAGGAGCTTTTGGGTGCAACTCAAAGTATCATAAGGAGTTAAAACACTACTTTTGAGGGTTAAAACTCAAAAAAATTTCTGGGGGAGGATCCCCAGCCCCCCTCTAAAATTTTTACGTCGGTGGTTATACGGATTTTTCCTCCTTAGAATTCTGTCATTTACAAGAAGCTTTTCTCTTTACGAGCTCCCCAAAAAGTTTGAAAGAGATAAAGCACTAGGTTAAAGAGGAAATATCAAAAAATTTTCTAGGGCATACCCCCAGCCCCTTCTATAATTTTGTCCTCTGTTGAACAGTGTTTTTCCCTATGAAAATTTTGCCGCTTACAAGAAGCTTTTCCTTTTTAGTGCTCCCCAAAGAGTTTGAAAAAGAGATAAAAAACGAGTTTAAAGTGATAATTTCAAAAGAATTTGGGGGTAGGACCCCCAGCCCCCCTCTAAAATTTTTACGTTGGTTACACAGTGTTCCCTTTAGAATTTTGCCACTTACAAGAAGCTTTTCCATTTAGGAGTTGCCCAAAAAGTTAGAAAAAGAGATAAAACACTAGTTTAAAAGAGACTTAAAAAAAAAAATTCTGGGGGGCCCCCTTGAAACTTTGACGTTTATTTACAATTCTTTTCCCTAGAAAATTCGGTGGTTTACAAGAAACTGTTCTCTTTGGATGCAGCCCAAAGGGTCTCAAAATGAGCTAAAACACTACTTTAAAAGGAAAATTTTCAAAAATTTCTTGGGGTTGAACCCCAGACCCCACATTTTCCCTTGGAGTTCACATTGTCAAATTCTGACATTATATGTAATATCATTCAAATACTACTTTTCAGTGTTCTAACCTTTCACCTATAAATGTGCTAGTTAGGGGACACCTAAAAAAAGGAAGTTGAGGCAACCCCCCCAAAAAAAGTCAGACCCATTTAAAAAATATCCTTTCCCCCCCAACCAAAAACTGAAATGACGCCCCTGATTTATGCCAAGCTGTAAGTTTACTCCAAATGTTCGCATCTATCCGTTCATATTTATCTTTTTCTTTCGGTCCTACCACCCGATATTGTTTTAAGAAAAAAACTGCACGTGTTAATTGGAAAATGTTTCCTCTCCTCCCCCCTCCTTCTATGATATGATGCATTGATGCTATGATTTACTTAAACAGAGCACAAGATAAAAAAATAAAAAGGAAACCTCAACTTAAAGGGTAGCATTTATATGTCGATTGCTAGGATGAAATATAATTCAAGGTTGCCAAATATGAAAATGTATCAAGAAAAATGGCATTGTTAGTAGATGCAACATATTTTTTAAAATTTTGATCTTTCAATATTTTTTGAAGTAGTTGAACTTTTTGAAAGTAGTTGGAACTAGTAGTTGGTGAAAAAAGTAGTTAAACTACTAGTTCAACTACTCTAAACCAAAAGTAGTTGAACTACTAGTTAACTAGTAGTTGCAACTAGTAGTTAACTACTTTTCAACTACTTTTAGTTAACTAGTGCCGAACATTAGGAGTTCGGGGGTTCTTCCCCAGAAAATTTTTCGAAATTTACCTCTAAAAGTAGTGTTTCAGCACATTTTAAGACTCTTTGGGTTAAATCTGAAGAGAGCAGTTCCTTGTAAAACACAGAATTTTGGAAGGGAAAAAATATAATTAGTGTCAAAATTTCAAGGGGGCTAGGGGAAATTTATTTTGAAATTTCTCCTTTAAGCTACTGTTTTATCACCTTTTCAAACTCTTTGGGGAACACCCAAGAGGAAGAGCTTCTTGGAAGCAGCATAATGTTCAAGGAAAAACACTTTATAACAGGAGTCAGAAAATTTTAGAGGGGAGTTTAGGGGTTCTTCCAAAGAAAATGTTACAATATTTGCCAATTTTTCCATTTTCCAAAGAAAATGTTTCAAAATTTGCCTCTTAAAGTAGAGTTTTAGCTAGGCTTGTGGCCCAACAATTCTTTGTAAACCACAGAATTTTCTATAGAAAAAAGTTTTCGTAAGCGGGCTCCGGCCTGCTGACACAAATAAAATTCTATTATATTCTATTCTATAGAAAAAAAGTTAAAAATAAATGTGAAAGTTTTAAGGGGGCAGGGGGTTCACCCCAGAAATCTCTTTTGAAATTTGACCCCCAAAAATAGTGTTTTCACTCCTTTTGAGTGGTTATTAGTTAAAATACAGCATAAAAATTTTTTATGTTGTCAATTAAGTTTTTATTTTTATATCAATAAAAAGGAGTGTTAACATGTAATATAAGTTATTAATTATCTTGGTTTAGAATACAGTTCCACTCAGCTATTCTTTCACACGCTCTTCAGCTTTGACAAATTTATCAAAAAGCAGTTCCGACAAAGATTATGTTTGCCTGAGTAAGATTTTTTTTCATTTTTTGAATTTGGATGACTGATCCATAATTTATTTAGGGTTGTTCTAAAATGTAAACTAGAAAAAAAAAGATTTTCCGATCCCTCGTGGAACCCCAGTTGGTAAACGCTGCTCTAAACTAAAAGTTAACCCGAGATTTTAATTTACTTCCCCCTCCTTTTAGTGAGATTTTTTTGTGGCCCCTCCCCCTTCTTGATATCTCATAATTATGGATGTCCCCTAGTGAGTCCAAGAGGAGGTGGCCAGAGGTTTTTTTCTCAGGGCTCAGGGGTCTGTTTAGAAGAAATTTGGGTCCGTTTTCGGACCCTTCACAAAATGTGTTATTGTGCAAACGGACCTTTCACAAAGTATTTTACCTTAAAAACGGACCCTTCTCAAAGTATTTTGGCCTTTAAATGGACACTATTTTTCACAAAACTGAAAATTTGTGATCTTATTTTCTCAAAAACAGGCTCCTGGCTGAAAAGAACTATTTTAACGAACTAAAATTCACAAAATTATGAGTAGATTTTTCACAATTTTTACAAAAACGGACCATTCACAAAAAGTCTGGAATGACCCCTGGGGCTGCAAAAACCCTAAATACAAGCCTTGATGTTATGAATCATTTTCTAATGAATGTACAATTTAGTATTAACTGAATATTAATCAATTCACTCCTTCGTTTCAACTCCTTGCTGTATTTTGTTTCTTTGATATTATCAACGTTTTTTACAATAGTTGTTTTCCTTTTTAGATCACTGGGATTAAACTTGTCCTTCTTCGTGTTTGTACTGGAAAAGTTGTAGAAATTGTCTTCAATATTTCTGTGCTAGAATTAACAAATAAAATTGTGTATCTACTTTAAAAGTTTTTTGAGTGGCATACGTTTATTACAAATCAGTCATAAATAAGTTTCTTTGGTATATAAATGAGAATAAATACAAATGCAAGAGTTCATTTTTCATTGTGTAGTGGTAGCTATTAAGTTCTCGCTCAGGTCCCATAGCTTTTTTGCTGTGACATCATCTCTAGCCTTGGCTGCAGATGGGCATCTTGTGCAATCACTACAAAAATATTTTATCCATCAGTAAAAGTATTCAATTTTCTAGAATTTTTTATGGAAATTATAATTGTAACTATTAACAATCTGTAGATATAATGTTTTTCTAAAGTATTCTTTCAAAAATTCAAGTTTAAGTAATGCTATAAAATTTCTAGTTTTTCCTTTGAGGACATCTAATTTGTATGTCCATACACACAAGAACACCTGTTTTGCTCCATCTTGATTTTGATACTTACAGATAACAATAATATTTACACTTTTTTTAAAAATAAACATTTAAGCTCACAAGTATTCAAAGCTAAAAACTTACAATTAAGTTTCTACTAGAATATTTAGGTTGGAAATTTCCAATTTTGTAGATTTTATATACTGAATAAACTGACGATTGTTCCACTTAACCTTAAGTAAAAGTTTCAATTTATGTATCTAAAAAATTAACCCCTTATAATTATAATGAATAATAATTGACATTGATTCAATCAACTTAAAACAAGCCTTTAACCCCTTAACTCCTGCATTAATTTCAAGAAAATTTTCATAAAAGTGCTTTTTTCAGTCGAAAAAATTGTGTAAAATAAGTGTGTAAACATTATATGGCTTCATTTCTATTTTTTGAACTCTTAAGGAACATTTACTGTCGAATACCCTCAGGATGGAAAGCAAACGTTCAGCACGTGTGACAGCCGTGCTGAGGAGGGAAGGGGTTAAAGAAAACTTTAATTTAATAATGTAAAAAAATTATACCTCAGCCCTCTTCTGTATCTTAACTTAAACTACTCACCAATAATAAAATCCAGACTCGTGTGCAATTGACTCCTCCACTGCACAATGTATAGTTGTCTGAGCTCCTTTCTGTGGGTTCATGAAAAAGATTCTGCTGAATCCGTTGTAAAAACAACCTGTGAATTTGTTGGTGGATGAGCCTATGTGTTGGCCAAGCCCTGTGTCAACTGCTCCAGGATGTAAGCAGTATGTTGTTACGCCAGTTCCTATCATAAAAAATACATGCTCTTGCATTCATTGATTAAAAACAAAACTATTTCTAAGTAAGATATTGAGTCAGAGGATCTTGGAAAACAAATGAAGCCTGGGAGTTATAAACAAGCTAAATTTCAAAAATTAAAAAGTTAGTCATACCCAAAAGAATTTATCATTAATAGCAAAACCCTACATAGTCAACTTTGTGCTACATCCAAGAATGAAAGTTATTTAAATCCCCCCAAAATAACCTGAAATGTATGGTTTTTTTATGAAGATTCAAATTTAACCCTACAATGCATGATTTTTTAAATTCACTTGAAAATCATTTATGTGACTTCTATTATGGTGTAAATTAGTAAAAAAAATACTAAAAAAAAATTAATTTAATTTTTTTCTACTTTTTATTGGCAAAAAACTTTGTCCTTGTGAAATTCATTTGTCCTTGTGAAATTAATTGTGAAGTGAAATAAAACCAAATGCTCTAAAAATATAAAAAAACAACTTATCTTTTCAAAACAATTTCTTTTCAAGCTGGAAATTTTTTTTATTTTAATTTATTTGGTCCTTTTATTTTGGCGTTTTCTGTGTCTTGACATTCGTCTCACTAGTTACTAACAAATGTCTCAAAATAGTACCCCTGCTGGCATCTACTGGCAATCCAAAATGCTAATACAATGAAATGTTATATTTATTGTACTTATTGAATGGATTGTCGTTTGGAAATGGAAGTTCAAGTAGAAAATGGGGGAAAATGTCGTGTTGCCAAATGGCAACAGTATGCACTGTAGGGTTAAACATTGCGAAATCAACTTTTTGGTACTTGGCTTGTTTTTTATGTGTAGTGTAGTTTTAAAGTAATGATTCTATTAATCTTAAATTTAATACCTCTGATGACATTATTCACTACTACCTGACCAGCGGATAACCATCGGTTAAAGAAGAAATCCACCAATCAGAGTCGGCAAAAAGCACCTTTTCTCTCTTTAGCTGCTGGTTAAGTGACTGAATAATGCCATGAGTGTATTCTCATTTAACCCTTCAAGTTCCAATCTATACCCTCAGGCAGATGGGGACCTTATAACAAAGTGATGTCTGGCCAAATTTGCTGTTAAATGATTGGAAGAAAGTTGGGAATCTTAGGACAAGAGTTTTACTATCTATAGCTTTGTTTCAATGAATTCTATTAGAGTTGGCTTTTAAAAAGTCTACCTTGTTTAAAAGTTTCAGTTTTTTAATTAAGCATATAAAAATATGATCTTTTAACAACATGTGATCGAGTAAATTAACAAAGGAGAGTACACAAATCATAGATGTAAGCATGTGGGGGATGCTTGATCCCCTTTGCTCAGTGCAAAAAATAGTTTGTTTCACATTTATAATATCTGTAATACAGTGTCTTTCTGTTGGTTTATTCATTGTATTATGTTCCTATTAAGTTTTTGTGATTTATGTAGTAGAAACTTAATATTAACTTTAACATCAACTTCAGTATGCGTGTGTTGTGCAGGGGCTCAGAAAATGTTTCAGGGCCCACAATATCTCCCTAAAACACTATTTCTTCTCCAAAATTTCCCCAAAAATTAATTTTCAAATAATCCTTAAATGTTAATGAAATTTAATCTTTATAATTCTTCACATGCATGTGACGTCAGATCAAAACAGATCCTTTTGTATCAAAATATGCCTGTAAAACATATCTTGCCTATTTTTCATATATTTAAACAATCAGTAAAACTTCCCTCTTTTACTAAACTTTATAAATCAAAAATATGGATGTGAATTTACAAGAACGCTATATTTAGTGAAAATCACAGGTTCAGATAAGTTGACAGACAGAGAGAGAAAGATACTGGTTTTCCTTGCATATCTATCGAGACGCAAGGAAAAGCAAACTTAAAGGTTTTTGCCAAGAAAACTCGTTATTTTTTTCTACATCCGTAACCGCCGTAACCCTAGTTTTCTCCAAATTTCCAAAGACGTTTGAGGGTGTGATTAGAGATGTAAAGGCGGGAAAAAACCGGGTTTATTCCCGTAATTAAACCCGTTTTTTTCGGCCTTTACATCTCTAGGTGTGATACAGTCACTAGCCAAATTATTTGTTAGAAATTAATGGCAATTGAATTAGAGAGTAGAGTTTCTCCTAATAAACTTTGTCAAAAAAAATTCCTTGCAGCTACCTGAATTTCCTCCGAAACTTGTTCGAACACAATCTGCTATCTGCACTGCACCCATGGGTGTGTGGTGGATTTTCACATTTGGTATTTTGTCTTGTTGAGTCCCTCATTCTTTGAATGCATATTTTTAAAAAGAAATTATTTAAATTAAATTAATTTTCTTTCTTACCTTCTAATCTTTTGGCCAATTCCCTGGTGAAAAGAATGTTAGCTAGTTTGCTTCGACCATAAGCACTGAAAGCGTTATAGCTGCGGTCTAGATTGATATCTGTGAAATCCATTTTGCCCACTAGGGAAAAGAAATTAAACTCTTAACACCAACTGATCAGGAAGAAAATAGTATTACAAACAGATAATTTTTTGAATGGATCTTACGCGCATGAGCAACGGAAGACACGTTGACGATTCTGGCTGGCGCGGACTCTTTGATCCTGTCAAGGAGCAGAGTGGTCAGCAAGAAATGCCCCAGGTGGTTCACTCCAAACTGCATCTCGAAGCCGTCTTCGGTCTTGGACTTGGGAAGTGCTGCGACTCCTTCAAAACATTTGAGAAATGTGTTAAAAAACCAAAACCGTTTTTCAAAAAGTGTAGGTAGCAGTATATTAAATTAGTTGGTACAGTTTTCTAACATTAAAATAATCTGGGGCAAATCATTTATCATTAAAATAATGAAATATAAGGTAAAATAAGGCGATTTGATTTAAGGGGCTGCCTTTACATGCATATAAATATTACATTTGAAACCGTTAACCACTGCAGTTTGCAGAAAAAAATGCGAATACTTCAAAGTTAGGGATCCTAAATACTCGATTTAGTATCAGAATGTAAGCGAATCAGTTGAATCGAAAACCTAAAACAACAAAAAAGCCACCGATACCGCATGCTTGCTGATATAATATTTTTTTAGAGGAAAAACATAACTCAGTTTTGAGACACAGAAAGTTTGGATAGTACTGAGATCAAGAATGTTTATTGGGCCATTCATTAATTACGTAAGGATGATTTTGGCAATTTTCGACCCCCCCCCTACCCCCATGTAAGGGTACGTAAGATTTTTAAAACCCCTCCCCCCTATTCTTACGTAAGATTCCATTTCGTTTTTCAAAATAATAAAATGTTAGAAAAGGAAAAGCGTGGAAAACCTGAAGATAGATTCTACAATTTTATTTTTTATCTTAACTTAATGCTACTCCAATAAAAAAGATACATCTGATATACCTTCATTTTTTTAAAATTAAAGCTTCGATATTATACCGAGATCGTCAGCATTTGTTTTTCTGGGGTTATTCAATAGCAATTTGATTAGAATAAATGGAATTTGTTTACATTAACTTGGAAAATCTTACGTAAGAATGGGTTTGACCCCCCTCCCCCCAAGTAAGGGTATGTAGAGATTTTTCCACTCCCCCTCTGGACCCTTACGTAATTAAAGAATGGCCCCTTATGTTTTTTCTAATTTATAAAACTTTTTTTCATAATTAACATAATAAAAAAATCAGATTATATTATAATACAGGGTGATTCAGAAATAATCATCAATAATTGGGGGGGAGGTAGAGGGGCCCTAGACAAGCATATTTCGAATAGGGATGGTGGGGCGCAGCCTTACCGTTAAAGAGCTAGGACCTAATGTAGTGCGAGCGCGTTTCAAAAGGCTGTTTTTAGAAGGCCCGTGTGACGAAACAAAACATAATAAAATGAAAAACATTATTGCATGAGGTACAGGAGTATCCATACTACTTAAATCCTCAATGTGATAGAAATTGGACGACTTACTAAACCGTTGGGTGAGTTTTAAAGCGTGTAATTTTAATCTCTTAGTCAAACAATGGAGTTCCCTTAATGGTATTTAGAAAAATGATGATCGGGAAAGGAATTTTCAATGATCAAACAGATTCAATGATCCATGTTACGATCATTGAAAATTCCTTCCTCGATCAACATTTTTCTAAATACCATTAAGGGAACTCAATTCTTTGACTTAAAGATTAATATTGCACTTTTGAAACTCACTCCACGGTTTAGAAAGTGGTTCAAATTCTATCGAATTCATGGTGTAAATAGTAGGGATACTTCCTTAAATCATGCAAAAGATTTTTTCATTTTATTATGTTTTGTTTCTTCACACGGGCCTTCTAAAAACGGCCTTTTGAAACGCGCCCGCACTACATTAGGTCCATAGGTCCTAGCTCTTTAACGGTAAGGCTGCGCCCCACCATCCCTATTCGAAATATGCTTGTCTAGGGCCCCTCTACCTCCCCCCTAATTATTGATGATTATTTCTGAATCACCCTGTATAGTACAGTCAAATTAGGCGAAAAAAGCCCGAAAATCTAAATATTAAAAAAACAAGCAGGGCAGGAACTCGTTTGGAGTCTCCCTAAAGATGCTTCCCCTTAAGATTGATTTCAAAGTGAGTCAAAAGTCATTACATTCAAAAATGCTTCATTCAAAAAGTCATTAGATTCAAAATGCAAAGATGCAGCAGTGGAGAGATGCTTTTAAGATCAACTCAAGAGCAAAAGGGATGCCGAGGAGAAAAGATGTTAAGAAGCAGATAGGCTCAACAAGAGCAAAGGGATACTAAGA
This sequence comes from Tetragnatha versicolor, assembly GCA_024610705.1. Lineage (NCBI taxonomy): Eukaryota > Metazoa > Arthropoda > Arachnida > Araneae > Tetragnathidae > Tetragnatha > Tetragnatha versicolor. The sequence goes on along the minus strand of JANDEH010000004.1, from coordinate 57,645,611 downwards.
AGAAAATATGCTCGTCGAGAGCAAAAGAATGCCAAGGAGCAACGAGATGGAGAGGGTTCAGCGTTGGTTGGTAGTTAGATAGTTTTATGGCCCAAGGTTCCTAGTGGGAAATTCGGTGCCAGACAAGACAACTTCCATGAGTCTCTGGATCACCGACATACTTCGGGTTCGTGGAACGGTCTAATATCATCATCAACGGTATCATCTAACGGTGTTCCTCTGAGGGGGAAGATGCAAGGTCCCTACTAACACAGCGCATATCAAATATATGTCAAGTTTACGTAACTGCTACTACAAGTATGGGCCTTGTGCCATAAAAATCCAACCAACCAGCTTCTACAAGTAAACAAATTTGTCATGCATGCATACATGACAAAAATTGGACGAATCTTGAGCATTTGTGCTGGTCCTTAGCTTTGTTGGTGTTATGTTGTGGAGTGGACCAGGGCAACTCGCAAGTAAATTAATACATAAAATAATATTAACAACATAGCGAAATCCTCTGCATCAACATTAACAGAAAAATCAATCTATCATGTATTCAAAGCACCCGGTCCCAAGTTGAAGTCAGAGTAAAACTAGTGAATCCAGTAAATAGTACCTACTAGAGAGCCTGTATACTACTGTATACGAGAGAGAGGCGACAACTCAGTACAGCCCGCAGATCGGTAAACAGGTTTTCTGTTCGCCACAGGCGGTTCCCTCCATAGGATTAGCATGGGACACGAGACAAGCGGCATGATACAGTTTGGACAGAACTGGATGCGCAGCGACGCTTTAAGCGAGTTGTCACCTCTCTCTCGTATACAGGCTCTCTAGTACCTACAAATGAATCTACAACAGTTGGGGAGTAGCATTTAATCCCTCACCTGCATTGTTGATGAGGATGTGTATGCGAGGGACGGTTTTGAGGACGTCGGCCGCGAAGGCCCGAATGGACTTGAAGGACGCGAGGTCCAGGGGTTTGACCACCACTTTGGCGCCAGAGGGGGACCTCTCGCGGATCTCGTTCGCTGCCTCCACCCCCTTCTTGGTGTCGCGGCAGGCGATGATGACTTCGGCACCTGAAAGCAGTCAACCTTTACATGAAGTGTGGAAACGAAGCGTTGTTAGGCTCGGAACACACTACGCCAGAAAACAGTAGCGAGAACTATCATAAGAGCCAAGACACACTACGAGCGACACTAGTCGCTAGAACGATCAATCTCCATAAAAAAGCATGGAGAAAGCCTAGTCCTCTATCTTGACAAGAATCTTGATTCCTGTCAAGATAGCGGGAGTCTCAGGCTCAACTCTATGCTTTTTCCCCTATCTTGATTAATGGGACGACTAGCATCTATTTCCCTCTTGTGGGTTTTGCGCCTTACACTGACGCACGTTTTCCAATCCCACTTTGCAAAATGCTTGTCATTCCCAGTAGTTTTTTGGTTCAGTTCAGTATCCAGCTTTTTCAGGCTATGCTTCCCCCGAAGTCCTAATATACGACATTCTCTTACCCCCTGTAGATCAGTAGCTGGACTTACCACTGCCCATATGTCCATTAATGATGCCAGACTTGAGGGGGAGTGAGGGGAGTTGTCATAATGTTCTGACAAGGGGAGGTGGGAGAATTGTGACATCACACTGGCAAATCAACGAAACAAATGAAAAAAAAACTTTTAAAAATGATGCTTGCACAGAATTAAAAAAACGTAATTTATTTTTTGTGCAAAAAAACCACGTAGTTTTCCTTATATTTATACAACTTTGAGCAGTTGCTTTTATTCCACAAAGTACAACTACACATTTTTATAAAATTACACTATTAAAATGATTCATTTCAAACACTACTAAAAAATGTGGGATCCCTGGTTCTTATGACCTTGATATTGACATGTGACAAAGAGAGGGGAGACGGTTCAGTAAAAAGTGTTTCATTTTTGGACGCCCTTTTAGTTTCATGGGGGGGTTGGGGATTCCGCCTAATTTTAAAATTTATCATATTTTACTTCTATCCAAGCACAAGAGGTTGATTGTAAATGTAGGATTTGACCTTTGGTGCATTAAATTTTAAATTTTTTGTGGTAGCATTACGTATTGTATCAGTGAAAGCCCATTCCCAGAGAGTGTGTTGAATTCGATTCTAAAAAACAGAGTTTCAACTTATTTTTTAGTAATCTAGAGTTGTTTGCATTTACAACTTTTCTTTAGAAAATTTCTCAAAGTCTGTAGTTTCTCCCCTTGTTGAGAAAGACTGCTCTGTTTAGTCCTAAAGCAGTGGTTCCCATTCCCAACAGGTTGTCTATTGATTGATTATGAAATGATGGTGGTAATTATATTTAATTTAGTGAGAGCTTGATAAGAATGGTTAAATATCTTTTATAAAAGGAATATTTCTTTATAACTGGATGTACTAAGGGGCCATTCATTAATTACGTAAGGATGATTTTGGAAATTTTTGACCCCCCCTACCCCCATGTAAGGGTACGTAAGATTTTTCAAACCCCTCCCCCCTACTCTTACGTAAGATTCTATTTCGTTTGATCAGTTTAAACTCGAATAAAAAAGATACATCTGATATACCCTCATTTTTTTTAAAATTAAAGCTTCGATAATATACCGAGATCAGCAGCATTTTAAAGTTTTTTTGGGGTTATTCAATAGTTATTTGATTGGAATTTGTTTACATTGACTTGGAAAATCTTATGTAAGAATGGGTTTGACCCCCACCCCCCAAATAAGGGTATGTAGAGATTTTTCCAACCCCCCCTCCCCCTCGGGACCCTTACGTAATTAATGAATGGCCCCTAAGTTAAAGTAATGTTAGTTTTCTTTAAAGTTCAATATATTATTTCATTTTCAGTTCCATTGAGAAACATATTAAGACTAGACTCGTTTCCTTTACTTCAGAAAAAAGTCAAATTTCAGACCCCCTGTAAGGAATGAATTAATTTGAAAAAAGTTAAAATTTTATTTTTAAAGTTGGGGATAGGGTTGGTCCTCAAAAAGTTCAAATTTAAGCGAAGTGATCCGCAGACATATTTGAGTTCGGAACCACCTGTCTCTCCTGAAGCATGGGTCCTAATCTTTAAAGTGGGATTTGAAAGTATGGAGCCAAATGCTCCTTGGAAACTTGGGTCAAAAATTGCATTTCTGGGACCTTACCTCTTTTAGCTAAGTCGAGGGCAGTCTCTTTTCCAATCCCCGTGTTTCCACCTGTAATGATGACTGTCTTGCCTGTCAACCGAGCCGCACTGCGACATTTTCTGGAGAACAGCTGACCTCGGAAAACAATATACAATCCTACGACTGAAAAAAGTACAAGTTTAAAAAAAGTAACGTGAATCAATAGCTATAGAACATTAGTAATTAATAACTAGCAATTTCAATAGTATAGTACATTATTACAGTTCATTTTAAACTAGAAAACTATAACTGTAAACAAACTATACTTTAGTATGTGTAAATAAAATTTGGCGGTTCACTACTTGGTCGTTTCCCATTAATCGCATTGCATTTCTATTGCACTGCCACGTCGTTGCCATGGTGACGACCTGCCAATTTTGCACACGGTCTAACATTCTAAACACTTGAAAGACTTGTTTGAAGTTGTAGGTTTAACGAAAAGTAATCTTCCTTTTAATCTGCTCTAACATTTTTTTATTACGATCATGGATATTATGTGAAAGACATCAATGGGGCAAATTAAATTACTTCAAGTTTTCTTCATACCAATATTTCTTCTTACACAAATGCAATAATTACAAAGCTCCAAACTTGAAACTCCCATCACAATTTAACATTTTAGGCTTCCAGAAATTTTTTTACTTTCAAAATTAGTTAACATGAAACTTAATAAAAATGCGAATTCAATACTTACAGAACTGGATGACCCAGTCTAAAATACCCATGTCGATTTATTAACTACGTATAACTTGATAGCCACAGGTTGTCAATTCAAAAGCACTAAAATATCACCGTTCTTTTTCTTTGCCAGGAACATCTCTTATCGTCGTAAAACCAACACCAACACACCTGAATGCTAGCACTATCTATCCGATCAAATAATATCTAGGTATGCCTCCATGATATCTTTTAAGCCAAGTACTATTAACGCAGATATGAATAAAAGCCATTGGATATATTTAGCCGTCCGAAGAAAACGTCTATTTTGTGAAAAGGAATGCTTAAATGATTTGGTAGAATCGTGAACAAAGATGTCACCGGTGAAGATAAATCACAGAACAGCAAACTGGACTTATAAAAGAGGAACAATATAAACACAAAAAAAGTTCCTCGTTGTGAAAAAGTCCGTGGTCAATTGAAACTGTCAGTCTTCCTGGATGGTGAAACTGGTATTACAAACGGTCAATTCTCGTTTGGAGAAAATTTCTCGTCGTATTAGGACATTTTTATAAATTAAACATTGTCCTTTCTATAACCTCATAAAAAGTATGCAAGAACAAACAGTTGGAGTTGCATTAAACGTCAGTATTGTTATTACATTGGAAGAGAACGAGGAAAAGAAAATTTGTAAATAACTGTCATTGAAGGATATAACAATGTTATCGCATCGACCACACTCAATTAGATATGAAAGATCGAACAGTTCTTTTCTTTTTTTAATAATATACCGATAAAGGATGTGATATGACTTACACTTCATTCATAGACGCTTTCATTTTTTAAACATTAGTACTAATATTGTGCTTGGAATTTTAGGTAATTGTCCATTTATAGCCATTTTAATGTTGAAATAACATTAACCGCGTGGTCATTTTAAAAAAAATCCTAAGGGGGAAAATGTGTGGCAGAATCGTACGAATTAGAATATTACTATAAAAAATTACAAAAATAAGTCAAGACCCTTGACTGGATAAACTCTATCAGTGGCGGATCCAGGATTTGATTTTTTTGGGGGGGGGGCTAAGAATTTTCATAATCCAATTGAATCTACTTGTTATTGTTCTTACGGAAAAGGTAGTAAATTATCCTGCTCTAACTCCCAAAAGGGGGATCTGGGGGTCCTCCCTCATAAAATTTTTGGAAATTTCAGTCAAAAACCCCACTTTTCCAACTCGTTTTGGTACGCTTCATCCGAATTTCGGATATAGATTTTTTGCGTTTTGACAAACTTAGTAAAATATAGTGGTAATAGCACAGAGTTACAAGTGCCAAGGGGGTCTGTGGGTCCTCCCCAAGAAAATTTTTTAAAATTTGATCTTAAAATAACAGGGTTTTAACTCATTTTGGTGCATGAAATGTCATATTATATAGAGTAAAACTTATCATTTTGGGGGGGGTGCTTGAGCCCCCTAGCCCCCCTCCTGAATCCGCTAGTGAACTCTATTATAAAATTGTATGACTATGATAAGAATGTGTGCACTACATATGTTTTTTTATTTCCAAAACACAATTAATTTAAACCCATTATTTTAAAATTAATAGATAAGCATGATGGAGATTCTATTATAAAAATAGCTTCCTTAGAATGGTTTTAAAAACTGACGTCTATAAAAATAACAAGAAATGGTCTGATAAACTAGGTTAAAATAGAATAAAATATTGTTTAAATATATCCTGGCATTACAATTTTGCTAGCTTTTCATTTTTAATTGAATCAATTATTCAGCAAAAAAAAACCATTAAGTCTTAAGCTAGAAAATTTACCAGTTATTCTCTTTTTTCATACTTAAAAAACATTTCAAAATTTGTTTAAAGGGAGAAATTTTATGTTATCGCAAACTTTTATGATCTAACGTCAATTATTCTCCTAAATGTTTTGATAAAAATACATCTTTAGTTTACGTTTACACCAAATTATAGATAACGAACTAATTTTTTTAAATTAAGAGCAATCTCTAAATCTATAAATAATATATTTTCTTTTTAAAAAACGCCTTTATTAAATTCCCCTAGAATTTTTTCTGATTCTTTTGAAAGCAAAACGAACAATAGCAATTTCAGCAGCTAAAAAGATCTTTCCATACATTTTAGTAACAGTGCGTTCAACAAACCTTCTCAAGCATTTTAAGCAGGCCACACTTTTAAAAAGGCTTTCATTTAATTCTTCAATAAAGCACTATCTTTCGCGACAAAAGTCGCTCATCCTTTGGAAAGGGTGTGTCGAAAATTAATTCAAAATTTTATTCACGAATCAAATCAAATAGAGCGATAGTTTTTCTAAGGTCGAAATGATGTTGTTATAAAATGATTTTTAGGTCGTTTTTTGAAACAGAGTGGTTATTTTTAGTTAATATTGTATTGCGACCAGAGATATTTTTAACGCCTCTGCGAACGTATTTCACGCGTTAAAAATCGGAAATACGCTTTTAAAAACTAGCCAGGCGTATTTTCATGCCTTGAATTTTAAGAAAGGTTTTGCTTAAAAAAATGCAAAGCGCCTCACAAAAATCTAAAATTAAAATTTTTGCAACTCAAATTTGAAATATTAAACAAATATTTCATTTAGAATGTTTAATGCAAAACAAATTATTCACAATGTTTTATATTTTGTACTAATACCTACTTTTAACACATGTTATAATTACTATTACAATTGTCCTAAATAGCATCCTCATTTTCTCTCTTTCATTTATCCATTAAAAAGAAAGTGTTTTTATAACAAATTTTTCTCTGTATATGCAAGTATGCAGTTTATGCTATTTCCATAATTCACTCCTCATAAAGGAATTTCACGCCTCTCCTAAAAAAGTCAAGGAGTATTTTTACTCCTCCAAAAAATCCTTATAATAACACTGATTGCAACATTGATCGTTTATTTAAATAGGTTAAATAGTTTTATTGTTATCTTAATGTTGATAACTAGTATTGGCCCATAACCCTCCTCTCGAAAATAGCTTTTATTTTTGAAAACTGTGAAAAAAAGCTTGCTAGCCCAATAAGATTTTGTAAAGGTTGAAGCACTGTAAGGCAGTTAATAAAATATTATTTGAAGTTGAATATAATATAAAGTAAATAATAAAAATGGTTTAAATTTGTAAATTATAATTTATAAACTTGCTGCATAGGAATTTGGCTATTTTTTCAAAATGCTTCGAAGCTCTTCCATCAGCTTAGCAGGCCGCTCGGTGGCCAAACTGGATCAAGGCACATCAATGGCCTGATGGTTCCTGTATCCAGTTTTTGCAAAGGCATATTTTAAAGCCCGAGGGCACTTAAGTTAGGTATTGCTTAATTGAGTAGGCGGTGTGTGATTATTACTATATGAGAAAATGAAATGAAGTTTATCGACAGGGTTTTGAATATTTTAAAATATATCTCAGAATAATAACCCTACTATATATCTTTTAAGAACAGAAATAAATGCAGGAAAATATGAACCATAAGTGTTAAAATATGAAACAAAAAAAAATTTTAAAACTGTGTCTTTAAAATAACGTTTATTTAATATTTCGAATTATTGTGAATGGAGAATTGCAGCATCTTTTAAAATTCTAAGTATTCAATTTTAATTTATTATAAATTCTCCCCTGATTCCAAAAATACGCTTGCCTTTTCCCACAAACTTTTTTTAAGGTAATTATGACATATTTTAATACAGAAAGCTCCTAACATTGTGACGTCACATGTTCTCTTGGAAATGTGGGAAACACCGTTTTAATCGAAACAATATAGGCTGTAAAACAACTAGAGACTAGTCTTTCAAAGCGGAATGACAACAGTAAGTGGGAGCAAGGAACATTTAACGTCATAAGCTGTTTCAGCTCTGACAGAAAATAAGCTATTTTTAATTGAAAATAACTTACAATTTAGGGCTTTGAAAGGTAAATTAAAAGGTTTTCTGGAGGTTTTAAGCCTGAACACATTAAAAGATTAAAAAAAATTTGACTGCAATTATCCATTGGGATTCAACCTAAAACAGCGGAACCAAACTCAGGTCGAGGGCTTTCCTGCCTTTAAACGCTACTTGCAAAAAAAGTAGTTTTACAGGCGTCATTTGTGTTTCTTAAACTTATCCCCCCATGACCGAAAATACTTAATAAAAATCATTTCCATGTTAAAAACACATGTTTGGAACTTTTGTCCTATTAAAAACTGTTTAAATCAGCAAATTAGGCGTTGAGGTTCAGTGTGTTGAACTTCTATTTCGTATGGATAGTTTCTACTGAACTATCTATCAATATGCAAGAAGGTAAAAACAATTACCGGTTTTGTTTTATATCCCTTTTTATTAGATTTCTTGTGATTTTTATGCTCACTTAACCATTTATTTTGAGAAAAAGTTGATAAATTAAAGTTCCATGAATATGAAAAGTCTATCCAAGGGCTATATAACTTTATTAGTTTTTTTCTTAAACTAAGGGATTTAAAGTCATGAAATTCAAAGTTGTATTTCTCTGTAAGTTTTTGTGGCAAGAGAACAAAACTTTTTAGTTTGTTACATTAATATTCTTTAAAAAATGGGTGTTACTTAAACACTCCGCCTAACCCACATTTTTGGAATCGAAATCAGTATAACTAAACTGATTTAAATTAATTTCAAAAACAAAGTTTTTTGAGAAAATCGAAGAAAAAAACTGTATAAACAATGAAATTTTTATTGTTTATCCACCAAATTTTTACTGGAAATTCAAGGCTGCTGTTTAGAATACCAAACCATTATCGAAAAAATATTCTTACAAAAATAGTGTACTACACTTGAAAAAGATTTCATGAACTTGTTCCTTTTTTCAAATTTGTGAAAATTCAGATAAAAAATCTTAAAAACCAATTTAATTGTAGTATTTCTGCTTAGTTCACAGCACAAAAATGAGAAATAATACAAATACTGAGACAAATAAAATTAAAAAGTATAAAACTGAGTCATTAAAGGCAGTTTAATGAATCTCAATGAATTATCAATGGAATCGGGCATTCCTTGGAAGTAGGGAAAAGGGAAAAATACTTTTCAAATAAAAACAAAGTTTGTTTTGGCTTAGCTTACAGCACAAATTATAAAAAAAAGGCAAATTGTCTTAAATTTCAAATTAAATTTAAAAAAAACCAGTCAATGGCTATCAATTTCGCAAAATTCAAGGGGCTATATCTGCTTATAGGGGTATAGTTATTTTCCCCTCTTCCTACTCACGTGCGTAGAGCAAAACTTTGAGATTTTTTCAGCACAAAAAGTTAATTTGCCGTTTTTTGGAATTATTCCCTGAAGATTCAACAGACAGAAAGGATCCCAAAAAGGCTATTTTTTGCGCCACAGAACGAGCCTCACCTGGAGAGTTGCTCCCGGATCTCCTCTGCTGCTTTTCCGGCTCCTCGTCCCTCAACTGCACTTCCTCCATGCCTTCCTCCTCCATCCCCATCTGAACTCAACGAGCCACTGCCCCCGAATGACCGACGCTCATCATGTGGGAGAATCCTCTTGCGCCAACTGGCGACGAGTTTTTTTCTTTTTTTCCCCTCTTAATTCAAATAACATCCGAGTGGAAGAAATGATTGTCTAGGTCAGTGTTTCTCTATCTTTTCCATGCCGAATCCACTCCCCTAAGTCCTTCTGCACTCTTGTCCAAAAGTTAAAAATAATTTTATTTTTGGAATAATGACCCAAATCGTAGTTTCTTTATCAAAGAAATTCTTTCCACAGGATCTTTTACACTCTTAAAACGACAGTCTGAAAACTGAGTAAAAAGTACTCAAACTGGCTCCGATCCAAATTTACTCAAATTTGAAAACATGAATATACTCATTTCTGAAAATGTGCGTACTCAAAAATGAAATATCTTGAACTTGACCTAAAAAATGAGCTCATGATGTTTCATTTTTGAGTATCTGCACATTTTTAGAAATGAGTATATTCATTTTTTCAAATTTGAGTACATTTGGATCGGAGCCAGTTTGAGTACTTTTTACTCAGTTTTGAGACTGTCGTTTTAAGAGTTTAACAGCCATATTCACAGCCATCAGCGTCGGTGTTAACCAGCAGCTAGAGGAAGAAAAATAAGCTTTCCGCCGACTCTGATTGGTTGAATCCTTCTTTGACCAAGGATTTAACATCAACTCTGATATCTGTGAATATGGCTGTAAGAGTAGTAATATGTGGTGCATGTTAAACTACCCTAACAATTGATTAAGGGGTGTACAGAGGCCCTTCTTGGATAATGGAGTTCCACGCATATTCGGAACGGTACCAGAAACGTTCATAGAACCATTTAGCAAAAAATCACCTTTTATTTGTAAAGGATTATGATATTCCTGAATGCCGTGCATTATTTTAAGGGCGTGGATTTTTTTAAGTAATGTCCTTAGAGACGATATTATGTAACACCTCCTCAATTTACATTTTAGGCTGATTTTAATTCTTGGATCCTTTATTATACTCTATTTCATTTATAATTGGCGCTTGAGAAATAGTGCTTTCCCCCACACTAGAAGCGTAACCATAGTTACGCTCTTCGAGCAGCCAATAGTAAGCCTTCTTCGTCACTTTGACGTGGATAGTTGCTATGGTTACCGATCGGTGGTGGGGGAAGGAAATATTTTCAAGCGCCAGTTCAAAATGAACATAGTATAGTTGATGATGGTAGTGATATTTTTGAAGCTCTCATATGTGTTTGCTTCAACACGTATGGTGACCCAGAAAATTACATTACAGGAACTTAGATTTGTGTCGTTATTCCCCAAAAATCAAATTACCCTTAATTTTTGGACACGAGCGTAAATGGCCATGACTAAACTTAAGTTTCAGGGCGGCTGTTACGGCTCAAAATTGCTTTTCTTGTCGTCTTTACATACCTTCACTGGATGTTGAATGTAGCTTTTTAGAAATAAAAAGAAAGATTTCCACCTTGACGTATAAAAAATATCTACATAAATGCTGGGGTACTGAGACTCCATTAGAAAAGGAGTATGAGGTCCTCTCCCCCTTTTACCAAAAAGTTTTCTGAAATTTGACTCTCAAAAACAGTTTTACAGCAATTTTTTTAGGATATCTCGCAATTTGAACAATTCGGATATTTGGATCTATTAGCTAAAGGTGAGTAAAACCGAAATCGCAAAAGAGATGTGTTTTTAAATTTACAAAAGTATTAAAATTCTGTACAACTTAATCAAAATTATGTAAAGTAAATTAGTTGTTTAGTTTTCTTGAATAAGTTATCTACTGATGTGCGTTGTACTGTATTTTCAGTATTTAAATTAAACAATCTAGCCATGAGGGTTATTACGAAGTATGTTTCGTGAAGAACGACACAACTAAAATTGCGAATGGGTGCAAAGAACTGTGAAACAGAATCCCCACTGATGTGCAAATCCTAAGGTACGGGTTGACAATAAATTAATCCCTGATCCATCCAGTCCATATCGAGTTTCCCCGACAGCCCTACGGAGAAAGCGAGTTTGTTTCGGAGGAGAAAGAACAGGTGATGTGTGAAATTAGAGCTTTTGAAGGTTGATGGAGACGAGTGGTGATGGTCATTATAGATCGATTTCCCCTCTTCACGGAGCATCTCGACCAAAAACTCCTTATTATTCCTGTCACGTCCTGTGGAAGGATATTTGGACGTGATTTAGCTCTTTCCGGGACGATTTAATGGACCATCCGCCCACGGGCTGTAGTAATTGGTGGGGTTTTATGAGGTTTTAGCCCTTTTCTGATGGAGGGAAGAAACCGCAAAGGATTTTGCATATCCGACCGTAAAAGCGATTTGGGGATGTCAAGTTTTTGACGCATAAGGGAGTTGAGCAGTGGACTAATAAAAATAGTTTACACAAAAAGTGTTGGAAAGAAGTAACCTCTATCTATATCATTGAGGGATGTAACTCCGCGATTAGGAGATACCTCCCACCTAAACTCCGTGAAGTCTCCCTCAGCAGGTGGAAGGTCCTTCCGTATCACGGTGTAAACATCCCTAAATGATATTAAGGCAACTTCTTTCCACCACTTTTTTGTGTAAAGTGCCGTACTATATTAACAGTGTGGGGGGAAATCGAGGGGAGACTAGGGGCACAGAGTACCAGAACAGAGTCCATAGTCATAGGCGATAATGGAAATAGAAAAAGCATGGGTTTTGGGTGCATCTAGAGATTTTCCCCCGACGATTGTCAACAGCAAAAGATATATGAGGAGGGGAACATCTTTTGTAGTTGACCTCAGCTAACCACACAAAACGACGAGGCTCCTTCGGGCATTCGGGGGAGATTAGGAGCATTGATAATATCCCCTTCCTTTTGTGTGGTTAGCTGAGGTCAATTAGCGAACAAAAGATGTTCCCCTCCTCATAAATCTTTCGCAGTTGACAATCGTCGGGGGAAAAATATCTAGATGCACCCTATGCCTTGTGATCTGATAAGGGCCCTTTTGGGGCTGGGATTGCATCAAACTCACGCCTCTCTTTTCACGTCACGAGAGGCGGAGGGATAAAATCCCAATCGTCAAATCCTCTTCACCCTGAGTGCAAGACCAGGCGTATCGCAGGCGCAATCTAACTTCTCCGCCCATCACACAAAAGGGCAACCGCAAACCAGGGGATTTCTCGGAATCTCCCTTTTGTGTGTTGGGCGGAGGAGTTGAGAAGTTAGATTGCGGATGCGATACGCCTGGTCTTGCACTCAGGATGACCCTGCCCTCCGAAATTGACAGATTGAATTGACAAATTGCTAAGAAGAGTTTTCTCAGCAAATCTAAAATATTGTGGGGGTGCCTTCTCTGGCGATTTCATGCCACTTTATTTTTTCCCACAGAAAAGTGGGCCACCCTAATTTGTATGTAAGTGTTTCCTTGAACAATCACCTGTTCGTTTTGCTCATTCTTTACTTTGAAGTGAGAAAGGTGAATAAAGAATGAAAAAAAAATGGAATATTCAAAACTTATGAGAGAGAAGAAATCGGAGAAAAGTGGGATGTTATAAAATAACGAATAAAAAGGTATATATTTTTGAGAGCGTTGGGACAAAGGATGCACCTAACTATTGAAAATATCTGGTGGATATGATTGTTTTTAAAGAAAGTGAGGAAATTCCGGTAAAGAATAGTTTTGTCACCAAAGACACGGGCAAAATACCAAGGTCGCCTTCTTTCATCAAAAATAATGACCATATTTATTACAGGGAAGCCATTGTTCCAATTTAGTCCTGTCTTTGTACTTTTTTGTCTTTCCCTGTATTTTTTAGGTCAATATAACACCAGGTCAAGAGTCATTTTTAGGTCATACTGACCTTAACTATCAGTAGGGTACAGTAGCAATAGTATGTATAACGATAGATAATGATTTGCTATCAGTTCTTATTCTAGATAACCAACAAATACAAGCAAATAAAATAAAATTTGAAATGCAAAACTTTATATGGATGCAGATAATAAGTTCGGTTTTTTAATTTAAAGTTTTGTAATAGTTTCCATTATTTTAAATATCTATCTAGATTTTCAAGTAATATTTGTAGTGTTTTGAGTTTAAATTTTGGTTTGGGCGCATTTTTGGGTAAAAATATAATATTTTTAAAAATTTAATTTGATAAAAGAGTTATAGTGTTTGGATCATTGAAAAGTACTATAGCAATTGGATTTTTTCTCTTGGATGTTGGAAGTAATAAAGGGCAACTTGGTTAATTCATAGCTGAAGATATGCTAAAAAGTTCGAATAAGCAATGACAGCATTTTTTGAAAACAGAAAAAAATGCATTTTTTAAATAAAAAAGAAATAGATATAGATTCAAAAATCGTCATGAATTGTTTAAAAAATGTAGTTTATTCAATATTCAAAAATAAAAATCGAATATCCCTTTGCATTTGTTTAGGATTGAATGACGTCAGATATGTTATATATCCCGTACTTTAAAGTGAAAATCAACGATACTTCGAATCCTGATAGGTTGAAAATACTGTTTAGGATTGAAAGTACGTCATAATATGACACTTGACGTTTTCCGCTCTTTTTCTAAATACAAACTTTGAAATTAAATTAAAAAATAAATTAGCATCGTAATTAAAAAAATTCTGCCCTTATATTCTTATCTTGTATACCTCTATCGAATAAAAAAATAAAATAAAAATACTGGAATTATACTTAACTTTTGAGTTTAAAAAACATTGGAATAAACCCACGACATCGAATAGGAGACCTTTGTGTAGTAATCCAATTCGGACTGTATTAATTTTAATTAGAACATAGAAAATATTGCAACAAACAATACATTTTAAAAATCTAAAGTATTTATTGGACCTAAAAATATTTTCCTAACATGTTTTACTTAATTACCCACAGAGTATAGAGCTTAACAGAGGATTCATCTCCATAGATCCTAATGGCAACTTTTTTATTAGGGTTTTCCCATAGACAAACTTCAGGCCGAACGGACCAGCCTCCTTTAATACCACATCATTCCTGCTAATTCTGTCATTCGCCCACTGAAGCTGTCACTTAAATCCAAATCGGAACTGGAGGGAAAAGAACAACACACAACACCGATGAAATTAAAATGACACTTGATAGAAGTTCCATATCCAATCAGGAATCACTTTCGAATTTCGCTTTCTCTGATTGGCTGCTAGTGAAATGAATTATAATCTGGGAGCAGGAATTAAATTAAGTACCTAAAGAGGAAAACTGCCGTTTGGAATCTCTGTAACCAATCTTACCCCAATAGAAAACATACAATATTAATGATTTATAATGATGTGACACAATGTAGGAAAAAACAATTTACACAACGATGTGAGATTTTTGTTAAGCCTCGAACAAGGCTTCCATTGTAAAATAGAAATAACCAATTCTAATTTTTTAACATAAGGTTAAACGTCACAGTTGGTGAATGGGAAAAAATGTCATTCAGTTCAGGCATAATAACTACAGTGGTGTGTGCTCACATGTTATAAATTTTCTGAACGACGCAAGACACGAATACAATCGGAAGAAGCACATGAAAATGAAAAAAAAAAGTGTCCGGTCTGATTGGTAACAAAGAACTTACCCATATTTTATGACACTTGAGGTAGAAGCGGGAATGAGAGAAACGCAAGAAAACTCACTTCCGCAGGTAGTGTTGCGGAAAACAAGTATTGAGTTGAAAAACATCTCGAATTTCCATTCTTATAATTGAATTAGGCTCCATGCCAAGATGCACTGTCAGGGATTTTTGCCAGTCTCATTCTTTTTACGCAATGATCTGGAGGTGATGTTTTCTCAATTTCTAAATTATTCAGGAGTCCCATAACTACCAGATAACTAAAAGCCGCGTAACTAGACCTTCTTTTTAGGCTGGGATTTGTTTTAGTATTAATTCTCAGGCCCCTCTGGTATTAATTCTCGGGCTTGGGTTTAATGTGACTTTTTTTATAAGAATTACGAAAGAGGATTAGGATTTGAATACTGGTGTAGTACTATAATTAATATTAAAATTTTGTCTATAATAGTTCTAAACAGAGATGGGCCAAGGGGTCCTTCTCCCAAAAGTTGTTTAATTATTCGACCTTTAAAGGTGTTTTAAATTTTTTATTTACCTTTTGGGGGTATTATGTTTGATCAGAAGAGGACACTTAGACGCTGCAGAATTTTCAAGAGGAATAAATAGAATACTTAAATTTCAAGGGGGGGAAATTAAACCCTCACCCTGATTGGATATAAGGACCTTAAACTAGAAGGAAATGGTTTTGAAAAACATAACTACTTGCTTATAAAAACTTGATAAATAAAAACTTATTATTCCCATTAGAATGAGATTTCCATCGCGGAGACATAAAATAACTTGCTCCATTCGTGATTATAAAAATAATAATAATTTAAGGTAATTAAGCTAATTACCGTAGACTAAAATATGAAAACTAACAAATAAACTTCCAATTTAATAGCCAATGAACACAAGTAATTTTTACAATGAAGATTTTCAGGATTAAAAACACTTTTATGCCATGTCATTTCATTACATTCCTTAAATTATCCATTTAAGAACGTTATTACATAATTATTACCATGTTAATTTTAAGCTACATAATTTCCTTAAAAATAAGTTCCCAACATAAAATGACAAAAATTTCCTCAAATTTAACATCATTTGTTGGTGATAGGCAACCTAGACAGAAAAGAATGCGTAATTTTATAAAATTTACATTTACTTTGTTAGAAAACTTTTATGTAAACTTTTACGACTTTATTGTCGAGAAGTTTATTGAAGCCATTGAAGCTAAGTTATGTAAGATTATATTGAGGATAAATCTGCGTATGCTTGGAAATATATGGTGGCATGTGTTACATGTGCCAATGCACAAAATGCATATAGCACATTTATGATCAACTTGTTTAAAAATTTCTATTGAAGAATTTTCTCTTTGGAGATAATTTAGTTTTTTCTCCTAAGAGAACTAGCAGGGGTGCCAGTGATGTACATAGAAATTTATTTTAGGAGGGGCCCAAATATATCTTCTAAAAAAGTTAGTCATTATATCAGGCCCAAAGCGTAATTTTTGCACCGGGATAGAGGACCCAAAATTATACTTACTTCTTACTACGAGCATCCGAGGCTGTTTGCCTCGATGGCTCGATGTCCCCCTCATAGGCCCTAGGGATTTACACCACCGCTGCAGGAGCTGCAAGTCATGCAAAAAGCGGAATATTTTAGTACCCGCTACCAGGGTTGGCTGGATTGGACCCAATGGGTTTTTTCAAAAAAACCCATGTGAAAAAACCCACATTTTGGACCCATTTTTGGTTTTTTTCAAGAAAAATCAATATTTTGGCAGTTCTTTCAAAATTTAATGTGTTTTTTTTAAGTTTAGGATATTTTTAAAATTTTAATGGGTTTTTTCAAAATTTAAACTAGGTTTTAAAAATTAAATGGTGTTTTTTGAATTTCAGGGAGTTAAAAAGTTAAATAGGTTCTTTCATTATTCAGTGGGTTTTTATTATTGAATAGGGTTTTTCAAAATTTAGGACGTTTTAAGTTCAAACTAGATATAAAAAATAAAGAAGATTTTTTAAAAATTTCAGTGGGTTTTTTCAAAGTTTAATAGATTGCTTTCAATATTGAATGGGTTTTTTCAAAGTTTAGGATATTTTTTAAATTTTAGTGGGTTTTTTCAAAATTTAAGCCAGGTTTCAGTAAATAATGGGCGTTTTTACAACTTCAGTGGGTTTTTTCAAAGTATAAAAACTTTGAAAAAGCCCACTTAACTGTGGAAAAACTGACATTATTTTGACAGAACACATTTCATTTTACATGGAAAGAACTCACCATAATTTGAAAAAACCCACTTACTTTAACAGAGAAAACCACTTAATTTTGAAAAAACCCACACTTTTTCCGAAAAAAACCCAGTTTTATATGGGTTTTTTCAGGGTTTTATTGAAAAAACCCAAAAAAAAACCAACCCACTTGGGTTTTTTCAAAAAAACCCGGGTTTTTGCCAACCCTGCCCGCTACTCACAAAAGATGGCGCTCGTCAATTGGTTTATTGGAATAACAAATTCCCGTTTCTTGCCGCAAACCGAAAATGTCGCTTTTACAGTAGTGCTGTAAATCCCCAAAGGATGTCCTTCATGGACTCACCAGTCAGTTTAGAGCAAAATGACGCTCAGGCGGCAAAATTATTAAGCCTCTACATTTTCTGAATAGGTTCACTGTAGTTTTTTAATACATTTTATGTAGAATTTTGCATCTTCATGAACTTAATACAAAAGTTTTTCTGAATCTTGAATTATTCTGATCTGAATAAAAGAGTTATAAGAAAGTTACAAAAGCAGGTTCCTCCTTAAAAAAACATTTTTGTAAATTTTAGTTTAAAAAACAGTTTTAGTCGTTTCTGTAGACCTAAATCTGTCTTTTAATGTGCTTATGATAAAAGGGTTTTCAATATTGATTTGGAATTTACGGAAATTTTTTGCCTCGAAAAATCAATGCAAACAAAACTCTTAACTTCTGATAAGAGTTCTCCTGATTCTGTTGTTTTTCTCTAAAAGTTGACGTTAGGGGGCGGCAAAATTGATAATGAGTCTTGAGTTATAATTTCAAGATATTTGTGTTTTTATGACAGATACGTTATTTTTTATTAGATTTGTTACATACTAATCTTATGCTTCCAAAAATGTGAAAACCTATGTCTCAGACATTCCATACAATTTTGCGGGTTAAAAGCCAACAAAAGTGCTTTGCTAATACTTACAAAGGAACTTTTTTTCTGAACCAACTTCTGCTCGACGAACAACAGCGAATAGCATAAAATCACTGCCGACATGAAGCATTTGGACGAGAAGGACAAAATCACAGCGACCGGGTCGTTCAAAGCGTAACACAGGACGTTCTCGAGAAACGTCATGCAGAAGAATCCAAAAATCCACAGTGAAAACCACTTATCCATCACGATGATCACTCGCTATCCATTGCATTGAACTAAATGATCGGACAAAAGTAATTGGTAAGCTCGATCCTTTAAAACTCGATTTCAAACGAAATCCAATGGACGATTGAAACGATAATTGCACGCACTATTTAACCAGTTGTGCTTAAAGGTTTCAGGAATCTGTAAGGAAATGGCGAGTATAAGTATTTTTCTGATTAGTAAAACAACATACTTCCTGGTGAACGGGTTTGGATCCTATGTGTGAAAAAAAAATTATTAGAGTGTCAGCGAAAAGTCTTTTCCTTTTACTTACTCATTGGATGAATTGGATAAAAAGATTATATTAGGGATCATTCGAAAATTTTAATGTAATTATAGATGTGAATGAAGTTCCACAGGGGTTTGATCTATAATTTCTGACCCCTAAATTTTGTAAAAAGAACCACCTTTTCGAAACGACAAAATATCTAAGCTGGTATTGTTTACTAAAAAAACTTGTTGTAGGAAATGTGTTTGTGAAATTTCAATTTCATTTTTTTATTGGAAGTTACGCTTTTTTTTATTTTTTTATATAAAAACAAGTATTAAGAAGAAAACTTAATTTGTTTGTAAAGGTATCTGATGTTCATGGGTTAATTTTCAATTCTGGTGCTAAAAAATGTTATATTTTTGTAAAAAAATCGAAATGTAGTTGAAAATTTTAAAATTTTTTAAAACTTCTTAATTATGTAAGAATTGTCTCTATACCTGGAACAAATTGTCATAAAAGCTTTTTCTACAGTTTTCCCTTACAGCAATGTAAAATGTGCAATAAGTTAAAACAATTAGTTAAAATTTTTAAAATAACAATTAATTAAAATTCTACTATTAAAATATTCTCGATTTAACCAAATATGGTGAGGAGAATAAAATGAAAACTTTCCAGTACGTAAAAGTTCTTCAAATGTCATTAATAAATGCCCCCTTAACTTAATTTACCTGCGTATTAATGCATAATACATTACATACAATTTGTTTGAAGATAAAAACACAAAAAGAAAAGAACAAAACACATGTATGTATAGTAATAAAAAGGTAAGATTAATTTCCTTCTGAAGATTTTGATCAGTTGATGTCATATCTGTCACCAACCATGTTTTGTGATCTCTTCTATGATAAATAAGGTCACGCAAAATGCGAAGAATGAATAAATTGAGGAAAAGGGAGTAAAGGGGAAAGGTACTGTTTATTTGTAAGGATCTTTTACCTGAGCCTGAGTCAAGGAATTTCTATATAGAACAAGTAAAGATAAGGAATTCATTCATTTCAGTATAGTAATTTCCGCGCGCAGAAGCATATAGCAGTGGTCTCCAACCCCCGGTCCGCGGACCGGTGCCGGTCCGTGGATCAAATGGTACCGGGCCGCGAGCCGACCATTTCATTGAAAATAAATTTAAATTCCTAGGTTTATACTCCAAATTAATGAATGAAATGAATCGTAAATCACTTTATATTTATTTTTTGGTGTAACTGTATTTTATTTTGAAAGCATGTTTAAATACAATTAAATTAAAATTAATTAATCAAAATAATCTAGAATGTAAACAATCAACGCCCCCCCCAGCGGGCCGCGGTAAAATTATAAAATGTTGACCGGTCCGTGGTGGTAAAAAGGTTGGGGACTACTGGCATATAGTATAAAAGAGAAACAGATGAACAGGATGGAATAAAAGTTTTTTTTTCTTCTTCGAAATTTTGGAGTATAAGAAGCGGTCTACTCTGTGTGTCTTATAAAATTACACACATGGGAGATAGTGTGTTAAATTTTCAAAAATTATCTGGGGGGAGGATCCACCAGACCCCCCCCTTTTAGTGCATATACGACTGAGGTCATCATAAGATACAAATCCTACTTGGAAATGTTTATGCATAACTTATTATACAGGATGTTTCAAAAGTCCGTTTCGAGGCTTTTATTTGGAACCAAACGTGTCTTAGGGTCACGGAAGTAAGGTCTACCGTCTACCCCTAGGTATAAGTCATTTCAATGGATTCTCCAGGGTCACTTACCTAGGGGTAGACCTTACTTCCGTGACCCTAGGACACGTTGGTTCGAAATAAAAACTGCGAAACGGATTTTTGAAACACCCTGTATATGCATCGAGGGGGAGTTGGAAAAAATCAGCTACGGTCCTGACGATGTTCATGACTTACTAATAATAAATTGATGTAATAATAAATTTCTATCTATACACTAATTACTAGATAATAACTAGATTAATATCAAGATTATTATTAGGTAATTATCAATATTATTATTAGATTAATAATTAGATAATGATTAATATCATATATACGCCACTGTCGATGCGAAAGCCGGAACGCTAATAAGAAATGGGACCAAGAAATGAAAGGTTTCATTTAGAAAGAATTTTTTAGGTTTCCTCACCATCTCTTTTAATTTTTATGTTACTTTTACAATACCAATCTTTATTCAAATTAATCTAGACATAAAATATGTAATAAAATACATTTTCCTCCAGATGTTTGAGAAACTTATTCACGAAATAGTAGTTTTTGAAACTAAAACAAAGCCGAAAATTTTCTCAGGGGAAGTTTTTTTTACTTTATTTTTAATGGCAGAATCCAGAGGGAGGGACATTGAGGTTGAAGTTCTTCATGATTAAGGGTGTTAAAAAAATATCTCTGCAAATAACGGAAATTAACCGGCAGCACTTCTGTACTCTGAGGAACTATCCGTTATTTTTTCTTGTCTATCAAATGAGAGAAGCGTATTTGAAGAAGCGTTTGAAAATTATTTTAATCAAAACAAAATAGTTACAAGATGCAGCCTTTATAACAATCAAAAAATTATTATTGATATATAATTCCGAATGACACTGCGACGTCACCGGCAAACATACTACACACCTAGCTAAAAGAATATTGGCCTCTTACCTAAATGATCAGAAAAGAATGAAAATGAAAGAAAAGAAAAATCACCACAAGAAATTTTTACTTGTAAAAGTACATATGTACTCGTTTTTAACATTTATTCTTTTAGAGGTGATTTATTAAATCATAATTCTCTTTGTGAAAAAATCACGGTAAAGGCACGTTTTCTAGGCATAGGGAAAATTTCTCATCAAAATCAATAGACAATTTACTGTAAAAAGAAGAACTTCTTTACAGAGTAGAAAAAAACCTTGGAAGAGGATATGGGGTGAAAAGTCCATCTCTATGGTAAAAAGGGGAAATTCCTGTCTTCCGAGGAGGGGAGGTATCCCAAAATCATCCCCTCTAGCTACGCCTCTACATGATACTTTTCCAGTTTTTAAATGAACTTTTCATCAATTTGATCCATATCTCCTTATTTTCATTGGAAAAATTTACAACATAAAAGGATTTACGATGGTATGTAATTAAGTAATAACTAATAACCTTTTTATAAATTTGAAAATTTACCGCAATGCAAATGTTTTTTGGAAACGCGCAGCCCCTGAAAAAAATTCTAGATTAACTACCGATTCTATGTTAACGGGGTCAAGGGCAGCTTATCCCCCCGGGGATAAGGGGACACCGTTTGACCGTCCGTCCCTAGAAAAATTTAGCCATCCCCATCCAACTTAACTATCGGAATTTTTGATTAAAAAGTGAAAAAATAAAACTCCTCCTTAAATATTTTGTTCCAATTACTGCTCTGCTCTTCCTAAATCCTCCCATCTCCAGGCCGCACTTATTTCTTATTTTATAAAAGCTCATTTCGTATTTTATTATTTCTCATTTCGTATTCTTCTTAAAAAATAAAATATATTACTTCATAGCACACTGAAGAGTTTTTAATTATTAATAATAAACTAATAATATCAGAATTATTAATAATAAAATCCATTAATAACACGATAAATTAATAAAAATTTTAACTCCATGTTATTTTTTCGCATTAGACTTTTTTCGGTGGAATAACCTGCTGTCAATAAACAGTTATCACGATAATATTAAATTATTTTTAACTGCTTTAATAAGATAAAATTACAGTTGTAAAAAAACACTAAAAACCTGGTGTAAAAATGTTATTAAAAAATAAAAAGTACATCGACTTACCAATTAAATAAATGTTTGAAATTTTGATTTTCAATTTCAAAAAGCTTGAAAACATTCCAAATTTTCAAAATACCTTGCAGTTGCAAAGTTCTGCATCAACCACATTTGTAATGAAACGACCAAGGACGGATTAAGGGGGGGGGCGGTGGGGGCGATCGCCCCCCCCTTGCCCTAAGACGAAAAAAATTTTTTGGTTTCAAATAACAAAATTTGTTCGTAATAAATTTCGAAGAAGTAAAATAGCTTTCAGTAAACCACGCAAGTGAAGAAGCTCCTGTTGGATGGGTTGAAAAGGTCACCAAACAGGCCCCCTTTAACCTTGGCTGTCACCTTTATCTGCACTCATGTTGTTTTAGGGTTTCTTCCCTGTTTCCTCTGAGGAACTGGGAGAGAAAGGAGGGGATAGGTGGCAAGGAATGCAGGGAATTCTCGGTAAGGTGATATCGCCCCCCCCCTTCTAGTGAAAATATTCACGTGAGGTGCTTCTCAAACACCAGTGGTCACTGCCTAAATGAGACAATTTCAGTACTTCGGGCCGCGAGGGAAAATTGTCATTGCTGTTGGAGAACTTTCGAGCGGTTGCCTGTAGGACATAAGGGGCATTTTATCTTCAAGCGTTTGCCTACCAATTTATATATTTTTCTATACGCAAGGAGAAAATGTAAGTTTATACTCAACTCTTTTAAAAGAATGTTTGTTTCATATATTTAAAATTAGGTCCTGGAAGTTCCATGTTATTACATTTATTTTATAATTATTATTTTGAAGAGTTCTGTTTCGAACATTACACGTTTCAAGGGATTTTCAATCGATTTATACTAGCTTTATGTTACATACTTCGGTTTATTCACATGTTTTTACATATTTAAGCGCTTTATTGCTACTTATTCAATTCATCCAATCCAATTTTAGATTTGTCATCAATAATCACAAATTTTTAAAATTAACTTTATGAACTTTATAATTATTGTAGATGAAATTTAGTTAACCCAATGCTAAATTAACTAACCAAAAGTTGTGTATACATAATTAAGAGTAATTGAATGTGTCAATTTTTTTTTCAAAACTAAACTGCTTAAACGCCTTTCTTTCGTTTAAAAAATACTTTCTATAACAATCATTACACTCTTTCTCTCTTCTCTCTCCTCCTAATCATTTCTCTTATATCTAATCATTTTGTTCCTATGTCCTCTTTTTATACTTTAAAAACACTTTTATTTTTTCTACTTGGTAAAATACCCCTGAACGAAGGATTTTAGCCGATCATTAAGTTTTGGCTTTTTAAGCTTGGTATTTTACTCGCTTTAAATATTCCGGATTCGGATATAGTATTTGAGGGATTTGAAAACTCTATCTGGAAGATGAGCTTTTAACAACGCCAAAGAGTCAATAAAAATTAATTTAAAATCCATAAAAATAATTTTTACACCAAGGTTATTGTTGAGCATTGGTCTATGTTTATTATACTTAAAAAAATTATTTTGTTAAGTTAATTATGCATGCTAATTTTATTAAATCCCTTATTAAGATAATGAAAACCCCTCTGAAAATATTCTTGTAAGGACTTATTAAGAAAAATTGCTTCAGATTTTGACACAATATAAAAGTACATCATGAAGCGATCGTCGAGTATTACATTTTTCTTTAAAAAAAAAAGAGTAGGACGGGTAAGAGTTATAAAAATTTTAATTTTAATTGTATAATGTTGGTTGAAGTAGAAGGGTAAGGCAAGGAAAGAAAGAAATTAAAAAAACCCAGCTTATGAAAATATTTGTATTACATTAAAGTTTTTTTGTTGAGAATAAATTATTATGTGGAAGAATTTTAAAACATAATGCTCATATAAAGTCAACAGCAGTGGCGGATCTACGGGGAGGGCTTTCGGGCTGAAGCCCCCCGAAAACGTCTAATATTTTACTAAGTTTGTCAAAACGCAAAAAATCTATACCCGAAATTCAGATGAGGCGTATCAAAACGAGTTCAAAAAGTGGGGTTTTTGACTTAAATTTCCAAACATTTTCTGGGGGAGGACCCCCAGACCCCCCATTTATTTATTACCATTAACTAGGAAGAATCAAATGGATTATAAAAATTCTTGGCCCCCCCCAAAAAACAAATCCTGGATCCGCCACTGGTCACACAGGAGATACGAATGCTTAAAAGGGTTTGAATAGTTATTTTTTTTCTCAATATAATCTTTAAAATAACCTTCAACGTGCAGAACAATCATAAAATTAAAATTACCCTAAAAAAATCGGACCGCCCCCCCCTTGAAAAGTTTCTTAATCCGTGCCTGGAAACGACACTGTTTGAATGAGAAAACATGTGCATGTTGTTTTATACTTTTACATTATGATTTATGTTTTTTAGTGAAAAAGGAAACAATAAACGGGAAAACCGTTTCCATGTTTTCTAGCGTGTAGGTATTTGTTATTGTTGCGGTAGTTGCGGTGAAAAAAATAAAGCGAAATTCTTCAAGTCGTGCTGCCATCTTGTCATCTCTATTTCAACTATTCTGTTTATTTAATTTAAATTTAATAAATACATATTTAACTAAAAAAATCCAAAAATGTCTTTTTGTTCCTCAATAACAAGATTATTTATTCCTTTTGTTTTTTAATGTGATAAAAAATCTTTTTTTTTCGGAAATAATATCCTATTCGATTTTTCCAGTGGAATACTTTTGAAGTTTGTTGATTGTAAAAATTTTTTTATTGAATTAAAAAATTTCCTAAATCATCAGTTTATTCACGATAAAGAAGGTAATCAAAATTTCTTGCTTCAAAACAACAAGCATTTTTACAAAATATAACAGAAAAACTACGAAACCTACTATGTTTCTAAGAAATATTAATGCAAAATAATAAAACATTTTGATTTTTAATTAATTTAATAATAATAAAATAATTTTACAACAACTTCGTGTACCCATGGTGTAGTGGTTATCACATCCGCCTAACACGCGGAAGGTCCCAGGTTCGAGCCCTGGTGGGTACAAACCTTTTTAAAATGAATAACTGGATATTAATTATAATTTTATTCATAGCAAATTATGATGCCTCACTTTTAAATGTATTTCGAACTGAACAAGTAAATTGAGTTGCTTTAGAATGAAAAACAATGTTTTATTTTCAACCTTAGGGTATTTTGGGAACTATTGGTCTTCCCCTAATGAATTCTTCCGAAGTTAACAGAAAAATTTAGAAAAAAATATAAGTAGATAAAATCAAATTATTTCCCAATAACCCGTCCATCTTCTTTTGCAATAAAGCTTTTATTCCACTCTTTAAAGAAATTAATTTTATCTGTTTAAAAATATTTGTTGGATTACTTTTTTTACATAAATGCTCGCAGAAAAACAACATTGTAGTTGTAATTTTCATTATTTAAACTCTATTGATTCAGGCATGTATAAAAAATTTAGATATCAGTGGAAGCATCCCCATCATACTTTTAGTTCTAAATGAGTTTTTCTTTGGGTAATTTAATGTTTATGGTATATGATGAATTTAGTGAAATTACTCTTGACCTTGGCCACTTGAACTTCCTCTTTAAATCCTTACATTAATTTTATAGTTTATTAAAAATATTTAAACTAATTTTGCGTAATTTTTAGAAGAGAGTTAAACGACGAAATTTATTAAACCAATAAATACCTCAGACAACATTTTGCAAGTAACCTGTTAACCATTGAGTTTCAAATAAGACAGTTTTATTTACAGTTTTGATTCACTTTATTTCTCGAACAGAAATTAGTAAACATAACTGGACATTAACATTTGAAATAATCAAAGAAACCCAATAATTTTTTCTTTTTTATTTCAAGGGTTTTTTTGCTATAAAAATATTTTAAATTCATCTTTTCGCGATATCTTTCAATAGTAAAAACAGGTATTTTAATTTTTAAAACTAAAAATTAAACACATCTATTTTATTTTAATTTCATTTATATTTTATTTTTTTAGGTTCAAGTAAATAATATACGAGGGTAGTTTGAAAAGTTCTCGGCCTGACCATGAAAATATTAACTTATGGTTTCAAAAACTGTTTACTTTTCAACATTGACTCCTTTTAAGCTGCCTCACTTCTTGAAACGACAGTCCTGTCTTATTTTATATTCTTATGGGGGTGTTCTAGAAGTTCTTCATAAAAACCTACTTATCTCACAGTTACTTCTTAATTCGAAGTAAAACGGTGACCAGAGGGGGAAATTTTCACTTTGGGGGATAGAAGAAAGTTTGGAGATACCAAATCTGGGTAATAGGATGGGTAATTTTCAAATTTTTAATCGATATCCCTCAATTTTTCCAACGCCAAAACACATTTGTTAACATGAGCACTATTCTGATCAGAAATGGCAATTTAATCAGCTTAATTAATTTTTTTTCTCGGATATTCTCATCAACAGTTTAAATTAATATTCTCAAATTATATTCATACCCTTTTCCCGATAATTAATTGATAAAATTTCCTTCAAATCCCCAGAATTCTTACGCCATGAATTTACCAGCCGATAGAACCTTTTGGTGCTGAAAAATTTACTTTTATCCATTGCATTGATTATTATTTCACTTACAGGTTCTAAGGTATGTCCATTTGTGCCAAAAGACGTAAAAAATCGCTTTTATTTTGTGTAAATCGCGTCAAAATTCGCATTGAAATCGTCATGTTAATGCATTTTTGGGCCGCAGTTTGCTTTCGCGGCACACATCTTGCGCAAAGTGTTTTCACGTGCAATTGATTGTGCAAAAAATAATTTACGCATTCCTTTGATATCCCTAGACTGTTAGAAATGTCCCCCACCATTCTTTGTCAATCTTCAAAACCATAGGGGGCACTTTTCTATGATTTCCGGTATGGTGGCTCTTTTTTAATGTTTTTCACATGGTTCTTTAGGAACGCTCTCACAGCCAACTTAAAGTTTCAACGCTAATTTTTTCACGGCGAAAACAAAGGTAAAGAGTACCTTTACACATTTATGAGCTTAGAATTAATTTCATTTGGTTATATCCCTTCTTTTTAAAAGAATTTTATCACAGCTCGATACTTGTTTTTCCCATTGTTGAAAATATGCTCACCTTAACCCATTCAAAAAATTGCCAAAAGTAGAATTCTGATCAGAACAACCCCAAAAATTAATTTGACTTATTTGAAGAGTTGTTCTCAAAGGAGAAAAAAATTCGCGCGAATTCGAGCACGTGTTCTGGGTGAGGCCGAGAACTTTTCAAACTACCCTCGTATTTTCATATTTTGAAAGTGAACTTTGAAAAATCCCCAGTGAGTTTATGAAAACATAAGTTATCTTGGTAAATTAAATTATATAGGCATATATAAATATTTTTTGAAACATTATAATTAATTTTAGGATTTGGAATTTAACAGAGATAAGAAAATCCATCGCTTTTCCCTTTGGCATTATATAAAAAGAATCAAACTCTATTTTATTTAATTGATAAAAATTTAGAAATATTTTTAGTAAAAATAAAAAAATTTTGGAAGAATCCAATGCAAATTTTGTAGAAGGAATCTTTTCTTTGAAAGAGATGTGATGGGGAAAGAAACAAAAAAATAAGAAAGCTCCACAATATTTCAAACAAAAAGCTTCTTGCATTCCTGCTTTCCGAAACCAGTCACGTTGTTTGAAAACCCCCCTCAAAAACTACTATACTTTCTCATTCATTAAATTTTCTTGCTATTGCCTCATTCCCTACAAGGCATTTTTGTTGTCAACCTCCCTTGAAATTTCCGATTCCATTGGCTCGCCGCTCTTTCCATCGGCGAGTCGACGCTCGCCGCTGTGATTCGCTCTCTCCATATATGGTCTTCATTCCAAATTTGGGAACCCCGTTTTCCAAATATGGCTACGCGGCCGCAGAGCACGTGAGACGTCCATGCTGCTCCTCGATCGCAACATCGAAACACCATAAACATTGCACGCCAGATCGAAAAGGGACGTAGATCGGGAAGGAACCTGTCAGAACGGATTTATCGACGATCGCAGAGGATTTCACGTGTCTCGAATCGACCTCGGCTATCTCTGCGAGGACTATCTTTTTCGCTGCTGTATCCCAGCGCGTTGCTCGCTCGTCGTGACGAAATCGCCGTACTCGATGTGCTGGTCTTCAGCAGCGACGACGAAGGGTGAATGATTTTGACGAAATAAGACGGTTTGTGTAGTATGCAAAACAGCTTCGGCCGCGGTCGGGCGGACTTCTCGTACCAACATCACACCAAGTTGGAAGACTTGTCCGACGATCCCATGGTTTTAGCAGGGATGAGCAGCGAAAGCTACCCGGCCAATGGACACGACAACGAGGGGTACGACCTGAACTCCCGCGAAGGGTCTTCTTCCGGCGGCGGAGTCTCGAAGAAGTCCATGCCCGCCAACGGGAAAAAGACCAAAGGAAGGGTCAAAATCAAAATGGAATTTATCGATAACAAACTTCGACGATATACGACTTTCAGCAAGAGAAAAACTGGGATAATGAAAAAGGTTAGTTGTGAAATAAAACGGCTTTTGTGATGTGTAAACAAACGGTCGATAGTCTGTTGACAACAGGAATGGATGGAATTTGTGTTGATTACACAGTTCGAATATTGTGATTATTCATTGGATTAATATAAGCGATTATATTAACAAGTGGAGTACCTACAGTTTTGTGCTTGTATCTGTGTTCATTGAACAGTGTCGATACCAAGCCATAAAAACACGATCGTTTAAAATCTATTGTTTATCCTGCACCAAATTTAATGTGGATTGTGCTGGTTGCAAAAGGTATTGATGTCAATACCGAAAAAAATCGAGACATCGTTTGTCTCAAAATAGCATTCCTGTGTGAGCTACAACTACAGTTTATTCTGTTTTCTACTGCCTTAAGATAAAATAACTGAATAACACAGAAGCATAAACATGCTAACTTAGTGAAATTTGCATATTTTTTTCTTGAGATTAGCTCAAATAAAAGAAATTCAATAATGTGTTGGTTTATCAGCTGCTAGTGGTAATTGGAAGGTCCCAGGGAGGGTTTAACATTTTTTAAAAGGGAGTGTCAAGAGGTAAAAAGACGCAAATAAGGAGAGTACAATAAATGCTACACATTTACAGGGGTACATTAAGTTTACAGTGTATCTTACATGGGCGTAGCCAAGGGGGGGCAGGGAGGGGCAGCTGCCCCCCCCCTAAGTCCCAAGTAATTAACTTTTACTTTACTGTTAGTTAAGTTAAAAACCAGTATTTTAGGGTCAAATTTTCAAAATTTTTCTGGGGGAGGGCCCCCAGGCCCCCCTTTAGTATTTAAACCTTTATTATTCAAATTTTTTTAATAAGTTCATTAAAATTAAAATTCTACCTAAAGATGTATGTCAAAATTTGGGTTTACGTGCACCAAAAAACAATTTAAAACCATGTTCTTAGGGCATATTTCCAAAAATTTTCTGGAGAGGACCCCCAGACCCCCTGTTGAAAATTGACGGGTCTCTCTCACGGGGCTTTAAAATTGATCCCTACAAACTTAAAAAAAGTCGAACCTGCTTGCCCCCCCCTAAGTTGAACCCTGGCTACGCCCATGGTATCTTACATAACTGTTTGACCTTCGTATAACACTACAAAATGAAATTGTATTGAAATTCATTGTTGCAAACCACAGGTTTGATTCTCAGGCCAGACAAGATTGTGTAAATTCATAAACCAAGAACCAAGCATGCTTGGGAGCTAAGCATTTGCATAAGGATGGTTACTTAATCATTACCTACTCATGTCTTACAACTGAGAACCCTCAGTCATGAAAACAAATATGAGCAACATATTTGTTTTCAAGACATCAAGGCCCCCTTGTGCTCTTGAGCTAATGAATTTGAAATCTAAACTCAATGGTTCAACAGTCCCATGGAGTGGGGATGTAAAGGTAGTTGAGGTAATCTAATCAGAGACCATTATTTCAAATGGTTATTGAATCAAGTCCAGTAGTTGTCTAAAAAAATAATTGACAAATTATGAACTTAATAATGAACTTATGAAATTAATGGTTTCTACAGTTGGGGACAAAGTATGTTTATTCCAGTTTCCAAACTTCATTTATACAGTGTAGAACAGTCATCATACAATATTCTTATAATATTTATTGCTGTATTAAGTAAACATTTACAATAAAAATTAAAAGTAAAAATACTGGTAATAAACACAAGCTTTTTATGAGGAAATTTTTTGAGTTTTTTTAAATTTTATACTATACTGGGCATTAACTATTTTCCATCATATTTTGGAGAACTGTCACCTTTGATTTGGTAGCTCAAGTCACCCCATGTTTAAATCTTGGTGTGCAGGGGATATTTATTCAAAGGGAGGGTTGAAAACTTAAATTTTAAAAGAATGTCATTTTAGCAATCTTACTATTTAAAAATCCTTTATATCCTTTATTACGAATACAAACATCAAAAACTCTCTAAAATATAAGAGAGGGGTTCAGAAATTTTCCATTTTTGTATTGAGTTTATTGCATGGCATGGAATAAGACAAATAGCATTACATTGTAGGAGTTTTAAATTTCTTGACAACCCCATAAAGGAAGGTTGGAAGAGGTTCATAATTTTACTTTGCTCATGTAGGGTAGTATATTAACCACACTTTACACCTAAACCGTCTGAGATTTCCACTAAATTGTATCGAAAATTTGTGGCAGTCAGGACGTAAAAGATCGAAAAGGATTACTAGCTTAAAAGCATTTTTGAAGTTTTAGAATTTTCAAGGATGAGCATGATTAAAGTAAAAATCCAAATTCAGTATAGGTTAGCTCTTTTAATGTTTGTTATCAAAAGTAAATGTCCATGTTAAGGCTTCTGTAATTTTAAAGGAAAGGCTCTCAATTCCAGTCCAGTGGATGGGTCACAGAAGCATCCGCCTATGATTTCTAAACACGTACGAAATTGTGTATTTGTACAGGAAATCTCAACTAAAATTTAGTAACAAGTCCTACATATCTATAGCAAGTAAACCATTTTCCATCCCTTCTTAGTATCCTTTTCTGTACCACAAGATAACCAATACCAATGTGTCAATAACCAAGTACAAGAAGTTATTTACAATTTAAACCTTTAGAAGGGTAATTCTCTGCCTCCACTACTGTCAATATTTTCATAACTTGCCACTGCCAGAGGATCTTACTTGGCAGTAATGTAGCCAGAAATAACAATTTCAGTGGTTAATATTTGCCAGTTTGAATTGATGTTATTGAGTTTTGGAGTAGGGATCTATATTCCCTTCCCCTTTGACAACACTACTGACCTATGGTTAAAAAATCCAAACATTTAAAAAAATACTCTGTTCATTATTAGACTTGCCTAGCCTACAGTGCCATTACTCTATTGAGTGTAGCAATTTATTTGAGTCTTTATTAGTGTATTGAGTGAGCCAACTGATCATTTTGTTATTTACAACGATAAAAATGTAACCAACCATCCCTTTTTTGTTATCAAAAAGATAGATGAAAAAGATTACTGAACCATACTATAATTATGTTTGTTGAAATACATTTCTAAATCCTTTAATAATGTATGATAGCATGAGTCAGTGTTATGCTCACTCCTGCTCACTTCCAGGCCTACGAACTGTCCACACTGACCGGCACACAGGTGATGCTACTGGTGGCCAGCGAGACAGGCCACGTCTACACCTTCGCGACCCGCAAGCTGCAGCCCATGATCACTAGCGAGGCGGGGAAGGCCCTCATCCAGACCTGCTTAAACTCCCCCGACCTCCCCCAGGGGTCAAGCCTGGCGGACCAAAGAATGAGCGCGACGGGCTTCGAGGAGACGGATCTCACGTACAGCGTTGCGGACGACTGCGAAAAGGTAAGCATGGTTTTTTGCATGGTAGATGGGTAGTTTTTGTGTGTGCTGGTAAATTTATAGTTTGTTAGGAGATATTTCTTTCTTCTCTAAGCTAGGGTTTCCCTAGCTGCTATAGATGCTCATCCCATGGCAAAAAGATTTGGTTTGGAAGGACTTGTTAATTAAACACGGGGATCTGATCTGTGGGTAGAATCCATAATTTTAGGAAGTGTTTTGCGATACATTATGTTCTTTATTGTGTCGATTTATATGCAATGTTGAGAAAAGTTTTCAATTATCAGGGAAAATAAGTTTGGATTTATATATTTTGGGGGGCAGTTAAAGGGGATTTTCGAATACAATCTCCTCAAAACTCATGGTTATAATTTTACAGATAAGATATACTCATATTATTTTCACTCAAGGGCCAGGCCTGTAAATAGGACTTTAGTCTCCCTATGCTTTAATTTTCTGACTTTGCTTATTATTCCGTCAACCATGCCACTGAATTCAAAGAGCAAATCCAACAAATCTATTTGATTTTGCCTTTGACACTGACGGTGGCAGAATGTTCTATGGGATAATAAGTAAAAAACCAATTTTCTTGCTGCCCTGTTTCTTTGACTGTTCTCAGAAGTATTCTTATGTCATCATTCTTGATTGGTCAGATTTTCAACCAAAAAAGTAATAAAAAGTGTAATATAAGCATAAATCTTGACTATAACTTTTTGTAGATTCCAAATCTCTTGAAAAAACATTTTTTCATATAAGCAACTCCAAGACAAAAAAAATCCTGTATCATGAAAAACACATTCCCTCTTGAAAAAAGAATGCAGTCTTCCTTCTACGTAAGGCTACAGAATTTTTTAATAAAGAATAGAAACAAATTATTATTATAATATGCAATATGGATTTCTTTGACTTGCAGAATTTTTGCTGCCTTCCTTAAATTCTACTTTGTGCTAAGGCACTCCCTTAGAAATTTGTCCCTGCCAAAGGCAACAATTAATATAAAGCATCACAATTTTCTTAAGCTCTTTCTCTTCATAGCTATTCCATATTCTAGTTTTGTGTTGTAGTATGAAGAATTTTCGTTTTTGTTCTTCCTCATTAAAACCACTCTGATTTAATCTTGGTTTAAGTAGCTGAAAATTATTTAAGTCTTTCTATAAGAGTGATATTTCTGAAGTTTCTGAAACCTACGTTGAAATCAGTCAGGACTAATTAAAAATATTCTTCATGAAATCCTTAGTATATATGCTTTGAATTTACTTTTCAAATGGTTGTTTTGAGATTCATTTAATCTAAAATGGGGGGGGTGTGATTCATTTGGTATGAAATTTGTCTGCAACACATAATCAGTGTCTAGACGCTTTATGCTGTTATCTGGTAATCCCAATCAGGATATGAAAAATGTGGAAACAACTTGGTATATGCTTTTCATGGTTTCATTCCAAATGTTGACTTTTGTTTAAATTCAATACTTAACTTGGAAATTTATCGTTGAAGTACTTTTGCCTCTTTAAATACAACTTATCTTGCTCTGAATGAAGGGTGCAAAGAGATGATCTGAAATTTATATATTTTATTCACAATTCTTGAGACTTGGTTCAGTCTTGTCTTGTGTCTTTTGATTTTTCTCTTTTTTAACTTTTACTTCATATCTCTACTTATGCCGTGTTCATTCATTTTTATCATTTCGTTTCAAAGCTGTTGGATTAAAACGTTTATTACTTATTATATCACTATCTACTGTAATAAAAAGTTGTTTTTGTCCCATGTGGTGAATCTATTAGTGTCAATAAGAAAGTTTTCATTCTTTAGCAAAAATAAATTCTTTTTCCTTAAATATTTTCCTTAAGTTTATCTTTGAGTATTTTAAAACTTTATTCGTTCTCATTAATACATTTACTTTTTTCTACTTGGAAATGGATTATCCTGCTTTCTTTTACAATTTTGCATTACTACTGATCAGTAGAATTCTACGATTACACATTGTAAATTGGATTGCTCAAATTATGGAATTTTCATCGTCTTATTCTCTGTCAGAAGTTTAACAATTAAGAAGGATTGATGCCTCTTTATTGTACAAAAGTTAGTGATGCTTAATTTGTGAAAGTTAGAATTTTATCTTTTAGCTTGATAATTTTGTGCCAGAACCTGAAAAATGATTTTTTGTGTTTGGATGGTACACCAATACACTGTTTTTAACTTTCCATATAAAGATTGTATTAGTTTTTGCATGTTTAGATTGCTCATGGAATTTTGCATGCTGCATGTTTGTTTCAATTTAAATTAGTGTGTTTGGATTTAAAGATTCAAGTTCTGTTGAAAATGCTTATTTATGCATGATATATTGTTTCATATTCATTTAAACATGCAATCAAAATCAGTATTCTGTCATGACTGAAACATTTTGTGATTTATATGGGTTGTCCAGAATTGTGGTTATTTTTAGTGTTTCATTTCAGTAAAGTAACATCTTTTTTTGCCCATTGGCGTTTTTACAGATTTCAAAATTGAGTTGCTACTTCTATAGGAACAATTTACTTTTAGCTCAAGTTTATTGAACTATTTTAAATTGCAGGTAAAGTTTCTCAAATGATCAAAAATCAAGCAAAATTTTTCAACTTTTTGCTTTAACTTTGTAGGTCTATTATTTTTTAATGTATTTGCTCTCATTAGTTAAGTATCAAAACCAATATCTCTGACTATCAATTTTTCTTGGCCAATACTGAAATGGCTCTACCTTTAACTCAATTGTCCTACCTTGTTGAACTTAACCACCGAAGTGGTTGAATTTATTATTTTGATCACAATGGTTTGGGAAGTTTTCATTTATGGAACTTTTTCATCTGAACTGTCCTTTGACTTAAAATTTATGAACTTAATTTGAGGAAATGATTTCAACTGGAGGCTATACTTCATCAAAGCAGTTTTCTCCACTTGATTATTCTCGTTTCAATTCCTATTATAAGACCTTAATTTCCTTTCAAAAATGGTCTGAATTTGATTCAAAGTTCTTGTGCATCACAACTTTTAATGAACCTTTTATAAAACATCTGTTTCAAGATCCATAAAGTAACACTACTATTGTCTATTTTGCTTTCTATTACTTTTAAATAAGAATGCTCTGCTATTATTTTTATTTGAGTTAAATCTTCCTTTCTTATCAACTATTTATAGTTCTATTTAATGAATAATTGGTATTTTAAGCACTCGCTTAAAAGCTGTTTGTTTTCAGCCCTTGTTAAAAAATATTTTGTTTCAGGCTCTAATTCGAATTAAATAATGTCAAATATTTATGATTCATGAGTAAAAAATATACTGTGTACTATAAAAAGAATAATAAAAATAAATACTGTCATTCAGATTTAAGTTTTGTATTTTATTTAG
Source organism: Tetragnatha versicolor (assembly GCA_024610705.1). Lineage (NCBI taxonomy): Eukaryota > Metazoa > Arthropoda > Arachnida > Araneae > Tetragnathidae > Tetragnatha > Tetragnatha versicolor. Next base: position 57,610,049 of record JANDEH010000004.1, on the reverse strand, counting down.
TGTGAATCATCAGTATCAATATTGAATCAGCCAATATTGAATTAATTATCATATCAATATGGGAACACATTAGTTTTCATTATAATATAAAAGCAAATTTCTTAAAAAAGGTGTTTTGTTACTTAAGATAAATTTTTTAAACATTAGGTTTGTAATATGCTTGATGGCTTTTGATCTATTGCTGTATGGTTGTGAAAGAAAATTAAGATACAAAAATATTTGCCAAAGTTAAATTTTTATTGGTAATGCATAGCTGCCAACTCTTCCGTTTTTTAAGATAATCTTCCGTCATCCGTTTTTCGATCAATTTCCTCCGTTTTTTGTTCAAATAATTCAAGCAGCCTATTTTTGCAAAGGACACAAATGTTTTGAAATGGTGTTTGATAAAAATTTTCTAAAAAAGGCAAAATCATGCACATATCAGGCCTTAAAAAATTAACATTAAGAAAAATATTTGAAAGGATAAAATTTTTTTATTCATCTGAAATTAGTTTTTTTAATGTCTGTCGTAAAGTTAGGTAATTAGTGTGCTCATTTGATATTAAATGTATGTTTTTCTTTAATATTTGTACTGAAAGATATCCATTCATGCTACTTATTAACTTAGGTGTAGTAACTATGTTAGGTAGCCTTAGATAAAAATGCCATGGATACCTTGATTTTTAAAATCTTCCTTTTTTTACAATCCCAATGTTAGCAGGTATGGTAATGGTTCTTAGCTTTATATAGCTTTTTGAATGTAGAATTTAGAGACTTACTCACTCACCTACCCTATTTTATTCCAATAGTAGTTTAAAATTTGTGCATTCTCTTTAAATCCCTTCATAAAAGTCTTATAACTGAAGTAAATTACATCATTGTAGAATACAAAGAATAGTTTTAACTTTTATTGTTATTATTCATATTTAACTCAATTGTTGTGCATTTCAAAGGAATATAGTCAATACATAAAGTGATATCCCGTTTTAGCCTTTCTAATTTTGGAATTAGAATTAGGAAACTAACATGGTATTGTTATCAGCAGTTATCTTAAAAGTAAAGACCTCCTGCCTTATGATTGTTTTCTTGGATAATATTTTCTTAGATTTTGATACTAAATATAACTTATATCTGCCTAATTTTGCCATCTAAGTTTGGCAAATATTATGTATTTACCCTAAACTAGTCCTCAAAGTTCCAAGGAAATGTAAACTTTCTTTTAATCAGTTTTCCAAGTGGTTGCCTTTTGTAAATACGCAAGTTTTTCCCTATAGGGTTCTGATCTTATTCTTCATTGATTCCATTTTGAATCTGTTTTCATTACATACGCATAAGTGTTATCAGGGTTCGTACGCCTTCTGAAAAAACTCCTTAAAATCGCTTTAGATTTCTAAAGGCCCTTACAACTCCTGAAAATTGTTTTTCTTCTGAAAGTTTCTCTCAACTCCTGAAAAACAAGTTTTATTATCGGTTTGGAGGAGGTAGTAATTGTTTTTTTAAAAAGATAAAATTCCGTTGAAATGTAAAATTCTAACTTGTTTTGCAGTTTTTTGTTCCGTACTTCATTTTGAGCTCATTCTGCTCGTAACGCAAAGTAGTATTATAATGTTAATAATTTTTCAGGGTTACTTCATAATTTTTTTTGTAATTTACTCCTGAAAGATTTTGGATCTTTGCTATGTTAGAGTATGAACCCTGTGATGGGTGTTGAACAGAATACCATACTGATTTGCAAGTTATTCCGCTCATATATAATTTTGACATCAGGATTAGTGAGATGATAGTCTTACTATTTCTATAGCTGCAAGTATTGTAGTTCTTTAATTTATTCGGATATTTTATGTGATAAAAATAGGTTTAAAGAAGAGTTGCAAGTTATGCAGGATGCTTTTCATCGTGATTATAGAAAATTAGCAAGATATTACAAAAGTTTTACAAAACAAAGAAAGAACAAAGTTTTTAAAAAATGCTATTTTTAAATATTTCTTGTATATATTTTAAGTTGAAGGTTGTATATAGGCCGTTTTGTTGAATGTTTCTGAACAAGACAAAAAACACTTATAAATTTTTATGTAAAGAAATCGTGTACTTAGATTCAAGATTTCTATGTGAAGAAAAGAAGATACATATATAATTTGTTATAACTCTTATGAATTCTTTACTGTTAATTAAACACCCTTTACTTTCATTCTTAGGAATTTTTTCGGTCTTAAGTCCTCTTTAACAGGAATTAGTCTCCACGAAATTGTGAACTAATTTAACGTGAGTACAGAATTTCAAGACAAATATTACAAATCTTAGAAATATTGGTTAATATTCATTCATACAATACAAACTCAGGGTAAGTTCTTCATAACCCTACTATCCCCGACTGAAACAATGGTTTCACAGTATTTTCACAGTCTTGTGAATTAAAGGTTCTAATTTTTGTTTTCGGTTTATGTTAAAAATGTGGTAATTACATGTATGTAAATATGATATTATTTTATTACGATTATAATCAACGATTTATTACCCCTTCATTACAGCGGTACGTTTTAAAAACGGTGTCAAAGTGGTACCCTTTTGTAAGGGGACATCCATAAATTACGTGAGGTGTTTTTTCCAAAATCTAGACCCCCCTCCCCCCTTGGTGGGGAGATTTAGTGAGATTTTTCTTGACCCCCCCTCCCCCCCACGTGAGATTTACTTACAACTTTTAAAAATTATTTGCATTTTGTGCTTCATAGCACCTAATTAAGTTAAAAAAAGTTGACGTGATATTTTAATCGACCCCCCTCCCCCCTTGGTGAGATTTTTCCAAACCCCTCCCCCCTTTTTGACCTCACGTAATTTATGGATGACCCCTAATGTAATACAAACCAACGGTATCGGTTGGAAAACATGCATTACAGGTATGAGAGACCGCGTTTCCTGTACATGTGTATTTACTACTATAGTACGCTTGTTGTAAGAAAGCCGATTTACAGTGAATCTCAGTTACGCGAAAAGCACTAATGGTAAACTTACAGTTTAGTTCAGCTGTTCCCAAAGTGGTCCATATGGACCCCCAGGGGGCCACAGCGACTTCCAGGGGTCCTCGGGAAATTAATTTTTAAAATTTAAATATCAGTTTGTTCATATTTTAATGTTGATAATCGCTTTTTACAATTGAATATTTTCATTATGATTCCAATTTGGTGAAACTTAACTATCAGTATTTTTTCTGCTATGTGAAAGCTCATGAAGTTATTTTCAAAATTTATAAATGCTGTTCAACCTCATGTATGTAAATGCACATATTTTTTAATGTACGATAAAAAACACTTATTTTTTATTGCAAATTTTTTCCCTGTCATAAATTAAAACTCAATTTCTATAACGCATAATTTAATTTCTTTTCATAGTTGAACTTAAATAAAAGTTTTTTGTTAACATGCCATATATTAATTGTAATTATTTCTGAAATTTTACGATTTGGGGCATGAATAACTCACTCATAAGCCATTAAATTTGACATACTTTTATTTCCAACTTTTTAAACGTTTGACTGTTATAATTTCCTGAAAAATATTATGTAACCATATGAATGGCAAAAAAATATGTAAAAGTGGGAAATCAAATGCTTTTCAATACAGGAAAAAACACTTGAAAAAAAATTACAAAATTTATGCTTGGTTTAAAAATATGTAGTATCATAAACATTAGATTTTCAGCTACTTTTAGAACGGGGCAGGGGTCCATGGGGTACAAAAATTGTCGTCAGGGGATCCACGGGCCAAAAAGGTTTGGGAACCCCTGGTTTAGTTGAATGTATGGTATGGGGACATCCATAAATTACGTGAGGTGTTTTTTCCAAAATCTGAACTCCCCTCCCCCCTTGGTGAGATTTTGCTGCACCTCCCCCCGACGTGAGATTTACCTACAACCTTTAAAAATAATTTTCTGTCCTATTCGTTTGCATTTTACTTAAAACAAAAAGAAAATCGTGTAATTTCTAACTTAAAAAGTTGACGTGATGTTTTAATCGACCCCCCTCCCCCCTTGGTGAGATTTTTCCAAACCCCTCCCCCCCTTTTTGACCTCACGTAATTTATGGATGGCCCCTATGGTAACTCAGCCGGACTGAATCCATAGCGCAGGTCACAAATGTTTTTGTCTGGAGTGTAATGACTCTATCGTTTTCAATAAACATTGAACCATATTTAACTTTTCAACCGCCGCTTATAAATCGCACTGAAAAATTATGCATTTTTTAAAAGATTCAATATACGTATATAATATATACAACTGAAATTTTAAAAAAATACATCTGGTTAGAGCAGCGATTTCCAAACGATTCAAACTGGGGCGCCCTTTTGGGATAACCTTTTTTTCACCACGGTGTCTCAGTCACAGAAATTAAAAAAAATAGATAAAACCTCTAGGATAATCAAATAATACTAAACTTAATATTAAATTAACATTGCGTGTGATAAGGCAAAGAACTGTTCATTTCTTAATTTTTTAAGACATTTTTTGTAACGACTTCACAAGTAATTATTCTGCTTTCGTTTGATGAGAATGCGTGCTTATCGTGATCTTACGCTTCCATTTTTAGTTAAAAGCTTGCACTTGCTTAAACGTTTAAAAACTCAACGAAATTTTTGCATTAAGATAATAGTAAAGAAATTTCTTTTGAAAAAGAACCCAGCCTGTCCTGTTTTTTAAGTGTTTCAATTAAATCTAAAATTTTTACAGAAAAAATTTTTGCAAAATTTTGAACTAGTATCAATTAACAAAAACGAATGCTATTCGAAAAGACAGCTTTCATTAATTATGAGGAACCTAAAGATACAAAAAATATTCAGTATGCATTATGTTTGAATTTGCAACTTGTTGCATATCTCTCTGATATTCAATCATCACTATTATTCCTAATTCCATGAACAAAGTAGCAATATTTTTTGCCCGCATCATAGATCGGCCGCATTATGCCTCTGATTAAGAAAATCTTCATTGGGAATAGAAGGGGAGAAGGGCACTTTACCTTTCACACCTGTGCTTGGTAACAAACCGCCTTGATACGTTCAAATGGCCTTCAACAACAATAGAAAGGGAACAAAGGGATCTGGACATCAAGTGAGGGGTCTTACAAAAGGCAAGCCAACGGAAACATTCCTGGGGAGGGAGGGAGGGTAAGAAACCTGCATATCTGAACAGGCGCACTTAACACCTGTGAAAAACCTTTTACAGGGACTAATCCGATTTTAAACTGAACCCCCATTTTTGTGAAAAACTTTCACAATATTTAATTTTTTGTGTAAAATTGTAAGATCTTTTTAATTTATGTGAAATATTTTATAAATACTTTTAATGGGAACTATAAAAATTAATGAAAACTGTGCATTAAATTACTTATTTCTACTGTTTTACAGCATTTTAAAGACTAATTTAACCTTAAACAATTCACCTAACATTAAAAAATAATTTTAGAATTTTTGTGAAGGTGCCGTTTTTATGAGTAGATATTTTGTGAAGGTGCCGATAAACGGTACCAAAATTGGGCTGTATTAGTCCCTGTTTTATAATACTTTTCTCGACCCCTTTTTGTTATTATTCGGAACAGAATATTTTCCTATTCAATATTTCAAAGCTCTTGCTTTTGGATACTTTTGTTATCGTATGTAGTATTCGGGATACTTCGTTTATAAAAAACTTAAAAAAAGATTTTACAATACAAATTTTAAAAATATGTGAAGCTAAGTATTTCAATATTAATAAAATTTCTATTTTAGCTTCTAAAGATATGTGTAAACAAAACACACGTTTGCTTCTGTGACTTTTTTAAATGATCGGATATCTTTTATTGGTTCTGCTCGTTCTCATATAGCTTATTACCGAGAAATCAATGCTGTCGATGTTTCTCAATAAATGTAAGAATCAAAGATAATATTTTATAGTAAAATCGTTAACGCTATTGTTCATAAAACTTTCTGGGAAAATGTTTCCTTTTGAAGGTTTACATAATCGTTAATGCTGTTTCTGCAGTACATTTAATTCACCTTTACGTATAATCGGCAATTTTTTTTTATTTCAGTAATTTTAAATTCCTTGGTGTCTTTTGAGTTTCGGGGGATATATCCCCCTAATCCCACATAATGGTTACTCCTCTGAGTAACTCTGAGAGTATATTATTGTTTTTATAGTTTTTCTCATAAAATTATTATAGCTATCGTTATTAATTTACTGAAATGACCTTAACTTCATTTTTAAATTTACCAAGACAACATACATGAAGACGTTTGTGTCCTATCAATTTTTTTTTCAGTTCTAGAATTTTCTTGCTAGAAGCACCTTGCTGCTTATCATTTTTTTCTGCGTCCCGATTCGCATATGCGATGTTTTTAGAAACTAGTGAAATGAATTTTTATCTAAAAGTTGAGAATTGACGTCATATGGTTATTGTTCATTAGTCATCTTGGATACAGACAGATAAGAGGTCAGCAATGTATTGGCTGAAGGAGTTTTTATTTAACATACAGAACTCGAAATTTGCAAGCGACTACCATTATTATCGGAAACCGGTGGGGCCTTATTTTTGAATGTTTTTTTTTCCCAAAGCTTGTACTTTTAAAACTTATTTAGTATGCTAACTCGTCATTGATGGGTAAAATAAATTCATGGATAAAAAATCTTTCATGGAAAAGGACATCAATACATGGATATAGTGCACAGGGATCTTTTTGTTTGTGTTAATAAAAAATACATGGATATAATTTATTTAGTTTTTATTCGTAATGCATTGTAGCTTCTCCAGCCAAGTTCTTTTTTAAAACTATAATTGCGGAATTTCGTTGACTTTAAAAACATTGGCGTAAAAAAACTTTTATAATCGTTCCGGAGTAGTTAAAGTTCCAATTTTCATGTTATTTATTTCTGGTTAGTTATTAAGTTATTTTCTAAGCAATTTGTAGCGAAAGATCATGTCTTTTGATGGTATTTTAACGACTTGCAAATTTTTCTGTATATATTTTTTAAAAATATATTTTCAAATAATTATACGAGTGTTATATTGGGAAGGGGAAACCGACACTTTCAAAAGTTAGTGACTTTTTAAATCGTCAAAATACACTTGGGAATAACTAATGACCTGGATTGTTGTAAAAAATTATGTTGATTAAACCTCAGTTCAATTTAACGTCCGTCTAAAAATTGGTTTTGCTGTCCAGCTTAAACAGCTATAGGCAAAGCTTCATTTTTATGTTTACGTTTTGAGTTTACTCCTCAAATTTTCTTGAAATTGCGCTGGCTTTCTATGGTGTATGTATGTATTCCTATGCAAAAACTATTTTTCATCCTGAATTATAGAATGTGAAAATTTTTAGTTTTCGACTGTAAACTTTTTAAATAATAATTATGTGAATTTAAAAATTATCGTTTTATCGGATTCTTTGGCCAGAGTTTTTTTTTGTGAAAATAGGGCCCTGCATTGGTGATATAATAATAGTACTAATTATAAAGAAAAACATGGAAAAATTGCAGAAAAGCTGGAAAGGGATTGTTTTTAGTGCAGGTCCATTTTTAAGCTAAAATTTTTTGCAAAGGGCCCTTAACAGAGCCAAATTTCTTTTAAGCAGACTAGCTTTATGTGGTTTTACTGAATTTGGTCATTGCACCATAGATACCCTTAACAGGGGTTCATCCAGGTTTTTCTGTCAGGGTCCTGTTTTAGGAATTTTGAGAAAAACTAAAGGAATTTTGTAAACATGAATTGCTGTAGTACAACCAAAGCATTCATAACTATTGAAAATCGCCTGAAATTTGGCAAATTCCAATCCAAAATGATGGAAACTAATTTTAAAAACAATTTTCAAACCACTTTTGATCTTAATAATTTTGTGAAGGGTCCCTTTTTGTGAATTGGAATTTCGTGAAAGGTCCCAAAACGGGCACTTTTTCTTTCTAAGATGAACCCCTGCTTAAAACAAACGCTTATTCTTTACTGTTTCTATACCCAAAAGCTGTTCTTTAAATGTTTCACTGTTATAAAAAGAGAAGGTGGCAGTCATTAATGCATGTTGTGTCCCCTTTCCCCCCTAGCAGCCCCAGTTTCCCGCCAGCAGCTCTTCGCAGAACTGCGCCAGCCAGCTTCCCAAGTTCCACCATTCCTTCGAGGACTGCCAGGAGAAGTTGCCACCCTTCCACATGATTTAACGACGAGACCGCCCTGGTGGTGGTTGCGGACAGAACTACTCTCTTCTCCCGTTGGACGGTCTGTTGCTATTTATTCTCTATCTCGAGAAGACCGCCGACTTTGCGATGTCCACATCGAGGATCGGTCTTGACCAAGGCTTTCACCTCTTCTTGCTGGTTGGTGATGTCTTCAAAAAAGAATTGGTGCTCTTTCTGCGAGTTCAGCAAGAGTACAACACACGGGATGTGCCTTCTTCAGTGTTGACCAACTGATTTGTGATGTCTTTCCGAATGCTGAGTTCTCGAGTGGCGAACTGATGAAACTGTGCACCAACTTGGCAGATACTTCGGCATCGAGGGTATATTTTCGACAAAATTTTAGGTGCCTTAAGGATTTATTCCTAGAATATGCATCGTTAACGAACTAGTGTTAGTGTGACACAACCTTGTCCAATAAGCTTTCCAATCTCAATGCCTTTGATAGAATTTACGATTCAATTATATTGCCTTCATGGCCTGTGTGCTATAAAACACCAACTGGCAACCAATTTTTTCAGTTGAATGTGATCGATCTCGGCGATGTGCCTTATGTGCCTAATTACTACTTAACCAAATTTCTTTGAACAAGTGTCAATGTTATGATGAGTGAGCTAGGTTGCCGTATAAACACTCTTTTGCATTTCATTTATCAAACAATGATCTACTGATAACGTTATTTTGCATCTTGCAGACCCCAATCTTTCTTTTCTGCATTAATATTTGAATAGGTAATAGCTACTAGGTTGATCCTCCAATTATTGGCATTGTGAGCAATAAAAGATTTAGGAAAACTAAAAAACTTGGAAAACTTCTACTAAAGCCAAAATTTAAACTGTTATTGACAAAAATAACGATTTTGATCAAAGATCTCAAACACCATGGAGAAACATATCCCCTCAGGATCGACGCTCTTCCAATTACTTAAGCAGAGTACATTTACGGGGAAGAATTGATCAAAATTGATGTTTCTTAAGTAGCTCTGTGCTCGATCTCAACTTCACGAATCTCGTGCATTCTAATAAATAAGCTATTACCTGTCCTAAACACAAGCAGGGCACAAAATATTTAGTACTAAATAGAGATCTCGTCCAAACCACCACGAACAACAAAGCTTCCTCTGTGATGCATATGATATATATCTCTTGCGTAAATTTGCTGAAGAGATCCATGCTCGTCCCAATGGTGCCAAAGAGGTCTTTCCACAGGTGACACCTAGTGCCCGTGACCTACTCCTGGTGGTCTTGTGCCAACAACAAAGGTTGGAAAAACCCCTCGGTGTACGTTATAGTTCGCCTTCGAGAAGCCGATGATTTCTTCGGCAAAGCACGTGCCATCTGCTGCCTTCCGTAGGCCGATGGAAGCCCAAATGCGGATCGTGAATCACGACGGAACCTCTCTATGGCCATACTCAGCGGGCTGTCCCTTCGACTCGTCGATCCGTCTCTTATTTTGGACTTGGGGACCTCTCCGACTGCCAAGTATGGTGCGTGCGTCACATGACTGATCCGATTGGACATCGCCTGTCCATGGACTCCTCCCAAACTAAGTCAAAAGAAGAAGAAGATGGAGAATTTTCGGAGCTGGTTTTCCGTCATTTGCTACTACTCTGTGCTTCTTTATTATTTTTTCTTTCTTTCTCTTCTTGCCACTTTTCCCTGCTGGCAGGGTGCTTAATTAATCAAGCTGTGCTCTGGAATTAGTATTTATTCCTATCTGTTTTCGCTTTCTTATTTTTCCTCTGAGGTCAGTGAGCTGAGCGCTGTTGTTAACTCCACCTTCTCTTTTGTTAGCGTAGGTTTTTTTTAAATTGCCTCTCAAGTTCAGACTCGCTGATTCGTTATTGGCAGCGTATTTTAGGAGATAAAGGCAAATTTGTAATCTTGTATAGGATTACCAGAAACGGCTAAATGGACGCCAAAAACAAATTTAATATCGTCTAATATTGGCCACTCTGAACTTGCTCCGTTTTTTTCCTCTTTATAACGCTTGCTCTGTGTTCGCTTTTACAGGTGCTTGCCACCTTACGGGATGGTGTAAGTCATTTTTGCCAAACTAACTAATTTATTGAGCTAAAATAGTATATATTTGAATAATATAAATACAATTTTAAGCGGCCTTAATTTTTCTGGGGGAAACTGACTTACACCATTCTGTCTCTTACTCTCATAACATTCAAATAAGTACAATAACTGAGCTTAATCTTAACACCCTAATATCCCAATGAATAAAGGAAAACTAGTTTTTTTACTCTCTGTAGAAAGAAAAATATATTTTGACGATGATGATGAATAATTTTAGAAAATACTCATTTAAAATTACTTTGAAAATTCTCATCTTTGTTTTCCATCTGAAAGATTCAGTTGTAAAGAGTACATAATACTCTACAAAAATATGCCTAAAGGGTAAATATACTGAAGAAGTTTGGATGCAATATCTTAGGAAGCGTTATGCTACTTATTAGTAAGAATTGCTTACAAATCTACATTTTTGAAAAGTTTTTACCTGTACTTCAAATCTATACTCACTGAAGAGCTTTGCTTTTTTCTCATCTCAGCTGACTTGATTAGTACAAGGTGAGTGGCTGAAATATTCTCATTTGCACATTATCTTAAGAAGCGATAAAAGTCTTTAATTCAAATAAAATTAAAATTATTATAAAGTCTAATTCTTAAATTTTTTACCCCATAGCTCAACTTTGTCAATAATTCTTATAGTGAAATTTAAACAAAAGCAAGCTTTGGCCTAAAAGGTAAATGAAGAAATTTGATGTATTTTAAATTAAGGGAAAATGTAAAAAAATTAGCTTTGTCCCCGAAATTTTAAAGTTGCTTTAAGAACAGCACTCTTTCAATTCAAAGCTTTAGTTTGATTTGGTTTAGTTCAAATTAGTTTGACTTGATATTGTTTTACACTAATTAAAAGGCTTTTTTTAATATTTTCCCGAGTTAAATTTTAAGTGTGATCAAGATACTTTTAATAGTATGATATAAGAAAATTTATTAAATTCTTATTGCTTTCTAAAACGGTTTATAACTATCTAAACTTTGAAAAACATAGATCTACAAATCTGACTTGCTCAACCTTTTAGGATCAAGTCAGCTGGGGAATTTTTGATAGTAGATGTGCCATAGCCATGTGTAACGTAGTTTTGTTAAAGATGTTTTTTGTAACCAAAGGGTATAGTTTTTACAAAAAAATTGTTAAATTGTGAATAATATCCAGAGCTGGTCCTCTGGCTGTGTTATGTGAGCGTTTTATGTGTTTTTTGTATTTAATTTCTATAAAATACTCTTGTATCTACTGTTAAATGTTGGGGACTATTTTAGAATATTGATTTAAATTCCGTTTACTTAAACTGAAGGGTCGTTTTTTTATGTCAACTCTTTGAATGCATGGAACTAAAAACTGAATAGGTAATAGAAGAACATAATATTGGTCTTAAATGACCATTATTTACTAATGGACTGTCCACATTAGAATTTGTGCCTATAACAATTGTTACTATGTAACAGATTATATTTTTTTAATTATGTATATCAGTGGTTATTCCACAATCTTCAATACTTTTTTTATTCAGTTATAGATTATTTACTTACAAAGGAGGAACAATTTTTTTTGGATGGACTTAAAATCTTGACTTGAAAATTTTATAGCATCTGTGGCTTTTAAGAAGTACTGTGTCAGTATGCTGAAACGTAAACAAATATTTTTTTCACACGTGCCAATAAGATGTGCTTTGATTTCTTGCCATAAACTGTTCAAGCACTTATAATACCTCGTCTGCGGTAAAATCGATTTTATTTTGTGTACTTCTAAGTCTACAAATATGTTATGATACCTAGGTTAGGTTATGATGCTGTTTATACTGCTGCTGCAGAAAAGTTCCAAACAGTTTTCTACATTCCAAGTGCCAAGTTCATATGATATTTTTTTAATTGTACTCTTATCTCTTGGAATAGTTTTTTATAATATTGTTGTGAACTAGGATAATTTTGTGCCATTGTAAACAAGAAGCAATTTGTAAAAAGAAGACGGTCATGCAATTTTTGGTAGTTAAGTTACTTTTCAATTAGGAATTTATTAAAATGCCCTTGAATTTGCTTCAGTAATTAAACTTAAATAACTGAATAAAATATGATTACAGATAGTCAAAAACACAGAGTACTAGAACAGAGTCCGTCGCCATAGGCGCTAATGGAAATCGAAACGTTGGATGGGTTGGGTGGCGCTGCGATCGCATAACGTCACGAGAGGCGGAACGGAAAAGCCTGATTGGTTGAGAAAAACTTTTTCCTTCTCCTTCGAAATAGAAGATTGCGTGACAGCCAATCACAGGTTTGATCTCTCTGTCAATCATTTATAGTTCCTCGTGGCGCCCTCAAACCCATACAACTTTTGAATATATCGTGTTGGACCCTCTGTTAGGATTTTTCTCTGTGGTCAAAAAGAAGAGGAAATACTACACGCCCTGTAGTTATTTATTATATAATAGACAATATGCACTATGTCACGAAACATCCTAAAACTTACTCAATTTACTAATTCGATCATGAAAAACCCAAAAATCAACTTTAAAAATCACAAAAAGTTTTAATTTAAGCGCAAAAAGTGTTTAAAAAAAGCCCTTAAGTCACCTGACTCAAAACGGGGCGTAACCTTGTGTGACGTCATACTTCAAGAGATTTGTTTCAGGCAATACTGTTTTGAGCACATGGAGCATAAAAACTTACTTTTTTGAATTCTCCCGTTATGCATTTGTTTAAGACTGGATAACACTGTTCTTGAAGCTCAAAAATGTTCTTTTTAGAATTAAAATTTTATTCCTTTTGTACAGATTTCTTGTATTTTCATTCAGTTTCTTAGCATTTGGACTAACTTTGGAAATTTTGTAAATAAATAATGAATGTCTTGTAGGTTTTTTCTCACAATATTAAGTTTAATTATAGTCAGTATAAAATATTTAAAATATCACTAGTAAAATAAAAATGTAAAACACATTTAAAACCAAAAAATCTTTGAATTTTCGAACTGTTGCAACAGTAAATAATTTATTTGACTTCATTAAATTCTTTCGTTTATTAATTTAAACTAATGATAATCAAGCATTCCATTTATAGCAATGTCAATGTACTAGTATCACAAAAATTCTAGTTTTCTTTTGCTATGAATTATTACATTTTATGCAGCTGGCATCACGTTTTTGTTTGTTTCTTTGTGTCTCTAAGCATAAAGTTACACTATTTATGACGAATTCTTTAATTTTTTGGTACTGAGAAAAACAATTCATCCGGTGTTCTAACACTTGTATTTTTGCACATAGGTACTAAACATCCTTTATAGTACTTTTTTACTTGTTTAGGGCCGTCCATAGCTGCCGAAATAAGAAACTACAGGCTACCAAAAAACCCCAACATAAATGCAAACACCATTGCTTTTCAATGGATGCCTTTCCGCGCGTAATTTGAACTTGAAGTATGACGTCACAAGTCAGAATCGTCAAGCACTGAAGTTTTTGTTGATAGTGACGTCAGAGCAACTTTAATTGCGTTTTAAATCGAATTTATTTGATCGAATTGCAGTTTAATTAGCATTTTTCAACGTAATTTTTCATGCTCTTTCTTTTTAAAATGAATTTGAAAATCATGCATATTGTCTATTGCTTAGCGCTTGCTAAAATCTTTTTAAAAGTTAGATTCTGGGAAAGAAAGAAATTATGAAAAAATTGTTACAATGGTACAAAAATGAAGTCTACCTTTTAAAGCGGACGTGACCAATATTTTTTATTATTGTTCCTCGGAAAGCTGTGATAGCCTAGGAATAAGTTAATACTCGACCATTGTATCAAAAGGTTTCATAAACTGAAAATTATGTCCTAGGCGTTTAGGATCAAAATATTACACGTTGCTTTTTTGGATGGAGAAAATATATACCTGACACTTCAAATTTCTTATACGTCAGCAAAACCTTGACTCTGGACGAAAAAATTATTTGAAATTAAATTTTAAAAAGTTCGTTGATGTGTTATTGAAAATTTTGAGTAACATTCTAATGGATGCTTAAGACCTTTTGACGGAGTATTTCAGTTTAGCACAACTTTTTTACCACCTAATGATATTTAGGAATGAATTTTATTAGTACTCTTCTCTTTAACTGGGCTCCCATGACCCCTTTGAAATTCTAATTTTTACTTAAGTAATAATAATCCATTAAAAGGCTCTATCAAGCCTTTAAATCCCACAATTGACGACTAGTTTTTAGACATTTGGGACCTTTTGGGTGTCTCCCATAGATGAACCCTCTGAATAATTTTCAAGAAAAATAAATAAAATTTAGTCATGAAAATTTCAGGGAGGGTTGTAAGGACCCCCTTAGATGCTGCGCTGATGTTTGACGGTTGTGTATGTGTAGGAATCAGATGAATTGCGCTATAACGACATGAGATGTTAAGTAGTCCTGATAACTCGTGCCTTTTTAAATAAAATATTGTCCATCAGGAGTCAAGGATTTACTGCAACCGTCCGAGTAGCAACACAATTTATACTATTTCATGCCACTTCCTCTTCCTCGTCATGTATATTGTATATCTCTGGAGAAGAGACGCACAAGGCTTCTCTTATCGGAAGAACAAGAGGTCCAAAAAGCTGTTTTCGAATTCCTGTAAGAATTGGAGAACGCGGCTGGTTTCCGGTTCTCAAAGTCTTGCATTGGTGGGAACGGAATTTAACACTATTGGAGCGGATATTTATGTATACAGGATCTTTAAACGATTATGAATTAATAAAATGGATTAATTTTTGTTGTAGCTTTGTGTCGTTTTTTGTGGTTCCATTTGTGATCATGCTAGGCACTTAATTTTCTTTCTGTATATGACTTCAATTGTTATTAGTCTTATTTATATTTAGCTTACGTTTGATTAGTTAACTTCCTAATTAATATTTACACTGTAATAAAGAACTAATACCCGGACAAGCTTTTCTTAAATGACACCCTTTAGAAAGTGACTAAATCTTTAAAAAGTTTTTTGCTTACATCAACAGAAATTTAAATTTCTCTAAATTCTTCCTGAAGTCAAAAGACCCAGCAAAGTAAAAGATTACTTGAAATTAAATGAAAATGAAGTATTCTTGTACATTATGAGTATTATGACCTCGATGTGACAAAGTAGAAGGGACGGGTAAAAAATTTCGGGATAAAGAGTTTTCGACTGAACAAGGAAGGCCTCGAAAAGTTGGAAAGACGTTACGAGAAGACTTTATATTGTAAAGCTTCTAAATTCAGCTCTAATTTTATTTTTAACATATTAATAATTGAATTCAGAATAGGGTAATTGTGTAACTTTTCTGGGGTATTTGGGAAAAAACTCGTGAAATTTGAATATTCTATTACTGCTAATATAGTTAAAATTTTAAATTATCAATTTTTTAAAATTAAGTAGCTATATTTAACCATATAAAAATTTATCGAAAATTTGATTGGTTCTAATTTATTGTCTCAAAGTGCTAATCGAGGCATTCAATTTCCAAATTAGCTATTATTTATTAGTAAATGGTTTATGAAAAATATATTTATTTGAACTTCAAAAACAATGTTTTTAAAAGAAAACAAAATACTGATTAAAAGTTAATTTTAGTGCGAAGTGCGAATTAATTTTTTTGTATGACATTAATTGACTGAACCTTTCTGAAACTCAAAAACCTATGTATTTTAAAATTTATGTAACTTAATACATTTTTTGCATAGAAAACCAGTTTTAAAAATTTATTCAAGTGATCTCTCTAATTGTAATTTAGCATCCATTACGTCATCACTGAAGGCCATATTTTTAGGAAGAAAGGTTAAGATAGCACCAAGGACCATCTACGTTACGCATACTTACGATTCAGTATTTGTGACGTCCTCACTTAACCATATTTCTGAGGGGGTGTCTAAGTCCTATCCAGTAAAGGTTTTGAAATTTTATTCTTAAAAGTAGTGTTTTTAACTCGTTGATGGGAAAAATTTCAAATAAGAAAATAGCACATAAAAGTGGTGAATAATATTACATTTGAAATGAAACTATTTACATTTAGCTTACGATCATGTTAAAAATATTAATGCAGTTGAAATTTTAAAATAGAAAAAACAACGTTGATTAAAACCCGATTTATTATTGTCAAAGGACGATTTTAACTTTGATGACCCCTTTGCCCTTATGTATTCCTAATGTATAATTAGCCCATTGCCCCCAAACCAGCATGTCCTATTTTTAAAAAAATCAACTAACCTGTCCCAAATCATCTAAAAACCTAGCCGAGACTATTATTTCAGTTTCCATTTCTTAATCACCTTGGACGGTTATCCCGACGACTCAAAGGACAATCACGTGCATGTGGTTTCATCACGGTGCTCTATCTCTGTTTTATCGCCTCCAATGCACTCTTGATGGGAAAAGGAGAAGGTTGATCAGCTGCTGATAGTGTCCCTATATCCAAACGTATGAATTGAAGAGCTTTGGAGTAGGATTGCCATTTCTGGCAGACAGCATGGACAAACCGATGGATTTCGTGTTGTGACTAACGTTTTGAGTGGAGAACTGAAAAAAATTGCGGCTCATAGGCTCATCAAGTCCCATAGCCTTAAACTACCAGCTTTTTACGATTATTCATAAAAAACCTTTACCATATGACCAAATTCAAAGACCCCAATTCACATTTACCCCATTCAAAAGTTATAATATTTTAAGAAGTACCATTAGTATTTTTTTCAACCAAATAGATTTTTTAGTTCAATTCAGACAGTTCTATAGGTGCTCTCTGTCAATATGCAGTTGTGAAAGTTACAGTTAATAATTTATAGCTTCCTCATATGCTAATTCTAATTCCCCATGTTTAACTGCTAGTTTTAGTCATCCGAAAACATGGTATACAGTACACAACCCACTCATTTCTTTAAACAAACACTGCTTTAAAAATTTTTGTTAGTAATTTTTTGTGACTTGCCGCACTCTCTCCTAGACCATTTCCAGGGATCTATATACAGCCCCAGTGGAGAACTAATGAATAAGCTAAACTGATTTTTTAGTCCCGTGATTTAACTTCACCAAAACGTGTGAAAACCTGAATACTTATCTATTCGATTGAGGAAAAGTTGTAAAAAAGTATTCGGACAAGTTTGAAAATGCTGATCGGTTCAATTAAATTACCTTCATTTTTTGGCCAGACATATGTCATGACATAGATAGTAAAATTGTGTTAAAATTATAGTTTAAAAGATAGTGATTCTGGATTTCAGATGATTAAATCCGTGTTTTAATTTATATTCATTAGGTAAGTTCTGTACGTATTTAAATTAGAAACTTACTTAGGAGAGAGAAAGTAAGATATAGCAGGTCGAACAAAAACTGCAATGGTACATGGGTCACAAATAGCGTTAAGGGGCTTAAATATCACAAGTATTAGTCTTCACAATCTTTGAAAAGTAAAAGTGGTGAACCCTTTTCAATCTCTTACTTCGATCTCTCTTCAAAAAAACCCGTTCAAACCTAAAACAAAATTCAAAAGAGACGACCATATTCCTTCGCCGAGTTGACACTTCTGGGGGGTTTTCCAAAAGAAACGGGGTCACCGCATGTAATTAAATTGCAAAATAACCAATTTTAAAGCTTCCGAGTTGTGAATGGTATTTCCCATCCTGTAGGAGAGCTTTCTCTCCGTCCTGTTTTCCTTTCACCTTCCAACATCCTCAAATCAGGAGAAGTCCAACGCGCGACAGGAGATCAAAGCGGGACACCTGTGATTCATATTCCATTAGAAAACGTTAATTGGATCCAGGTCAGACCCATTTCGTACTTGCTGCCCACACAGTCCAATTTCCTGTTGGGCAATATTATACACCGCTTGCTAACTTCTCTTCTTGCTGCTTTTACTTCTTGAAAGAGGGAGAACCCCTTGTTTTTCCCTCTCGAGACGTGGGTCGCTTTAAATGAAACTGGGATTTATTACATTGTATGCGGGATTTTTTTCTTTATCGCTTTGTTGATAAGAGGTCATTTGCTTTTGAGAAGTCGCGGCTGGTTTTTCTTTGATGCTTTGAGCTTGTTGTTGGTTTGGGGAGATGGAATGACTGTTGTCTGCGCATGTGGTTATGAAAACTGCCGTAAACTGCGTTTAATTGGAGCTGGGGTGAAATTTGGGGGAGTTTTCGTTGTGTGTTAAGTAAAATAATGTGGTATTAATATTAATTGTTTTTAAAATTTAACCTTGGAATAGAAGTGAATGTTACTATTGAACAGCCTAAATTTCCTGCCCTGATCAAGATTCCCAAATGAAGTGTATAGGTGGAATTATAAAACGTCTAGTTTAAATATTTTTATTGTAGTAATTAGCCAGCCAGCTGCGTTTTTAGTGAATTTTTCTCGGAGTGGAAAAATTTTAGCCCTAAACCAACTAAACCTATGAGTATACTTCCGAATAAAATCGGAAAATCTTGGTTTTTATGTATAAAAGATGAAATTGACGTCTCAGTGAACTCATCAGCATGGAAAAAATCCAATGCAACTCTGCTTGTTGAGATAGGTTAATTTGTTTACTTTGATACTTGATTTTTTTTGTGATTTATCAGAATACTCTTTGCGTTTGCACCCGGCTAAATCTAAAGTACTACCTTATTTAACAGTGAACATATATCTGATTATTAATAACGGATAATGTAGATTATCCATTATTCCAGAATGACAAAATAATTGCAAATGACTTCGCACATTATCTAGCTATCCTCCTCAATTGGAGAAGGAAAAACAACCCGTTAGTCAATCTAGTCTAGACAGTGGAGTAGCCATAAAAAACTTTTAGTGGGTATATGGGGTAAATTTATCCATTTTCTAGGGTTCCAAAAGGTAAATTTATTACTTTCGTGGGGGATATATTCCGAAATTCCCCTCTAGCTTCTCCCCCGAGGCTAGAGGCAACTATTGTTATACTAACAATAGTAACTATAGTAGTCTAGCCACAGTGATTGTTACCCCGTCTAGAGGGGGGAAGGAGGAAAAATTCCACCGGACCCCCCGACCTATTCAAAGTATAACAAAAGACCTCTTCCCACCTGTGGGTCTTCTTCCTTCCCATGTCCACCCTATCCCACCTGTGGGCAGGCGCAGATCCAAGCAAGGACACTCGGGATACTGACCCCTCCCCGTGGACCAAAAGGGACCCAAAAGGAGTTAAAATACTTAATAGTAGTGATGGGCAGGTATCGATACCAAATACTTAAGTACTCGATACCTATAGGTATCGAGTGTATTCGATACCCACAAAAGTATCGATACTTTATTGACATATTTCGTTTTAAATTTTTCAATGAAGTAATCTTTATAATACCTACTGTAGATCAAACGCAGCCTGTTTCCGTTTTCATTTTGCAACGCTCAAACCCAAGTCGTTATCATCCGCGAGAGAAATTTGACGCGGCTAGGTTTTTCCCCCCCCAAATCCTTCGCCTCTATCCACCTCCAGGCCCGTAGCTACGGGACTTTTTGATGGATCGCTTTCAGTTTTTTGAATATTAGTCTGATTATGGATAGGCCCTAAAAAAATTGTCCCTTCAGGTTCATTTCCCGACATTGAAAAAAAGTACTCGATACCTAAAAGTACTCGATACCTATAAGTATTCGATACCAAAGTATTCGATACCTATATGTATTCGATACCAAAGTATTCGATACCTAAAATTATCGATTTTGCCCATCACTAGTTAAAACACTTAATAGGACAAAATTCTTAAAATTTTTGGGGAGAGGACCACCAACCCTCCAAAATTTGCTGTTTTCCCCTTCAAAGTACTATGGCTTCTAAGGAGCGGATATTTTTAAGTGTGACATGGTCCTGAAATGAGCTAAACCACTACTTTTATAAGTTGTATTCAAAATTTGACAGTTTTATTAACAGCCGTTTTCCTTGAGAATTCTGCATACAAGGGGTTAGGAATTCTCTTCGGTTGTATCCCAAAGGGTGGGTCACAAAATGACTTAAAACACTACTACTTATTTAAATCTTAAGTGCTGTCTGCACCGAGATCTAAGAGTACTGTTATAGATCTCTAAGTAATAATCTACTAATTATTATTATTTTAAGATAATATTAATAATTAGATCTGTATGGGGTTGTCGGTCATCATTTAAGCTGTGAGTAAACATCGCGGGGGGAGGTTAATGATAGTTAGGTCTAACTTAATGATAGTTAATGAAACAGTGTTCCGTTTATTATATTTTTATCATAACGTGGGGTAGAACAAAGTGCCATTAGCGGGATCTGAAGGAATACTTTTTTTTTAGGAAAAAAACATTTTGACTATTTGCGTCTAAAGCCACAGGTGATCTGCAATAGTGCCCTCCCCTTGCCTTCCTGTGGGATCAAACAAAATCTCACAAGATAGTCGAACCACCCTCCCGGCGATCGAGGTCATCCGGCGCCCACTCGGTGCATCTCCTTATAAGGTAAAGGGGCCACAAGTGGTCACCACTCCTTTCCCCCTCTCCATGTTAATTGATAGTGGATGCCTTTTGCATTGTGTTCTTCGTCGTATGGGTGATGAGGTGTTATTCACCTTGGGAGAGATGTTGCCGGACCTGATTTCGCTCGAGCGTCTTGATGCCGCTGCTTTGCGTTTTATTAGATTAGTCGTTTGAGGTCGTACAAATATTATGGAAGCATGTTTTGGAGGATTTTTAACCCTCTCCTTAAAGCAAATCTTTCACCATCAAATAGTTATTACGAAAACGACTGTTCCCCGTTTTTTTAGCGAAATTTTCCAGTAACGATCTAATTTAAAAATTAGAACTTGATTTTAATGAAAAACTGCTTTTGAATTAGAAATGTATATGCCTAGTTTCTTAAAACTAATATTTGTAGGTTGATCTTACCGAGTTAAGTTTTTTTCAGTTAATTTAATTTTGATGAATAAACTGACTTGTCTTATAATAAAACTAAAAGAAGCATATGCTTCATGTCTTAGTGAATAATTCATTTATTTTGAAGTTGAACATTATTAAATTGGGTAAAGTAGTGTTTTTATTGGCTTTCATTACATTACTCGTATTCCACAAGTTGTGACAGTTCAGTGACCCCCTCCTCAGTTGAATGAAAGTCGCTGTTTCAAAAGTGAAACTAAACCGAAATTTACCTTTACAAATGTTAGCTACTTGAGTAATGGCAGTTCTTTTATTCAGGTGTTAAATCAAAACTATCAGTGGAAAGATGCATTTCTTCCGGCATAGTAACTCACCACAGTTAAAGCAAAGCAAAATGCCGCCAATGTTCGAACTTCCCTTTGTAAAATTCCTCCCCCTGAACCCGTTACGTAATTTCAGTTTGTGAATGACTCTAAGTGAAATAGGATTTATAAATATTTTCTTAGGCCTATTATGTTCTGTAGATTTTCTGTGTACTAGATTGTGTGGGTTAGAATGGTTAGATGTTCAATATTTACTATGTGCTTCTTTCCTTAACCTTCTTACTTTCACCTATTTTCTCTTTGTGGAAAGAAAAAGAGCGGAGAAAGAGGAACAGGAAAGAGCAGACTGGAGAAGAGGGAATGAATAAAAGCGAAAGAGGTTCGGGAATCGGAAAGGAAATGAGAATTACAAAGAGATTGATAGACAGAATAATAAACATATGAGATAGAAAGATAGGAACAATCATTTTAAATGATTCAGGTTTGCTATGTAATATATAAAACAGAGAAAATCCTTTCTGAATAAAAAGAATGTGCAAGAGTGCAATGTCTTAGGAAATTTCTACAATGTTTGTAAGCTTAAAGAAGTCTTCAAACTGCTACCTGAAAAGATCCGCACTCAAACAAACTGCACGCTTTCACAAAAACAAACCCTAAACCACGTCTATTTAAAAAAAAATCCGTGGAATAAATAAGCTCCTCAAAGGCGAGGAGAGACGCAGCTGTTTTCTGGAAACTAAAAAAGTTGTCAGTCAGTAATTCCATTTTCCCCGCATACCTTTTCTGCTATGAGGGGAAACAAACTTACCTTTTTCTGCTTCTCGTAAACACTAAAATGAAGTGCTTCATTAGTTACACTCATTAATGTCTCCCTGAAATAGATAACCTCATGTCAACCCCGATTTGTCTTTAAAATGGTTTTTGTTCCATTATGGCTCGGTTTGGGGAGAATTACATCACGGTTTGAGCGTCCTCTAAACAAATATTTAAATAAAAAATTATTGTACAATGTACTTGTACATACTTGTTAACATAATGTATATTGCACATTATTAAATGTAATAAAAAATATTTAACCTATTTTTTCAGTGCAATTTTTAAAAGGTACTTTTACTTTTTTCCCTGACATTTTCTGAAAAAAAAAGGAATGAACCTACTACATGACTTACCTATTTAATTGATGCTGTTGGAAAGTGTCTTCTAGATTAAATCCTATTTACTTACATAATCATTATGTATTCATTCATTATTAATATAATGCATTGTTCTTTAAAAATGGATATAACTTCGCATATGTAAAAAAATGATTAATAATATATTTTTAATATCTTGAAATTAACTTATAAAATATTAAAGTTAAAGCAATAAGTAGTATCCAGGATAAAATTTACTTGTGTGCTTGTAAGAAAATTGGGTACTTTAGGTTAGCCGGGTGCAAATCTCTTCAATCGGACTCTACTGGTAGTGATTTATTATTTACACATAAAAATATATGAAACATTTAAAAGAAACTGCTAGTTGAAATATATTTTAATGCTGTCCTTTTTCGATGTTTGAATTTTTTTTTTAAAATTTAGCGTAAAAGTTGACGCTTGCGCCCGGCTAATCCTTAAGTACCAAAAATTGACTATGTTTGCGTGGCATATGAAGCTTGTTCATTTTTTTATATTTCTGAAACGTTAAGTTTGAAACTTTCAATAACACATAAAACATCCTTGTTAAGAGTGTTTCTTATAAAATTGAGCTTGTTTGCAGGGCATTTTGATATTGTACGATTTTTTACGTGCTTTCGAAAATTTGAACCGTACACAAAGTGTACACCTTGTTTGAAAAAAAAAATTAAAAAGTCCTTGACCTTAAGATTTTTTTTAAATATGACTTCAGGGGACAATGTCCCACCTGAAAAGGACAAACTCTTTCCACCTCCTTTCCAAAAATCCAGTGGAAACCGAAGCCGCTCTAAAAGGAGAAAGTGACGCAGGATCCTTTAAAAATAAAAGCCCGTGCGCCGGCGACAACTACTGCCAAAAAAACGGGGCGAACCGAAAACTTCTATTCTCGGAGAGGGATCCCGGGCCTCCGATTGGCCGGAGCGGACTCGCTGGCCCCGCCCTCCTGCCGCTTTTAGGCGCGGTATGCGGCGGCGCTTGCCAAAAACGCTGCACTTCGGAGAGATGAGGCGATTATTTTGCCTCAAGAAGAGGGCATTTTTTCTTTTTTCCCATTTTTTGGTTGTTGTAGTAGGATTGCGAGCTTCTTCCGCGTTTTGCGGGAGAAAAGATGGCGGGATTTTTAAAATAGACGAGAGAAGGCAGGGAAAGTGTTTTTAAGGAGGTGTTTTTTATGTGGGAGAAATGGCAATGTTTGTGCGGTTGTTTTGGAAATTTCTTTTATGTGACAAACAAACGTTTATGATTGTTTAAAAATTCCCAATATAATAAATAACAGTTGGTAACACCAAGTTTGGGTATGCTTACTAGTAAACCCTTTTAAGGATACTGTGAAAAAAAAGGCAAATTAGGTTGTGTTCCTTGACTATAAAGTCAAACATGGAAGATTGCTTTAATTATTATTATTTTTTTGTAAAAATTAAATCCCCCACATAGTTTAAGAGAAAATATTTTTTAATACTAATTTTAAAATTGTTAGAAAATAAATTTATATGCCTTTTAATTCGTCATTTCTTTTAATGAATAAGAACTTTGAATTCAAACATGTTTTATTCTGAATAGACAGTTATTTAAAAAGAAAACAAATTTAATTAGTATTCGTATTTTTCTTATTTGGAAACAAAGTAGATATTTCAATGGAGACAAAATCACTTTACAAACAAAATTTTATTCTTTACAAAGTTGTATAGCACAAAATTTTTATTTTTAAATTAAAAAAAGTAACAACTCAGGCACACAGTAAATTCAAAATGAAAGATATGAGACATCCCAAGATAATCATAGTTACTTATTACTTTTTAAAAATTTAATTTTAAACCACACAGAAAATTATTAATTTTTCCTCAACACTTTTTTTAACCTTTTTGTAAAAGTTTTGTTTTAAACCAGTGTATTGAATTCTTCCTCATTACTGATAGGGCCTAGTTGATAAATAAAGTTATCTTACATCTCGAACTGAAACAATGCCGATTGTTTATTTTCTGTCTGAAAAATCACCGTTGCTATGGCTACTATTCCCCATTTGTATTCTTCTCCAAAATTTTGAAAATTTAAGTGAAATGCGCTCAGAACTTTCAAATTATGTTGCTAAATGCATTTAAATTTTAAATTAACTTATGACCAATTATGAGGTACACTGCGTCCGTTCAAAATTATTCCGATTAAGTTTAAAACATTAATGTATTTAGACAATAGTTAATTCCATGAGTAATAATAAAACTGGGCTGAGCCAAATTTAGCTATAAAATAGTGGATTCGGGTATCCTAATTCCAAATTTAAAAAAAATATTTATTTATACTACAAAATTATATCCAGCGTAAATTTTAATTTAGAATTTTTAAATACAAATAAAAATCACGATTTGTTCTGCTGGATCAAGTGTTAGTTTTCGAAATGAAACATTGAAAATAGGTTTGAAACATACAAATTTCTTTTCTTGTTGTAGGTACTATTTAGTTTTAAAGAATAACATTGTTGTATTAACGTCTCTAGCTCTGGTTTTCGCCTTCTCTGTAACGTCATCATTCCAACTTCCCTCTGTGCTCTGAATTCGTAAGTTTGAAGGTCAGGAGACCCCGTTTACGATTTTGACATCATATGCCGTGTGGGTGGCACGCATTAATATTTATATAAGCTGAATTAATTAACTTATTTGTGAATAAGATAAAACTAGCTTTCTATTCCGTATCCTTTGCTGCATTCTCAAAATATTTTAATAAAAACTTTTAATAAACATTTTACTAAAATGTATTACTACTGTGATGTGATATACGAATCTCTTACAAAACATGAATCTTTTTTTTCTCCTTTTTTAAAGAAAAGTTAATCTTTTATAACGAGTCATTTTAAGGTGTGATAAAGAACTTTTTAATTGCTTTTATGGATCAGGATCCTATCTGCGGTGAATAAGCAAAAAAAATTGGATTATCGATGGTATTTCAGGGGGATATATAAATGAAAAAAAATTTCTGGAGTATAATATCCCCAATCCTTCCTTTTAGAGCTACACTCCAGGCTCGGGTTCTAAATATTTCTGAGAGAATCGATTGCGGAATCGAATGCCTTGGAATCGATACCAAGTAATCGAACCCTTGAAAGTATCGATTCCAGCGGGAATCGAATCATATGAATCGTACTTAATTTCCAATAAAAACAGATAATTGTAAACAATTTTGTTCACAAATTAGTAATTAGTATTTTGATAATTAATTAATTAGAAGATCAAACCCTCTCATTTTGTTCATGATTTTAATAAGAAACTACTAACGTTATAGATATAATGTTCCAGGTTTTGTTTTTTTATCACCTTTATTTTGGTTGTAGTAATCCAGAGAACTTTTGTAAAGTTGTTTTTCCCGCTTTTTTAAAAAGCTAATAACTCTAGAACTATACAACTTAAAAACCTGAAATTAGTCCCATTTTGTTTGTAAATTTTTTGTCTTTGATTTAATGTGCATCATGACCATCATTTTCAAAAAGTGTTTTTCAAAATTTAAAAAAAGTGGAAAAAAATTAATTAAAAATTTTTTAGAAAATGTTTTTGGAAATTTTCAAAAAGTGTTTTTCAAAATTTAAAAAAGTGGGGGGAAAATTTAATGAAACATTTTTTTGGAAAAATTTTTTGAAAAAATATTAAAAGCCTTTTAACTCTTAAAACCTTAATTAAGATTTTTTTCACTTCTCTTGGTCATTGACTTTCTGAGTTGAAATTTCGGCTGTGAGCTTCTATTAGCTGCTCGAAAAAAGGTAGAGGGTGCCTAGAACTCTACCTGAAAAAAAAGTTTTTTGGGCCACCCTACTGTTTAATAATAATTACTAAAATTTAAAATTTCCAGAATTAGCTTCATTTAGGCCAACACTCCAAAGAAGACTGATTAATATTTTTAAAAATGTTATGACGCCTCATCGCTGATATTATTTTTCTCCGTTATTATGGGAGCGTTCGGTGCCGTTTTGCTTCATGTGGGTATAAGAGGGATGATTGCTCGTTATCTTGGGTCATTGACACATCGATATAATCTTCAAGGAGTGAATGGATGAGGTTTTTACACTCCCGCGTATATTCTGCTGCGTCGTTCTTTTAACCTCGACCCGATGTTGTAATAAAAATATTCAGCTGTTATCTCAAACTCTTAATTAACAGAAGTAATTAACTTTTATGCGTAAATAAGTTGTTTAAAACTCATTTTAATTAATAACCATGCGTTTTTTCTTCTGTGGTCTAGCTCTTATGTTATGAATTCACCTGTTTTTGTGCGGCCATCAAATGAGCTGCCCTGGATGAAAGTGGTGGAAGTCTAAAAATACAAAATTTGAGGATGCGATTCTTTAACTCTAGTGTGGAAGTCACGTAAGTCAAAAACTCAATAAGTGACCCGTAAGAGCTGCCTAAAAAATGTTTCTCCTTACGAATAACACAGGAGCCGCTAGAGAAAACCTTTAGTTACTCAAAACTTCGTTTAGTGAACTTATGCCACTTTCATTCTGACCAGCTCAAATGGACCACGCGATTTCTGATGGCATGTGGCCAAATTCTTGTGTTTTTCCTATTCAATGTTTTAAACATGATAAATGAAGGTTAGATTATTTTGTGAAAATGCAATGTATGATCAAGTTTACTTCTAAGCAAACCCTTTCCCCCGGTGGAAAAGGTAAAGGCCTAGTGGGAAAATAGTAAAAAAATTCATTACTAAGATAACTCATGAAGGTCTTAAATTATCAGAAAATACTTAGAGGAAATTGGGAAAATCGAAAGCTTTTCTTCAACTACAATCTCACTCGTCTTTAATCGTATACCTTACCAGCTTTTAGAAAAAAATTAACTCGCGTATTCCTTGATTTATTTTACCCATCAGTTTGTCATTATTAAGCGTATCCCCACGAGTTTCCCTGCAAAGCGCTTCGCCGTTAAGTCGGCTTTTCCTCATGTTCCCCTTGCGTTGCCTGATTATCTGATTTTCCCGGGACGGTAGGAGTGTTTAACTATGGATGTCTATAGAACCAAAGGTTGACATCTTTGAATTAATGTTTTCAGTATAATCAGTGACAGCCTTTCCTATCCCCTCAAAAAATATTCACCCTCAAGATATTCCTTCTAAATCCCCTCATGGTTACTCTAATTAATGAAATAATATCAGATGCAACCAGGATAAAAAAATTTTATATTTATTGGAATAGAAAATAATTTTTTACTCCAACATATCGCTTCTGACAGTCGTGTAGAGGTGCTAGTTTTCTGGGGGGTAGTCCCGGATATCCGGCTTTTTTAGCAGCAGGAATTTCGGAATTCGGGGTTTCATTGAAATTTTTGAAAATCTCTAGCTTTACAAGAAAGCGGAAAATTAGGTCCAATTAAAAAAATAAATGCAGGTCTGCAGCATTAACATATCATCTTTTATGAAGAATATGGTCCCCACCATCGGTTCTAAGTGCAATTACACAGTAGCTACATCATTCTGGATTTCCCGGATTTAGGAGCATTCCGGAATTCGGGATTCCTGATAAAAGGTTCGAAACTCTAATAGTTTTCTAGAATTTTTTTGTTGAAGCTGGTAGCATTTTGTGTGAATAACCCTGGAAACCTGACTTGACTTTTGAAAGACCGTTCGTGGTGACGTAACCTAGCTCTTGATTTGCGAAAGGCTTTATCGTCGCACATACTTGAAAGAGTTATCACGGGAGTCTAGGCACTCGCTTATCGGCTCTTTGCTGACCCTGCGACACGCCGGGTTATCTGTCAAACCAGGATTTTTGTGATGGAAACCCTGTTTCCTGCAACGCCAATCTCAAGTGGCCCTCTTGTTCTTTTCTGATGCGTTTTTCCTCTTTGAGAGAAAGGAGAACTGCTCAAGGGTGCGTGTTGTTATCGGGGATATGCTTTCTATGGACTTCTTACTACAACCTATTTCAGTTTGTTGATAGTAAATTAGGGAGTTTATATTTTATTTAAAAATAAAAATATGTGTGCCGTGTGCAAAGCCGTGACTATCGCTCAGTTTCGCTTTTTTCGTTCCTTTCAACACTCCAGAAGTTCTCCTTTTAAAAAACTAAAGCTACATGTGTTACAGTTCTACTTTTTTAAATAAAAAATCTAGAATTATCGTATAAAAATATTTGACAAGATTTTGACAAATTTTTTACAAGGTTTGTCAATTTTATAGCCTTTTAAACTAAATTTTGTGTAGCTAAATCTTCAGATGTCCTCAATAAACGTTAGATGGACATTAGATATTTCCAGAAGTGGGTATTACTTTTTACATGACCTCGGTGAGTACTGAATTTATGATAAGTACTCACCGAATCTATGATCAGTACTCGCGATTTTGCTCAGGGGTTCAGAAAATGTTCCAGATCCCAATATTTTCCCCAAAACACAATTTTGTACAAATTTCCCCAAAAGATGTCTCCATATTTTCATCAAAATTTCCCACAAAATGTTCCCATGAAGACAAAAACATCGCTGAGATTAAACAAGAACGCGATTTTTAAATGAAAACCATAACTATCATCTCATCATAGATATGTTGTTTTTCCTGCATACCAGTCAGAACGAAGGAAAATCCAACTCCACTAAGGTAACTCGTTTTTTCTGCATAGATCCGTAGTTTTCCGCTATACATCCGTAATTCCATAGTTTTTACCTAATTTGTGTAGAATTTGAAGGGCATGATATTGTCAGCAGCATAAAAACGTGTTACTAATAAACAACTTGGATTTTTTTCTTTATAAATTTAGGCAAATCCCCACAGTCTGAATTTCCCCCGAACATGTTCAGGCGTTCGGACATATTCTGCACCTCTGCTTTAGCGGAGCTTGAGCTGTTTAGAGCTAATCTTACTGACGGCTGTCTGTTAAACAAAAACTTAACGTTCTGTGTTATTTAAAAGTTCCGTGTCAGAATTAACTGTGTTTTTCTCTTTTTCAAATTACATCCATCGGTTTTTTCAGGCTATAAAAAATAAAGACAGACTCATTTTTATGATTAAGATACTGAAAGCTATCCTCTACCATGTAAGGCTTGAATTTGAAAAGGAAATTTGGCTCTATGAACATTGCACTTTAAACCATAGCTCGAGCTTGGTAAAAAAGTGAATGTTTCTTGCTATGTAGAGCAGGGGGGTTGGAAACTGGCGGACCGCGATCCGCATCCGGACCCGTAAAGTTTTTACCTGGACCTCCATGACATTTTGAAAATAATTAATATGTATTTTTACGCAACAAAAATTAGTTTGACGCGCTTTTTAAGGGTCAAATTTTAAAAAAATCCCGGAGGAATCCATTAATCCCCGATTTTTTATGTAAAAACTTCTAAGAATATTAAATTAAACAATTTAAGTAAACAGATTTAGTACTCAATATTAAATCTTTTTTAAATTATGTGTAACTGAAGATAAAAAGTTAAGAGTAGTAATTAGTAACCTATTTCTTCTCCGGACCTCGATGGATATTTTCAAAATTATTTTGACCCGAAGTACAATTGTTTGCCGACCCCTGATGTAGAGCTTAACGGAACAAATCAATCCAGAACAACACGTAGTGCTGCAATAGACCTAAAACGTCAATTTTTAGATCTTACTTTTTCTTACCGAAATGTGAAAAAATTCCAGTACATCCATTATTTTACTACTAATCCGAGAATCCATTTTTTTTACACTTAAACATCTATCATGGGAGCCCTTATTTTAATGGACGTCTTTAATCATCAATGACATCCCATCACTCTCCGGAAAATACGCCTTACGAGAGCACTAGACCTATAATTTTTTTCTTCGGCGACTTAACTGCAATTGTATCTCTTAATGAATCGCTAAGGCAATAAGTTTTTGGGACTTACCCTGTCTCGTCCATTGTTGGCTAATTAGTGCAGCTGATGTACTTTCTGCTGAATGCATGGCGAAAAAATTATCATGTGACAAAAGCTAATAATGCTACATTGTAAGGATGTGAAGAGTAAAACGGGTTACACTGGTGTGTAGTATTTTTCAGTGTTATTTTCGATTGGTTTTGCATGTCATAATTCTTTATAGTACTTTTTGAGAAATTTTTTTGGGAAACTTTCAAATACAGCGTAACCTGAATACATCGAAATTGAAGGGACCCACCTATAAATTCGAGGTATAGAGTTTTCGAGATAAAAAGTTTACTCCAAGTATAAAACTAATTAGTATTTTATTTCAAGGAAAACATATTTTTCGAGTTGTAAAGATTTTTGAGCTAACAAAATTCTAGATAACGAGATATACTGTTTACATTAAAGTTCTTCAGTTATAGTTTGTGTGTTTCTCACAGAATATACCTGCTGTCAAAATTCTAGATAACGAGATTATACTGTATACATTAAAGTTCTTCAATTACGAGATTATACTGTATACATTAAAGTTCTTCAATTACGAGATTATACTGTATACATTAAAGTTCTTCAATTACGAGATTATACTGTATACATTAAAGTTCTTCAATTACGAGATTATACTGTATACATTAAAGTTCTTCAATTACGAGATTATACTGTATACATTAAAGTTCTTCAATTACGAGATTATACTGTATACATTAAAGTTCTTCAATTATAGTTAGTGTGTTTCTCACAGAATATACCTGCTAATAGCATGAAAACCTCATATTAGTTAGGGGGCATCCATAAATTACGTGAGGCGTTTTTTCCAAAATCTGGACCCCCCTCCCCCCTTGGTGAGATTTAGTGAGATTTTGCTGGACCCCCCCTCCCCCCCAAGTGAGATTTACCTACAATTTTTTATAAATAATTTGAAATACCTTATCTGTTTCTCATACTTAAAAAAAGAAAATCGTATAATTTCTAACTTAAAAAGTTGACGTGAGATTTTAATCGATTTTAATCGATTTCCCCCCTCCCCCCTTGGTGAGATTTGGTGAGATTTTTCCAAACCCCTCCCCCCCCTTTTTGACCTCACGTAATTTATGGATGGCCCCTTACCCTCTTTGCATACGTAATTTAGACATACGATGAAAACAGTAGTAAATCGCAAATACATTTTAAATCAGTTTCTGGGGGCATGCTCTTAAGATAGAAAAACTACAGACGTGGATTACGTTCGTAGGGCATAGTCCGACTTCCACGAAAAAGAAACTTGGACAGAAAACAAAAAATTGAAAAAGAAGTTCAAATCTAACTGATAGTCACACTGATTTCACGCAAAACGTTTTTTTCTGCGTTTATGAAGAATTACCATCACCCCCAAAATTGAGTGGAATAACCCGCTTCTATAGCAACCGCCCCAATATTGTACGGCGTCAAAAGTTTTTCTCGTGGCGGTAGTACTATTTTATGATGAATATTTGATGAAGTTATTTTATTTCTCCGAGTAACTTTGATACAATGTAGAAAGGACTGTAAAATCTAAACTGGATTACCCTTAGAACCGTCTCACGAACGTAACGAGCCCTGCTAAATGCGCATGCTCGGGTTAAAGGCGTGGTTTTAAAGTATTTAGGATTGGAATCAGTGTGGCCCGGATGGGGCAGTGGTATCGCGTCTGCCTGGCGTGCGGAAGATCGTGGGTTCGAATCCAGTTATTATTTTTCAGTAAATTTAATTTTAATTTTTATTATTCCATTAAAAATTGCAAGAATTAATTGCTCTTGTTTAACAGTAATTCCTTGTTTAATTAAATTCATTGTGGTTTTTTAAATGTTTTACTTTGTCTAATTTTTTTTTTAAATTTTAAATTATTAATTTATTGAAAATAAAATTATTTCGCTAAAATATTTTATAGAAACAGAAAGAATCAATTCCACATGGATGCGCATTGCTAATAAAGTATAAAAATCTTGCAGGGATTGTAAAATACAGTACACATAAAGTCCAAACGCATGCGCATTTAGCACGGCTCGTTACGCTCTTGAGACGTACGTTTACCCTTCGTTGGTTGAATATAAATTACAAATACTAAATTGTGAAAAAAAATTTTAAATAATAGAAGTTCAAACTTATTTTATTATTTCTGTTACATTCCAGTTCAAAATATAGGTAATCCGTAGTCATTACTAACTGATAAAATTCCCATCTGATTAAACAAGAATGTTTTGGCCATGGAATGACCGAACGCAACCTAAAAGATGATGACAAGATCAAAATTTCAATGCAAAGAGCTTTCACTTTACAAAAATGTTTTTAAGTTTCTATCATTCGATGACAGAATTCTGAAATGTTGAAATATAACCCGATACCTTACGATGCACTTCAGAATAGATAAGTTAGATCCATTGGAGAGATAGTGTCAATATTAAGCTTGATGTAACGGGTTAATTTAAGCATCAGGAAATGATGCCATCTAGCTTTCAAAAAACGTGCTTATAATAAGTTATTTTCCTTTTATTATATTGTTTCATTTAGAGAGCTGTCCAAAGTGGAATATTCATTAACCCTTAACTGCGGCTTCCCTGCTTCACTTCACCCAACCTTTCTACTAAATTCTGGTTAGTATTACAAATTTTAGGAAAATATATTTTAAGCTTTTGCACTAACTTGCGCATCTTTCCACGCAAGGTAATTCGTATTGTAAGTTACGCAAAATATCAATACCCAGAAATTCGATAAATTAAATTTTCATCATTTCCAGTTTTATCCACCATGCGCACACTGTAAAAAAATACAGCACGTTACACAAAAATTGGTGTGAAAAAATTTCCTCCATATCATTGAGAGATGTTACACCGCGCGATACACACTTTCGAGTGGGACGTCCCTCCGAGTCTAGGTGGGAGGTCCCTCCGTATTGCGGTGTAACATCTCTCTCAATGATGTGGTAACAATTTCTTTCCACCACTTTATTGTGTAACGTGCTGTTTTTTTCAGTGCAGCAATGAAAATGCATCCCATCATCGTTCCCCCTAGTTCCTCCAACTGTGTACTGAAATTTATAATCATTCCATATAAGTAAAGTTCGGTTGCTTATGGTACGAAATTATATACTGGGTTTTCGTATCCTTACTTGGTGCGCTGTGTCATTTTGTTATGTAGCTTGTAGCTCGAAAAATATCGTTTGATTTGATTTCAGTAGCCCCCTCTACATAAATATGTCCGTTGGTAGGACCTCCTTGAACGAAGCACCTGTACCGCCATATTTCTTTGCACTCAACAGCTTGCAAAACGGTGTGACAGGCTACTTTTTTCAGAAAAGGATAAGATAAGACAAGCTATCGCTCGGCAGAGAAGAAAATCGCTGATTGCGCCATGATAAACCCATTTATCGAAGTAATCTCGAAATTATGTATCGCTTGGGTTGCGTATACAAGGGATTTCTTGTTAGAGGTGACAGATGCTGTTTTTTTCCAAGCGAAAACAAAAATTGTTTGTTGATCGCTTTGCTAAGTGACCGCACGTCAACAGCTCAACCTGGTAGATGTAACTGGAATCCCTCTTTAATGGAGAGATAGTTCTGGAAACCCCCGCTTTTTATCGGCAGATGCTTTGTAAAGTGTTACTTAGTGCAATTTTGAGAGATATTTGGGATGTTTGTTACAATTGGTGTGATGTAATCGTTGTGATAACTTGTCCCCATTCTTGTGTGAAAAGGATATTGATGGTTGGTTTTGTTGAGGGTTCTTGTCTAGTCTAGACCTTGGGTGCTTTCGCAAGCTTATGATGGAACCTTTGGGCTGTGTCTATCAGTTTATGAATATGGACAATTCGAAACTGTGTATCAAAGTTAAGTCTATTCTTGAGTGAAGAAGGGTTTTATTGTTATTGATTTACAGTTTAGTAGGCTAAAAATCTTACTTTTCATCAGAGTTAAGTTTTCTTTGAACCTTCTGCATCCACCAATAGGATGGGTTTATAATTGAAATTTTAAGAAATAAACAGTAGGAAAAGCTTTAGAATGTCTTTGGACTTTATAGAACACTTGTGTTTTATGTGGCGATTCATGTTATTTTTTCTCAAATACGTAACCTAGGTAAAGCCTGTTTAAAGTACTTTTTGACTATAAAAAATTATTTGGAAAAATAATAAAAATTTGCTACCATTTAATTACTTGTCACAATTCAGTGCCCCCACCCTGATGAAACGGTTTTGTACTTTCAAATGTTATTACATGTTAATTTACTTAAATTTGGGATTATTAATTTTCAATCATTCATAAATTTAAACTAGCGGTTGAAAGAAATTCCTACTTTAGCATTGTTTCATAACAACAGTATAGAGAAAAACAGTTTTTAAGGCGTTATGTCACAAATTTCTCCTTTTCACATTGTGTCTTAGAAACAGGACCCCACCTCCCCCTAGACATGTGACGTGCTGTGTAAATTGACTCATTTATCCATTTTCCCTTTGAAAATTCATAAGAACCCTAAGAAACTCCCGTTTACTTTAAATGTGTGAATGAAATTTATAAAAAAAAACCTGAAATATCATAGCTTATTGATGAGCTATTTCTATGCCATTCTTCTTTTAGTTGAACAGAGTTATAAAACAGTTTCAAAATCCAGAAAATTAAAAATAATAACAATTACTTATTCCTTCGATACATCGCATTTTCTTTGCGCACTCCGTTGAAAACAACACAATAAAAACGTTTTAAACCACGTCATATGAGTTTGACAAATAATCCCCAACATTAAAATCTCTTTCCCAATGCTGGGTGTTTTCTGTGGTTCGGTATTTCGCTAACTCTACTCTCTGATCGCACAATGGGCCATTTGGCAGCGGTCCATTCCCGACGGAATAGCCCCCGATGCGGCTGCCCTCATAATTTTGACTGTTGTCTCTAGAGGGGCGCCCCTCGACGTCGAGGGGAAGGTGCTGCTATCACTGTCTGATTTATAATAATACACTTAAGAGTTTTTAAATTATGTTAAATTGATGCTATTTATTAATGAATTTTCCAGGATGGTTGGTCGTGAGTTTAGTTAGAACTTTAAATCCATACATTTGGCTTTGAAAGGCATCCTCATTCCTCAGTGGCAAAAAAATACGTCAATGGGGTAGTAAACACTTTATCAAATTAAATTTTTCCTAACAGAATCTAATAAAAGAAAATCATCGAGATGAAGAAATTTTTCAAATCCGATTGTTAGTTAATTTTTAAATAAATAAAAACTGCATGTGCAGAAGCTCAGCGCATTACGTCAGTGGTGCTGAAACGTCATAGTTCAGAAGCAGTGAGGGGAAATTCGAGCACTCGATTGGTTAGAGCACTTTGAGCCAGCGGCGGCTCCTTTGTATTAGTAAGCTCATCGGCAGCTGCGACGTCACGCCCGGTTTTTCTCCTTTGAAACTTTTAAATGAGGATTGCAAATTAATTAGTGTTTTAAAAAATCTGAAAAAATTAAAAACTGGCTATTTAGAGCGTGTATGATGGTATACAATAGTCAAAATTGCTAAATTCAATAAGTGTTTATAAATAGTAGTTATTCAGAGGTCTTGGAAGCTTTCTTTATTTTATGTTAGATTAAATTAAACGGCTTTTCTCGGAAAATATTGAAATTCATCTCTCATTGATTCTTTTTATTCCATCGCCTTATTTCTTTCCATTCTCTCTTTCATCTCTTTTTATTTCTCTTCTCATTCTTTCTCTCTTATTTTCTCTTCTATTCCATCTCTTTATTTCATAGCATTTCTCTCAATTTTCTCTTAATTCCTCCTGGGTAGCTTTTTTTCACTGCATCATCTTATCGGAAGATTGGCAGAGTCCACAAGACGTATAAACGACAATTGCAAATTCAAACGTAGGATACATATAAATAAAAGACGGAAAATTTTTTTCAAGTCGTGGCTAATATTCGAGTTGTCCTGTCTGTCACGTTCGTGATTGCTGACTCACGTCGCGTGTGCAATCATCGTGACCCGAGGACCTAAGTCACGGAGGTGGAGTGGCTTTGCCCACGATTCGAGATAAAAATCGAGACAAAAAACATGTCGCCTGTATTTTTTTCTTGGAGGAAATGCCCTAAAATAAAATAAAGATTTTTTTTCTGGCAGTTTTTTATGATGACTTTCGTGGGTGTCACTGGCTAAAAAATTATCTAAATAGGTTACAACGTATTCGCTATTTGCGCAACCCTTCTAGGAGTGCACTAAATTAAATAACTCTCGAAAACGTAGCCAAGGGGAGGTATAGGGATATATCATCCCTGAAATGCAGAAATTTTCATTTTTTTGTTTGTAGAAAATGATTAAAACTACCCCATATCTCTCTAAAAAAGGCTGTGTAGAAAAACTGTGCAGAATTTTAATTAAATATCCGTTCGCAATTTTATGTTTTTTAACTTTTTAAACCTGAAGTTAGTCATTGCTATCTAACTTAACTTCTGCTTCTTGTATAATACTTAACGTAATTATCTTTCAAGCGAAGATGTATTTTATCAATGTCTTCTAAGACAAGCATTCCTTAAGCTTTTGAAAATCTTCATACAGGTAAAACACAAAAAAACATCAATAACCACTTCTACAATCTTTTATAGCCTTGGGGGTTATGGTAATCGATCTCCGTGGGTCTTGCTCTTAAGATCAATCGATTATCCTATAAATAGAGGCAGCGTATCTAATTTATTCGCGACTTTATTCAACCTACCTATCTACATTGATGTAGGTTAACTACAGTTGATGATGCTTGAATGAGATTCTGGTTGGCCCACCCTAACTTGGCGGGTTCCTTTTTTGTGCATTTACTGCCTTAATGTGCGAAGCTATCTGGCTATCTGTCATAAATTGATATATTCATGTGGTAATGATGGTTGTATATATGTATATAGATACTGCTTATTTCACTCTACTTTGAGGAAACTAGTTTCAATTCTTTGTTTGATTCTTTTGAAATGCCTGTCCATAAAAAGCTAGGTTGCTTGATGTTTTTGTGTTAACAAGAGGGGTCCTCCCTTGAAATTGCTTTAAAATTTAACCACCTTTGGGTGACACCCGATGATGATCACCTCTTGTACACCGAAGAGTTTAAGATTTCGTTTATAAGATTTCGACCATGGACGGATTTGGATAGGAAATCCTTGGAGGCATGAGGAACTTAGGGGGCTCCCTGATGGATCTGAAAGCATGATTTAGCCCTTCATAAATCCGCCCATAATTTAGTCGTATTGACGTGTGTAACATGTAGTTAGTCAAATTAAAAATATTTACCTTTTGAAAAATGAGGCCCCAAATGCACTCTTGAGACGCCTAAGAACTTGAGAAGAAATTGCCTAGATGAGTGATAGATCAGTTATTGTGAGCGAACGGCTAATTGTGAGTAGGGGACAGTAAAAAAAACTGACTGTAACAAAGTCGCATTTTGAAAGCGATCTTTTCAAGAATAAACACTTTAAATTGCTTTTCTAAAAAAAGCTAAAACACGATAATTGGATCTAAAACTTTACTTCTATTCCTAGTATTTTTCATTGCTCTTGACAACTTTTATCCGCCCTCTTAGAATTGGGAGAAAATATCGTGGTAATACGATTCTGTTGAGACGCTCTATAACCCCGAAAAGTGCGAATCGCACTTGTTCTCTTCTACATAAAAATTACCACCTCTTCGTTGTTTATAATTAGTAATGAAAAGTTATGCCTGTCTTCTTCCAAGTTAGCATAGTTTGCTCCTTTTATCTTTAAAGATAAATCACCAAGTTCCTCGAACTCGCCAATTACCTTATAGTACTGCTGATTAATTTGGTGACACATCTCGATTTCCTCCATAAACGGCAAAAGTCAATAAACGGCCATGCAAATTAATCACAAGCAGCAGGCACGATGCAGCAGCAGAAGATCCAACCCATTCTCCTTGTTGGGCGTTAATTTTAAAAGTGCTGATGATCGCGCGAACTGCGGGAGCTAAATTTGGAAGTCGGAGGAGGTCCCCACCTGAGCTCCGTTTAGATGACTAATGGAACCCACGTTTTATTGCCGCTCTCCAGAGTTCATATTCCCATTTTCATATAGATTTCTACTCCGGGTTCCCTTTTCTGGTTGTGCATTGTGTCGATGCATATCGATGGAGGAAGGATGAATCACTCGATGGATGTAGGGTAGTGTCACCTGCGATTTTTATTGATGGAGGGAGAGCGAGGATGCGATAGGCGGTGGGCTTGTATCTCTCCACCGCAAAATAATATAGATAAGAGGCCATGAAATATAATTTCTCTTTGTCTTATATGCCATAATAAAAATATAGCTGACTATGGATAAGGGTGCGTTTAGCTAGAGTTTTAGCGTCTGGGCACACTACGAGCGACACTAGTCGCGACAACGATCAATCTCCATAAAAAAAGCATGGAGAAAGCCTAGTCCTCTATCTTGACAGGAATCTCAGCGGGAGTCTCAGGCTCAACTCTATGCTTTTCCGCTATCTTGATTAATGGGTCGGGCGGTCATAAGACGCCCAGTGTGCCCAGACGCTAGGGTGCATCTAAAGTTTTATTACCCCGACGACCGTCAACAGCGAAAAATTTATGATACCTCAGAGGAGGGGAACCTCTTTTGTTCGCTAATTGACCTCAGCTAACCACACTAAAGGAGGGGGAGATTATCAATGCCCCATATCTCTCCCGAATGCCCGAAGTAGCCTCGTCGTTGGTATCATAAATTTTTCGCTGTTGACGGTCGTCGGGGTAATAAAACTTTAGATGCACCCTTATAATTGGCTCGACAACGTTCCTTCGGACAGGGAGGGGAGATAAGATCTTACTTTAATCTCCACCTTCTCTTTGGGTGCATCGAGAGATTTTTACCCCGACGATTGTCAACAGCGAAAAATTAATGAGGAGGGGAACATCTTTTGTTCGCTAATTGACCTCAGCTAACCACACAAAAGGAAGGGGATATTATCAATGTTCCTAATCTCCCCCGAATGCCCGAAGGAGCCTCGTCGTTTTGTGTGGTTAGCTGAGGTCAATTAGCGAACAAAAGATGTTCCCCTCCTCATAATTTTTTCGCTGTTGACAATCTTCCGGGTAGAAATCTCTTAGATGCGCCCTTTGTGTGGTTAGGGGATTTCCTCTAGCATCCCCTTCAGAGGAGGGAAATTCTTTTGTTCGCTAATTGACCCCACCAAAAAGAACGGGATCATAAAACAGGCTATCGTAAAACTGATCGCATCTAAAGGGACATGTTATAGTTTTACAACTACCGAATTTACGACCAAAAAGGCTTCCCGAGGGCACTCGTGGTCAATAAGCTCACAAAAGGAAGGAAAATTTACTGGGGAGAAAGGTATGGAAAGAGTTGTGAAACCTTTAACCCTTTTGTGTTAATTTTCTCACCCATATTTTAAAGACCATGTGGTGAGAAAAGGATGATAATTTATTTATAACTTTCTAAAATGTAACTTTCCCCTTACAAAATTCTGTTAAAAAATGTACTCACATTTTTTAATGAGATGAGATGCTGTATTGTTGCAAATTATCAAAATCTCCCAAAAACGCACTATGCATCGAGAAGCTGCAGAAAAATTTCAGTTTTTAAAACTGATCTCGTTTTGAGTCTAAATTTCTCAGTAACGAGATTCTGTCAGAATGTGTGAAAAATCACTCGGTTCCCGGAACCGATTGGATTAAAGAGGCTCGGATGGATCAAATGGCTCCATAGACACTTATGAGAGCCTCGCCCATATTAGGAAATTGCCTCGAATTGCTCGTATCGGGAAGGGTGTGTGGTATGTAGTGTCCAAGTGTTTGAGCGAAGAGTAAAGTACCTTGAGATAAAGTACCTTGACGCCTTCAAAAATTGCATAAGTGGATTTATTTAAAAATATTGGTTGAACTTGGAAGACTTGAAAAACCATCTTTAACCCCTTAACAGTGTCGCCCGAGCTCAGCTCGGGCAACTACTACGTGCAGAATTTGTGATGCCCGAGCTGAGCTCGGGCAGGAGAAAAATTAACGTTTCCGTTTTGTGAAGCTCAAACTGAGTTCGTTTCGATGATGATAGTGATTTTTCGTCGTTTAGAGATTGTGAGACATCATGTTTGATCTATCATCATGTTTGGATAATCTACCTCCTAATTTAATAAGATGTGTGTGTAGTCCAATACTTTTTTATGTGTATGTTAAAATAATTAATACACTTGTAGTTTCATTTAAATTTTGATTTTTTTATAAAAAATTATTTTCTAACACTAATAAAAATATAAAAAACAAAATTAAACAACCAAAAAATTTTTCCATTTTTGGTCAGTTTTTCTAAAATAAATGTCACTGTTAAGGGGTCAAACATTTTCCCTGAAGTTTTAGGATTTAATACGTAAGTGACTGTTACAGCACTTTCCGTTTTAAAATTTATCTGCCGACAAATTCTGTAACTCACTTTTTTCGAGATCCCATGAAAAAACTGTTCTACTTGTATGTTGTATGTCGTTGGTTTTAAACTATTTTAAATTAAAAATATATGTTTATTATCCACTTTCAGTGGCGGATCCAGGATTTGGTTTTGGGGGGGGCTAAGAATTTTCATAATCCAATTGAATCTTCTGGTTAATGGTAATATGTAAAAGGTAGTCAATTATCCTACTCAAACCACTAAAAGGGGGGTCTGGGGGTCCTCCCCCAGAAAATGTTTTGAAATTTAGGTCAAAAACCCCACTTTTTCAACCCGTTTTGGTACGCCTCATCCGAATTTCGGATATAGCTATTTTAAGTTTTGACAAACTTAGTAAAATATTAGACGTTTTTGGGGGGGCTTCAGCCCGAAAGCCCCCCCGTAGATCCGCCACTGTCCACTTTTGTAGTTTTTTAGCAGGATTTATTAATTTTTTTGTCATTTGCATTTATTTTATATATGAAATAATTTATTTCATAGGGGTTTGTAAAATAGTATGTCAGGGTCACTGTGGAAAAAGTACTACTTCTAGTTATAATATTTCCAGTAGCAAGCAGCTCTAAAATTAAGGGAGGATTCCAGTTTTCTAAATCGCCCTACAGGTGGCAGCACTTACCCTTTTATCCGCGGTGCCATGGTTTCCAGTTCCACCTATAGGTGTCAGCACTAGAGATGTGGGTTTTCCGGAAAATTTTGAAACGGAAAATTTTCTGGAAAATTTTCCGGTAAATTTTCCGGAAAATTTTCCAAGCCACAAAATTATAATAAAGCATTGTTAAATTAAACTTCCGATCACTAGAGGCAAAAAATAACAAAACTGGAGTATTTTCATCAATTCTGGATGTTGTTCCTTTGAAATTCATTCAAAAATAAGACACTAAGATCACAAGAGATCTTAAGACAAAGATCTTAAGACAAATAAGATAAAAAAACTAATTAATAAAGCATTGAAATCATGATTTAAAATTTTAAAATCATACTTAATGCTATAATGTAATACATATTGAAATAACTATACAGGGTGTTTTATAAGTCTGTTTCGTTGCTTTTATTTGGAACCTATGTGTCCTAGGGTCACGGAAGTAAGGTCTACCCCTAGGTAAGTGACCCTGGAGAATCCATTGAAATTACTTACAGCGCCCTTAAAGGTGAAATAAATTATAAAAATTAATTTAAAAACTAAAAGAGAGAGAGAGCAAAAACCTCAATGAGAGTTCTGTTTCCAACGTTATGAAAAAAATTCATGAAAATATCGTGAATATTCGCGGAGATATTACCATGTGAAAATAGCACTTTTTTAGGCCTCAAAAAAGATGAAGTTCGCAAATTTGTAAGTTTTTTTATTAAATTTTGCCTTTATGCAGCTAAAAAACCCAAAACTACACAATAACACTGAAAAATTTGCAAATTTACGAACTTTTTCTTTTTGAGGCCCGAAACAGGGCTATTTTCACATGCTATATTTTAATAAATTTTTATTCAGTGAGTTCTTCATAACGTTGGCAGCAATACTCTCCCTGATGTTTTTGCCCCATCTCCTTTATTTTTTAAATTAATTTTTCTAACATTTTTATTTAGACTTTAGGGGCCCTGTACCTGTAAAGCCATCTCAATGGATTCTCAAGGGTCAATTACCTAGGGGTAGACCTTACTTCCGTGACCCTAGGACACGTTGATTCCAAATAAAAGCCACGAAACGGACTTTTGAAACACCCTTTATTGTGCATTAAAGGTCTCTATATTCAATTAAAAGAAAAATAGTATTCTAAAATTAATGGCAGGGGTATATTTATCACAAAAAAATTAAATTGATTTTATTACTATTTCCGAGTTCCAATATACCACAAAGAGAGTCACTAAAGACAATAATCTCAATGCAAAAAATAAAAATAACATTAAATTTATATCAAGTTAATTTTACTTCTTTGAAAGAGAAGCAAATTGGAAACAAAATGGAACAATGAGGGAAAAAATAACAATAAAAAATAGCGGAAAATTTTCCGGAAAAACATAGTGGAAAATTTTCCTGAAAATTTTCCGTTTTGGAAAATTTTCCGC
The DNA here is from genome assembly GCA_024610705.1 of Tetragnatha versicolor. NCBI lineage: Eukaryota > Metazoa > Arthropoda > Arachnida > Araneae > Tetragnathidae > Tetragnatha > Tetragnatha versicolor. The sequence goes on along the minus strand of JANDEH010000004.1, from coordinate 57,567,161 downwards.
GGAAAATTTTCCGACCCACATCCCTAGTCAGCACGACACCTACTCAGATAATGTCAGATGCTCTTGTGTAGGCAAAATGATAATAGGAATATTTTTACTTTGGGCCACTAAGCTTTATTTAAAGACGATTCTGGTGGAATCCAGTTACGTTTCATTTGGAAGGGACCGTTGCAAACTTTTTTAATTTAAACTATTTTTAATTTCTTATTTACAGGCGCCCGTATTTAGAGTTTATGACGCCTCTGAGATAAAATTCTTTTTCAATCGAATCACTTAAACTTTCTTTTTCTGTTTGAACCAACGTATACACTCGTGTCTAATGTTCCAGGAATAACCCTTTTGCACGATATTCCGCGAGGGAAAAAAATCTCGAATAAAGATTTTCAACAAATTATTATAAAGACTTTCAGCTAATTTTTCTGCCCTTTTGACATCTCTTTTCTTCGTTGCAGATGTCCGACAGTCCAGAGAACGTGGTGTACGAGTCCGAGCTGTCGCCGGGCTCCCTTCGCGTGTCCACCGCCGCCACCCTCCTGCCGCCGTCCCTCTTCTCTCGACCCACCTCCTCTTCCAAGTCATCCACTGTCACCTCCACGTCGGGAGGCTTCACCCCCATCCTACCAGCGCCGCCAGGTAACTATACTCTTTTCAATTAAAATTGGCGCCTGAAAAATACTGCTTTCCCTCTCGGTAAAAGCGTAACCATAGTTACGCTCATAGTTAACCATAGTTACGCTCTTCGCGAAGCCAATAGTAAACCTTCTTCGTCACTTTGGCGTAGATAGTTGCCATGGTTACTGATTCGGTGCTGGTGAGGGAAGGAAATATTTTCAGGCGCCTATTCAAAATGAATAAGAGTACACAACAAGTATCTTTGACTTATATGTAAAGCAACCTTTTATAGGCTCGATATCAAAATACACTGTAAAAAATGTGGAACGTTACACAATAAAGTGGTGGAAAGTAAGTAATTGCCACCATATCATTCAGAGACGTTACACCGCACAACAAAGGAAGGTCCCATTGTAACTTGGTGGGAGGTCCCGCGGTTGGATGACCTTCCACCGAGTCATGGCGGGCCCTCCCTCCAATGACAGGGTGGCCATTTCTTTCTACCGCTTTATTGTGTAACGTTTCATATTTTTTTTACAGTGGGCAGTAGAGTCTCGATTATCCAAGTTTATGAGGACCTCGGTTGAAGCAAAAATCATTAATGTTTAAGTTAAAAAGTTATGAATAAAGTTTGAATCTTTAAAAATACCTCACTGTAAAAAAATACAGCACGTTTCACAATAAAGTGGTGGAAAGTTATTTCCACAATAGTCACAGTGTGACCTCCCTCAGAGTCTAGGTGGTAGGTCCTTCTGTATCGCGGTGTATCATCTCTCAATGCTATGGTGACCACTTTATTGTGTAAGCATGCAGTGTTTTTTACAGTGTTGTCAGGTCGTGTTCCTTTCATAACTCATACGTAAAAGTTCTTTTTTTTGGAAAAATTCCCGAGCTATTGTATGAATTACCTCGATTAGTTTTAATTGTTTTAAACTTAGCCTTTTTTTTAAAGCTGGAGGTGGAACGAAATCCAAATCAGGGCCTTCATCCGACTCTTCATCTAGTCATAAATCCATATCCGTGGTTCCCAATTCATCTTCAAATTTATCTGTTGTGTCAGGTATGTATGAGGTTGATTATATTTCAAGCTTAAGTAAAACAGTAAATTCTTCTATGCCTTACTTTGAAGTAGTGACAGATCCAGGGGCTCCCCGACGGATAAAATAAATTAAGATAATTGACATCCGAGGAATAAAACAAATATTTTTTAAAGCAGTCAAATCATTCAATGTGTAGAATTGTGTCTAAAAAAGTATATTATCTGTCACAATTTTTAAAAAGTTCTCCAATTTTTATTACAAAATTTTTTATAAAAATCTAAGTGAACCCCCCAGAATCAAACCAGGATCCACCTCTGCTTTTTGAAATGTGACCAAAACTGTTTACAAGTTATACTCTATACTCCTAGTTTTGATTATTTTTTAAGTTTTTAATTATTGATAGGCATATAGAGGGTGATATTTAAAGTCCATTAAACATTGTAAGACTTAAAAATTAAAACGTCTTTTATTTAGTCATAGCAATATGTCTACCTCAAGTAAAAGATAATTCTGAATCCATCGAGGTGGCAATAAATATTTAGTACCTCTAGCCTGTGATACAAGTCGTTACAAGTCTTCAAGAGTATTGTTGTATAATTTGTTTTTAGTTGTTAATTGACTGTGTGTTCCAGGCAGTGTTGTTCTACCACAGTCGTACCTCCAAAGAAACAACGTTTTTTACCATACGGGTCAAGGTTTGATGTATGCTGCACCAGCAAACATATCCGAAGGTGTGGTCGTAAACCTAAGCCAGGAGCAAGGTATTGGTTTTTTCAAGGAACTAAAATTAATTTTAACTTTGAAGAATTATTTCTAGAACTTAAAATGCATGGTGGTTTTGCTGTTGGTTAATTTATTTGTTGGGTATGAGATTTTCAGGGGTCGCCCCAGCCAAAAACTTGGGCCCCTTTAGCGGCCCCTTCACAAGATTCCAATTCATCAAAAAACCAGCCCTTTCGCATAATTCACACTCAAATTACCACTATTTTCAAGAAAATATTTTCCAAAATCTTTGAATGTTTCGTGTTTTTCTGTATTCGTGTGCCGGTTTTCACTTTTTAAGATGGGTGGCTCAACAAATTGTTGAAAAAGTGAAGGAAAATTGATTTACGGCTCTTGATTTACGGCTAGACATAATTTACTGTTTTTATTGTTTGGAAAAAAAAACGTTGAAAAAGACAATTTTGAATGTCTCAACAATTTTTTTCATGGAAATAAAAATGTTTTATCTGATGGAACCCAATGGGAGTTAAAAATACGTTTATACGAGAATCCTTTTTATGCCGATGTTTCAACTGCACCAATTAATATTCAACTGGAACTAATTGAGTTGCAGAGTCATTCGTGGCTGCAAGACATGTTTAGGAAAAAGCCTTTACTTTTACGGAGGGCTCCCCGCTGAAAAGTTCCCGAATCTGCGTAAGCACGGGATGAAAATTTCTCCACTTTCGTGAGCACATGTTTGTGAACAAACATTCTCTGTTCTGAAAAGAACAAAAACTAGTGTTCGATCTAGACTTGCAGATAATCATCTTAATTCAGTTTTAAGGATAAGTGTTATAAATTTGGAGCCGAATTTACAAGAACTAGTATCCTCCAAACAGATGCAAACTTCTCATTGAGAACGGGTTTGTAATTTTCCTTTATGTTTAGAAAAATCCTTAAAAGTGTTTTTTATGTGGCCCGCGAGATAAATCTTCATAAACAAATTGGCCCTCGGGGAAAAAAGGTTGGGCACCACTGCTTTATACAAATAGGATCTTTAAATTTTACTTTTAATAAAGGTATTAATTTTCTCAGTTATGCGTATGGATAAACTTATACTTTCTGAGCCTTAAGAGTTTAAATGAATTTTAACTTTTGTAAGTATTAATAACAACTAAACCTTTTCCGAATTTCTTCAATAAAATAAAACCTATTAACTTTAATTTTTCACAAAAAATGTCATTTTCATAGAAATGAGCCCCAAAAAATAAAAACTGAGATTGACCACTGATCTTTAAAAGGCATTGACTGTCCAATAGGCTTTGCAAGCGCCTAAGCACTGACAAAAAAGGGATTTCAGGGTAAATCTCTCTCCTAAAAAGTCAGGAATTTTCCTTTTTGACCCAAGAAAAAACTGCAAGTTTTTCCACCCACCTTGTATATACAGAAGTTATCTTGCATTGTTACCCATCGCTTGTAAACCTACTCTAACATTTCGATTTCAAACTCAAAGATATCTAACAGCTTTTTTTTCTTTTTTCCAGGTGGTTCACAGCAACAGTTCATTACTCTCCCAGTTTCGCTTACATTAACTTCACCTCAGCAAGTGAGTCGCGTTTCTCATTCCTTTTTCGAATCAAAATATTCACCTAAAAGGTCTTAACTTAATAAATTCTTGAAAATAAGCAATAGAAAATGAAAATCCTTAAATAATTAGAATTACCAGTTAAAATCAGGCACCCGCACTGCAATGAAACCTTTAAGGAAGGGGGAACTTAGCACCGTAAAAACTACTGACTGTATAGGAAAATATTTTTGAGAACAAAATTACTTATTAAAAAAATTCTAAGGGGCTGTTCACATATAACGTAAGCATGTTTTTAGTCATTTTTGACCTCCTCCCCCTTATCAGCAAAGATAAGCAAATCGCAACCCCTATCTCATAATTACGTTATAAAATTTCCCCCTCCTTCCTCAAAAAAAATTGACATTTTTTTCCAGCTCAAGTTTTCTTATAACATTTATTTTTGGTTGAATTTTGAAATTATTTATGCAAGAAACAAGAGATTTTCGAAAATGCAGCGTTTTTAACATCTTTCGTAAGCATCATTTATACACCCTCATCCCCTGTCGAGAAAAATAAGCATAAAGCAAACCCCCTCCCCCTTAAGTGCTTACGTAATATTGAAACGGACCCTAAAAGTGAATTTAACTTTACGGAAAGTGATTTAATATAGTGAATTAACTTTAAAACATGAATAAAAAAGTCCCGGTCATCCACACAGGGTTGCTACCTACACGACAGGGAATTTAAAGATTCTCTTAAAAACGAAAAAATACAGGATTATCGATTATTTAAAAAAAACTTGGTAAACTCAGGGAAAAAGAAGAATTTTAGGAGTTTTTTTCTTCTCTAATCAAGAGCGTCTTTTCGTCAAACCGAAACATAGAAAGTTGACAGAGAAAATGCAGGGAATTTTATATTAGGATTTGAGTAGCAACCCTGCCACAGAACCCAACCACCCAATTATAATTTTAAAATTGCAATTAACTCAGGTATGGAAGTAAAAATATTTTTTTTTATTTTCCAGCAGCTGGTTCAAGCTCAGGTTGCCACTCCCAGTACAACATTCACCAGTTCCAGCACTGGGCACACTCATAAAAAAGCTCGGAAATAGCATTGAATCATGTGCAGCACCTCCTCAGTGCCTTCATCAGAATCTCTTGGTTTTGACACCACCATGCGGACTGAACACCAAATATCGCCTTATTTATAAAAAGCTGGACATTAACTAAAACTTCAAAGTGTCACAAAGACACAAGTCTGTAAAATACTCAAAATGCCATCTTTGATACATATGAATGGAATTAAAACACTTTGAAGATAACGAGTATCATCCATTAAAAAAATGCAGTGAATATGACAAGTATACTAGATTTTCCACAAGTTTATTTTGAAATGTGTTCCATTTTAATACTAGCTTCAAGTGATACAAAATGTTACAAACCCTGAAATTCTACGCTATTTTAATTGTTTCGAACCTAATCTTTATCAATTTTCTCGTTCCAAAAACCGACTTTGTATAGTTGCTTACTTCTTAAAATAGTGGTTGTTCAGTTTTCAAGAAACAGGACTTGCACATGGGAGTAAGTCAATCTGCGCTTAAGTTGCTCAGGGTTCAAAGAATATAGACTGTTATTTTGGATACTGACGTTAGAATAGTGTATCTTAATTAGTATAAAAATTAAACTTAATGAGGAGATAAACTGTACTTGGAAATACAGTTTTTATATTTGTATAAAACTATTTATTATACTGAAAAGAAAAACTTATTTTTCCTGTACATTTACCTTTGTTTCATATGCAATTTGTGGTTGTGAAAATCCTATCAAATGCCTCTTTGATAGTACTTATATAGTTCAAATTGACAACTATTTATCATTTTGTAAAATATATTAAAAAAAATTAGCTAAAATCATTTAAATACTTTAGAAATTTATGAATCTTTTGTTGGGTATTATTATGTTAAATGAAAAGTGTATAAGTTCAGTAAACTTTAAAAAGTTTTACCCTGTTACTTGTCTTTTTTTATATAGCTGTTTTTAATCATAAAATACTCTCAACCCTAAATTGAAACTATTATAATTTGCAAAATCATTCTCAAGTTTAAAATTATCAAATAGTTTAAAGTTGTTTTTTGTCATGATTATTATAAAAATGTTTGAATAAAAACCTTCTGTTTAAATAATAATTTGTGTTGTTTAGAATTGGGGCATTTTAGTTGAACCCAAGGCACAAAATTTCTGCTCACCATTGGTGAGAAGCAGATATTTAAAGCTGTAGAGTAAAATTTTTCTTTTAAAAATACTATGTTACAATTACAAACCACTTATAATAATACAAATTGATTCAAAATTTATAAGAAAGTCAATAATAAGCAAGAGCAATAAGAACAAATCCCCAATCTTGCAAACCCCCATTTGGACTAAGCCCTGGATGAAGCTACGTTACTTTAAGCTTAAGCTTTTCTATTCAGGGCTTTAATTTGGACGAGCTACACAAAATTTTATTATTCTTAACAAACAATTAATTAAAATTCTTAAATTAACAATTCAATAAAATTATCCCATTAAAATTTTCTTGGTTTAACCAGATATGACGACGAGAAAATAAAATGAAAAATTTCCAGTACCTAAAAGTTCTCCAAATGTCAAACGTCATTAATAAATGCCTCTTTAACTTAATTTACATGCACATTAATGCAAAATAAAATATACAAAATTTGTTTGAAGATAAAAACACAAAGAAAAAAGAATGAAACATATGTATATAGTATGAAAAGGCAAACGTAATTTCCTTGTGAAGATTTTGATCGGTTGATGTCATAATTGTCACCATTCACCAACCATGTTTTGTGATATCTTATATGGTAAATAAGGGCATGAAAGCAGAGTAGACTTCGCAGGGGAATTTTAAATATATTTATCATAAAATATATATTTGACTTAGACCTAATTTACAAACAGCTGAAACTAGAACACAGATGTTGAATAATAACAAGCATCTGATTTTATGTACGCGACAATTTTAGGATGCGTGAGCGTGATAATATGTGGCTGATACAAATACTAGTCAGCCACTGTGGACTAGTATGACATTTTAACACCCCCACTTCATTCTAGCAAATTTTATGCGGGCTCCTCTTGTGTCTCCATCATCATAAGCTACCTTCTCCCATTTGCTTTCAATTCCATGATTTAACAGCTCATCAGCATCCTCAGATGAATGGTGGTCTTGGTCAATCTTGTATACGTCATCCTCGCTTGAAGGTTTGAACACCACCAGTGTCATCCAACTCCGGATCTTAAGTTTCGCTTGATGTTTCGTGGATAAACTCTTCTTCACAAAACACGACGTCCCTTGCTATTGAGACCTATAACGGGCAAAGTGAATAATTGGGCATTTTTAATGATTCCCAGAGTGGAGGCGGGCAAAGTGATAAATTTCATTTAAAAATGCCATTGAATTTATCACATTGCCCTCCTCCACTTCGGGCATTATTAATAATGCCCAATTTATCACAATACCCGTAACATAATATAAGGATATCTTACCTGCGTCAAGGAATTACTAAGTATAGAAGAAGTCAGGTTTAGGAATTCATTCATTCCAGTAGTCAGTAGAAATTTCCGCGCGCAGAAGCATAGTATAAAACATGCTTGTCTAAAGTGCGGCCCACGGGCCGCATGCGGCCCAAAAGCCTTTAAAATGCGGCCCAATACAATTGCAATATTTTTCATATAAATCGATTCAAACTGAAATAAAAATGAACCCCCCTGTGACTGAATTTAAAGACGAAGATTGGGTTTTAGATTTAGCTTTTTTAGTAGACTTAACAGAACATTCGAATGGTTTAAATTTGAGACTTCAAGGGGAAAAAATCAATTTATTAATGATATGTTCCAGAATCCAGACAATAACAGCGTTTGAAAGAAAGTTGACATTTTGGCACAATCAAATAAAAGTAAAATATTTGACACATTTCAGTACTTTAGCTGCACATAAGCCTGTGAATTGCACAAAATATATGCTGCATTAATTTATGATTTAATTCAAGAGTTTGAAAGTAGATTTCAATATTTTCGAAAAAATGAAGATCATTTCAACATATTTTTACCCCATTTTCTCTAGAAGGAAATAAATTACCTTCAAATAGAATGCACTGAACTGCAAAGCGACATTCAACTGAATGAAAAATTTGGGAATGTTTCTTTACTGGTGTTTTATAAAGATTACCTACCCCGCGATAAATATCCTAATTTTCACCATCATGCTTTATTAAAGTCTTCACATGTTATGCAGTTTAGTAAAGTAAAGTTAATATGTACCTATACAAATCTAATTAAAAATTATTGTAAAAAGAAATTAATTTATTTTAATAAAATTGCGTAGAGTAAATTTTATTTCAATTTGTTGAAAAAAAATATTGTATGTGCGGCCCAGCAAATTTTTTTCGTTGCAAAGTGGCCCTCAAAAGGTTATAGTTTAGACACCTATGGTATAAAAGAAAGATATATGAACGAACAGAATAAAAGGGGGATTATTTTTTTGCTGCTTTTTTCTTTTAAAATTTTTGGAGTATAAGAAGCGGTCCACCCTGTGTGTCTTACAAATAATAATGTATGTGCATGGAGGGAGAGTTCGAAAATATCAGCTACGGCCCTGCCTTACGATGTGTGTTTATGACTTATTAAAAATTTTAAGAGAATATTAAATTTCCATCTATACCCCCCTCGACTGTCGATACGAAAGCCGGGGAACGATATAAGAAATGGGGACCAAGAAAATAATTTTAAAGATTTCTCTCCCTCTTTTGTTTTTTATGTTATTTTACAATATCAATCTTTATTCAAATTATTCTAGACATTAAATATTTTCCAACCAGATGTTTGAGAAACGTATTCACGAAACAGCAGTTTTTGAAACGAAAACAAAGCATGAAATATTTGAACATTTAAGAGGAATGATAATTTTTTGGTACATTTCTTCGGCACAAAATACAGTAAGTCAGTGAGCTGGAAAAAGCAGTGAAAATGTCACAAGTCGGAAGATTCGGAAACTATATTCAAATAACGAAAATTTCCTCAGGGGAAGTTTTGTTACTTAATTTTAATGGCAGATACAAATGTTTTCAATACAGTGGCGAATCCTAAGGGAGGGGAATTGATGCATATAACAATCAACAAATTATAAAATATTTCATTAATCCGAATGAAATTGTGAAGTCACCGGCAAACATATTGCACACCTAGTCAAAAGAATATTGGCCTCTTGAGACTGAAAGCCTTTTTTAATGCAGCTATTTTTCTAGCTTTTATAATTTTTTTAAAAATGTCTACTGACTTTCCGTTCACCCAGTATGATAATTATTTTGGCAGCTTTACGTTCGATTCCAAATTTAAAAATTTTGCTCATGATTTGAAGTGATTCCTATATTAATTTTTTTACTCAAATAGCTTAGGATCAAAGAAACAAATGAATCAGATCTGTTCGTTCCGGGATGGCTCAGTTGGTAGGGTGATGCTTCAGAACGAATTCAGTTCGGCTAGAAGATTGTCGCAGGTTCTAATGCCGTTCAGACCTATATTTTGCTGGAATGTCAATTTAATTCTAAATAAAAATAAAATATTTCTTAATCACGAATAAATAAATAAATCGAGTGTGGTTGTGCCCTGATGGCTCAGTTGGTAGAGTCGTGGCCTGTGTGCTGAAGGTACTCAGTTCAAAACCCACTAACCTAACACACTACCTCTCTCCTATCTATGACTATAATAATAATAGTAATTGTGTTAGCGTATGTTCTTAATATAATTGTAAGTTAATACTTTAATTTATTTATTTCTTGAGTATCTGATGTGCACTTGCCTAGGGGAGGAAGCCGGTGACCAGTTGGGGTCGCCTCGACAGACCTAATCTGCTCCCCCTGGACGAATTGGTGGCCTGGGGGTTTAGGATGGACGCCCCCATGTCGCCAAGGGTTCCAGGGGCATAGCTGAGAAGGGTCTGTCGGGGACACGGTTTTGCTATTTTGAAAAAAAATTAACTGTAACCGTAACGGTCAGTTTTATGAGGTTGCAATTTTTCGCTAAGCCTAACCCTTTTTCAACAGCGGAAATTTTGGTCAAAAATTAAGATTGAACACTTAACTGTGACCGTAGCTGTTAGCATATTTTATGTATAAAATAATTTCATACAATGAAACTATTCTAAGAGTAACAATTTCACTTTAAGCCACCACATTACCATACCTAGGCTCGAACCTAGAGGTAGCGAACACGAGGCTTACATTCATCCACTGAGCCATTGACTCACATTATCTCCTAAACAAATAATGCCTCTGAATTTTGATTATTTTATTTCAAATAGCAAAACACTAGAATCGAACGCATGAGGCAGCTACAATATGGAACTATTAAGTAATAACATTAATAATGTCCGGAATCGAACCTACGCCCGGAGAATGCTAGGCACTCATGCATACACTGAGCCATTGACTCACATTATTGTCTCAACAAATAATGCCTCTGAATTTTGATTATTTTACTTCAAATAGCAAAAGACTAGAAACAAACCCATGAGGCAGCTACAATGTGGGATTATTAAGTAATAAAATTCATAATGTCCGGAATCGAACCTACGCCCAGAGAATGCTAGACAAGCACGCATACACTGAGCCATTGACTCACATTTATCTTCTCAACAAATACTGACTCTGAATTTTGATTATTTTACTTCAAATAGCAAAACACTAGAATCGAACCCATGAGGCAGCTACAATGTGGGATTATTTAGTAATAAAATTCATAATGTCCGGAATCGAACCTATGCCCGGAGAATGCTAGGCATGCACACATACGCTGAGCCATTGACTCACATTATCTTCTCAACAAATAATGACTGAATTTTGATTATTTTACAATTATAGCAATACACTAGAATCGAACCCAGGACTACAATGTCGGATTACTAAGTAATGGTTGGTTAGTTGGTGTTTTATGGCGCATGGCTCATATTAGGACATTATGCGCCACATTACTAAGTAATAAAATTCCGAATGCCTGGAATCGAACGCACATTCACAATATCTGCAAGGTTTATACTTTGATAACAATGCGCATGCGTTCGGATTTTTGCTGTTTTTTTTTGGAAAATTTTAATAAAATAATAACTGGGGATAGAACCCACGAACTGCCGCATGCTACGCAGGCATCCTACCAATGCTCCAGCGGGGATTTAGAAAACTTTAAAACTTATTAGTATAAGATGTTCTTTCTTTGTGACGCATGCTCATTATATCAAAATATAAAAACCTTGCAGGTATTGTGAATATGCTTTTGAAACCAAAAGAGCTTTTCACGTCACGTGATTTGGCCCTAGCAACAGCCCAAGCAACCGCCTAGCTACAGGTTTGGAAGACCAAGCGCAAGCAAATGTTGTTTTCACCCTGCACGGTCGTGAAAATAACTGGTCATAAAATAACTTTAATCCGTGAAAATAACTTTTCACGGATTCCAGTTATTTTCACGGCCGTGGAGGGCAAAACAATAGCATTGCATTGCATGTGCATGCGATGCTACCTCCAAACCTGTTGCTAGGGGGTTGTTTGGGCTGTTGCTAGGGCCAAATCACGTGATGTGAAAAGCTCTATGATAGGGAGCAAACGAAAATTCCGTGGAAAATTTTTAATGAACCGGTTGTTAATCAATTGAACGAATTATGGGGTGGGGTACTGAAAATGTCAACATGTATCCTGATTGTTATAAGATACTAAATTATCCGAATAATCTACATCCCTGTCCTTCATCACTCCTATAACGGAACCATTGGATCCCGGAGTTGTACCTCATGTAGAACAAGGGATGGCTCAAAAACCGAAAAAAAAGTATGGAAAAGGAAGGGTTTTAAATCTCATTTCCGCCGGCATGGCTTGAATTTTGTCCTTTTGTGGAACAAATAGATTGGGAGCAGACAGAACACTTGGAAACAATGAGTTTTCTTTTGGAACACATGGATTTTAAAGGCATCTCCAATCTGGAAAAATATGATGATCGAAAACCAAAAGGTTCGAAGTAAAAACTGTCACCAATTTCGACCTCTCACCAAACAGCTTCTGATCTGGAATTGGGTTCTTTTATAGAACAATTGGATCTGGACCGAAATTTCCAACTACCAAAAGCCGTGAAGGACGAAGGATTCTGAAAATCCATGGATGATGGATGAATGCTCCAAGTGAAGATACGGCAGGAAAGAGATCAACCAGGCTTCATCTCTCAATGGGGTCAATGTTTCCAATCACTGTTTTGTGGAGACTCCCGAATTCTCTTTGGTCCCTTGGCATCTTGTGGAGGTAAAGACATCCAGTGTGGAGCCCACAAAATGACCGGAAATAACCCTGTTACGCATATGAAGACCCCAACTCCGAAACCAGCAAAGATAAAGTGGGATTTCCATGTGAAAGATGACGATCAGGCTTCTAAGTCGGACCTCCTGGAGATGTACAAAGACTGAACTCCTAATTGAACTGGACCCAATACCACAGAAAGGGAACTCCTTTGATGAAGTGCCCGCCTGGAAGTCAGACTTCCGGGAGTTCGTAGTCAAGTACAAGGACTGGACTCCTATTAGGGATTGTACCTAATGCCACAAAAGAGGATTAAAATCCACATGACGAAGTACTGGCTTGGAAAATTGGACCTCAGGAAGTTCGTGGAGAAAAGGAGAAATATAGGGACTGGACCTCCAATTGGAGTGGACCCAACGCCACTAAGGGGTCAGAAAAAGTTGGAGAATCTCGACTTCCGAAGAAAAAGGTTTCGTTCGCGGTCGTGAGGAAACTGCTATTCTGGCGAACATCCCCCTTTGTACCAAAGGTCATGGGCAAAAAGATGAAAATAGTGATTGTTTCAGATATGGTTCCAGTCAAGGGGGACGCAGATGGAAAACCTTTCATGCACCTTAAACGTACCAAGATGATCATATCTCTGCTCTTCTATTGATTCGAAGGCATATCTTAATTTTGAAACTGAACATGCAATATAGCAATATGAAATAGCACTTGCAATAGGATCTCATCAAGCATTTGCAATAGGATCTCATCATACTCTAATGGTGATTTGTAGATGCAGGGGTAGAAGTGACCAAATAAAAATATATAGGATTTTTCAAAAAAATATATAGGACAAAAATAAATTTTTGATAGTTTGGTAACAGGACTATATATAATGACACTTTTGTATCAGTTTTAAGTGTTTGGTATCCACAAATTTACCAAAAATTGGCTAGAATAAGAGAAACTGTATTGCAACTAAATACTTTCATGAATTTTTTAACAATTGAACTTTGAAGAAAAAATTAAAGTATTTAATTTAAAAAATACTTTTAGGAAAACCGTAGTTAAATTAACGTAAAAAGAAAAATGCATGAATGGAAAATCTAAAAAATTGTGGGATTTTTTTGTTTAAAAACAAATTCCAGTAATTTTAAAATCTAAAAAAAATTACCCAGAGAAGATGTTTTAAGATTGGTTTCCTGATAAAAAAAACTATTGAATAATACTTTTTAATACTACTTTGCTTTCTAACATAATAGCAGAGATCACAACAATGACCTGCAACTTGTAAGACGTAAAATATTAAGCTCCTATCTTTTTAAATTTTAAAGAGTAATATTTCACGCAAATAATTAAACAAACGTTAATATCCTGTCTACTCAGCAGTAAAGCAAGCATCCATAATATCAAATCCGCCATCCGTTTATAAGAAGCAGATTTATCCTCCAAAAGGAAATTCCCAGGTATTAGCTCAAGTAACGCATTCATAATACATTGTTAACCTTCCTTTGTTAGTAACTTGGATTAGATTTCTATTATTGTGCTTACTCAGAGTTTAAGTGTGGTTGATCTTTTAATATGCCTGCTAAAACTGTCCATATTTTGTACACATGTAAACACTTCCAAAACCAAGTTTTGAAGTCGAGAATATCGACATGAGAACAAGGGCAGATTTAGGTGGTGAACATTGGGGGGCATACGGGAAAACTTGGCAAGCTTCCTGATGGCTTTGGAAACATGATTTTCTCCTAAAAATGTTAGTTTTTTTAAAAAAGTTAGGGGGTGGGGGAGGAACATTGCACCCCCTTGACACGAAAATCACGGCCGTGAGTGAATAAAGTTGTTTTTTCTGCCCTCTTTGAATCTGAAAAGACAACTTTATAGGCAGAAGCCCAAAGAATAACTGAAAACTTGTTAACTTTCAGAAGAATTTCGGACCGTGATATGATTTTAGGACTTCTGAATGATCAGTAAACATCCTGTAATAATTATAAAGACATCAAAACTGTTTTCTACTTAAGACGTATTTAAACTTCGAATATTTGAACTCGAAATAGGGTCGTTTGATGGAATATAGGATTATTTTTTGAAATATAGGATTTATAGGACGCTTTTTCCATGTTTTTTGAAAATATAGGATTTATAGGAAATATAGGACGACTTCTACCCCTGTAGATGCAAAAAACATCACAAATTAGCATGTAATAGGATATGTCACATATAATAGGTTCTCAGCATACAAATAGTTATTTTTTAATCCTATAATAAGGTGGAAAGGGTTTTTTCGTTATGAAGTTGCCTTACTCAAGTAAAACATCCACACCCGTGTAAGGAGATGAAAATTTTCTCCCCATTACTTTTGACTTGGGAGGGTTTTTATTTGCTTGATATAGAAAGATTGGCAACATTTACATTCACAAATTATAAATGTGTGAATAAAGTTGGATTTTTCCCTTTTCATGTGTCTTTCTTATTTCTTATTATTTAAAGATAATAAAAATAAACATTTCAGTTAAGAAAAAGTGACACTGTGCATTGAGATAAATTGATTTATTAAGGAAAAACAACAAACAACAATTCTTTGCTATTTAACAATGGAAAAACGAAGTCAATTAAATTCATCAACAGTGATCTTAAGAAAGCCTACATGTATTTTACCCAAAAATTTCTGAAAGATATCAAGCCATTGTATAATACTTTTTATCAAAATACAGGGTTCGAAATGTTTTAAACTAATAGTTTGCCTTGTAATCACAGTACTTTTGTGGTCAACGAACATCACTAAACTACCAAAACTAGCTTTTGAACCCCAAGCTCCTGGAGAGGTTTTCTCAACAGATAAAATTTCCAATCACCAAAATAAGCTTGTTTATTGCCCTCCTCTTATATCCACCGTTGTCATAGGTTGCAACAGGCATCCTGTTTATCAATTTATCAACTCTTACAAGGGGACGGCAAGACCTCGGAAACGGACTTCGGGTTCAAACTTGGTAGGTTTGTAGTACACCCCAAGGATATCCTATCCTGAAAATATTACGACGCACTATCCAGTAGTTTCCGAGAAAACGCCCCCCAAAGTTTTACCCATTAGTTAAAATATTTAAATACTCTTCCCTTGACAAGAGCCGAATAGCGCAGTGGGTAGCGTACACGCCCCAAAACTGAAGGACGTAGGTTCAAATCCACCTATTCACATTTTTGTCTTCTCTTTTCACTTCTTAAAAATTATTTAAAATCCATTTTTTACCATTACAGAAAAAAATTTTTTACATCGATTTAAATAAATACTTTTTATTTAAAAAAATATGATAGTTAAATTAAATATGAATGAAATGAATATTTTATAAACCTTAATTATTTGCTACTATCAAATCATCGAATAGAAAGAGGCATATATTAGAAAACTCTGGAAACTTTAAAATAACAACTTACAAAAACCTAATCATTTTCCTGTTACAGCTAGTTAACACTATTTAAAAGCACGAAATTTTCAAAATATTATTTTTCTTTATCCACAAATCTTTGAAATAAACTCGGCAATTTAAAGAACATTACATATAAAACAGCTTTTTCTTCTTCTAATAATAAAATATCTTTTGCACAGACGAAAACAAAATTGCAAGGAATAGTTTCTGAACTATTTAATTATTGTCAATATTAAGTAATTACTGACATTTTTAGCAGAATTGTTAATATACATTTTTTTCAATAATGAGACTTGACGTATTGATTTGAAAGGGCACAAAAATACAGAAATACATCATTAAAATCAATACAAGTACATAGATTATTATTATCAAAATTTTTCAATGTTGTTTTTAAAAGCATAAACATAAATATTAATAAGAAAGAAATGACATTTAATTTATCAACCGAGAAAGAGGCGAGCGTTTTTTTTAAATATTTTATTTCTGTAAGAAAGCGTTGAAGTAATCAAGTAATTTTTATAATACAGAGCTCAAATTAAATTTTAAATATTAATTTGTGGTTTAATTTTAATATTTCTCAACTGGAATTTCATATGCAAACATAATTTTAAAAAATAACACTGTTTTCTGTAATGAATTTTAAATAATTTTTAAGAAGTGAAAAGAGAAGAAAAAAAAACGCGAACAGGTGGATTCGAACCTACGTCCCTCAATTACTGGGCGTGTACGCAACCAACTGGGCTATTCGTCTCTTGTCAAGGGAAAAGTATTTAAATATTTTAACTAATAGGTAAAACTTTGGGGGCGTTTTCTCGGAAACTACTGGATAGTGCGTCGTAATATTTTCAGGATAGGATATCCTTGGGGTGTATTACAAACCTACAAAGTTTGAACCCGAAGTCCGTTTCCGAGGTCTTGCCGTCCCCTTGTTAGTTTATTTATTAGAATAAACTGGGTTTATTTCATATCATCCAACAAATGCTAACCTTTGGTAGAGGCCAATGGAAATATAACATACTCTGACTGAGAAACAATTCCTGCCTTTTCAGATCGGCCCTCTTCAAAAAACTTATGTATTTTTAATGGTAGTAACTTAAGAGATCCATTGTCCTGTTTCAGTAGATACCTGTTTTAGTAGAAACTCTAATACTTAAAAGCATCCCATTCATATTTTACTGTTACCTGAGAAGTTACTAAATGTAAAAACAAAAGTAGTTCCCAAATGTATACCTAAATTGTGTGGATATGGAACTTCTGTGTCTTGGCCAACAACACTCATGATTTCATAGAAACTTGCTTCAACTAGAGCACTTTCAAACCACTTCCAAGGCTTTGCAATCTTAATTTATTTTTTAAAAATTTATTTAGTGTCGGCTATATCTAATTCAACTTTTCTTCAGGGTGGATTAAAACAAATGCTAAACCTAAAAATGTTAAAGGCAAGTTATGTCATCAGAAATCACTATCATTCAAGATAGTTTAAAACAGGTTTGTCATAAAAACTTTAAAGTTACAGTGATATAATTCAATTCAATTGAATTGAATTTACAAGGAGTGGTATATGTTAGTGTTTTCATTGCTTTCAGTTCAATTTTTTTAAGTTTTCCAATTGAATAAGTGTTGGGTATAGTTCCTTAAGCAAAACTAAAGCAATTAAATGAAATTATTTATTTATGAATTTCTCAGTTGAAATGACCGATGATTAACTTTACAAAATGAAACTTGCAGACCTCTTGACTTAAGATCCAGGGTTCTGGTATTCCCTAGTCAGAATATCTTCCTTCTTTACATGTTCAGGAGAGTCCAAATGAACCAGTAAATCTCTAGAGGAATTTACCTTCAAGTTACACAGTTTGCACTCTATCTCCTTTTTCTTCATAGATCTGAAAACGTAAAGCCGATTAAGCATGTTGTTTCACCCCTGTAGTTTTTAAACCCGTATACAGTGTTTCAAATAGAGTATAGTAACAATATGGTATAATTTGTGACAACCCCATAAAAATTTAAACAGGCATATCTCATGCATGCACATAAATGAGTTTTGAAGATGTTGATATATAATGTTTTGTGTCTTATTCTGAAAATAATTAAGAAATTTTTCTAATCGAGGTTTTTAATCTACGGGTCAGTATAAAAAGTTATTTCATTCATCTTCTGAAATAGACCCCCATGGTGTTGAAACTAGTATCTTCTATTTTTCACCTCTTAAAATGAAAATTTGTAATTGGAAGTATGTGTATGGGAGAAATATTTTAGAAAATAGACTATTGTTACACTATTTGAAACTTCACATAAGTAATAACTATACTAGACTACAACATTTTTTGACAATAGAGAAATAAGCTGAGAGAAAACGAAGGAAGTTCCCAAGGCAATGTCTGTATTTCCAGTGAAATTAGGCAGCTCTATGGAAATGTAATTTGTTTGTTATATCCATACATAGGTTGAGTTTTTGGGTCACAAGTTTTGTTAAATTTTATGCACTTTCAATTTTGCAGTGAAGAACATTAATTTAGAGTAAAATGTGCTAGCTGCTAGCCCATTTTTGGACATTTAGGTTCACATTGTAAGTTTTCAACTCGTTTTGGATCACCTAATCCGAATTTCGGACATACATTTTCAAGAAATTAATAGTTGAAAATAATAGAGTTCCAAGTACCAAAGGAGGGTTTGAGGGTCCTTCTTCCCCCAGAAATTTTTTGGAAATTTAGGTCCAAAAAATAGGTTTTCAACTTGTTTGATACATCTAATTAGAATTTCAGACATACATTTTCAAGAAATTATTAGATCTTTTCGTAGAAATTTTGCATTTCACATGTATTTATAGTTCACCTGGGTACATTAAAAGCATATCATGTGTGTCGTGGAAAGGTAATGCATTAGCCTCAGGAAAAAGAAAGGACTAACAAATTGTCTTCACACTTACACATGAGTAGCAGCGATGTGTAAACTTTTAATGTGTTCCATAAGTTCTTCGGTGGTCAAGCTTTGGCTTACGAGGCAGGGAAGCTTCAAAAGGGGCATTATTTCAGGACAATCCCCATGGCCTTCAACTTCCGCTGTGAAGGTGTCGCCAGGAGGAATCTGATTCCACTGGTACTGTTTTTTGAAGGTTACTGGCTCCATAGGATCTCTTATCCTCTTCAGTAAACTAGGAACAAAATAAAGTTGAATATAAATATCAAACGAAAATCAGCTGTAAAGAGTGATTGCATCATATGATTGAGTTAAGTCCTATGTGGGTAACCTCAGGCCAGATGTAAGGTATAGATCAGGCCCGATCAGAGAAACGTGGTCTGTTCTTATGTGGCCCCATGTGCGAATGTTCCCTCACTCCCTTATACAAGAACACATATTTAGGGAACATCCAGACAGAAACTCGACCTTAATATAATAGATATTGAGAAACATCTTTGAATTTTGTGTCAGCTAACCCACTAAGAACAGTTGAAAAGCTGCCAAGAGACATTTTAATTTTTACTTACACTAAAAGAGGGAGTTAAAAGTTAAAACATATGAAAACTGTTTTTAAAGAATGTATTCGGTTAGATAAAAACATAAATTTATACAATCCACATCGTTTAAGGGGTGAAATCGCTTTTCGAAAGGGAATGTTTATTTTGGAGTTTGCTGGGACTATTGAAAAAAAAGCTAAAATAATCAAAATTTTCTGCAGACAAACATCGATGCCAGATCACAACAGTATCATTAGTACTTTTTAACAACTACCTTTAATATACAGCTAGCAACTTCAATAATATTGTGAAATTCAGCCCACAACTGAACAAACACTGAAAGATCTGCTTCACAGAATTTAAAATTACCTTTTAAGCAATTGTAGAGATGGATTAATAGAAATTAAAAGTTAAGCAAGACTTACTAAAGTAATGTGCTTCTAAGGTTTTGGCGCATAAGACTGATGGAACTTGACTGAAATTGTAGAGTGTCGCTTTCACTGTTAAGCACCAAGTTGCATCCCATTCTGATTTTATTAATCTAAAATAGATAATACAGCAAAGCTTCAACTGTATGTTTGAGGTAATACAAACTGCATAATACAAATAAAACATCACAGTTTCCTGCCCAGCACAGCTCTCATACATGTTGAGTGTTTGCTTTCCATTTCTTGCTCACATGTGAGAGCCATGCTGCTGGTATTCAATAGTAATGTTCCTAAAATGTTTTTAAAAATCCATTTTTAAAGCCATAAATTGTTTATTATACACTTATTTCCATACAGTTTCTAGAATAAAAAAGTGGCACTTTTATGACTATTTTCTCAAAAACTATTTCGAGAGTTAAGGGATTAAACGAGAACTTTTTCAATTAAGTTAAAAACATTTCTAATTTGATGGGTTTATTAAAATAAATGACTGCCTGCAATGACAAAGCATTCATTGAAACACTGCTACCCCACTTTGTGACCATTTTTTACAATTTAGTTACGATTTGGTTAACACTTCTATTCAATAAAACTCCCACTTTCTTTGAAATGATTGAGAGTACATTTCTTTAGAGCTCTCCTCCCTAAGCTCTCACAAATTCCCTCTTTGCCACTGGCAAGCAGATAGAAAAATTGCACTCACTGCTTCGAAGTCATGCATATCAAAGTTGACATCAAAGGCAATCTCAATGTCATGGTCAGGATGCACTGGGTAGCCAGTATTTGGATCAGCTCCCAGGCCACATAGAGCACCAGTACGGACTGTCTTGGCTTTATTAGTCCTGTAAATAAATACACTTGATAGTTAAGAATTATATTCATAAAATATTAATTAATAATATTTAAAATACACCAAAAACTTTTAAGTTTGATTCAAATATTCAATTACTAATTTAAATTTATGTAATTAAGTAAAATGATCAAGAAATACAAAATTACTACGAAATTTCAGATACATTGACAAATTTTAAGTTTTAGAAAATCCATTAAAGAGCTCTGTCCAGAAGAAATTTGGGTCCATTATAGGACGTAAGGGCACTTTTTCCAGGTCCGCCTATGATTTGTAATTCAAATAAATAAGAAGTAACTACTACAATTCAAGGAATCAGAAAAACAGTGAAAAAGTATGAAAATACAAACCACTGGTTTTTATTATTTTCAAGGAATCGAATAAATTTTAATTCAAATTAAATTTATCTTCACTTAGTTATAAGTTTCCAAGGAATCGAAAGGACGGACGCAAACAGTTGGAGTTCCTATTGATTTGGAAAATTTGTTTCTATCAGGGTTGGCAAAAAACCGGGTTTTTTTAAAAAAACCCAAAAAAAAACGGGTTTATTTGTTTTTTTTGGTTTAAACCAAGTTTTTTTAGAATTTTTTTTATCAGAATAAGTTATTTCAGCATTGATGTTTGAAATTGAGTTGTAAATGAGACATTTATTTCAGGGGTTGTTTATAATTGATAAATGATTTGTATATTACAATTAATTAATTAAAATTAAATTAATTTGTTTTAAAAATAATTATTGTTTCTAAAATATTCCAATTTGAATATCTAATATTATTGTCGTGAATAAAAATCAGTGTTAATTTATCTTGGATAAATGGTTGAAATAATCAAATTATTTATCTTAATTATATATGGATTAATTTATGAACTTAAGAAATTTCTTTAGAAAGAGAAAATTTTATTTTTTAAATGAGAAGTAAAAGTGAAATGTAAACAACTAATGTTAATTGAAATTGGATAATTGATAAAGATAATTAATTTGATTAATTATTAAATGGTAAAATAATCAAATTAATTATATGGATTATTTATGAACTTAAGAAATTTCTTTAGAAAGAGAAAATTTAACTTTTTTAATAAATAAAAGGGAAATGTAAGCAACTAATGTTAATTGAAATTGGATAAATGATTGAGATAATTAATCCGATTAAGGAAATTAACGGTTTTTATTAATTTAGTAAAAAAACCCAACTGGTTTTTATCTGTTTATAAACAAACCAACTGGTTTTTAGTTTTTATCATTAAAGAACTCAACGGTTTTTATTAATTTACTAAAAAACCCAACTGGTTTTTATGACTGACAAATAAGACAAATTGGTTTTATTAATTAATTAAAATCCAAGCCATATTTTATCAGTGAAAAACAGATAACTTTTGTGTATGTTTAGTTACTCTTTGAAATAATGCTTCATTTTAAAGGAAATTAATAAATGAACTATCTCTTGCAAAATATAATAAGTTTAACTTAAGCAACTAAGGTTAAGTTTAGAGAGAATTCAATAATTAAAACCATTAAATTAAAAGATTTCTAATTTTTAATCACCTTAAAATGTCAATTTTTTATAAATCTGACCTTTTAATTTTGTGCAAAAGATTATACTTAATAACACTTTCTTTAAAAAATCCTGAAAATATTTTATAATTTCTAAAAAAACCAAGTGGTTTTTTTGGTAAAAAAACCATGGTTTAAACCAATGGTTTAAACCGGCCAACCCTGGTTTCTATTCTGCTTTTTCAATACTGGCTCCAGTGGCGTAGCCAGAAAAAAATTTCGGAGGGGGTTATTGATATTTTGGAAGGGATATGGGGTAGTTTTAGTGCATGCTTGTCTAAAGTGCGGCCCACGGGCCGCATGCGGCCCAAAAGCCTTTAAAATGTGGCCCTAACACAAATTGTGAAATTATTTAAATTTGCACATTTTTATTTTTAAAAAATAAATGTTTGCAATATTTTTCATATAAATCGATTCGAATTGAAATAAAAATATTTATGGAAACAAAAGGGGAACCTGTGATTAAATTTAAATACTAAGATTGGGTTTTAGATTCAGCTTTTTTAGTAGACTTAACAGACTATTTGAATGGTTTAAATTTGAGACTTCAAGGGGGAAAATCTATTTATTAATGATGTGTTCCAGAATCCAGACAATAACAGCGTTTAAAAGAAAGTTGACATTTTTGCACAATCAAATAAAAGTAAAATATTTGACACATTTCAGTACTTTGAATGCACATAAGCCTGTGAATTGCACAAAATATATGCTGCATTAATTTTTGATTTAATTCAAGAGTTTGAAAGTAGATTTCAAGATTTTCGAAAAAATGAAGATAATTTCATCATATTTTTACTCCATTTTCTCTAGAAGATAAATTACCTTAAAATAGAATGCATTGAACTGCAAAGCGACATTCAACTGAAAGAAAAATTTCAGAAAGTAATGTTTCTTTACTGGAGTTTTTTATAAAGATTACCTACCCCGCGATAAATATCTTAATTTTCACCATCATGCTTTATTAAAGTCTTCAGCTTTTGGCAGTATATCTAATTAAAATTTTAAAAAAATTTTATAAAAAGTCAATTTATTTTAATAAAACTACATGGAGTAAAATTTTATTTGAATTCGTTGAAAAATATTGTATGTGCGGCCCAGCAAATTTTTTTTGGTTGCAATGTGGCCCTCAAACGGTCGTAGTTTAGACACCCATGTTTTAGTGGATTTCTATGGTCCAAAAAAGAAAATTTCTGAGTTTTTTTGGGGGGATATATCCCCAAATCCCCCCCTTTGGATACCTGACTGTCCCTAAGGGATCTATACCAGGCTGGAATCAAATCCAAGAATCGAAGCTCAGGAATTGATTCCGGAATCAAATCGAACAAGTTTTTTTAAATCCCTGCAAATAATTACCTGATCTCTGCTGCATTTGGGGAAAAGAGGAGACAAACCAGAGAAGGCAGTCCCCTGATCTTCGGCATCAGAGTTGTGTTCCGCACCATAAGCTCATTATTGTGTTGGCCCACACAAAGACTGGCTCCAACGAGCAGCTGTGTGCAAGGGTCTTGGGGTTCAGGGTTGATGGACACCGAGTTCACACTGTCAGAGGCTATTTTCACTTTTCTAAAAGTTAGAAGGGAGAATTAAAAATTAATGAGAAAAACTTTAATTTCTGGTCTGAATGACACATTTTTTTGGAATTGAAATGTTCATATCTTTTGAGGATTCTGAGTACACTTTGAGAAACTTTAAGTTACTCTATTTTTATTTGTATATTTTTTTAGATGTCAAATAAGATTGCAGATGAAGAAATCTTATGGAACTAACTATACATCCAATCAAAATCCATTTGACACCATATTACAGGGTTCATATTCTATCTAACATAGTAAATTTCAAGAGTCTTCAAGGAGTAAATAAAAAAAATCAGGAAGAAACTTGAATAATATTAACTTTAGACAACTCTACAAATTACAAACAAGGACTTCAGAACTAAGTTTAGAATGTAGAATTGCAAAAGATGTTAGAATTCCAAATTCAAATGGAATTTTATTGAACTAAAAGCAATCACTTCAATCAAATCAATAATATTTTTTGATAGATGTTTTTCAGGAATTAGTGTGAAATTATGGAGAAAAAGCAATTTTCAGGAGCCCTTAAAAATATAAAGCAGATTTCAGGAATATCAGGAGATGTGGAAACTGTGTTTGGAATTTTGTGGTGAAATAAATTATGTTGATGTTAAAGGGAGCATACTTTTAAAAAATTCTCAAATTAAATATCCTTTTAAAACTGATTAAATCAAAGTGTTCATGAATAGTAATTTATTTTAGAATTCTATACTTAAAACAAAAGTAGGTTTGAAGTAGGTTTTGCACCGAATTCTTAAATAAAGAATTAGAAATATAGTCCAGTTTAGAAAATTAAAAGCTAATTACTTGCAGTTGTTGATACTAGTTATTCCGTAGTATGATACTTCAAGAGGGTTTTCTGGCCCTCTAAGTCTAATCTAAAAGAGAAAAAAAACGCTGTGTAAGAATTTTCAAGAATCAACAGTGTAACTTAAAACTAAAATAGATCTATCAATAGAATAAATTTAACATAAGATAACACATGGTATTTATTTGAGTTTAAGATTGTTGGAACATATTTTTCTCCGATAAAATAATTTTAAACTTTTATCACTCAAGTCAAGTATTTTATTCATCTTCAATAGCCCCAATAAATGTGGTAACATAGTTTTGCTGTTTCCCCCCAGTGAGAGTTAAAAGCTTACTTTTGATCTAGCTGCCTCCGAAATCAGAATTTTCAAAGACTAATAGTATAAAAGAAGCCCTATGCATATGAAACAGCTTAGCAATCCAGGTATCAAGAAAAATGGATCACCAAAGTCACTTAAAAATTTCTTATAAAAAAAGAATTTTCAGTATTTGCAATATATATTCTAAATTGGGAAAATAATATAAATACCTCATTCCAACAATTTTGAACTTTTAAACTAAAAAAAAAGGAAGTATTTGAGTCACTTCATACCGTCCTTCCTGTTCTTCTCAAGCTGTCGACTCCAGCCTCTTTCAGAGATAATTCAAGATCTCTAAGAATACTGTCTGGATTTATATGATCAGTATGGTAACTTTGAGCTGCAATTCGAAGTTCGTGGTTTTGCTGGAAGAAAATATATGGCTGTTCTAAAGAATATTTGGACAAGACAAAGTTTAACAGATAATTATCATTACAGTACAAGAACATTGCATTCAAGCAGTTAATTCTTGAGTTTTTTACTATTCTAAGTTGGTTTTTACTATGTGATGTTTTTAGAAACCCTTCTGATATAGTAAGTTATGTTTCTTTAATTATATTCGTATTCAAAAACCAAATAAAAGTATTGTAATCTAAATATATGGAGTTAGAAGGAAACAACAGAAATATTAACCTTTGATATTAGAGATTCTTCAGCTGGTTCAGCCCATTTCATCCTTATTAATTCTTCTGTGATACTTTTATTCATTCCTAACTGTCTATCCACATACTTCAAATCAACCCTTACTGTGTCTTGTACAACTGAATAAATCTGAAATTAAGTTTAACATAAAGATCAATGAGTTTCCTTTAAAAACAAATCAAACCATCAATTAAAGAAGAAATGTACAAAATTTACCTTTGCATGAAGAGTGACACCATTGATTGTGTCTTTAAACCATTTATTAGCTGCGTCACTCCAATTTTGAAAGGATGGCTTAACCTCAGCCAAGTAGCATTCAAAAGCCTTAATGAAAAAGAAAATATTTTATGGTTTTGAGCAAAGCTTGTCATAGACTTAAAAAAATGAGACAAACTGAAAGTACACAATTAATATTTTAAGAGTAATCATGAAATTTCTTACCAATGCAGGCATAGTGCGGACATCAGGAGTTGTTTCACTAATTTCTCTCAAATCTTTAACATTCACAACTTCTACATTTCCATAGTCCACAAAAAATACCTAAAAATATTGAAACCAAGGTAAAACTACAAATTCTTTTCCAAGAATCTTTACCTTTCATAGTATTTATAATGGCCTAACATGACTTAAAATGCAGCTTTATGTGCTTACCATACCTTAGCTTTATCCTTTCGGAGTTCCTGCACTACAGCTCTGTAATGCAGGACAGGCCCACCTGGAATGCAGTAAGGAGCAATACAAAGCATATTCAATTCTGCTGGTTTCCTTAAGGGCTGCAAAAAAAAACATTCACTTATACCACTTGGATATAGGATCCAACCTGTGGCCCTCTTAAGATTCATGGATCTCAGCCACAAAATTAAAAGCTTATAAAACCGTACATAGAATATAATCCACATCAGTTTTTATTACAGAAATATGCTAAGTTTTTTGTCTAATTTTCTAACATTTGAAGGGGAGAAACCCTGACAACCCTTTAAAGTGTTTTTTTACTTAAGTTCGCCATGATGACATTCCCTTGCATATACTACGTTCTCTGATTTACCTTTCTACTAAAATACCTTGTAATATTCGAAGACATTAGAAATGTTAATTTGAAATTTTGAGAGAAATTTTCGAATGCTATACAGGCTCAATTTATCAATAGAGTTCAGTCAACTTTTTATCATTAAATGCAAAATTTATTGTAGGATTAGACGAGGGGTGGTTGATTTTTAAAGGCAAATATGAATAAAGAAGTCTAATTAAAAATTTCAAGATAATATGCCATTTGGAAGTTTGTACTTTTGGATTTAATTACATTGCATCAGTTAACGGTGAAAAATCGTTTAGAGACGCAGTCCAAAAGTTTAAAAACTTGTAAGTTATTGTTTTTCTTCTTCAAAGTTTATTCTTTTTTATATAAGAGGGCACCTTGGAAGAAGGCGCTGCGAGTCGAAAAGGTTGGTAACCTCTGATCTATACAATGAATACTTGTAATTTTAAACCTCATTTTAGGCAGACTTGCTACATTTTGTTATGCCTTGCACATAATACATTTGCAAATTTCTATCTTTTATTCTATTATAAGAAGTTTGACATGTTCTGCAAAAAGCAGTATTGCTAATAAGAGTTTTGAATAGGTCTTTTATTTGGTACCCTTTATTTAAGTAACTTACCTTCAAGTTCTTTCCCATATCGGCATTGGTCGTACTTTCAAGGAAATTAATATCTCTTATACTCTGCTGGTTGCCTAACCTTGCCCAGAAATGTCCGCAATTGTTCATCTGTCAAAAATAGCAAAGTTGTATTACCAGGAAACAGTAATGTGTAAATGAAAAATTTCGAAAAAGTTTCTCAAATACAATGTACTTACGTGACAAATGAATATTTTGGAGAAATTAGCATCCAAAGGGGGTAATCTAGCTTTTTGTATAGGGGGTGGTTCATTGCACTTTACAGTGATTCTGAAACAAAAAATTACTGTGTGAGTATATTATTTTCAGGGTGCCATATTGATAAGTGCAAAATTGCGTATAAGGAATTTTTTTATTGTTTCTGGTAGAGAAAATATTGCAGATTTCAGAACTGATTGATATTACTTTGTGAAACTTGATCATGGAGTCAAGGAATCTAAATAAGCATTTCTCTAACAGAACCCTTTTTTACATTTTTAAGCTTTGAATGGTTCCTTTTGTAAGAAACATACCGTTTTCTGCCTATCAAAGGGGTTACTTATGAACTATCACATAGCTGCCATTATCAGATAACCTCATATCTTTGATATGATGTTACTTCACAAATCATATTTAAGTCACAAAATATCAAACCTCTGTACTACAGCTGTCATGTGGCTGCCATCTTGAATTCCTCAAATGCTCAAGAAATAAGAAAAAAGCAAGTTGTTTTATTGACATACACCATGTGTAATGAAACTACACTTCTTCAACTTTTACATTAAGCACAATCTTGTATAACTTTCATTATTTAAGTTGTCTAGCTTTATTATAATGGTCTGTCAACGAAAAAAATATATTTCTCTAAAACTGGAGATTTGCAGAAATTTCCCCCCATTATGTTGATTGTTAAGTAGTACCATTTATCAAGGAATTCATTTAACAAAATATTACCGATTTGACATCAATTGATGGTTTTCATTTTGACTGTTTCTAGCAGACAGTAACTGATTACACCTTCTTTCTGCTTCTTCAGAACTAAATACCGGAATTGTCAGTGGTGTTCCAAGCTTCCTTAAATATCAAAGAATGAACATCACAAAAACATCCTATTTGTTAAACTAAGTATTAAAGCATAAATATTAATAGATTTATAAGACACATGGCAATTTCTTTTGAGAAAAGTTCTGCTATTTAATTGTTCATCAATGGAATTTATGAGTACCAAAACAAGGTAGCATTGCTAATGTAAAGTATGAAAATTTCTTTAGTATAGTAAAATTAAGAGGTGCTTATTGATTATTTTAAACATTAATATAAAGAAAAATTTTTAAACATGTGCAAATAAAGCAATATGTTATAAAAATTGAAAAAACCTACTTCCTCCACTATCTCAAACAGAAATTTGAAATGAATACAATTGAAATAAGTACCACAAATAGCAATGTCTATTAATCAACATTTAAAATTAGGTAGTTTTCAATGAGGTTAAAAAAGAATGTTAGAACAAGATAATTCAGTGGATATTTACCTCATTTTTAAAGCCAAATATACAGCCTGGAGAACAGTAGATGTGGTAGTGTCTCGAGATCTTTCAAACTTGATGTATGCTCTGTAAAACAATTACAACACATCAAGTTAATCAAGAAGTTATAATGAAGAGTGAGAAAAAAATTTATTATTGTTATTTATGGATCTGGTTAGGGTTTAGCTAGAAAAAAAATTCCTTCAAATTTCTGCTATGACAACAGAAAATAGATATGTTTGTCCTTTTCAATGAAAAGGTTTCTTTGTATGACCTAAAAACTAAAAAAAAATTCAAAGGTAAAAACCTTTTTTATTATATTACTGGATGCCTCTGCCCTTTTATAAATTCTGATAGAGTAATAAACAAGCTTATCTAAAATATTACAGTACTTAAGATTTTGAGGTTTTAAAAAAGCAAAACCAAACTTGGCATTTGCATTACACTGGATCTGTGAACAAGCAGTAAAAAAAATCATCACTACCCAAATATACTCCAGGAAAAGCAACAGCCACAGGTTTTAGAGGTAAAAAATATTTTTATATCTTTTTGGTTACGTTCTATTTTTTTAACTAGCAATTTAAAATTGCAGTTTATTTTGTGTGAGAAGGTCTCTCCCCAAAACTATTGACAAATCAAAAGTAATCTTTTGACCCATTTTTTCCCCATTTCCAAGAAGAGCAAATCAAATCAAAAGAAGTTTCTGAAAGCTTTTGAAAATATGCCAGCAAACTCATTAACTAAAATTTCCTTACTTGCTTTCTTCAAATTCTATCCTCATACTGTTACTGAAAGATGAAAACATATCTTTCAAAGCAGATGCATACAAAATACCATGCTTAGGAGGAAGTCCAGAGACCTAAAAAAAATGGGAAAATTTTTAGCAAAGTCAAACGATATTTTTCGACAACAAAAACAAATAATTTGATTTTAAACATCATGATTTCAATGTCTTTTCCCAAGATTTTAAGAACTTTATTGAAATAAAAATAAGCTTATGTTCTCATATTGGATTCCTTTATTTTAAACTTTCACAAGCAATAAAGCTAAAAATGCTCAAAATTTAAGCTTTGTCCTTTAAAACAAGTCCATAGGTGCCAAATCTTCTGATTTAATAGGAAGATTTGTATTCAGATTTTCCCACACCAGAATAAGACAATAATCAGAAGGTACGAATAAAATTATTTGTTTATAACAAACTGAAATCTTCCTGCTAACTCAGAAGAATTGGCAGCTATGCAAGTTGGAACAGGAAGATAATGTTGCTAATGTGTAAAGTTGCTAATTTTATTTGGACTTTATGAACCCTGTTAATATAACTCACCTGTAACATAGGGTTGTTTTTGATGTTTTCTTAAATATAAACCAGTGAGAGATTTTGATTTAAACAAAAGTAACATTTTTGTATTTTTACATAATAAGGCTCAAAGGCTTAGAATAAAGTTCAGCAAATAAAACAATTTGTACTTTAAATCATATAGACATTTAACCAGCAATAAAAAAAACTTACTACGACAGTAGAATGTGGATCATTTTCATTAAGCTCTCTGTTGATAGTTTCCTCATCAAGTCTGCTTTGAAGGAAATAGTTGGGAAAAAATGCTCCAGCTATCAACATCTATATAAATATCAGATGTTAAAAAAATTAAGTTAAAATCATTCTGGAAAAAAATAAAGCTATCATTCACTTAACACAATACTGATGTTATTTTTTTACAATTACACAAACATTATATTTTTGGTATGAAAAGTGTTGTCTTCAATTGAAATTAGTAGTACTTTAGTATGTTTTTAGTTGCAGTGACAACCCAGGTTTTAATTAACAGATGTCTTGGATAGAAATTGCCTCAAAATGATGTATATTATTTTAAAGATTTAAAATATATTCAAGTTCATAAAAATAAATCTTCAGAGAAATAAATATATCACAATAGTTCAGAGCAGTGATTCTCAACAGGGGCGGTGAACCTGTTTTGGGCTGTAAGGGTGCGATAAACATGGACCATAAGAAAAAGCCTAAAATAATTTTTTTCGGGCTAAAACTCCAAAACTTTCTGGAGGAAAACCCTCAGACCCCCCATACTATGGCAGTTGTTTTAAACTGGTGGTCTTCAAACTAGAGGTTATTTTTAAGAGCTTCAAAAGTGGTCTGCAACTTTAAAAAAATGTCTGCGAGACACCAGCTCAATTTTACTACAACTTTCAATTTTTGGAGAACACAAAGAATAAAACATGCATATACTCTGTAGGGGGTCTGGTTCGAAATCCCGACAATCAGTTGCCCGACAGGTACGTTTGCCCGACATCATCAACATCATATTCAATGCGATACAACGAAGGAAGGAGGGAGAATTGTCGGGCAACTGATTGTCGGGATTTTGAACGGATCCCCTCTGTAGGCACCCTCTCACATGTTCTCTGACAAGGGTGTATATATGGGGAACCTGCCTCCCCTCCCCAAAATTCGGACTATAGATTTACAAAAACAAGTTTAAACTCTGCTTTTTAGGGTCAAATTTCCCTTTTAGTACTTGGAACATAATTATTCACAACTTCTTAACATTAAGTTCATCAAAATGCAAATCCTACATGAAAATGTTAATTCGGGCTGATGTACCAAAACTAGTTAAAAACCCGTTTTTAGAGTCAATTTTTCTAAAATCTTCTGGGGGAGGGCCCCCAGTGGTACATTGAACTTAATTATTCACAATTTCTTTGATTTATTTCTTTAGGACGAAAGTTCTACCTAAATTGTATTTAAAAGTTTCACTTAACCTAGTAAATATGTATGGAAGGGGCTGAGGAATGAATTTTGGTCCCTCCTGAAATAAATTTCCTTATACCCTGAAAAGTATTATCTGGTCGCCAGAGCCTAAGTTTACTAATGCACTTAAAAAATTACTTTTAATATTAAGTAAACACCCTTCCCCATACCCTAAATTACAAAATTTTCTCAGTGGGGGGCGTTAAAAATTTTCCGTACTTTTGGGGCGGTAGCTTAAAAAAGGTTGAGAACCACTGGTTTAGGGTGTAGAAAAAATAATAGTTTATACTCCAAATTTTTTTAATCCAAATACAATGACAGTTTTGAAAGAAAATTTCCTTATAGTTAGCCTGTAATAAACCACACAATTTCTATTAAGAACACAAGAGACCTTAAGAATCAAAATGTTGTTTCTGTTTTCCTCTTGGTGTTCAGAAGAATTCACATAAATCTTAAAGTTTTCTAATCGACTCCCAATTTCTTTAACAAGTAAGTCCACCTGTAGAAGAGAAGTAACAAAAGTAATTAATTACGATGATTGGTATAAAAAATATTGGATCAATATTCAAAACTGTAGGTAAAACCACAGAACGAGCACTTCCATAGACCGTAATGCTATAATTTTAATATGAGAAATCCCATAGAACCACCACCACACACAAAAACTGAACCAAAATTTTGTCATGTTATTTTAATTATAGAGGACAGGATGTCTATCGCTTCACATTGCTAGATTAATTTTATTTCTTATATTTTCCAAAAAAATTTTGAATTAAAGGGGAAATAAGATCAAACTTGATGTTAGATATTAAGAAACAGTTATAAAGAATTAAAAACCATGAAAAATTATAAACAATTTTGATGGAGAAATACGCAAAATCTCAACAAAATTAAAATTTGCTTTCCAGAAAGTAAGATAAAAAGTTAAGAAATTGGTTTTAGAAAGCAAGAGATAATAAGCTATATAGAGAAGCAATTCATGATTTTAAATTAAAGAGTTGAAAGAACACTTTTGGTTTAGATTTTGCTTGTTCAGGCCATTTGATAAGCTCCACCCACTGACCAGTATGTTTATATTTGCCTGTGGGTAAAATGACATTTAATAAACTAGCATCACTATCAATACTCAGAAGCTTTGATGTAGCTTGCTTGATGCTTGATAAAGCATGTTTTCCACAACATATAAATTGAATTTAACAAAATTTAAACATTTACATAGTTTAAAATTAGAAAAACGACGTTTCATTTGCACATTGTTTATTTAAAGATGTTAAAATCAGACATGTTTCGAGGGTGTATTGAACCCTCTTCGTCAGTGAAATGACGATGTAAGAAAAAATTTACCCATGGCATCAGTAATATATATAGGCAACAAGAAACACAGTTACAGTTAATACAGAAACATATTTAAATTGAAAAGAAAACTATGAAAATACAGATACAGAAAAATTTTATGGTGATTCACGACCAAGGCTCCGTCCACAGGGACATTAGTAAACAGGGATTTCACATCTACTACAGGGATTTCATCTGTTTACTAATGTCCCTGTGGACGGAGCCTTGGTATGTTTATCAACCAGGTTACACGAGTTCCATTTTTCTCAATTTGAGATCGAGAACTTGTTGCGGCTCACTAGTTTATGTCTTGAACAAAGTACTTTTGTGTTTGATGATAAATTTTACTGTATGAACAACGGTTTGGCTATGGGAAACCCCTTAAGCCCTATTTTGAGCGATATTTATATGAATTTTTTTGAGATTAAGATGTTTAAATTAATTCAATTCCCTTTTTATGTTCGATATGTTGACGATTGTTTTGTTCTATTAAATCCTGACCTTAATATAGACGAGGTTCTTTCTATTGTTAATTCAATTGACCCGTGTATACAATTTACTTGTGAAATCGAGGATAATCGCCGATTGGCATTTTTAGACGTTTTGATCATGCGTAATGATAATGTTTTCTTGACCACGGTTTATCGCAAATCATTTGCTGTTTCATTGCCTCCTCATAATAAATCTAATCATCCCTTGAATCAGAAAGAGGCTGCTTTTAATTCTTTTGTTTTCCGAGCTGTCAACACATGCTCCAATAATGATTTACTTAAAATTGAGATAAATTACTTAAAGGCTGTTGCTGTTGATCGTGGCTTTTGCCATACTATGATAGACCGGATACTTGGTAGAATTTTAAAAAAGAACCCTGTTGAATGTACTAAAGAAATCCCAAACAAATTAATTGTTCTTCCATATTTTTCTAAAATTAATTTCAAACTATCTAATATCCTTATAAAATTTGGCTTTTCGACTGTTTTTTCCCCTACAAATAAAATTAAATTTTCTAACTTGAAGGATCGGATTCCTACGCTCAATAATTGGGGTATTTACAGAATATTTTGTGAATGTGGGTTATCCTATGTTGGTCAGACTAGACGCGCCCTAAAATTTAGAATTAAAGAACACATCAATTATGTTAAAAAACAAGAATTTGACAAGTCATCCATTGCCCGGCATGTTTGGGAAAATAACCATACGTTTAACTTTTCTTCCGCTACCCTTATTAAAAACTGTAATTCAACACTTGACCTTGATTTTTTTGAAAGTTTCTACATTAATCAGTTCTCTAATGATCTTGTAAATGACCTGTCAAGTGCACCTTTTTTCTCTGAAATTTGGATGTCGTGAATCACCATAAAATTTTTCTGTATCTGTATTTTCATAGTTTTCTTTTCAATTTAAATATGTTTCTGTATTAACTGTAACTGTGTTTCTTGTTGCCTATATATATTACTGATGCCATGGGTAAATTTTTTCTTACATCGTCATTTCACTGACGAAGAGGGTTCAATACACCCTCGAAACATGTCTGATTTTAACATCTTTAAATAAACAATGTGCAAATGAAACGTCGTTTTTCTAATTTTATCCTATTTTGCACAGTTTGCCAACTATATTTGATTTACATAGTTGCTAACTTAAGTACCTCTCTTATTCTTTTCAGTTGAATGAAACTCTTTTCAGCCCAATTTGCTTCTGTCATTCCACCAGGGCGTCTAAAAAATCCTTGGAGATATTGTTGCTTCCAAATCTAAATTAGAAAAATAAAGGAGTTTAATACATCTATAATATCTATCCAACTAAAACTTGACAAAATATTTTCGATTAATTTCTTTTTTCAAATTTTATATTTATTAAGTCAACATCAATATAATTAGATATTTTAATTGGTTCGTTTGTGAGATTTTATATTTAAAATAAAATTATTAATTTTAATTATTATATTTGTAATCTTCATTTGTAAAAGCTAAGGAATTTTTAATGTGAAGATATCATTAAATATTCTCCTTCTTTTGTACGTATCACATATTAATGAAGTAATAAATTTTACATCACTCACTTTAAAAGCATTCAAAAAGCAGATGCAATCACTAAATGAGTAGTTGGCCCAGGAAAGTTTTGAGCTAGTAAAAAAACAAAATTAGAAAGTTTTGTACATATTTTTAATCAGATAGTAAAGATGCATGGTTGGTTGTTTTGGGTTTTATGGTACAAGGTCCTTATAAGGACATTCCACGTTAAACACAAAATTAAGAATTTTAAAAAATCATTAAAATCTAAAAAGTAAAGTGTCTTTAACCAACATTAAAAAAAGTTTAATGAAGTAAAAACAATTTCAAAAATGCCAGCATCTTTTCAATTGTTTATGTTATGATTATAAGTCATGAATTATTCTTATGGCAATCAAAAACTGAAATAACGATGGTGAACGCCTAAAAGTTAATTTAAAACTGACTAGATTTTTTTAAAATAATGAACGTAGTAAAATGATAAGTTAAGGCACGAGGTTAAAATGTGTAAAGATGCATGCAATAATCACAAAAGTTTAGCTTTATAACCTTTTTTTAAACTAATTTATTTACATTATAACCCTAAAAAACCTTAAGCTTAATAATTTTAGAAATATAAAAAAAGACTAAAAAGCAATTATGCAACTTTTAAGTCTCATAAATTGTTAAACTTCGAGTATTTATAATTAATATTAAAATTAAGGAAAATTACAAAGAAATGCTTACCGATAAGCATCTAAAGCCTTTTGATGAAATGTTTTGGTAAAGAAACTTTGCAGAGATAAACTAGCAGCTACAATAAATAAGAAATTAATCAAATCAAACAATATATTACTTAAATGTTTATGTATTGGCATAAATGTTTAAAACAAGACTGATTCTGAAAAAGTAAATAAATATATTATTTAATAACTGTGTCCCAGCTTTTCTCCTATGCTGGAAAAAACTAGCAAGTTTATTTAGTTCTCACAAATGTTAAAGTCAAGTGTTTTAGATAGAACGCTAAACAAAATTCAGTTTCTATTTTAACAATTCATTAAAACTGTTAAAAAATGCTTCATACTTTACTAAAATTTGTTCAATAAAATTTTTCTTTGAACTAAGGAAATAGACATCTGAAGGTTTGAATACATGTTTCAACATTTAAATACATATATGAAGTTCAGCAAACACTTCCAATTTTATTAATTAAATAATGAACATAAGCAGAATAAAAATCCTTAAAACTGGTAACTTAAATTATTTTATGTATTAATATCATATACTCAATGTAAAAATTAATTCATCACAAAATTCCGTTTGTTTACACAGTGGGAACTGTCACAGGTTGGACAATTGTTAGTTAGCACTCATGAATTAAAAGAGGAATAATAACAGGTTCTAAGATTTTATTGTTTACTCATTTATCATTTAGACCAGGGGTTCCCAACCGGTGGTACGCGTACCACTGGTGGTACGCGGGAACGTTTCAGGTGGTACGCGTGAGTGCGCGTTTAAGAATTATTTCTCTGAATATTATTCAAAAGTGGACTGGATCAGAAATTCTTTTTCGGGAACCTCACCAAATGAATTGGAACTAAAAGAAAGTTATATCGATCTTTGCAGAAGATATAGTTCCATGAAAGATTATTTTAAAGAGAAATCTTTATTTAACATCTGGATTGGACGCAAAACCGAGTACCCTTTGATTTTCCGGCAAGCTCTGCTATTTTTGATGCCATTTGTTACGAGTTACTTGTATGAGAGTGGATTTTCTGAACTCTTGTACATAAAAACTAAACATAGAAGCAGAATTAGTGTTGAAGAGGATTTAAGAGTTAAGATAAGTTCCATTACTCCTAATGTTGATATTTTAATCACAGGCAAACAACAACAAATTTCGCCCTTAAGACTATAAGAGTTTATTTTGTGTGATGATTAATTTTTTCCTGAGTTTGTACTAATTTTCTATTTGTATGTTTTCAGACCTCCTATGGGTATAATAAATAAAATTGCAAATTAATACCATTTTCATCTTTTTATTTATCCTTTATTATAAGCATGTTTATAAATAAACAAATATCTAACCATTAAATATGAAGTTTTCTCAGGAATTTAATTCAAAAAGCCTTTGTACACTTTTAGGAGAGTAAATATTAAACGTTTATTAAAATATTTAGGTCTGGTGGTACGCCAAAATTTCTCAAAAAGTCAAGTGGTACGCAAGTGTAAAAAGGTTGGGAATCCCTGATTTAGACTAATAAAAGAATTACTTGATATAAAAATATGTTTTGCTGCACCTTCATCATTATTTTAACAGATTTTTTGATAAACTTAAACAATAAGCAAAAGTTAGAATTTTAGACACTAAGAGGTAAAGAAAAACAAAGTACAAATCTGCAAAAGGGGAAACATAACAAAGAGTAGATTAAAAATGAGAGTGGTTTACCAATTATTATGCAATCTTCAAGGCAGTTAAATATGTAACCAAAAATAATCAACTTGCTAAGCTTGATGTCTAAAGGTAAATTAGCCATGACTCGTCCAATAAATGTCAGTTCACCGTCAAATTCGTAGCCTTTGTGAGTCAAAGCCAAAGCCTGAAAGGTTCAATTTAGGAAATTAGTAATAACATAAAGATGATACTCTACATTAATCATGTATTACTCTACATTTCATACCTCATGCATACCTTGTAACAAGAACACAGTAAGCTCCAAAAGCAAGTTATTACTACAAACCATAACTTACAGCAGCGGTTCTCAAACGGTGGTCCGCGGACCCCTGGGGGTCCGCGGCGCCTTCCTAGGGGGTCCGCGAGTTACCTTGGGGAATTCCTCAAGTTACTTTTAGAATTCCCCAAAAAGTTTCAAAATGAAATGAAACACTAGTTTTAAGAGGCAAATTTCAAAAAAATTCTAGGGGAAAACCCCCAGCCCCCTCGAAATTTTGACTTCAATGCTGAATTTTTTTCCTTGAAATTTAAATGGTTTACAAGGATCTGTTCTCTTCAAGTGTAACCAAAAACATGCCTCAAAATGAACATAGTAACACATCTTTTTGAGGCCAATTTTCAAAATTTATCCCCTCCCTGAAATATGGACTTGGTGTATCAAAACAAGTTTTAACCCTGTTTTTTTGGATCAAACGTCCGAAAATTTTTCTGGGGTAGGACCCCCAAACCCCAAAATTTGGAAGTATATCCGACCATGAAGTTCGGAAGTATATCCGAAGTTAAAACCATGTGTTTTTTTAGGTCAAATTCCTAAAACTTTTCTGCGGATGATCCCCCAGATTCCTTTGT
The DNA here is from genome assembly GCA_024610705.1 of Tetragnatha versicolor. Lineage (NCBI taxonomy): Eukaryota > Metazoa > Arthropoda > Arachnida > Araneae > Tetragnathidae > Tetragnatha > Tetragnatha versicolor. The sequence goes on along the minus strand of JANDEH010000004.1, from coordinate 57,529,245 downwards.
TCTTAAAAACTTTTTAAACTTTGTAAAAACTTTTTTTACACTAAGTTTATCAAAATGCAAATCTTACAAAAAAAACTTATATTCAAAAAATTCTAACTAAGGGTATCAAAACTAATTAAAAACCTGTTTTTTCGAGTCGAATTTCAAAAAATTTTCTGGGGGAGGACCCCCCAGGCCCCCCTTTCGTAGCTAAAACTTAATTACTCGTAACTTTTTTATAGTTTCCTAAAACACAAATTCTACTTTAAAATGTACTAAAAAGCTACTTGGACCAATTAAATATACATAGGGGGCTGAAAAATAATTTTTGTCCCCTCCCGAAATAAACATCTATATACGCCTCTTGAGTAATAATTGTAAAATTTTATTATGATTTATATAAACTAATTTTAATTAATCTAAAACCCAAAACAAAAGTCTGGTTACGGCTTTTGGTGTTTAAAATGTTGGGGGTCCACGACGTCTGACTGCTACATAAAGGGGTCCATGACGATAGAAAGTTTGAGAACCGCTGACTTACAGCATTTGCTGATTGGACATATATCCAACAAACTTTTGATGGAATACCATACTTTTTTGTGCTTTTCACTTTTTTAAAAGTCAAGCCCATTCTTTCTAACAGAATTATCACCTAGCTAAATAGTGCTTTGAGTGCGGAAAAATTCAAATTTAGAACCAAAAATATTTTTTGTCAAATGAAGGTTTTAGTGAGAAGCTTGACATACGAGTGGTAATTAACATTAAGATAATACCAAATGTCTAGAGGGAAAGTATTTTTTGAGAAACAGATTTTCAGCATAACAAAGTTCATTATATCGAGAGTATACTGTATTATTGGGTACAAATATTGAGTTCATACTTCTTTGAGCTGAAGCACAGCATTGGCAATATCGGATATATCTGGTGGATCTATAGCAAAAGCCAGTAGCTCCTGAGGTTCACACAAATCCAATTTTTTCAGATGCAAAAGTGTCTTTGTTAGGGGACACCGCTAAAAAAGAACCAAGTATTACAAGGGTAAAAAATGCTATAAAAGAATAATATATCGATTTAATTTTGTTCCTATTTGCAGCCATGCAAGTGACGAGATCTAATAAAGTTATAAGTACATAAAGAAGAGTATAAAAATGAAAATCATCCAAAAAAATCAGTCAAACGTAAATTGTTTAAGAAGCATGTTTTTTTATAACATTCATATGCAATTTTCATGAACTAAAAATGACGTTTTAAGAATTTTTAAATCAAAAATCTAAAATTTATATACTTTGTTATCTAGATTTTAATTAAGTTCCAGTGAAATACGATTTTAAGGGAGGGCAGTAAAGAAACCACACAAACCTTTATTTCAGGGGTTCCATACTCCAGAAGGGTATGATAAAATGTCCTGGGAACCATTCTGTAAACTTTACCAATATCAACTCTTCCAGCTCTGCCTGAAAAAAAAGGGAATCATATTCAAATTATATGAAGCAACCGCATAAATATATATGAAACAAGGCTTCTAATATAGTGTAGAAGATGTATGAGGAGCAGCATGTGTTGATGAAATTAAGGATGGGTAGACTTAATGCAAGATTTATCAACTTTAAAACAAACAAAACAGTTTAGGTGTAAGTATTATTGAATTACTTAAGGTTATTCATACTAAGAAAAGATCAAAACAAAATAAAGCCCCAGCACTTGTATTAGGTTTTAAAAATGTTTCAAATCTGATGTTTTTCTAAGGTTTCAACTAAAAACGAATTTTAAAAGTAATTAACATCACACATTAATATGATTCATTAAAATAAAGTTACACAATCATTACAAACGGCTTTAAGCAAAAGGGGACTTTTGGGGGTGCCCCCTTGTAATTGCCAAATATCCTATTTTAATTCTTTAATGTAATCAATACATAAAACATTAAGTGATAATTTAAGGAAACTGTAATAATTTTATTAAATGTTAGACAGAAGACTGGGAATTAGGGTGGGGGTTCTTTGGTACCCCTTCAAGAGCTGCCACTTGTTATGACTGATTAAATAAGATACTCTTTCAAGTCTTAGGGGGCATTGATAGTAGGAAATTTTTCATGTAATTGAACCTCTCCCTAATAGCTTTGACAATAAGTAATGCATACCTTTTCTTTGTATGCAGTTTGCTTTAGATGCCCATTCCAACCTCAAACAGGAATAATTAGTGAGTGGATCAGTACACAAATTCTTTGTTAAGCAGAAATCAATCACTGCAAGGTAATTAATGAAACATCAGCAATAACAAAATAATCTTACTCAACAAAAATGAAAGCAAGGTAAGTGATTTTATAAAAAAGAAACTCGGTTCTAATTTGTTTCCAGTATAAAAGAAACAGTAATTAACAAGTATAAAAAAAGAATCTTGTTCTAGAAAAGTTGAATTAATTAACTCGTATCAAATTCATTTATAGGACTATTAAATAAAAACTAAACAACATGTGTAAGTATCTTTTTTAAAAAGGTATCAAGAGATAAACATCACTGAAGAAAAATGTATTTAATTTGAGATAATGCAGTTAAGTTTAGATTTCTACAAAAAAATACAGCAATAATGATAAAAAAGTAATAGCTCTAAAACTCAAGTCAGTTATTTAAATGTTCATTTTAAAGTGATCCCTTAAACAGCAGGTTCAGATCATGTTTGCTGCAAACACTGAAGAAATGAATTTACAAGTTACAAGTTTACTGACAAATATAAAAACAGCCACAAGATGGTTTTGAGTCCATCTTAAGTTAAATATTAAAATAACAATTTTCTTACCATACTTTACATCTGGAACTGTAATTGAACTTTCAGCAATGTTTGTAGACAAAATAACCTGTAGGAAGATTTTTATTTCATCAAACTCAATATTATCAACAACAGGACATCAAATAGAGCAAACATTTACCTTCCGCTGATTGCGAGGAGCATCTCTGAACACTTTAGTTTGTTCTTCAACTGTGATAGTGGAGTGAAGAGGGATAATCCAGTAGCTAAAATATTTAAAATTAATATGAGAAATATGAATAGATAATGCCTTACATGTATATTACCCAAAGTATTTTTTAAAGAAATGTGTATTCATTCAATCAGCATTTATTTTCAAAATATTATAGGGACATTGCTTTAGTACGTTTGAAAAGATGTAATTTATTCTGGTGTGTTTCAGATGGGCTTCACCAGTCCAAATGTGGAAATAGTTAAATAAAGGAGACATTTTTATGTTCATACTATAACAACTGATTTCAATCTACAACAATCAATGTCATGCCTACAACAATTAATGTTACATCTTCTCTTGTTATATTTACAACAGTGTGGTTTTGCCATGAAATTAGGCATGAAATATGGGTTTTCAAGGTTTTTTAACACTGATACTTTTCAATTTAAAAGAAAAAAGCTACTTGCAAGGTACCAATAGGCTGCAGAATATAAAAATTGGAGGAGCATTAAAATTCATTCAAAATGTTTTCAATTCTTCTATTGAAATTTAAAGTTAAATATTCAATTAAATCCAAAGTTTAATACATATTTAAGAGTCCAAATTCAATTTTCATAACAGTGACGAAGAACAAGTTGTAAACAAAGGTAAGAACATCACAGAGAAAAGTTGAAATAAATATAAATTGTATAATGAGTTTTTAAGGAATTTATTAAATTAGTAACTAAGATTTTAAAAATCAAGAAAAATTCTATATAAAATGAAAAGTTAGTGTTCTGACTGAAGACTGACCCGACTAGACCACTATGTGGGGAAACAACTGCTTTACACTGTGCTATATGATTGTTCATGCATTCAAAAACATGCTAGGTATTCTTACTTTTTTTCCAAACTAGCATATTGTAGCTTAGATGACAATGTTCTTATATCATCAATACCTATAACAATGATAAAACATAAGTAGGTACTAAAAATAAACAGATTAAATGTTTTCATAAACAGTGAAACTTTGAGAATTCAAAGCTAAAAGGGACAAAAAAAATTTGATTTATCAAATCTTTGAATCAAACAAACACTCCATCAGCTTAAAAATAAGCTTGAGAGACCAAGATAAATCTTAAAAGTCAAGCAAACAGCACTGTATACATGCAAAAATCAAAATTACATGTACCAAAATACCCCTAAAACTGCTGTTGTGATATGCCTAGCTTTTAGCATTGTTTTCTAGTAATTCTCAGTGCCATTAAATTCGAAATGGTTAGCATCTCAGCAACAAGTCTTAACCATTTAATGTACACTACAAGAAATAACTGAGGAATTCTTTTTGCCTCATTCATGTAGTTTCAGATCAAAGGGGAAGAATGGTTTTTGTCCATTTTAACACATCTTTCGTAAAGGTTGCCGGTTGCCATGTTTGACCACAGCTTAAACTTTAGACCCGGCCTAATGGTTAGAGTATCCGACTATAAAGCGGGCGCCTGGGGTTCGAATCTAAGCTTGGACATGGATGTTTGTGAGTGGAAATTATTAAAGTGGCACCTCTGTAAAAAAAGGGGGTTCACTTCCGTGTTATTTCAAGTATTCCTCAGAAGTAAAAATATATTTAATCACGTTTTGTAAGTAAAATTTATCTTCAAAATAAATTAATATTTATATAATAATTAAATAATCAAGGAATTTAAACCAAATACATTTTAAAATTATGAAATAAAATCAAGGAAAAACAAAATTGTAACAGTAAAAATATACACAAATAATTCAGTATTTGAGTATATTTATTATTTAATTATTATATCAATAGTAATTTATTTTATTTTGAAGATAAATTTTACTTACAAAATTACTTATTTCAAAAGAAATTTATTTGAGTTATTAATTAATATCGACGACCTGGATACATATTTTTCACTTCAATGAAGCATATCGATGGCGTCAGGAGAAAACCTCTTATTATCGAAATCCAGCTGCCGACCAATAGATACCGTATAAGTGAGCGAGATTCGTTTTTCCTCAAAGACCATTTTCCCCAGTCAACAGGTGGAGAATGAATTTTAATGAGCTGAAAGCAAAAACCAGGTGTTATAATCTCTCACAAGGAGACTGATTTTTCTATCCAGTTGGCTTGGCCAAACCACAAGCAAGAGAGAACAACTCTATGGAAAGAACTGTTTTATTTTTTAGATGCGAAGAAAAGTTTTAGTTAAATGCAGGTGTGAAATCAAAGCAAAAAGCTTCACTGCTCTTAGGGTTACAGGAGGATACTGGTGTTCCTAGTAGAATTGATTTAACCCTTGTTTTGGCGTTATTGACTTGACACTCGTAAATAAATTTGGTTGTAAGTAATTCCTCATTGGCATATTTGGCGCAAACACACTCGCCAATCTAGGATACAGTATTCATCCTGACTGTGATTTTAAGGGATTGTACGAGGTTTTCTCCTGATGCCATCGATATTTAGTTAATATATGCTTCAATAAGTTTAGTCTTATTGGCTGACAGTTAGCGCTTGACAAGTTCCAAATAATTCATAACTGATTAAAATGGCATTCAAGAATAGAAAAAAGTTTCTTATCAGATGAAGGACATGCAAAGGTCATTTCGTATTTAATGGAAATACGATAACATGGTAATTGATTACCTGGCAGAAATATCAACACAGCACCTCTGGATGGCGCAAAAACCCCTTCAGCACTAAACAAATTTAAAAATTAATGCATACATAAAATTTTAGTGAATAAAGTTAATAAGGTTAAATGAGTAAAAAGGCAACGTTTATATTATGCACATATTTATTTGAGTTTAAAAAACGATTCATACGATCAAACGATTATCAAACATTTAAAAAAAATATGAATCCTCCATTGTCATGGCACCTGTCAACAAAATTTCATTTTCTAAACTAAAAGATCCTATTGACGTTTTTAATAAATGGGGTATTTACAGAATTAATTGCAATTGCGGACTTTTTTACATCGGGCAAACAAAACGTGCATTAAAGTTTAGATTAAAAGAACACGAAAACTATATAAAAAACAGGAATAGCCAAACATGCCTGGGAAAACAGCCATGGTTTTGATTTTTTGTCGGCGACCATTATTAAAAGTTGCACTTCAACACTAGAACTTGATTTCTATGAAAGTTACTTTATCAACAAATTTGCGCCTTTTCTTGTGAATGATCTATCTAGCACGCCTTTTCTTTCTTTGATTTGGAAGTCTTAAAAATTTTTGTTCTTACTATATTTTAAACTTGTGCATTTTGCTTTGGCATCACCCCCCTTTTTTGTGTTTTGAAATGTTTATATGTCGTGGTCATTGTTGCATTTGTCATCTTTCACTGACGAGGGGGATCCATGCATCCCCGAAACGATCGTATGAATCGTTTTTTAAACTCAAATAAATATGTGCATAATTTAAACGTTGCCTTTTTACTCATTTTAACCTTTTTTGCACAGTAAATTTTTAATCAAAGTTAATAAGGTTTGGTTGTTCTTTCATGGTGCAAAAATTCAATGTGATCATATTGCACCATAAAATTCAAAAGAAGTATTAATATTAAAAGTAAGCTAAAACCCACTACCCACACTGATGACACTATTTTCTATTTCAGAGAGCCTTAAGGTTTCTTAAAAAGTATGATCTCGTAAGATTTAAAGTAGAAGCAATTTAAAATATAGCCTAGAATTATTTTAAAGTTATCAAATTTGATTTTTAAAACACTTTTTATGAAAACACAACAAGGGATTTCTTAAGAACAGAAAAAGTTCCCAAAATATAAAAGATATCAGGGCCGTATCCAAGGGGGAAATTCTTATAGTATGGAAAATTCTTAGCCCCCCTAAAAACCAAATCCAGGATCCGCCACTGTCAACTTACCTTGGTCACCAACAAAATCGAACTAAAGTTTTAAGAAAATTTTTTGCCAACCCCCCCGAAAAAAAGTAGTTTCAGCCCTGAAAGATATATTTGATGTAAAATTAAAAATAATGACTTTTGGACTGTTTCCATAATTAATAGTAAATTTATTGCTTTATGCAAGCTTCACTGATTGCACTTTTTTTGTAGAATCAATGACCTTGACATGAACCTTTGAAATTTTAAGATTTTTGAATGAACTTTGTATGTCAAGAAATTTTTAAAAATATTAAAAAGATCAGTCCCATGAACCAAAGAACTAAGTACTGCTTAACAAACAGTAATAAACTGATTTTATGTGTAGAATAACAATTAAACTACATTTATTTTATACTAAATTTAAACTTTTAAGCAAAAAAAAAGAAATTTCAATTACTCAATGACTTACTCCTGTTCATTTTTTTCAATTCTATCAAATGCCTCCATCAACTTTAATACAGCATCATACAAACAAGGATTTATACCAGGAGATCCTATGTCAAATTCTGGCATCTAAAAACAAACAGTTACATCAAGTGAGAGGAATCGGGTTGTGATGATAAAACAAAAAACTTTCAGCGCACAAAATTTTTTTCAAATGTTTGTTCTACAAACTAGTGAAGTGCCCCTGCAGTCATTTGATTTTTGACTTAAAACATAATGAATGATATTCCCATTGTTTACCTAAATACTGTAATAATGCTTCATTAGCAACAGCAAGAAGAAATCAATTTATTAATAAAAAATTTAAGTTATTTAAAAATATTTTCTGCAAAATTCTAAAACTTTCCAAGTCTGGTAGATGCCATCACTCAACACCATAACTTAAATAGTTGACATTAAGAAGATTATTACGGTTTTTCAAAGTTTGTTATTAAAATAAAGTTGTAATAGTTCATTTAATAATTGTTGCAGATCTATGAATTGTCCAAAGAATAAATGCAAGGAATTTACCGTTGGAAGAAGAAGTTTTAGTTCATCTAGATAATGTTCAGTCACTTCTTTCGATTTTCCCACAACATCTATTATTGGTGCTGGATGCATACGATGCCCAAGTTTAAAGTACGATGCAAAAGACGAAGAATCAAATGTGGCAGACATAAGAATAACCTGGAAGAAAATGTTAAAGGAAAAGGTGTTACACAAAAGATAAAAAGATCTATGAACATGTACATATATATTGAACTGCAACATCAGAGAAACAAAAATTCACAGAGCAGCCATTTCCTAACAGTGCTAAACCAACAAATTTGCTTTTTAATTCTACAGGCAAATTTCTCTCCTAGAAACACTAGAACAAGTTCATAGCATAAAATATTTAGGCTTAATTATAGATTCAAATTTAAAATAGAAAACTCATATTAAAGAGCTGGTAAAAAAATTGCGTTTTGTTTTGTGTAAATTTTACCACCTCAAAAATAATATTGGTATGTCTTTTCTTAAAACTATTTATTATTCTTGGTTTTATTCCTTAATTAATTATGGTGTTATCATTTGGGGTGGTGAATATAGATCCAATCTTCAACCAATAATTTCAATCCAGAACAAAATATTTAAAATTCTAAATACTCAAATCAGCCCCAATAATTTTAGATCCCTTAATTTACTTCCCTTTCGACATAATGCATACTTCCGTATCATACTTTATATTTTTCGCCATAGTTATTTGTGTGATTTTAGAGAAAGAACTTATAATTCTAGATCAATTCAAACTTATCAGATTCCTAAATTTTCCAAGGATATCTTTACTAAACAATTCTTTTACCTTGCACCCAAATTATTTAACAGTTTGCCTCTAAATTTAATTAGCATTAATAATTTATCTTCTTTTAGACGAAATTTATTTAATTTCTTAATAAATATCGACGACCCGGATCTATATTTTCACCTTATTTGAAGCAAATCATTTTAATTTTGTCCAGCTTTTTGCCAATTTTTTAATTTATTAAATTTTTTTAGGTTTTTCCTTCTTTTCTAATCAATTCATGTAAGATTTTATTTTTAGGTAGCCTGAACAGGATTTCTGAATTTATCCCCTTGGCTACTAATATGTTCTTAATTTCTGTATTTGTTTTCTGTCCATGTGAATAAAGATTATTATTATTATTAAAACCTGCTTCACCATTTTAACTCTTTTTGACAAGATTTTAGGACTAAAAGTTGGGGAATAACTCTGATCCATTGAATAAGTGATACTGTAATTAGAATAGAGGGTTTTCATTATAAGTAAATTACTGATGAATCCATAAAATGAGCATTCATTTAATTGAAGTATTTAAAAATAAAGAATCACAACACAAATGTATAACAAATAGATAAATTCAAGATGAAAAACATGAATGAATAAATTGTCAAAAGAATAAAACTGTTAGACATCCAAAATCCTAAAAGTTCATGTTATTTGAGATTTTGTGAAAACTGTTGATATCAGTAGTTTAATACTAACTTTAGTGTTAATTAGAAGATAGTAGTACCAGTAAAACTTTTAATGCAATTAATTCAATATTATCAATACATAAAATTAAGTTCTTTGGTACCTTTACTCTGTGTGAATTGGAAACAAGAAATTTCTTAACAAGGAGAAGAGCAAAGTCTGTATCTTGATCTCTTTCATGCACCTGAAATACACCATTAAATATTAGAACACTAAAATTGAAATTAAAACTAATAAAAACAACCAAACATTAAATGAAATAAGAATATTGGATTTTAAACCATTTAGGGAAAGAAAAATTACAGGATTACTCACACCTAATTAGCCTAAATACTGTTTCAGTATGAAACTTCCACTTTACAAATTTAGAATCAAATACAGGTTTGATACATTTTAGAGAGAAAAATCTATCTTATGTATCTAATCAACTTTTTACAAGCTTACAAATTGCACATATTGATTATTTTAAAAATAATTAATGAAGGAATTGAAGAACTGAGATCTTACTTCATCAAGAATGACATGAGTGAACATGTCCATTCGCTTTGCATTGACTAGCTTTTCTAGGAAGACACCAGTAGTTACATATCTCAAACGCGTGTCAGTTGAGACTTTTGGATCCATTGCAACCTGTTAAAGAACATACACAAAATTGAAAAGAACGATTTAATTACAGTAAAGCACCGTTTATACGTCTTTCAAGGGACCGACGTAAAACGGTGTATAAATGAAAAGACGTATAATTTAAAACAATTTTGATTGTTTGAATTAATTGGGACTTGGCGAAAACGACGTATAAATGAGAGACGTATAAACGGTGCTTTACTGTATTTGCAAGCTTTAATCTATTATGTGACACTCCTAAATTTCTCATAAAACATACAACGCTCTTAAATCAATCAATTAGGTCAGAAGTCTCCGAACTACGGCCCTCGAGGCCCTTTTATCTGGCCTGTGGTTAATTTCCATCTACTAAAATATGAATTAAAGAAAATATCCAAGATCCCCTCGAAATTTGGACTAGAGGTACCAAAATGAGTTAAAACTTAAGAAGTTTTTTAAGGTAAATTTTCAAAATTTTTCTGAGGGAAGTCTCCCAGACCCCCTTTTTACACTTTGGACTCACTTAATCACATTAAATTTCATATTAAGTTCAGAAAAAGAATCCTACATAAAAATGAGAATTCTATGAGAGAATCCCCCGTAAAAACATAATCTTTTAAATACCCAATAGATGGGGAGAGGGATAATTTTACGTCTCCTCCCCAATACAAAAATCTAGCCATGGGCCTGATGATGATTTAATTTTCTTAAAGGATATTTGGGCCTCTACTGAAATTAATTTCTATACATGCCACTGAGATAAGATATGTTGAAAAAACTATTAACTGATTTAAAACAGGTTTACTGCAAACGATTCGCTAGATATGCATGTACAGTAGAGCCCCGATTATCCGCGGAATTGGGTGGCAAGGGTATCGCGGATAACCCGAAAAAAGACTGAAAATGAGGTGAAAACACGAAAAAATATTTCAGCATAACAACTGTTTAATTGTACAAAAAACATGATACGTAAAACTTTTAAAATATGTACAGTACAGCAGAAAACCTTTGCTCAACTACATCTAAATCACTAAAATAAAGAACAGTAAACAAAAAACTGTAATGTTAACAAAAAGTGTTCAGTTACGCCTTTGCGAAACAATATCGTAAATTCTATCCAAAATTGTATAATTCTTCCAAATTTCACGGTTCGTAATAAAAAGCTTTTTTTCGTGGCACTCGCGGATAATCGGGGCTCTACTGTACTTGTTTTAAATTTAAGATTCTTAAATGCAGGTTTTTTCTTTTGTAACTAATAATTATTGTGATTTAATTGTGAAGTTGTCACTTAAATGTTTGTTCAAAACATAATTGTGAACCACTGCCACTGGTTTTTATTAGGATATCCAGTAAGTAGTTGGCCTCCAAACCGCTGTTTGATACTTAATGTGGCCCTCCGGTTGAAAAGTTTGGACCCCTGAATTAGAGCCAAGCTCCTCAATCCAGCAGTAAATAAAGTCTGTTGTCATAATAAACTGTTGTTGATAACTATATAAAATCACCATAATAGGATTTTAGGTCAAATCAATTTCAAACCTTACCTGGTATCCCACAATAGTTCCCATATCCCAGTTCCTCTCTTGACATACCCTCCTAGCGATGCTGATGGCAGCAATTTTTCTAGGTTGGGTAACTAGGATATTGCAAAAGGTTCCCTTAGCTTGGTGATAGTCCAAGATATACTGAGGAACCTGAGTTGTTTTACCACACCCTGTTGGCCCTTGTATGATAATTACAGGGTTGATGTTCATCTGCTGGAGAATCTGAAAAAAAAAAACAAAGCATGGAATCAGAAAAGTCAAAATAACCCAAGAAAGTTTCTATTTTAATAACTTGATTAGTTCAAGTTACCCCTGGGGTATACTCCTAGTAATTAGAATAGACGGTTCGTCACCATGGCAACGCAATAGAAACGCAATGGGAAATGACTAGTAGCAAGCCGCCAATTCTAATTACACAGACTATAGTAGCTGCCCTTGATATATGCTGACTCTAAAGAAGTAGCTAGTCAACTCCAGATAATGGGATCACTTATGGTTGGTTGGTTGGTTAGTTGGGGTTTAATGGCGCAAGGTCCAAAAAAATCGGACAAAAAGCGCCAAAACATTGTTAAAGATTTAAGCAGGCTTTAAGGCCATTGTCGGGTGTACTCTATACACCGATTTTAAAAGTTCATAAAAACAAGGTGATCAGATGATTATGAAATAAAATCTACAATTCATTTGTGATTCTGATGAAGTTTAAGGGATCACTTATGCTTAAAAGTAAAATGATTAAAATATTCAATTGATAATAATAAGTAACTTAATATTAGTAAGTTTCAAAAAGTGTAACACAAGTGTTTGCATTAAAATCACAACTGTGTAGTCCCAATTTAGGTACTTAAAATGAATTTCCAGTCTGTATTTTGCAACTTGAACATTCTTAGAGAAAAATATAAAAGTGCATTACATAACCCTAGTAAATTAATTAATGACTCATTTTATAAGATTATGAACTAAAATTTATCTTCCAACGGGACTTTGTATGTGCAATTGTATGGGTTAAATTTAAGTAGAAACACTGAGGGGAAAATTTGAGCAAAAATGATAGAGCAATGTCAAAATTTCTTCCCAGAGAAAGAAGTTGTTTCTGAGTATTTACACACCACACTAGTCCCGTTCATATTAATTTTCCTCAAGAATTGTATGGCGAAAGATTTTTGAAGAATACCTGAGTGACAAATAAAGAGCACATTTGTTTGATAAGGGAAGCGAGTCACATGACCAGCCTTCTTGACTCCTGGCGTACAAAAGGCACTATAGACGGAAAAGAGGTAAACTCAAAAAGCCTGGTAAAAGATTAGGAGAAAAATTCACCTTGCATACCTTCCTACTACATAGGAGTAGAAAATACAATTCTACTAGTATTTTACCTGGATAATGTGGCTTATAATAACAGTGCTACTATATGAGTGTTTCCATCTTCCTTTTTTTAAACATTGTTTATAGTTTTGCTATCTAGTGTGTAATTCTAAGAACTGAGAGAGAACAAGGGGAAAATTGATTTCAAATTTATACACTACTTCTAAGGATTAAATAAGGGAGCATGATAATGTAAGAAAGAATAAATGGCTTACCTCATCTCTATAGTTGTAAATGGTGAGATTCGTATCATATGTGTGACCAGGGATTCCAAAGTAAGTGGAGTAAATTTGCCGAGTAGCCTCCGAGTCCAAGTCAGCGATAGGGGCTACATCTGCAGCTAATACAGAACTTTGATCATCCACATCATCCAATGTACTGATACTAAAAGTGGAGCCCATGCCCATTTCTACAACAACACGATCTCCTGCCTGAGAAATTTAAACAAACTTAAGACAAGATGAAACACAGCTACATAACTTAAAAGAGTCATTATTCAGAAGGCAATAACATTTAAATTTAGAAAATTGTTTTCCTTGTACATATCCAGTGGCGTAGCTTGGGGGCAGGGGGGCGCCCCGCCCCGGGTGTCACCCATCGGGTATCAGTCAGTGACACATTTCCAGCAATCTGGGGGTGACACCGGAGTTTAAAACTCTGCTCCTTTTCACTATAAAAATAATGTTCAGAAAAACTAAAGTTATCGATCGTGGTTTTGTTCTCAAACAAAACAAAGCTTTGGTAAATGAAAGGAGAATTTCACCATTTATTGCTGGTTAAGCGGACAATAGGTGTAATCTCACAACTCTCAAGCGTCACCTCCAACCGTGGACCGGTTTCGTCCTTGTTAGGACTCATCAGCACGGTGAAGGATGGTAACGCAAGAGAGAGGAGGGCAAGTACTAATCTAGCCGACTATAACTGAAAAAGTGGTGACCATTGATTAGTCCTCCACTCATCTGCTGGAATGACAATGGCATTCCTAGGACAGATTTAATCCTCTCGTTACCATCCTATACCGAGCTGATGAGTCCTAACAAGGACGAAACCGGTCCACGGTTGAAGGTGTTGCTTGAGAGTTGTGAGATAACACCTAAAGCTTTGGTGTTTTACATGCATAAACTTATCAGAGTATCACCAGAATTTAAAAGTTCCGCTCATTTTCTCTCTCTAAAATATTTGTTTTTTACATGTATTAAATTATCAATCAGAGTGTCACTCCTCTGTTAGACTGGGGGTGAAACCAGAATTTGAAAATTTTGCTCATTTTGATTACAAAAATAATGTTGTTTAGATTAACCGAATGTTTCAATGGTGGTTTCACCCCCTTGACAAGCTAAGGGGTCACACCACAATTTATATTTATGTTCATTTTCAGTCTTTAACTGTTTCGCACCGGCTGGGACATATGCTGTCCCACGGTGGAAAAATTTTGAAATTACGACTGATTATGTCCCAGTAGCTGAAAAACTTCAAGGAACAGAATAAAATGCTCCTTTGTGCCTCCAAATATATCATGATCTAATGGATATCTCATCGCCGTTGCCCCCAGGAACTCAAACAAGTGCAAAAATTGCACTTTTCTGATTCCCTTGCCATATTGAAAGGGTTAAATATTGCATGACATTAATAAAATAAGATACCATTCACAATCAGGGTGTCACCCTTCTAGTTAACTGAGGAAGTGAGGTTTTGTTGGTATAGAAAAAGGAGTAAAGAGAAAATTGGATCACTGCGGATCCAGGGGGCTAGGGGGCTTTAGCCCCCCCCAAAAATGAAAAGTTTTACACTATATAACATGGCATTTTATGCACCAAAATGAGTTAAAACCCTGTTATTTTAAGGTCAAATTTCAAAAATTTAAATTAAGAAATATATACTTAAGACTCAGTTTCCCTTACTTCAGAAAAATAGTCAAACTTCAGACCCTCTGTGAGGAAATAAATGCATTGAAAAAAGAAAAAAAATTTAATAGATAAAGTTGGGCATAGGGATGGTCCACACGAGGTTAAAATTTAAGTGAAGTGGTCTGCAGACATATTTGAGTTGAGAACCAGATGTACACCAATGGATTGAACTATCCGAAAGTTTTGACTGAAGAATAACTTGCATCATAGCTCGTTGTTGCAAAGTTGGAAAATTATTGGTAAATTAAAACTCCTTCTATTTTGAAATTATAAATTATATACCATAAGAACACCTGAGATGCTGAGTTCTAGACTGGATCGCAAATTTAATTACTTTTTATAACCAAATTTAAAAGGGGATGACACTGAGAGCTTCCGCCCGGGTGACACCCAGGCTAGCTACGCCACTGTACACATCTAACCAATAAATTTCAAAAACTTTGCCCACACACAAATTTTTTTACACAAATAGAAGTAGTGATCCATTTTTTTCCTCATTGTTATTTTTTAAATCCACTCAAGCAAAGCTAATGAATTTCTAGTCAAAGATTAAAAAACTGTTTGGATAAAATTAAGAAAGAGAAAATCAGGGTGGGCATGGTTTAAACCATTTGGTTTAAACCACGGTTTAAACCAAATGGTTTTTTTAAAAAAAAACACCAAAATGTTTTTTTTGGTTTTTTCCAGAAAATATGCAATTTTTTAAAGAAAAACTTTTGGGTTTATTAAAGCAATTTATTTATTAAAATATTGTCTCTTAATATATTGTTTTTTTTCCATAAATACAAATATATTTATTATAATATATATATATATATATGATAGCAATCTTAATAAGACAATAAAAAACATAAATATATATATATATATATATATATATATATTATTATTATATTAAAAAAAGAACTTGTTTTTTTATGCTTTGAAAAGAAATTCCATGGTGTTATTCAATAAAAACCAAGTATGTTTTTTTTATTTATTAAGAACAAGAAATTTTATTGTACCTTGCACTATAAAAACCAAATGGATTTTTTAACTCACTAAGCACCAATAATAAAAACCACTTGATATTTTGCTTTGAAAAGAAATTCTTGGTTTTTTTTAGTTCAATAAAAGGATATTTTAATGCACCAAAAAAACAACTTTTTTACTCACTCAGCACCGGCTATTTAAGTAGTATGTCTTATAAAAACCACTTGGTTTTTATACTTTGAAAAGAAACTTTTTTTTTTTAAATAAAAACCAATATGGTTTTTTTATCACATAAACCCCATTTATTTGAATCCATTATAAAAACCTCAGTAAGTTTTTATTTATAATAAATAAAAATCTTACTAAAATGTACACATATAAACACTTTTCCGATGCAATAAAAACCAGTGGTTTTTATATGCAGCAAAAAATCCTGATTTATGTATAAATTTAACTTTAAAAAATTAATTTTAATTAGTTAATTTATTAAATCACTTGGTTTATAGCTGAATTGATTAACTATTAATTCAATGGATTTATAACAGAAAAAACTAAGTAGCTATATTTATGCAGGTACGAAAAAAAAGTTTAAAAAAATCACTGGTTTTTAAAAAAACCTGGTTTAAACCAAAAAAAAAACAGGTTTAAACCAAAAAAACCCGGTTTTTTTGAAAAAAAACCAGGTTTCTTTCCCACCCTGGAGAAAATAAAGCAATAGAAAGACAGTGATTATGTTAAAAATGTTGTACCTGTTTGGTCGCTTCTTGCTCCAGATATTTCTTAACATAATCTGTGCCTCCATGATATTTCCAACTAAAATTAAAAAAAAAATGTAATACGGAGAAAACTCTGAAAATAATTTAATACTATTATTAACAGTTACAAGAATTGTCTTTTTTGGGTCATGTTTCATAAGTAGTTTTACTAAACTTTTATGCCACTTTGACAACTACAACATTGATTTTTCAGTCTAAACAAATTTACTTATAATATATATTGAAATTATCCACTAAAACCAAAAAGGAGTTACAGTAACAATTTCAAACTTTTTAATCAGAAATATTTTTAAAAGGAGGATTTAAATGTTCAGGAGGAAAATGTTCAGGGAGGAGTCCCAGATTGAGGAAACAAAATAGATGCTATCTCTTCCTTGACACACCAGAACATTGCATTTCAAAAGCAAACTTACTCGGGAATATAGCGCTGAGGTTCTGGCTCCACATTTATATTGGGAAGACCTACACCTCCAGTGGCAGTAGGTGCAAGGTCCAACGGTTTAAGTGTCTGATCCAGTGAGAAAAATGCTGCATAATGATCATAAGTGATGTCGTTACTGGTCGTCATTTTGAGAGCTGAAAGAATAATT
The DNA here is from genome assembly GCA_024610705.1 of Tetragnatha versicolor. Classification (NCBI taxonomy): domain Eukaryota; kingdom Metazoa; phylum Arthropoda; class Arachnida; order Araneae; family Tetragnathidae; genus Tetragnatha; species Tetragnatha versicolor. The sequence continues at coordinate 57,512,229 of JANDEH010000004.1, read as the reverse complement.
TAATTTTAGAATTATTATTAAGTGATTAACACAGGGTTCCCACCAACTTAGCTTAGTAATTTTCCCTGATAATTCCAGGTTTTAACAAAATTTTCCCCGATTGTAGACACAACTAAACTTAAAATACTATAAAAAAAATAATAATCCTGTCCTTAAATTTCAGAGATTTGGGAAAGATGACATGATTTTTCACAAGGCTCGCCGCTTGTATCTTGTATCGCAATGCGGGAACTTTTCCCCAAATTGTGAGCACACATTTTTCCGCCCCACCATCGGCAAACCTTCATTTTTGAAAACGAAAGTAAATTCAATCAGAATTCAGATTTATTTATTCATTGCCATTAATAAATAAAAATTAATACGTGATTCAACCAACGGATTGGTAACTAATTTTGTATGGAAAGAAAATACTTAGATTTCCCTGATTTTCTTCAAAGTTCTCTGATATTTCCATAAGTTTAAAATTCCCTGAGGATTCCATATTTTTCCTATTGGTGGCAGAACTTGCTTTAGTACAGCTGCGGAAATAAAAAACGTTACAGTTATTTTTTAGGCTTGGCGCTTTATCGATGATTTGGCGCGTCTTGCGTATTTGTTTTTCTTCACATGTTTTCAAACTACACGAAAATTAGCCCAGTTCTATTTATGTTGAAGAAACATTCTGTAGGATTTGTTGTTTACAAATCGCTATGGTATAGGCCAGGGGTTCTCAAACTTTTTAAGTCGAGGAGCCCTTTTCAAGAGACAAATTCTTCGCGGAGCCCTTTTCGAAGATAAATTTTTCAAGGTAAAAAAAGCAAATTACAAAAAATTGCTACAAGAAAGAAAAGCATAAACGCAGTAGCCCATATAGAAATTTAGTTTAATAGGGTTCCAAAATTATTCCACAGCCCCTCCCATGCATATTTAACAGGTTTAATGTAGCTTTTTAAAACATGTATTTGCATCTAAGAGAATTTAATATAAGAAACATTGTGATTAATTAAATCCCAATTACGATAGGGGAGTCTGGGTGAATTTTGTGAAATATGATCCTTAAAAACAGTTTTTCATACTTGTTTTAGGTACATCCAAATTTAAGGATTTTAATTTTAACTAATGTATTGTAAAAAATTGACAATAATAAAGTTTGAAGTAAAATAGGGGGGTCAGGGGGTCCTCCCCAAAAGAATTTCGGAAATTTAACCCTAAATAACATGGTTTTAACTTGTTTTGGTGAACCAAAAAAGACTTGAAAAAAAAAAGACAAAAACCAGAAAAAAACTATAATCAACAGAGCTCACTTCATTGGAAGCTCCCCACCAAACCAACTTAAATTTAAGGGTTATTTAGAGCTCTAAAAAATTTAAGTAAGAAGGAGCAAAAGTAAATTCTTAACAAGAAACACCTTGCAGAAAGTTATTTATACAGGGTGTTCCTAAATTCGTGGTACAAACTGGGTAGGGTAGGTAGAGGGGACCTAGATAAGCATATTTTGAAAAACTAGAGGGGGCGCAGATGCACCGTAGCTAGGACCTAATGTAGTGCGAGAGCGTTACAAAAGGACGTTTTGCCAAGGCCCGTTTTACGAAATAAAAACATAATGAATGAAAAAATTTATTGCACGAGGTACAGCAGTATCCGTACTACTTACATTATAAATTTGATAGAAATTAGACCACATGCTAAACCGTGGGGTGAGTTTTAAAACGCGCAGTATCCCTGCCTTACTTATCAGGGACACCGAGCTGTCGGCTACAATTAGCCGGATGCTCGTAACAAGAAGTAAGCCAAAGAATGGAGTTCCATTAATGGTATTTAGAAAAATGATGATCGGGGAAGGAATTTTTAATGATCATAAATTGATCATTGAAACTGTATGATCATTGAAAATTCCTTCCCCGATCATCATTTTTCTAAATACCATTACATAAAGGAACTCCATTCTTTGACTAAAAGATTAATATTGCATGTTTTAAAACTCACTCCACGGTTTAGCAAGTGGTCCAATTTTTATCAAATTTATGATGTAAGTAGTAAGGATACTGCTGTACCTCATGCAATAATTGGACCACCCTGTATAACATTTCAGAGCAACGCAAATTAAATATTATCAAAAAATGTATTTATTTCAAATTTCTTCACGGAGCCCCTGGAAATGCTTGGCGGAGCCCTAAGGGCTCCGCGGAGCACAGTTTGAGAACCGCTGGTATAGGCGTATGGGTCTGTGACTAGGGATAGTAAGGGGGACAGAAGAAGAAATTCGAAGACTTTCAATTTTGCGTTATTTGTGATAAAAATTATTCCTTTTAAGCGTTCAATTTTAATTGAAGGGTCCACAATGCCAAAGAGGGGATGGAGGTTTGACAGAATCTGAAGTTTCATATCAAGTGGGGTGGTGGAAGGATAAAGTAGTATGTAAAAATTCGAATTCCTCCCTGTTTTTTCTAGTTCGAATTAAAAATCACTAAATAGTATTTGGAAGGGTATTATTCTTTTCCTTTCCTTCAAAAGAGGAAGAATTCCGATAACATAAATCTGGCAACAATAACTGGGGCAGAAAAACACGAAATTCGGGTATATTTAATCGAAAATACTTTATAATTAGCACCAAATGAAGTAGAAGTAGAATATACGAAGGATGAAGACTAGAGACCGGGGAAGATGAGTGGGGCAGAAAAGTTAGTTAAGTATTTTGATTTAATTTACTCAATAGTAATTAAAGTGATAAAATTTCCTAAAAAAATCAGTGTGAGCACCCACGCTGAAGAGTATTTCTAGGGCCATAGAAGGATAAAATAGAATATGAGAGAAAGGTTTAATTTTTAATCTTTCACTTAATAACTGAAATTTTTTTATCAATGACACTCAATAAGGGAAGGTTATTGGGACAAAAAAATTTAAATGTATTATTTTAATGCATTGAATAATATTTATAATGATTAACACCTGTGGAGGCGCTGTGATCCCTAGAGCTTTCTGCGGGGGCGCTTCGATAGCAAACCACGGGGGCGCTGTGATCGCCTTAGTGGTTTTAGTTTAGTTCCTATATATATCAGTGTTTTTGTGTTGTGTTTTTAGATTCTTGTTGAGCCTTGTTGTTAATAAATGTTGTTGAAGTTTGAATTGGCTGCTGTTTATTTTTCCAAGCAACAGGGCTCCCAAAACTGGTGACCCGGCGAAAAATTTTAATGGCAGTCTTTTCAAACTTTAACTATTCATAACTTTTTAGCCATGTTTGGCTTTCGCTTTTAGCCCTGTTTGGTAAGTGCAATTATCTTATCGGCTCCCTGCTGCTCAATTGTATTCCATATTGTTTTTTCTGTCATCTTGTATTTAGTCATGCCCCCTCCCGATTCTCCTGAAAAGATACCCGGGCCTTCTGGGGATCATGATAGTATTTATAAAATCTCAGCTCGTTTGCCTAACTTTTGGCCAGAAACCCCGGATCTCTATTTTTCGAGTGTAGAGGCTAGCTTTGAGTTATCTGGTATAGTATCTGAAAAAACCATGTACCTGTCTCTTATCGCTGCTCTTGACCAACAAACAATGTTGGTGGTTTCGGATCTCATCCGCAACCCTGATCCGGTGAAACCGTATTCAGCTGTTAAAGAGCGTTTAATCAAGGAATTTACGATCCCAGAGGCACGGCGTATCCAATCAATTCTTGGGGAGTTATCATTAGGGGATTTAAGACCTTCTGCCTTTTTGCGGAAAATGCGTGAGCAAGCCGGTTCTGGTTTTACTGATTCGGGTCTAAAATCTGTCGACCGTTTAAGCAGGTCGATCTCTCGACCGTTTAAAGCCAGCTTTTCTTCCTAGCGACAGTTTTCAAGATCGTCACAGTTCATCTCCTTTTTCTGATTCTACTTCACCGCCTCCCGTTAGTCCACCACAGTATATAACTAGGTTTGGTAGGACAGTTCGTTTCCGGTTACGCCCTGAAACTCGAGGGGGGAGTACTGTGGAGGCGCTGTGATCCCTAGAGCTTTCTGCGGGGGCGCTTCGATAGCAAACCACGGGGGCGCTGTGATCGCCTTAGTGGTTTTAGTTTAGTTCCTATATATATCAGTGTTTTTGTGTTGTGTTTTTAGATTCTTGTTGAGCCTTGTTGTTAATAAATGTTGTTGAAGTTTGAATTGGCTGCTGTTTATTTTTCCAAGCAACAGGGCTCCAAAACACCTCTAAAATTGAGAAAACTCACAAGGGAACCTGTCTAACACCATGTTCTCGTACAACACCATGTCGAAAGTTTTTTTTATCAAATAAATAAAAAGTATGTTCATCGCACAAAAATTGCAATCTGCGACTAGGGATGGTGTAGGGGCAGAAAAAGAAAATACAGTTTTGGTTTAATGGAATTTGTGGTTAAAATCCTTTTTCTCTTTTGATTTGGTTAAATGGTCCGTAATACCAGAGATGTGATGAAGGTCTATTAGAACCTTGAGTTTTGAAACGATTCTTTCAATCCAGGCGGAGTAGTTAAAGGATAAAGTAGAATATGAAAATTCGAATGCCTCTCTTTACTCTAGTTCCAAATAAAAAAAATCGCAAACTAGAATATTAAAGGATATAATTATTTTCCTTACTTTTAAGAGAAAGGAAATAGAAGATAGATAAAATCTGGCAACATTCACTCTGGGAACGGTAACAGGGGCACAAAAAACCCCACAGAATTCAGTTATATATAATCTAAAAAATTTATTAACATCCCTTTATAGGATCTCAATCTTTTAATTTAAAAAAATATATAAATAAGACATCATCACTTAATGAGTTCTTACTGTAAAGTTAAAAATAATTTTTCCAAGATTATTAAGTAACAAGTGTTTTATATAGACAAATATGAAAAAACTTTTATAAGCTTATTTCAGCTTTCATACTTTACTTTAAACTTTATAAGCTAAACTTTTATAAGAAAATGTGCAAAACTTTTTATAAGCTTAATTAAAGAATATACCTTAACACACAGAGATATTAATTTAAAGACAAATATATACATTATCATACAGTTAATTATAAATTTTATATACACGATAACCTAATAAGAGGTGGGTCCACCATTATTGTCAATAACCTCCTGGAGTCTTGTAGGCATTGACGCATAAAGGTTATCTACAAATCTAGTGTTCATTTTAATGTCATTCCAAGCCTTAACTCCTTCATCTATTAGATCACTTTCTGTTTTGACTTTGAGAGTCTCGATCTTTCTCTTCCAAACGCCCCAAACATTTTCTATAGGATTTAGGTCCGGAGATCTACTCGGCCATTTCAAAATATTGATGCCGTTTTCTGAAGTTATAAAGTCGTTGAAAAACGTAAATAAGGGGAGGGTCTGTTCCCCGAAAATCCTGAGTCAATTGAAACATTTAATGGTGATTTTCGTATTCAGTGACCCAAAATCTATAAGAAATGACTATTTTCATCAAGGAAAAAATTTTGAAGGTCAAATTTGTTGAACAGTGTAATTTTTCAAGGTTTTTTTTGTAGCGTTTTCTTCCGAACAACGAAATCCGAACACTTTTAAAAATTAAAATCTTAAAATATTTTTCCATTGAAGACCCAGGAAAAAACCATGTCCAAAAGTCCTTCAAAAAAGAGTCAAAAGTGCAGTTCTCTCAAAGCAGTCTAGTTATTTTGTAGCAATAGGACAGCAAATTTGCAAATTTTTTTACAGGAAATTTGAATACATTCTAAAGGTATTTCAGCGGTCTTATAAAAAAACTACAGAGTTTCTAAAGAAAACTGCAAACTGCAGATTCCATAAAGAAAACTGCAGACAAAGTGTCCAAATTCCCTTCACTTTTTTGAAGAAATTTTGCTGATTTTCTTTTGCTGGGGAACGAAGGGAATGAATCGGAAAATTCCCCATTAGGCTTGGAGAGGAGCAACAAATTTCCATCATTTTTGGTTAAGATTCTGTTAGATTAAGAAGGAACCAGTATTAAAAATAATTTTTGAACGGAATTATAAAAGTTTCCAAAACTGTTCATTTTTTGCAATTTCTAGTCACAAAATCCTTCATAACTCAAGAATTTAGATAGATAGTTAATTCATATCTCATTTTAAAGGTGTTTTTATGGCCTTTTAACAAATGTTAAAAGATAATAATTTAATTCAAAATTTTGAGCATTGTTTACAGAAGCCAAATCATCAACAAACTAAACACAACTAAACTAATACACAGCTATTTCATTTTCATTTCAATCATTTTTAAAAGTTCACGAGCGCGTGAGTAAAATATTACGAGACAAAGGGTTTAGTTGTAAAGCAGTATTTTCATCTGTTACACACTTCCCCTCAACCTGCGATCCAAACGTCCTCGGAAAGCAGGTTGGACGTCTTGGAGACTGGATAAAACGAAGAAATCTATGATTCACATGAGACGAGACATTTTATACAGATTCTTGCTTCCTTTAGGACAAGATAAAGACTTCTTGATTTACAACCTTCTGTGACGAAGCTCACTTGATAGTGACTGAATATCACTTTGTCAAGGATCACTTGATAGTGACTGCTTAAGACTTAGATCCCATGAATGCTTAAGACTTGGATCACTTGAGTGACTAGAATCACTTGATAGTGACTGCTTAAGACTTAGGTCACATGACTGCTTAAGACTTAGGTCACATGAATGCTTAAGACTTAGGTCACATGACTGCTTAAGACTTAGGTCACATGAATGCTTAAGACTTAGGTCACATGACTGCTTAAGACTTAGATCACTTTATAGTGACTAATGGCTTGAGAGAACCAATATTGTATGTAGAATCTTTTCTCATTGTCACAGGAGATGGTAAAGCATTGGAACAAGAATGGTATCTTCTTAGAAGGAGGTATTGGAACTGGTAGATTATCTTCAATATTAATGAAATTTTTAATCTTGGGGTTTGATTCTTCCCCTTAACGGAACATACCCGAGAAATCTTTTAATAAGGAATTTGATCCAGGTCTTTGGGTTTTATTGAGGTGTTTCCCTTCATCGTCTCTTGAACAGGTATAATTCATATTCATTGTCGAGAGATGAGATGACGAAAGATGATGAATTGATATTCAACGTTCATTCTTAATCGTCGGGAGAACTTTTCATCCCTTATCTGGTTTTTTCCTTTAGCTAAGTAGCTCATTTTCATCTGTTACACAGACTTACACATCGGACTTAGGAAACTTCCACATCGGATTCCATCGGCACAGCAACAACTTCATCCAGATTATGGGCTCATGTTCCAGCCACGATTGTATCGAAAATATTACTCTTAGTATCAGACTTCCACATCGGACATCGAAAATTTCCACATCGGATTCCATCGGCACAGCAACAACTTCATCCAGATGATGGGATCGTGTTCCGGCCCCACGTTGGGCGCCAGTTTAACAAATGTTAAAAGATAATAATTTAATTCAAAATTTTGAGCATTGTTTACAGAAGCCAAATCATCAACAAACTAAACACAACTAAACTAATACACAGCTATTTCATTTTCATTTCAATCATTTTTAAAAGTTCACGAGCGCGTGAGTAAAATATTACGAGACAAAGGGTTTAGTTGTAAAGCAGTATTTTCATCTGTTACAGCCTTTAATATGATGTGTAGCACTTAGTATTTTGTAGTTAAGCAAAAAATTTTACCCTTAGTTTAGTTAGTTAGTTTTTAGTTATAAACCCGTAAGTCCAAAGTTTCACACGTAAAAACGATCAATATTAAATGCTTGAGATCCTGTTAAAGTTCGTTTTTTCCGTGTGCAAAGCAAAAAATAGTGTGATTTCCGTGAAAATTATGTGATTTACAAGAGCGGACCTCTTCAGGTGTAGCCTAAAATGTGTCAAAATAAGTAAAATCACTATTTTAAGGGGAAATTTAAGAACAATTTTTGGAGGAGGAACCCCACCCTCTAAAATTCTGCCCCATTCCATAAGCTCTTTTAGTCTTTTTCCGTGTAAGTTCTGCACCTTACAAGAGGAAGTTCACTTTCGAATGACCCAAAGGGTCTCAAAATGGGCTAAAACTCAACTTGGAGAGTAAAATTTCTAAAATTTTTTAATTTTTTTCGTAGAAACCTGTATGAGTAAAAAAAACTAAATATAGGAATTCCATATTATAATTTTATGTTTATCTTTTAATGTCTTCAAATTTGAACTTATTTTTTAACCTGGGAGCAAAAGGGCGAATTTCTTCAGTCCCATCTGCACTAATAACAAGGATTTAACATTATCGAGGGGGTTTTGATACCTCTTCTACCCTCTAGTATGAAACTATGTAATTATTCTAATTTAGAAAAATTTAAATATCACGAAACTAAAATAGATAAACAAAAATTAAAATAGGTTAATCAAATATCATATTTTATACACGCTTATTTTGAGACCTAAAATTTAAAAAAACTTCTCTCTGTTTCAACAATTAAAAAATAAATATATTGAAAATCAATTCACTAGTACTGGTAGGTTACCAAACTTCCGTACTTGGCAGTTGACGACTAATTTCAGACTTCCCATGTTATTTTTTCAAATTTTGACCGTCTGCCATTGCTTTTCTTGATGACCAAATTAGGTGAAATTTGATTTTTAGGGTCTCTATAGTAAGCTCTTTCACAAAATCGAATAAAAATTGGGGTCTTCCATATAAAAATCTAAACTTCTTATTCCGTTGCGCCAGAAGACGACCCCTGAGAGAAAAATAGTCAATTAGTGTTTTCAAGTATTCACTAATTCCTGAAAAATGACACCAAAACCATCTCTCTAACCCCAGCAGTTTGCACACAACCTCAACTGTAACGTTTTTTATTTCCGCAGCTGTACATTACATTAGGGGAAGCTTAAGATCCCTCTCAACAAAATTAGAGGATTATATTTTTTTTCACCATTGTCTTGAAAATGATGCAAAAAAATTTACCAACCATATCAAAGATTAAGTCTCGATGAAACATTAGTGCACTTGGTAAATCTAAAAAAACTGGACCTAAGCGACATTTTTCATGAAATTTGGTGTTGCCAATAGCGTGAATAAACATGGCAGCTGGAGGACTCTAAAGCTATATTAAAATAACTAAAGTAGATTTTTATCACTTAATTTCTTTAGAAACAGTGAGAAACTAGCTGTCCATTCCTCTTTTTAACACATTCGCTGCCAACCCTTGCATCAAAAAATGATCTTCCTACTGCCCAGTTGGCATCTTAAGTGTTCTTACAATGTGCCCCATAGGAGCTTTCCTCTAAAATTGTCTCATTAACTTATTTCATTTCTTGGGTAATTTTAACAATCTGGGCCAATCGGTTAGCGAAAAATAGACGATAAGGGACACTTTCTAATTCACAATACTTAGTACCAGATCCCTAAATTCTATTGTGATGTTCTTTCTGCAAAGTGCTTGGCGAGAAAGCATTTCATCAAGAAGTCGCAATGGCCGGGATCCTTAAAATTTACCCATTTGTTTCAGGATACCCTTTTTTGGTATAGGTATTTCCCCCCCTAAAATTCCGTTTGGTTAATGAAGCGAATCCTGGCTGCAGATTTTCATCGCCAAATTTCACAATAACAATTCAATGCTCGAATGCCATCGTTTTTCCACTAGGCGGCATTCAGCTGCAGACCGGATTCGCTTCATTTACCTTCCATTTCATAAATAACAATGGTAAAAATCTATAAGTGGGTTCGGGTTGGCGCCTCTTGGCGAATTTTTAGTCGCCAACTTCACTTTGATACTTAGGCGCTACCACTTCGCTCGGCGTTTGAACCCACTTCTAGATTTAAGCCATAACGAGCTTTGCTTTGAAATTTTGCTTTCAGTCAGTCCTAATTCATAACCAAGTCTAGATCCTCAATTCAAAGCAAAATCCTTTTTAAATGACTGAGAATGATTTTGTATCACTAAATTCACTTGCAGTAGAATAGGGATTTTGTTTCTTCAATACAGTATGACTTGAGGAAACAAAATCAGGCCTTAAAGGATTCTCAAGGCCTGTCAGTTTTATAACAAACTTTTCCTAACATTTTGAAAGTTTCGGATTTTTATTACTTACATTTTCATTTGCTATTTGCAATGAAGTCAAAAGATCAGTTCATAAATTATGTTGAAATTGACATAGAAAACAATAAGTGTTCACAGCACAGAACATTGCACTGTCGAGCCCGAAATCAAAACATGCATGCATGTCCAACGAGTTGAGATGTTTTACAAGTTCTAAAAACTACTTACAAACAGATAAGATTCAATCCGCGATTCAAAATTCGCGATGACTTACAGCGCCCTTGGTGGCGAACTAAAATAATTATTAAATACTTAGGGCCCGTTTACATAGAGCAAAATGATGAGTAAAATGTCGGTTTTCTCCAGTTTTCTCCCTCCCGAAAACCGGCAATACCTACAGCAGGAAAAAAGAGGAAGAAAAGGAGGATTTTAGAAATCCACCTCCATTAGAGGATAGAAGGCGGGGCGGGATCCCGGCTTTCCCGCTTTCCCATGATGCATTGTGCTTTCTATGATTAGCCGTTTTTGTTGACAGCTTTAACTTGTAGATGAGAAATTTATTTTTCGCATTAAATATTGTGAAATTAACTTCAAGAAATAACTAATTAAGGTTTTTATCGTAAACAGGATTTCCTCCAAGTAAAGATTTTCAATTTAAATCGGAGACAATTGCATACTACCGATCACCGAGTAAAGAGCTAACAGCAGTCAGCAGTAGTGGATCCAGCGATAGCCATCTAGAGCAAGCAGGCCTTGACACTTCACCTCGATGAGTCATTCTTGCCGTCGATTTCGTCCGTGAGCCATGGGACGATTGGTTGAGGAGCGAGGGAAAATAGGAGAAGCGCGCTCTTATTGGAGGTTCGCCACCTTGAAGATGGGGAGAATGACTAATCGAGGCGAAGTGTCCAGGCCTTCTTACTCTAGATGGCTATGATCCAGCCTGGACCTAAGGAAGAGGGGAAACATTTTAAGAAGGTTGGAGGTTTTTCTCTAGGAGAATTTTGAAAATTTGAGTCTATTATTGAAAATACTTGGATGACATCCCAGGGAAAAAGGGGGTCTGGGGGATCCTTCCCCAGAATTCTTTTTGAAATTTTACCTTAAAAAGTAGTCTTGACTCATTTTTGAACATTGAAGAGGAGATCGGGGGATAGCATTTTAACGTCCTATCCTTTTAAAATCATTCCTAAAATTCCTCATAGGTTTTTCTTCATAGAATTCCTTCATAGGTTTTGTGTACTTTTTTAATGCATTTATAGGAAAGATTCGCATTTTGATGTATAGTATATTTATAGTATAAAAATGTAAAACAAAATAAAGAAAAGTATAATTTGAATATCAAAAAGGGGTTCTAGTTCTAGGGGTCTTCCCCAAGAAATTTTTTGGAAATTTGACCCTAAAAATCAGGGTTTTAACTCGTTTTGGTACCCAAAGCCAATGTCCGACTTGAAAGGGGGGCACCTTATGTGGCTGATTGCTCCACAGGTCACCAATTTTCTTCCCTCTCTTTTTTATCACTCCAGAGGCGTAAATAGATTTTTATTTGGAAAGAGTCTCCAAATATATCCTCTAAAAGTTTATATTAGTCATTATCATGTTTATCAAAAAACAACAATGGGCAGGGTTAACAAATGGTTAACTGGTCACGTGGACATTCCCCCTCCAGTGGCGTATATAGAAATTTATTTCAGGAGGGGCCCAAAATTATTCCACAGCCCCTCCCATACATATTAAACAGGTTTAATGAAACGTTGTAACACATTTTAAGTATAATTATCTTCTTAAAGAAATACAGAATAAGAAAAGTGAGTAATTTATTAAGTTCGATGTACCAAAGGGGGTCTGGGGGGAGACTGGGGGCCCTCCAGACGATTTTTTTAAAAATTGACTCATAAACAGGTTTCTAACAAGTTTTGGTACCTAAAGCCCGAATTTCAGGTATACATTTTTGTGTAGGATTTTCCTTTTGATGTAAAGAAAAAACTTAATGTAAAGAAGTTGTGAATATTGAGTTCCAAATACAAAAGTGGGTCTGGGGCATGGGCGGATTTATTTGAGAAAACTCCATTTTTATAGGGGAAAATCATGTTTTCAAAGTCATCAGGGGCAGCTTGCACCCCCAAGTTCTCCAGTACGCACCCCCAGGGTTTACCATCTAAATCCGCCCATGGTCTGGGGGTCCTCCCCCAGAAAATTTTCGGAAATTTGACAGAATAAAACATGGTTTTAACTTGTTTTTGTACACCTTGTCCGAATTTTGGATGTCAATAGCATATCAACACTTGCTGGAGATAGGGAAGATCAAGCCTATGGCATCTGAAATTAAGATTTTAAAAGGTGTTTCGTCTCAACCGAAAAGGAACACCATTAAAATTGGTAAAACTTGATAGAAAAACGCATAAGTATATCTTTTCAACTCGAAATAGCATGGCCAAAAATTCCAAAAAAAATTATTAAAAAAGTATTGTTTTCTTTTTTTACGTTGAAAGTTCAAAAATAAAGTGTTCCGATTCACCTGTTTCACGATATTATGTAATCTCCTTTTTTTCAAGTGGAAATAATAGTCAAATCTGTCATTTTTATATAAAGTAACTTTATTAGTATAATTTTCCCTTACACCCAATAACATATAAGCCAAGTGGCTATATGAAGGCCTTAAATTCTGCAAAACTTCAATAAAATCGATATAGATTTCTCCTTAAACTTTGCAGTAGTTACTCAGGAGTTGCGTCAAGAGTAAGAGAAGGTCTTATAAAGTCCTTGGGCCTGATCTTAATTTCTACTGTGTCCATGGATTCGTGGTGTCCTTTCCAGGCATGCCAAATGACCCCGTCAGCGTAACTTTCGTGCTTCCCTCTCAAATACAGTCCATTCAGGTTGGAGGCATGGCAGGCGCCGTACCACCACCCCCCTTTGTACAGCTGAGCACAGTTTCCCTCGGCGTGGTGATCGTTGTCTTGGTCTTTAGTGGTAAAGCTGCGGTTGTTGTGGGAAGGTATCATGGAATCTCCTGAAAATAACGGAAATGTCTTTTTATTATTCGTGAATTTAAAATCCGTTATTGGTAGGCTTACTATACGTCCGGGGTTACCCCAGACAGTTCTTAGAGCTGTCCGGGGAAATGTCCTGGGTCGCAAAAATGTCAGGGGTTTTATACATTTAAGATTTCCCAGACATTTTTAGGAAAATATCCCAACCAAGCTGTTTAAAATTGCGCTTTTTTACATTTTCTAACGTCTGTTTTACTTCAGAAACTTACTTTCTGTTAATTTTGTGAAAATTAAGTAAATTAAGTAAGTAGTTTTTTTTGTAAATTAAGAAAATCAAACAATTTTTGAAAAAAGTAATGTTAAAGGAAAATATAAAATTTGATACTTCTGTTTAAGGTTTATTAATTTGAATAGTTTTTTTTCTTAGTTTTCAATCTTTGGTAGTTTTATATAGCACTTATTAAGGGCTTACAGGGCTCGATTTCAGCCGGAACGGTCCGGAACGTCGTTCCGGGACCTCTTTCCGAGAAAAAAATTTTAATCTATTTTAGAGGTCTCCCAACGCCCGGCGACAGCCATTCATCAAGCCAGCGGATACCTTTCTAATGTACGAAAAAAAGTCCTAAAATGTATTAAAACCATGTTTTTACTGTCAAATTTCCAAAATTTTTCTAGGGGAGAACCCCCAGACCCTCCTTTTTTGTATTAAAACTCTAATTATTAGATTTCAGATTAAGTTCATAACAGTATGAATCCTACCAAAAAAAATATCAAAAAAGGCATATTTCAAATTAAAAAAAACATCTTTAATGCATTTTTAACTTTTTTGCAAATAATATTTGTGATTTAATTGTAAGGTTGTTACTTAATTGTTCTTTTAAAACATGATTGTGAAATCCCATTTAAACTACCTACAATCCGCTCATGGTGTTGATTCTTTTTTATTTGAACCAGATTTGCCAGATCGCTGGGCAAATTTGCAAAGAAAATTTGCGACATCTTATAAACTCTACCATTTAAAGACTTGAGCTACGCATATATTCCTTGAATTGGCAAAATATACAGCAGTAATGGTCCAATCTACCCTAATGGTTCATTCACCGTCCCGCCTCGCCAAGAGGCACCCTATTGGAAAAAAGTATAACCCACTGTAAAAAAAGTTGTGTAAAGAGTTCATCGTCTTATACAATAATTAAGTTAGAACACTCTTCCTAATCTAGTACAACACATTTGAATTTATCTCTCTATTCTAAAAAAAAGTTTTTAGTGAACGGTTTCCAGAGAAAGGCTTTTTAATTACTGAACCGAATGACACATATATGGTATCAAAATGTCCGGATTCTTTCCGGATTTCCGAGTAGGCCCTTCGATTTTTCAAAAAAATTCTCAATTTTAAAATATTTCCATTTTTTTAGATAACGGATCAGTTACAGTTACAAAGCAAGTACTGTCATTCAAATTATTATGCATCCAATCACAACGCCCGATTGACGCTATATTTTAAGATGAAACATGTTTTTACACCTTTTAAGAAAAGTACTTTTGATGAAATATCACTCAAAGACTGATAAAAACATATTATAAAAACTTACATGAACGCCCTTTTATACTAAAAATTCACACTTTTTGTCCAATATTTATAATTTTCAGTCTGATTTTATCGAAATTAATTGTAAACATATAGTGATGTTTTGTCTCTTATTATTTTCAATTGCTTAAACGGTATTGTTTAACAAGTCTGGGTTTAAAAAAAATATGAATGATAAACACTAGACATTATTATACAAACGAGTTACTTTAAAATAATGGTTTTTGTTTGGTCCGAATATTGATAAACAATTAGAATTAGTTATTTTTATAATCATAGATTAAAAATAATTATTATGAATACTTTTAAAAAAAATTCGTTTAAATTTTTGATAAGTTCGAGTTAATATACATTCAAACTTTTAAAGGAGATTTATTCATGGAGGGGATTTGTGAAGTATTTTTGGAAAGTTGGTTGACGTTTTTTCTGTAAATTGTTTAATTGTTTTATAAAGTGTACTAAGTTCAGCGAGTTGGAATTTGTGGGAATTGCGAAGCAATTCCAAAAGGTCCTGCGTCAGTAGTTTACGGGGGCTGGCGAGCGATAGCGAGCAGGGGGCGGTAGCTCCCTAGTTTTATAAATTGAAATTTGAAAATAATTACTTAAGTTTAGGTATTAAAAAGTATTCGCTTTTTCAGTTTTGATACCAATAATTTTAGCGTTCCGGTACCTCTTTTTTTAGAAATCGAGCCCTGAGCCTAGTTATTGGAGGTTTATTTCGATAAGAAACTTTGGAATATGTTGATGGTCCGGATCACAGAGTACTAGAACAGAGAGTCCGTCGCCATAGGCGCTAATGGAAATCGAAACGTTGGATGGGTTGGGTGGCGCTGCGATCGCATAACGTCACGAGAGGCGGGACGGAAAAGCCTGATTGGTTGAGAAAAACTTTTTCCTTCTCCTTCGAAATAGAAGATTGCGTGACAGCCAATCACAGGTTTGATCTCTCTGTCAATCATTTATAGTTCCTCGTGGCGCCCTCAAACCCATACAACTTTTGAATATATCGTGTTGGACCCTCTGTTAGGATTTTTCTCTGTGGTCCGGATTAAAGCCCTAGATCCTCTACCTTAAGTAGCGACATCACGCTCAATTGGCCGCCATTGTAGGGAGAACTCACTACTAGTGACGATAAGCAAGACTATCCAGACTAGTAGTGAGTTCTCCCCACAATGGCGGCCGATTGAGCGTGATGTCGCTACTTAAGGTAGAGTATCCAGGGCTTTAGTCCGGATCACACTGCTCGTAAGTTTTTTAAGGACTCTGGTTGCATTGGTGTGAAGACATTAGCAAAAACTAAAATGTAATGAAAATAAATGAAAAATTATAATGTCTCCAGAATATTTCCAGTATATAAGTAAAAACTGGTATTGCTCAAGGTTAATAGAGTACTAAAGGTTGGCTCATAAAATATCGCTACGTCACAACATACCGGAAGTTGGTCTCCCAATGTTAATCCTATGAGAAACTGTGCATAAAAACCGACGAAAATAACTAACTTCTACTAATTTAATTTGTCTTTTGGCGCTTGTTACTGATAGATGATAATTCAAAATAATTTTTAAAAATGAAATAATAGATGTAACTAGATTAATTTAGTTTTTATAGGGTTTTAATTTTTACTAATATCCATTTATTCACAGTGGGAAAATCTCATTCACGGCTGTTATCTAAGCACTAGCGGATATGCCCGGCCTTGCACGGGTGGAGTGTATAATTTATTTTTTTAAGTTTTCTTAAAATATAATTATAAATTTGTAAATAAGCAAAATTACCAATCATCCTAGTACCCCAGGTCCCTTTTTCCTATCCCAATGTTCCCGGTAATTTTCAAATCCCGGTGTTCTCGGTAATTTTGCCTATCCCGATGTTCCCGGTAATTTTCCTATCCCAATCTTCCCGGTAATTTTAATATCCCGGTGTTCCCTGTAATTTTTTACCTCTCGATGTTCCCGTTAATTTTTCCTTTCCCGGTGTTCCTGGTATTTTCAAATCCTGATGTTTCCGGCAATTTTTTATATTCCGGTATTCCCGGTGTCTTTATGGTAATTTTCCTATCCCGGCGTTCTCGATATATTTTTATAACCCAGTAATTTTTCCTATTCGGATGTTCCCGCTAATTTTATAATCTTTGTGTTCCCGATACTTTTTTCAATCCCGGTGTTCCTGTTTATTTTTCTGTTTCAAATTTAAAGGATTATAAAAAGTCTAGTTAATTGATAAGCCTAGTGAACAAAATATCAAATTTGAAACTACAATAAAAAAATCTTGTAAATTGAAAAGTCTAGTGAACCGTCTCATTTGAAACAATGTTTTATTTTTAAAACTCTGGTTCCATGAAAAAATAATTTACAATTTTCCATAAATATTTATATTTTAATGGAAAATATCTTAAAATAAAAGAAAATAATGTTTGTAAATAAAGTAATCGAATTTATTTTGGTGTTTTCATAGCTTATATCCTTTTTAAATGGACAATTATAGAAATTTTCAAGTTAAAATATTTAATTTTTAAAGGTTTTCATCTCGTTAACAATAGTGAGTCGAGCAGATCTACTCTGGTAGAGAAATGGAGAAATAAGCGTTTTTGGCTATAAATTCGCTAATTGCTCGTAATTGTTCGATTTTCGAGCTTGGAAAACTCGACAGTGACAATCGACACCTCGAGATACGTCTATGTACCGAGTTTTGACCACGCCTTCGGCGTGGTTTTGGAGGAGATGTGTCCTCCACCCACATACATAGCCACAAACGTTTTTAGTTATATACTAGCGGATATGCCCGGCCTTGCACGGGTGGAGTGTTTATTTTTTTGAAAAATAAAATTTTCTCAAAATACATTTACAATTTTGTAAATCAGCAATTACCAATCCTCCCGGTATCCCAGACGCCTTTTTCCTATCCCGGTGTTCCCGGTAATTTTTCTATCCCGATGTTCCCGATAATTTTCCTATCCCGATGTTCGAGGTAATTTTTATGTCCTGGTAATCCCGGTATTTTTTCCTATACCGATGTTCCCGGTGTTCTCAGCAATGTTTCCTAGTAAATTAATGAGTCTAGTGAACAAAAATAACATATTTGAAGCAATAATAAAAGATCTAGTAAATTGAAAAGTCTAGTGAACCGCCTCATTTGAAACAATGTTTTATTTTCAACTCGTTTTCCATGAAAAAATAATTTACACTTTTCCATAAATGTTTTTATTTTAAAGGAAAAAAATCTTAAAATAAAGGAAAATAACGTTTGAAAATAAATTATTTGAATTTATTTTGATGTTTTTACAACTGATAAAGCTTTTAAATACACAGTTATAGAGTTTTTTTCCTGTTAAAATATTTAATTTTTGAGGTTTTAATCTCGTTAACAATAGTGAGTCGAGCAGATCTACTCTGGTAGAGAAATGGAGAAATAAGCGTTTTCGGCTATAAATTCGCTAATTACTCGTAAATATTCGATTTTCGAGCTTGGAAAACTTGACAGTGATCGTCCTCGCCTCGAGATACGTCTATATATCGAGTTTTGTCCATGCCTGCGGCGTGGTTTGGGAGGAGATGCGTTACATACCCACATAGCCACAAACGTTTTTATATATTAGTAGATAGATTGTTGAAATAACTATTGACTGTTTGAATTGGTTAAGATTGTAAATTTTAAAATTTATTATTTCTGTCACATTTTTCATGCATAATATCATATTATTTTACCTTTAATAAATAGATTGGTTTAGTCTAAATTACCATAAGTTTCATCTTTGGAATATCGTGAATTTCACAATAATCGTTTGCAAATTTTCTAAACAAATTAATAATAGTTATTTTTTCATCTCATATTGTTTTCTTATAAGATGCTTTATTAATTGTAAAACAAATTATTTAAAAATGCCAAAAGGTAACGGATCTTGGTGTGCGGTCTCAGGTTGTACCCCCAAATTTCACCCAAGTCAAAATTTCAAATTTTTCAGGACCCAAATTTCATCAAGTTATAAAAAGCAATTAAAAATCAAATTTTTAAGATTTGAGCTAATAAAAAATATCCCCCTACTTATTAAGGTTAGTAAGGCACTTAATTGTCTAAATGGCATTTTATCTGTATTAAAAATAATGAATGCATAGTTCCAATATGTTTATAACATTGTGTTTTTTCCATATATGCAATATTTCTTCTTTGGAAATCTAGATAATTAAAGATATAAACTATAAAAAGAAAATGTTATAAGTGAAGATGTATACTATACTCAAGTTGATAAAGTCATGAAAAAATATGTTATACAAATCATTAAAAAAATGCTGGATAGTAAACTTCTTATTTATACTATTTTGATTTTCTTATAGAAATGTGATGTTAAAAAATTTTAATATTCTATCTATCATATGAATACTGAACATGAAATGATAGCTCGATATGAAACTAAAATATAATGTAGGAAAATTGAATTAAGTAGTAATTTAGACTAAACCAATCTATTTATTAAAGGTAAAATAATATGATATTATGCATGAAAAATGTGACAGAAATGATAAATTTTAAAATTTATAATCTTAACTAATTCAAACAGTCAATAGTTATTTCAACAATATGCTTAGATAACAGCCGTGAATGAGATTTTCCCACTGTGAATAAATGGATATTAGTAAAAATTAAAACCCTATAAAAACTAAATTAATCTAGTTACATCTATTACTTCATTTTTAAAAATTATTTTGAACTATCATCTATCAGTAACAAGCGCCAAAAGACAAATTAAATTAGTAGAAGTTAGTTATTTTCGTCGGTTTTTATGCACAGTTTCTCATGGGATTAACATTGGGAGACCAACTTCCGGTATGTTGTGACGTAACAACCTCGCTTTGTTTACACATTTTATGAGCCAACCTGTAGTACTCTATTAACCTTGGGTATTGCTCTGATTAAACGATGTTGTAATGGAGAATTAATATCGCCATAAAGTTACGCAATTTAGGTAAATATAAAAAAAATAATAATAATAATAATAATAATAATAATAATAATAATAATAATAATAATAATAATAATAATAATAATAATAATAATAATAATAATAATAATAATAATAATAATAATAATAATAATAATAATAATAATAATAATGATAATGATAATGATAATGATAATGATAATAATAATAATAATAATAATAATAATAATAATAATAATAATAATAATAATAATAATAATAATAATAATAATAATAATAATAATAATAATAATAATAATGTTTATTGGCAAAAAATTATTATTATTATCATCATCATCATTATTATCATCATCATCATCATCATCATCATTATTATTACTATTATTATTATTATTATTATCATTATTATCATTATTATTATTATCACTATTATCACTATTATCATTATTATCATTATTATTATTATTATTATTATTATTATTATTATTATTATTATTATTATTATTATTATTATTATTATTATTATTATTATTATTATTATTATTATTATTATTATTATTATTATTATTATTATTATTATTATTATTATTATTATTATTATTATTATTATTATTATTATTATGTAGGTAAATATCGTATGCTACTAGCAACTAGTGGTTATAACGATAAAGGGAAGAGACTGAAAAGATAAAGATAGAATTTACGCGGCTAGTCACGGGTAAGCATTGTAATTGGTAAATATTAATCGAAATAAAATATCTTTTGGGTGGCATTCCCAAGGGTTTCCAAGGGGCGGGAGAGAGTAGTAAAGAACTATCAGAGGAAGAAAATTGGTGAAGGGGTAAAAAAAAAGAAAACAGAAGAGAAGTGACAAAAAAGAGGAACAGAATAAAGAGAGGATAAAAGAGTCAGAGGAAAATAGTCCAATTCTGGGACCCCGTATCGTTCTAAATAGTTTTAAAGATTATCTAAAGCATATCAACTACCTCTTACAGTGTATATATGGAAAAAAATATTTTACCTGCGTCTCCCCTGTATCCTTTGATGTGAATAGCATACTTGTGATCCTCGTCATCTATCCAAAAGGCATCATAGACGGCGTAGCGTTTGTTACCTTCAACATCTTGCAGGTCAAAACGGATGGAATAGAGCTTTTGGTTACTCAGAGAAAAAATGTTGTCATTGCCTAAAAGATCGGGAAAATATTTTATTAGATTGAGCTCCCTATTTAAATTTCGAGGAAAACCAACAAGGGATCCCCCTATGATCGCCACGGGCCACAAGTGACACTCGAAGATATTTTCATGGCATTCGGCTACAAAATGTAATGTACTAATCATATTAAATAGGAAGGTATTTCACTTTTATTTCAGAAATGTGTTAAAACCCCGCTTTTATCGGTTGAATTTTCAAAAAAATTTCAGGGGAGAACCCCTGAACCCCCTTTGAACGATTTTTGACCTGTCCTTAAATTCAAAAGGGTTATTAAAAGTGCATCAATAGAAGATCATCCAGTAGGGACAATATTGAAAGGAGTTATCAAATCAGTAGAAGCTATGAATTGTAATTAACATTTAATCTACAAGTGTTCAGAAATTTCTCTACAGGATTGTAGTTGAGTAAGTTGAGGCAATGTATTTAGAAGTAGAAATCAATTTTGATAATTAAAAAGTTCTTATATCTCTTGAGGAAGAAAAATCTTTTTTGGATGTGAACTAATTTAGAAATGAAATAACACTTTTACCTCTAAAACACTAAAACCTTTAACATTCTTGCTCTTTCCTTTTAAAAACGTTGTGAACGGACTATTTTATTATAACGGTTTTCTCTTTGTTAATAGTCCAGTTTTTCTTTAAAAAACAATTTTCTCTCTATATTAAAAAAAAGTTACTGTCACCGCCGCCGCCGCTGCCGCCGCCGCCGCTGCCGCTGTTTCAGAAAATTTAATTTTTCAACTATTTGAACTCTCATATCGCAAAAACTAATTGATAGAAATTTATGAAATTTGAAATGTTTGTAGAGGAATATTTGGGGAACATTCTCGAACAAAAAACTAACTGATGTGATAATTATTACTGGGGTATTTTTAAGGTCAAAGTTGAAGTTTTTCTTTTTTAGCCGCGTAATCCAGTTCAGCGAAATCTATTAGTAGCAGAACTATGTTTTTTTGCAGCCTAATACTCTGAAGTATGAAGATGTGCACTACGTCGCCCTTTTTTCGAATTTCGAATTAGGTTTAGAGTAATTAATTTTTTAATTTTCGAAATTTTTGACACTTTTTTGTTTTTTTCTATCTAAAATGAAAACTAATCACGGTATCAATATGATTTTTTAAACACTTATATTCTTATTTTTTAGAAAGAGATTGGCGTTTAATTCTTTAAAAAATTCTAATTAGTTTTGGAATTATTAAGCATCAAAGTTTCATTTTTTTCATAGTTTTAGTAGGTCTTTATCAGACGTGTTTAATGTTTTTAAATTTTATATTTGCCTGTTCACTAGATTGTCGCGAGCACGGATATTTAAATTTAAAAGTTTTGAGTTGCACATTTTTGCTCTAAGTTTGCTAGCGATATAGTATAGACTTGGTTAATAATTATAATCTTTTAAAGATACTACGATATTTTTTGAACAACTAGATATTTTTTGAACTACGATACTTTTTTGAGTGAAATAAATAATTTAGCTTTTTTGAGTGTTATTTGTGCCGATGGAAGGAAGAGGATTTTCGGGGTTTGTTTTACTCTGCTAAAGATCGATTGCAGATATTACAGATCGCGAAGCGATCTGTAAAGAGCTGCATAGCAGTTACGGGGGTTGGTGAGCGTAAGCGAGCTGGGGGCGGTAGCCCCCTATCCATTAAATTATTGATAATTTAAAAAGGAATATTTCAGTAATAGTTTTATTTTGATATTTTCCAGGTAATGATCCGAATTAAATTATTGAAAAGTTTGAGAGATAAAAAGTTTCGATATTAAATGATCATTAACTATACTCTGTTCATTTAGAATTAGCACCTGAGACGTAATGTATTAGAAGAAATTATTCTAATTATCGTCGAAAAAATTTTCATCTGCAATGACAAGGCAGCCTAAGCAGAAGTAGTTAAAATACTGTAAAAAATCGATCACTGGAGTTGTCTGATGAGCGTTATTAAGCATTATTGAGCGTTTTTGATCCTGTTTCAGGCGCCTATTCTAAATGAACAGACTATAAGCAGACAAGTTCCAGGTTGTACTGGATGGTTGAGATGAAACAAGCGAGCTCTGCTCGCTAAGATCGCGAAGCGATCTTCAAAGAACTGCGAAGCAGTTCCGGGGGTTGGTGAGCGATAGCGAGCAGGGGGCAGAGCTCCCTAGTATTCGAAAAAAAAAGAAATAATTTGTTTTAAGTTTTAATTTATAAATGTGAAAATCTACTGAAATAGTGTTTGAATTGTGGCACAAAATAATTCCCTTAAATGAAAAAAAGTATGCTAATGAGTCAATATTTTTGCAGTGTTGGAATATAAGTTTGATTTGCCTGTTTTAAAATAGTAAAATGCAATTTTTACTGTCTCTGGCACTCGGCCTTCCTATAAAAAGTTCAATTAGCACTCGGGTAACTAAATGTTGGACCACACTGCTATATACAATCATACAGCGTCTAGAGAAGCTGTTATTTTAAAGGACGATAAACCTGGGTTGTGAATTTGGCCGCGACAAATTTGAGGTTACACTGAATTATTTCCGAAAAATTTCTATCGCCACATTTTAAAGTTTTTTTAACTTCCTTCATTCATTCTAAAGAGACTTGCGGGAGAAAAATGAATCAATAAAATGTTATTTTCTTACCTAACCAAAAATCCTTATCGATATCTCCAAAACCCATCTTGTAAGCTTCCCAATCTTGGAAGAAATAGTCTTTCGGTCTCAAAAAATTTCCTCTTCTTTGAATGAGCTTTAACAAGAAGAAATACCATACTTAAAAATAAGATTTTTTAAAAGTACGACTATTTTAATTGTATGAAAAACTCGTAAAATGTCAACAAGTGGATCAAGCGTGAACTTTTTAACAATGAACGAATCATTCAGATCTCCCAGATGAATTTCCTGCATTTGATGTGTAAAACCAATCGTCTATTTCGAAATTGCATTGATAGTTAATAATAGTAGTCGCTATGATAAAGTCTTACAAATATTTCATAACTGAAATCTCTTGCATGCCAATGCTTTAATCAATTTTTTTATTTGGAAAAATTGAGAAAAGAGTGCACACGTACGCTGAATTCCCTAAAATAAGTCAACTTAAAAGCTCAACTTATTGGTCAATATTAAATACGTCTACTCCAACAAATCAGAATATTTTTACTGAAACGGAAACTTAAATTATCTACAGGAAAATGCTAAACGATTAATAGAGGTGCTTGCTGTAATAACGAGCTATAAATCGGTTGGAGATAGCTTGTTAATGGTTTGCCGCATGCCGCCCTATTTCTCTGTGGTACTTATATTCTCTACTACAAGCACGATTTTAGAACAGCGAATTAAGAGTTTCTAGCGGTTTTTTTAGTCAACTAGAGTTTTTTCATCACAATGATTATCTGCTCAATTCCTTTCCAAACCTTTCACACATGTCTGGAATTTGAGAAAGAAACAAGAGCTTAGACTGATTTACCCAGGACTATAATGGGAATAATTTAAGAGGGCCTGAAAAACTCTTTTAAAGCAAAGCAAATGTAAACAAGTTTAAAATAAATTTATTTTACAGGGTATTTTTTGAAATCTATATATAGGTAAATCGATAGCTTATAACGCTTTTGAATAAATAAGTTTTATGTTCTATTTACACTTGCCATTAACCCTTTAAATCCTAGTCCTAGACCGTCCAAGATTGCAATTGAGTTAAAGATTATTGATTTTGTTTTTTACGTTAAATAAATTTAACTTTTATTTTAAAGTTAAATTTATTTATTTTTTGTTTTAAAGTCGGGGGCCTCTAAATAGGCCTTTTGGTTGTAAGAAAAAAAACAACAGACTGCAGAAAAAAGGAGATGATGTGAGAATTATACGAAAAATTAGTAAGAGAATTAGAAAAGGGGATTCATAGAAATGAAAAAAAGTGAAATATAGATCATAAGGACAAGAGAAGAGGAGAATGAGAGAAAAACATAAAAACATTGTCCTTATGATCTATTTAACTTTTTTTTCATTTCTATATATCCCCTTTTCTAATTCTCTTACTAATTTTTCGTACTAATTACTAATTCAAATAATAGTTAATTGTACTAACTGTCCAGCCTCCTCCTTCAGTTTCCATGTCACAGTAGACATCCAAGGGTTTTCCGTTCAGTACTCTGTTTTTCGGGAACACTCGGAAGACTCCGCTGCTGTTATTGGTGTTCCGAAGAACATCGGCACAATCTAAAGGTTCCACTTTCACTTTCGGACCTGAGGAAGACATTATTCGTATTTAAAAACACCCGAGAGAAATAAACAGTTTTCAATAAGACTCATCTCGTAGAAGGTGAATGGGGTTGATAAATCTAATCCAAAAAGATTGTTCCCGTAAAAGGAAATGGTGAATCAAGGAGAAGAAAAGGTGGAGATATAAATACTGAGGAGCGAACAAAGATTTCGGAAACTCCAAAACCAAAACACTAAAATCTTATACAGGGTGTTAGGAAACACCGTGGACAAACTTTGAGGGATGGTAGAGGGGACCTAGACAAGCATATTTCGAATAGGAATGGGGGGTCGCCAGATGCACCGTTAAAGAGCTAGAACACCTAATGTAGTGCGAGGGCGTTACAAAAGGCGGTTTTCCTAAGGCCCGTTTTACGAAATAAAACATAATAGAATGAAAAAATATTGCATGTCGAACATATAAGAACACTCTTTAAGCCGTGGGGTGAGTTATAAAACCTGCAATATTCGTTCTCTTTGTGTAATGGTATTTTTTGAACCAACTTCCATAAAAAACACCATTTATTAAGGGAACAAATATTGCACGTTTCATAACTCATCCCACAGGTTAACAAGTGGTCCAATTTGGTTCAAATTTATGGTGGAAGTAGTATGGATGCTGCTGTACCTCATGCAATAATTTGTTTCATTGTATTGTTTTATTTCGTAAAAGGGCCTTAGAAAAACCACCTTTTGTAACGCCCTCGCACTACATTAGGTGTTCTAGCTCTTTAACGGTGCATATCTGCGACCCCCCATTCCTATTCGAAATATGCTTGTCTAGGTCCCCTCTATCATCCCTCAAAGTTTGTCCACGGTGTTTCCGAACACCCTGTATAAAGTTTTGGGTTAATTATTTAGTTATTAGGTTTGTTTGAAAATTTTGCAAACATAAAAAATTTCATTTAGGAAGTACTTCCGTTCTAACCGAGTATTTAAATCAGTTTATGCTGTAGATGAAATGACTAGGATATGAAATTATGCATAGTAAAAGCGGAGTCTTGACGAGTGCAAATGAAATTTTTTTACACTTTACCCATAGATAAGAATGTGTGTTTGAGTTGCATTGAAAAAGAAAAGATACAACCCCAAATATCTCATTTAAATAATGTCTACCTGTCTATAATACAGAAAAGGTTGGATTTTTAAATCATTCCTTTTTCTGTATCGTATAGCAAGAGTTGGATTTAAAAAAAATATATTTAGATATTTGAGGTACTTACAAATTGAGTTGGTCTCTTTTGCTTTATTTATCATTTCGACGGCAATATCCAAATAGGAATTATTCTTTATTTCTTTTGTGCATTCAGGGGAGCTTTCTCCGAGGACCAAATATGGCAAAGAAAGGAGGAAAAGAAGGCGCTGAGCAATATTTCTGAAAAATTAAAAATTATTAATACATTTTCTCTTATTCAGTTGATGTACAGTGTACACCATCATACGGCCCGGTCGCTACCGCATGTGACCCACCCATAAATTTCCGGGACGAAGAATCTTCCTAAGATTAGATTCATAAAGCATTTTTTCTATCGAAAACAATTAAGGCCCCCTCTGTTATACATATAAAGCTGCAATTCCGATACACTGTAGCCCAGTTCAAAAGAAGTTACTTTAACTGAGACAGAAACTTTAACTGGGACAAATTTTTTTGTAATTATTAAAAAAACTGATAAAGTTCAATTCCTATCATCATAGCATCATAAGTAACCTGTACTAAGCGTTTTGCTTAAATTCCTACAATAAAGATAAGAAATTTTTCTACAAGGTTTTATTCTGTCCCAGTGAAATTTGATCATATCAAATTCGCAAGTACAAAATCCGTTTAATTTCAAAAACATTTATAAACTCATCACTTTTAAATTTTGCAACTATTTATGTGCTTTTAGTTTATATGCTCAGTGCCTGACAACGTTTTGGGGGAAAATTAGCTTAAAACCTATGGAGGGTCTTGCAATTAAAATACCTTAATTAATTAAATTTACCTTAATTAATTAAATAAATTTACCTTACGTTTAAAGACAATAGCTTTTCTTCTGTTTGATGTAATAATTAGGGAATAAGGGGTAAAATATGAACTTTCACCAGAAACATGAGACCACCTTAACTGGACTTTTAGGATTATAAACTTTAAAATTAATTTTTTGGTTGAATTCAGGAAACCTCAAAATAGAGCGTTGATATTATCGGTAAACCTTTAGGGACTTTTTAAAAGCTCCAGGCTGCCCGAAATTTATCGGGTTTGCCTCTATAAAGGCGTTTGTGGGTCCTTTTTTTATGACCCGAAAAGTTTTGAATGGAACTAAAACTTTTAAATATTGAGAACTTCGAGTAAAGGAAAGTATGCTTATTTAACAGCTTACGAACTTACGAACGAAAAGTCCCCTTTCAAGTGTTATTAAACCGGTAATCGTCAAAATTGTAGAAATTGACGTATGTTATGACAATATTTTAAGATTTTTTTCTACGTTTTTCATTTATAATTTCACTCAACGTATTCAACATGACTTTTAGTGATTTTAAAATTTGGAAGGACCAATAAACAGAAAAACCAATTTAATTTGATTACTCGTTATATAAATTTATAAAGCCATCGGAAAACCTTCTAATTAATCGAATTGATCTACAAAATCCCATCTTGGCAAGTTACATAATTGGAATACGGGAGATAATACACGACAGAAACTTACTTTAACTCCATTTTCTTCAACTGATTCACTTTCAAGAGTGATTCTTAACGACCCGCTCTGGATCTTTCTTTCTATCATCTGTCTCGGAAACCCTAGAACGGATCAATTTCTAATTCATAAGTGTTTCTGTCGCTCTTCTACGAACCAAGCAATCAACTTCCTGTAAGAGATGCTCTGTTCAGGAATCCCGGGGGGAAAACCTAGATGTGCTTTCGTAAACTACAGGGAGGATGCCGTAAAATTAAAATGGAATAGTTAACACACATACTTTGCAAGAGTTCGTGCTGTGTCAGATAAGATAAGCAGGAACGCCTATATTTTTGAACAGTGGCAAAGAAGAAGGAAATACTTGTGGAAGATGTTTCCACTATTTTTCTCAAAGCTAACAATAAAAAACCCATTAAGTCCAGTGATTACAAGATTTACTGTATACTATAACAGCCTGACGAGATACGCAATAAATAATTAAAGTGATAGATGACAATAATAACATTATTATAGCTAACATTTGGTAAAGAACTAAATCTATGTACAATACGTGTGGTATAAAATGATTCTAGAGACCTAATAAATGAGTTTTCAATGGGTTGGGAGTCAATCAAAATTTCCTATGAGAATTTAAAATTGTTAACTTTTTTTAACCCTACAGTGCATACTGATGCCATTTGGCAACACGACATTTTTCCCCATTTCCTACTCGAACTTTCATTTCCAAACGGCAACACCATGCAATAAGTACAATAGATATAACATTTCATTGTATTAGCACTTTAGATCGCCAGTAGATCACAGCAGGGGTACTATTTTGAGACATTTGTTAGTAGCTAGTGAAACGAAAGTCAAGACACAGAAAACGCCAAAATAAAAGGACCATATAAATTAAAATAAAAAAAATTTTCAGCTTGAACAAAAAATGTTTTGAAAAGATAAGTTGTTTTTTTATATTTTTAGAGCATTTGGTTTTATTTCACTTCACAATTAATTTCACAAGAGACACAAATTAATTTCACAAGGACAAAGTTTTTAGCCAATAAAAAGTAGAAAAAAATTAAATTAAATTTTTTTAGTATTTTTTTACTAATGTACACCATAATAGAAGTCACATAAATGATTTTCAAGTGAATTTAAAAAATCATGCATTGTAGGGTTAAAGTTTTAATTTTTGCGATTTACACGGTATACCATACTTTTTTTAATCATGTTTTGTGACAATTCTATATAATTCGAGGGTATAAATACTATTTGGAGCTGAAAAGTTATATTAGAGTGAATTTTGTTGTTACTTTTTTCTTAAAAAGTTTTTTAAAAAATGGTCTTAAAATTGACTTAACCTTTTACCACAGATTAAGACTAAGTATTTTCAGTGTTATTATGTAGTTTTGTGGGTTTTTTTAGTTAAATAAAGACAAAATTCAATGAAAAAATTAAAAAAACATGCACATTTGGGAGTTTTTTCTTTTTTGAGGCCTGAAAAAGGGCTATTTTCACTTGCTAATATCTCCAAGAATATTAATGATATTATCATAAATGTTTTCAGCAAGCTTTTCATAGCATTGGAAAAAATACTCTCATTGAGGATTTTTCTCTATCAACTTTAGTTTTTATTTATTTTTTAGCTTTTTAATTTCGTAGCTAGGGGCGCTGTAAGTCATTTCAATGGGTTTACCAGGGTCACTAACCTAGGGATAGACCTTACTTCCATGACCCTAGGAGATATTGGTTCCACATAAAAGCCTAGCAACGGAGTTTTGAAGCACCCTATAAACAACTATTGTAAGAAATTAGAGTGAAAAAAGGTTTTGAAGTTTTTTAAGTGGTTTTTACATATGTGTGAGAAAGTAAGAGTGAGATAATCTATTTTCAGGAATTTTTAACTGAAACCAATGTTAAAAATTTCGGAAATATATTTTAGATTACACATAATGAATTATCTTAATGGTATCTTAAAGTATTATATGCAGTTTCTTGTTCAAAAGATTGTTTTTGCTTACAGATTGTTATAAGAAAAACCTAGCAGTCAAATGACTGCCTCCGAGGGTACTACTAGAAGGCAATACTAGAAACCAGAGCTGCTAGTATAAAGCCTTGAAAATGTTGAACCCGTTTTTGGGAAAATATCTAATACTAGCTGATATACCCGCCGTCGCTCGGGGGGAAAAGGCTTTTCAAAATGTGTTGAAATAATTAAGTATTAGTTTCTTCATTATATTCCTTTCCAGGGTATCATTTAAGGGCATTATGGTCAACTGCCTTCCCGCTGGGGTTCTTTTTTGATGCTATACTTCCTTAAGATATAAAAACTTTAAAATTACCACCTTTTTAGAATAAATGTGTGAAATCCTCATTTTTAAGACTGATATTTTCAAATTAGAAAAAAGTTGGTGGGAGACTATCTTAACCCCCTTATTTCAAGGTGTTACATCTTTGTTCTCTTCAATATCCTTTGTTCACTCCATCCATTTCTCCAACTGGTAATGCCTT
Organism: Tetragnatha versicolor; assembly: GCA_024610705.1. Lineage (NCBI taxonomy): Eukaryota > Metazoa > Arthropoda > Arachnida > Araneae > Tetragnathidae > Tetragnatha > Tetragnatha versicolor. Next base: position 57,482,152 of record JANDEH010000004.1, on the reverse strand, counting down.
GTGTGGCAAATTCTTCCACCTTCTGTTCAAATAAAAGTAAAGGTCTATTATTGAACAGCGATTTCTACTGACTTAATATTTATTCCCCCCTCTTCTTCCCGCTGTTTTTATAAAGTTCAAAGCAAATAAAAATGAATACTTTCCTGAAAAACTTTTCGAAATAAAGTGTTAATAACCAGTTTTTAAAATCCAAATTAAAAAAAGGTCAGGGGGAGACCCCCTGAACCCCCCTTGGTTGATTTATTACCAACTCATTCATTAAAGAAATTACCTTCAAACATGAAATAAAAGTAGACATCATTTGAATTATTGACATCAACTATCTAAAAATCTTCCGATGAAATTTTGTTATTTTAAATTTTTATTGAATGGAAAAAAATTTTCGGTTAAATAGTTTTAATTTATCGTAAAAAATTGATTTTATCACAAATTATTTCTTTATCATATTTTTAAAAAAAATTCTACTCGCTATAAAATATTTTTAAATAAATATTTCTAACAATAGAGGTTTTGCCTCACTTGGAAGGAGCAATAACCGTTATCAATTTAACATTGAAGCTACGCATAAGAATTTAGAAAAGGGCCAAAAAAGACAGCTTAGAATGGTTTGATTTCAAAAATTCTTTTTTGAAAGCCTTCCCGATTGTGTGAGGAACAACATGCTAAAATTTCATACCAATCGCATTAATAAGGTGAAAGGATAGAAAGCAAAAACTAAAAACCGGAGTAAATATTCAAACCCCCGTGCACCCCCTCCAGAATGAAATATCGAAAAATCCAGAAATTACTTTCTTTGAAATATTCTTAAGAAGATATTACCACCCGGTCGCTTCGAAATATCAAATTATTAGTATGTTTTTCTTCTAAAATGTAAAACTTTGTTAATGCTCAGTAAAATCGGGTTTTGGAAATTTTTGGACCCCTTAAAATTCGAATATCAAAAATTCGAAAAATGCCTTTCTAGATATTGTGAATAGGTACCTTCCTGCGAAGTTATGAAGATCTAGGGTCATTTGGGACGGTGATAGGCTCAAAAACGTAGGAAACACTCCAAGCACCCCTGTTATCTACCCCGGTAGATTTTGCTGTGCGTTGATAGGTGAACCGATGAATCGGTGAATGAACCGTAAAGCTCTTTTATTATTATAGATTTTGTGTAGATTGTCCAAAGCTTTAATTGCTTGTCATGTTTAAAATTATTGTTGTATTTTTCCCAAAAAATGTGACATAGTAAAAGTACTAGTACCTGGGATGACAGTGTTGCTATTTTAAAACATTTATTACTTGATCATGAATAAATTATAAAATAGAATTGTAACATTTTTATGTGGTTTTTAATAGTTTTAGTTTAGTTTTTTCTAGTTTTTAATTGTAGTTTGTTTCACCCAATTTCACATTTGTGTTCTGTAAAACCAAGACACTCTATATATATTAGGGTGGACCGAAAAAACCTTTTATTTTTTTTTGAAGTTTTAATAGCGCGGAAAAGTTGCGAATTATATAGACAAAGAAAAGGAAAAATTTTTTTTTCAAAATCGGTTAATATCTTCCGATCGCGCAAAGGCCCCAAAGTTTGAAAAAATATGAAAAAACTTGATTTTTGCGATTATTTTTTTTTTTAAATCAAAGATTAAACTATCCAATATTGTTCATGATTTTTTTATGTGAAACTAATATAGTTATAGACATAATAGTTCAGATTCCATTCTTCTATCACTTTTTTTTCGTTAGATATAATTTTTTTAATGTTCATACAAATTTTGTAAAGTTGTTTTTCTTGCATTTTTAAACAGCTAATAACTCTAGAACTATACAACTTAAAAATTTGAAATCAGTCCAATTTTGTTCGTAAATTTTTTGTCTTTCATTAGGTGTGCATCATGATCATCATTTTCAAAAAAAAAATTTGAAAAAATTGAAAAAAGTAAAAAAAAATTTTAAATTTTTTTTTTGAAATTTTCTTTTGAAAAAATATTAATAGCCTTTTAACTCTTAGGCTAAGCGCGCACTAGGAGACAAAGACAAAATTTCTCTCGGAGACAAAGACAAAATTGCTTCCCTGGCTATTGCAAGAAGCTAAGGCTAAGCGCGCACTAAGAGACTTCTGTCTCGGCGACTTAAAACACTAGTCACTCGAGAGCAATGCATTTCTATGAGGAAATTCTTGGCCTAGTGATCTTGGTCTCGTCGCCATGTGCGCGCACTCTAGCTTCTTGCAATAGCCAGGGAAGCAATTATGTCTTTGTCTCCGCTTGTCTCCGAGACAAAAGTCTCTAGTGCGCGCTTAGCCTTAAAATGAACATAACTACCCAATTTCAAATTGAAAATAAAATTTAATCATGTACAAAAAAAATAAAAATAACCGTAATTTAGTCAAATCCCTAAACATTCCCTAAAATTATACACCAAGAGCGATTCACTCATGGAAAATTTATCAAATCACTTGAGGGTGTTCATATGACTTAAAACATGTAAAAAATGTCACACAAATTTCAGAAAATAAGGCAATTAACAGATTCGGTTCAAAATCTTACAGTGCTAGTTCCCAACTCTAAGTTAATTCAATTTGCATGAATTTTACCTGAATATTCCTTAGAAATGTGTTTATATCCAATTTTTTATGTTCTAAAACTTTTAATTTACTTTGATTTGACTTGTTAAAAGTAAAAACAATTAGATATAAACATAATTTTTAGAATTTTCCGGAGAAATGCATGCAAATTGAATTAACTTAACTAAATATGAAAATGTGAAATTTTCAATATTTTGGCAAATTTTGGGGCTTATGCGCGATCGGATTATATTAACTGATCTAAACCAAATTAAAACACAATGTTTTTAGGCTTTATTAGAAGACGTTGCAAACTATATTACGTTACGAAAACATCAAATAAAAAAAATAAACGCAAAATTCAAGTTTTTTCATATTTAGTTAAGTTTGCATGCATTTCTCCTGAAAATTTCTAAGAATTATGTTTATATCTAATTGTTTTTACTTTTAACAAGTCAAATCAAAGTAAAATTAAAAACTTTAGAACATAAAAAAAATTGGATATAAACACATTTCTAAGGAATATTCAGGTAAAATTCATGCAAATTGAATTAACTTTAAGTTGGGAACTAGCACTGTAAGATTTTGAACCGAATCTGTTAATTGTCTTATTTTCTGAAATTTATGTGACATTTTTTACATGTTTTAAGTCATATGAACACCCTCAAGTGATTTGATAAATTTTCCATGAGTGAATCGCTCTTGGTGTATAATTTTAGGGAATGTTTAGGGATTTGACTAAATTACGGTTATTTTTATTTTTTATACATGATTAAATTTTATTTTCAACTTGAAATTGGGTAGTTATGTTCATTTTAAGAGTTAAAACCCTATTAATATTTTTTCTAAAGAAAATTAAAAAAATTTTTTTTTATAAAATGTTTTCTTTACTTTTTTCAATTTTTTTTTGAAAATGATGATCATGATGCCTAATGAAAGACAAAAAATTTACGAACAAAATGGGACTGATTTCAAGTTTTTAAGTTGTATAGTTCTAGAGTAATTAGCTGTTTAAAAATGCAGGAAAAACAACTTTACAAAATTTGTATGAACATTAAAAAAATTATATATAACGAAAAAAAAGTGATAGAAGAATGGAATCTGAACGATTATATCTATAACTATATTAGTTTCACATAAAAAATCATGAACAATATTTGATAGTTTAATCTTTGATTTAAAAAAAAATAATCGCAAAAATCAAGTTTTTTCATATTTTTTCAAACTTTGGGGCCTTTGCGCGATCGGAAGATATTAACCGATTTTGAAAAAAAAATTTTTCCTTTTCTTTGTCTATATAATTCGCAACTTTTCCGCGCTATTAAAACTTCAAAAAAAAATAAAAGGTTTTTTCGGTCCACCCTAATATATATGTCCTATACAAGGCCTCCCAATGAGGTATTTGCTTTACTTTATTCTTTTTCGATGCATTATGGTTTAAAACTCACAAATTTCTGATTTTTAAGTTCAAAAATGCGTTTTAAATAATTTAAAAATCAATTTGATTTTTGCCAAAACGCCAGAAAAGTCACGTTATCAAAAAACGGGCTTCTATTGGATGTGACGTCACAGCGCACAAAAACCGTTGTGTTTACTGTTTTCACGTGATCAGAAAATGAGCTTCTATTGGATGTGACGTCACAGCGCAAGATTTGTGATTCGAAAGTGTTTTCGCGCCAAAACAAAAAACGAAATTTCAAAAATTTATATCTCGGAAACTAGGCTACGGAAATACTTGATGTAAGCGTCATTCTTCGTGGTTTTTTTGTCTACTATTTTAATAAAGTTTAATCTCAAAACGTGCAAATACCTCATTCTAGACGATGACGTGAGGCCAAGTTTTCAGGCCTTGTATATAGATAGAGGATCTTGGTAAAACCAGCTTTTCCTCGAGTGTCTACAAGCAAAGAAAACACCCCTGTTCCCATTTCTATTTGTTTCACCGCATAGCATTTGGAATCTGTAAAACTATCTTTTCCTCGAGGGTTCTCATATGGCAGAGAAAACAACTTTTGAGGTGCTTTTTGAGTGAGGCTTTTAGATATTTTGCGCATTTTTTTATACATCTGGATGCGCTTTTTTTTAAACTTCTACCAATCCACAGACGAGGATTCACTTCCTCATCTGTTACAGAAACTTTTTTGCATTAAAAAAATGATTAATTATATTTTAATTGAATTTAAATATTTAGACTAAAGGGTAATTTTAATATTGAGATATGAATTTTCTACAGATGAATAACCAAGGTTTGTAAGATATAATGTTGCTATTCACATTGACAAGATAAAAGGTAGTGACGTCTCACTTCCACAGCCAGTGGCGTCACGTTTGCAGTGCCGTGAAAATAATTTCCCACTGGGTTGAATCAAATGTGGAAGATTGACAGTTAGGGATATTGGAAAATATATTTTATATCAAAGAAGGAAAATTAAAGCTTCGAATCAATCACATTTTATTTTTATTTTTTTCCAATCGGAATTTACTTGGTAGTCTTTGTCGGTGATTTTCAATAATCAAACTAAGTACGTTTAAACTTAAAAAACTTCTTGTGAGGATTATTTACTGCTAATAAGTAAAAAGCTTAGATAATTATCTATAAGCTTTTACTTATATAATTTACCTAATTATCCATCCGTGCCTTAGATATGTATCTCTATTTTAATAGAGATACATATCTAAGGCACGGGGGATCACAAAGAAAATTAATTTAGGCAGTGGGTGGTGTTTTTTTATTTTACGACAAAAAATATTTTGAATTTGAGAGAAAGGGGGATTTTTTATATTCATTTTAAAGCTTTGTTCCTTATAAAAGAAAGTAACCATTTACAAAGAAAGTAACTTGTAAGAAAAGAAAGTAACCAAACCATTTATGTGTTTAGCCAGGGTTTGAAATCTATAATTAAAGAATAAATGGGTCATTCCACGTCAAATCAACACACTTTTTGGCATCTCAATCTCGCTCGGATTTTTTTGAAATTTGGTACACATGTTCTATTGATGTAGACCAGGGGTTGGCAAGTAATTTTACTTGGGGTCCAAATAATTTTGAAAATTTTCATTGAGGTCCGGAGAAAATATAGGCTACTACACTAACCTACAATAAAATGGACCGGACACCAAGGTGTGATGTTTCAACTGAAAAAATACATGATTTAATTTGAAGTGATTGACTTCTACGTGCTGCAATATCATAATTGACTTTTCTAGGCATCAACATTATTTTGAAACTCAGTTTTGGAAATTTGGGTCCATTTCTGCCTTAAGGATATTGCTATCTCAGTTGTTGATTTTGACCGTGGTCCCCCATTCCTTAAATGTCACGTTATTCTCTGTCCCAAAAAGGTTTCCTAGGGTTTGGTTTTGGGTCTCTGAAGGGGTCAGAGAAAACATTGGGAGAGTGCTGTACCTAAGGACAGTTGTACTTTCAGCCACCACGTTTTAAAATTCATGAAGATGGAAATTTGAATTTGTGGTTGAATTTGAATGAAAACAGATGCTATCAAGTTGCTAACGTGAAATCAGCTCTTTAAAATAATATTTAAATTGAATATAATAAATTTACTGTTTTTAGGTGCTCAAAATTTTTCTAGTTCATCCCTACATTAATATATTTCTTCCCCTTTAATTATAATACAATAAAATGAGATATAATATATATAATACTCTAGTACTTAGTACTCATTTTAATATAACTTTAATATATACGTTTCTAATTAACACGAATAAGACATAAAATTCTATCATTTTTAGAAATTTCAAGTCCCAGAATGCAACACAAATTTTTCAATATATTGCAAATTAGAGAAGAAATGAGATACGATGTGACTTAACATAATAAGAAACTGTTAAAATGATTTATAATCATGAAAACAATTGAATCGTCAGTTTGAAGAAGGGAATAAGTCCAAAAAATGACAAATTGACTTTTTGTGCTCAAAACAATCTTCAAGCTTTGCTCTACACATGGGTGAAAAGAGGGGGAAAATAACTAACCGCTATATATATCGCCCCTTGAAGTTGAGAAATCGATGTCCATTCATTGTAATTTTTAAGTTAATTTGGAATTAAAGTTAATTTGTCTTTCTTTTCATATTCTTTATGCTGTAAACTAAGTCAGAATAAAATTTTCTCTTAATTTCAATTTTTTTTCAAACTTTTATATGCAGGGAATGTTTGACTCCATTAATATTCACTCACTCCATTGATACTGCTTTAATAACTCAGTTTCACTATAATTTTGAATTTTATTTGTCTTATTCTTTTTATTTAACCCTTTTGTGGTGTAAACTAAGGAAAAATGTAATTTAAATGTGAATTTAGGGGTTTTTAAAGATTTTTTCATCGGAAAAATTTCATAAGGTGGAAGAAGGGAATAAGTCCATCAACTTATTTTGACTGTATATTATTTTTGAATTTACTTATATTTGTTTTGATGATTGCTCTGTTTTCTGAATAGGGTTCTGAACTTCCAGTAAAAATTTGGTGGTTATACAATGATAATTCCATTATTTATACAGTTTTTTTTTCGATTTTCTCAAAACTTGGTTTTTGGACTTATTCCCTTCTTCCAACTGACGATTCATTTGAAAAGAGTACTATTAAAAGATTTACACAAAATCAATGTTTGCTTTCGAAATCGAAGATTGCAAGTATCGTCAATAAAAAAAAATTAAAGATTTAAATTAAAAAATTATTTAAAAATCTATTAATATTGGTACCGCGTGTCGGAAGCGCCACTTGACCTCTCTGGATCAATGCTCTGGATGCTCTCTTTTGTCTGTGTGTTTCACAGAGAAAAATCCTAACAGAGGGTCCAAAACGATATATTCAAAAGTTGGATGGGTTGGAGGGTGTTACGATCATAGCCCCTAACCAAGGCTAGACTGGATCTGGCAGCGCTCTCTCTTGCATACCAGGCTGTAACATTTCAATCGAGAACAATAGCAAATAGGTTCCCTCGCTAGAGAAAATTCTCGCCGCTAGATGTCGCTGAGTCCCGACTGTTATTTACTCATATTTACTATTGGTTTCAGTTAGAACAGTTGATTGTTTTTGTAATTTCTATTAAAATTTTCATTCTTTCGATGATGTTTTTTTTGTAAATTGAAAGCAGGGACTTCCTTCACCATGCCGTATTGTTGTGTGCCGTTTTGTAAATCAGATAGGAAGAGGGAAAAGATTTCATATCATGAGTTTCCTTTTGACACATCTCTGTCAGCCTTATGGTTGAAAGCAATTTATCTATGAGCAGTATAGAACCGCTGGATTTAAATAAGAACTAATAATATTTTAGTGGATTTTTTCCCTCCATATAGTTTTTATAGCATTTTATTACAATTTTCAACTTTTTATTTTACAGAAATTTCTGAAAATCTAGCCCTGTTCACTTCTAAATATTTGGGTTCCATCACATTAGATATAAATGATCTTATAGCATTATATCTTAAATAAGGTGTTTGATCTTTCTAAAAAGAATCCTTGCTATTTGGTTATAGTCAATTCAAAATACTCTTCTAGTGATTACAGGCTTGTGTGGTGGGAATGAATTAGTCTTTACAATGTAGATCACAGTCTCAAAGATTTAAACAGTACTTTATTTTTATTGAGTATATTTATATTATCAGGCAAGAGAAATTTTTCCAATTTTTATCGGATTTTCCGACTTTTTCAGCTTTCTTAGAATTTTCACTTATTCTGATTTTTCCATAAATTTCTGATTTTTTTTACCGAAAAAGAAATGCAGACGAAGTGTTCAAAAATAAGCTAAAACCTTGATTTTTAGGATAAAATTTGCAAAAATTTTCTGGGAGACCCCAAGACCCTTTTTAAGTTCTTGGAGCTCTATTTTTCAAATCTTGTTTTATATTAAGTTTATTAAGATGCAAATTCTACCCATTAGAAAGTACATTGAACCTACTCATGGGCATATACAGGGCTCGATTATATTACAAAAATATAAAACAGGAACGTTAAACATGTAAACACGCATAAAAGGGCTTAGAGGGAATTCCAAGTCTCCTCCCCCTGTGCAAATATATAACTTTGGGCCTGATAATTATCTATTTTCTAAATTTAAATTTGAAAATAAATGCTTTTTATATTAAAAAGAATTTGCTTTTTCAGTTTTGAGACCCCTTAGCCCAAAGTAACAAATTTTTTAAGCTGAATACCCATATTTTCAAATCTCGAGCACAGGTGTCTGCACTAAATAAAAGGTTAAAATATGCAGAAAAATCTAATTCCGGCATCATTAATTATTTACAAGAAGCTTTTCCCTTTTAGTGTGAATGAAGGTGTGAAATGTTTCTATGAACTTCTTTAGACTGTTATGACCGTTGATTAAGACTGTTTAACAATTAATTTCCTTAAAAAAGCTTACCCTGTTTTTAACACATTTATAAAAATTTATTTTTGAACCGTTTTATTTAAAAACATTGTTATTTTGTTATCTTATTTTTAAAAATGTATAAAACTTGAACATGTTTAAGAAAAATTAAAAGTTATACTAAAATGTTTGAAAAACATTTCAGTGTGTGAAATAGTCCTTTTTTCATTACATAATGTCTGTTATGTGTATATAAGATTCAATAAAATTTTATTTCACAGAGTACCTCCTATCTTGAGATTTATAGTCATTATTTTAATTTTCTTTCAATATTTAACTATAAAATATAATTTTACGGTTCTAAAACTTTCAGTTGTGTATGAAGTTAATGTCTTTCAGAAACACTCAAATAGTTATTAAATGAGGTTAAATCCTTATTGCCTGTGAGACTAAAAACACGAACAGTCGTTTCGATCTTGTTAAAGGTAAAATATATCCTAAATTAGCTCTTTTCAGGATTTATTTTTATAAAAAATTAATATCTTATCTAAGAATAAAATTACTTATATTTCCGATAATTTTAAAAACATTTATTTAACAAAAATAGTTAAAATACAAAAAATAGCAATGATGAATGTAAACTGTTATGATAATGCGCTCTAATAGGTTTTAAAAATATTATTTACACATTTGAAAATAAAAAATTTCATATTTTTAATTGAATAGGTTAAAATATTTTAATATAATTAAGCAATTTCAGTGAAATTGTAATCGTTTTAACTCATAATTTAAATCCGATTCTATCTAAAAATGGTTCTGTTATATTTATTTTGAGAGAAAAAATGCCCTCTGATAAGAAAACTTTCAAGCCTCATTTTCCAAAGCAGACGCAGCACGGAGATAAAAAACGAAACTACTTTTAATTCTCGCTTCCACCACAGGGAGGCGCTGAGTGCCGACGGTTTTCGAACCGATTCTCAGGTCCCAACTTTTGAAGCAAGTGTTATAGCCTGTTCCCCACGCGCACCCCACAGCGCGCAGGATCCAGTTGAGCCTTGCCCCTAACTCATCCAACTTTTCGATTTCCACGGACTCTCTGTTCTAGTACTCTGTGCTGGTGTGGTTGGTAGCACTGATATTTGAAAAGAAGTGAAGTGAAGATATTATTTGTTTGTTTGAAAATTTTTCAACGTGTTTGGTAGTGTTGCGTGCGGTTCATGCCCATGCCAGTTCGTACAAGTTCATGCATATATGCATTTCCTTTTGTTCTGAGGATCTTCAGTGTCTTTAAAAACGCTAAGGGACTATATATCCTGCTTACCGATTTTCTATTTATTTGAATTTGAAGATATTTTTGATAAAATGGTGAAAAGAAGAAGAGTAAATAATTCTCCTGTACATAAGAAAAAACGTTCTGAAAACTCAAGTGCTATTCCTGCTAACCAAGTAAGTACTACAGGTTTGCTGAATTTTGTGATACTTAAGGTGCTGGGCACAAATGTCTCCAACTATATTGGCAACGTTTTATTATACATCATTATGAATGGGACAAACTTCTTCCTTTAAAATTTTCAAAAATTAAAAGTAGTTAATTTTGCATGTGGAAATGTTTTCATGGTATTTGATTATTGTTTGCAATTTGTCATAAACTTGGTAGCAATAACAGCGTAAGTCGGGGTACATTTTTCCATAAAAATACTACAAATTATGTTCAATTGGTACAACATATAAAGAATATACTCTTATATTGAAGATGATTATTTAATTATTAGTCTCAGAAAGTACAAAAAGGTACAGTGTACAGCTTTTCATATCACGGGATTTGGCCCTAGACACAGGTTTGGAGGACCAGGCACATGCTCAGTGTGTGCACTTGCAAATGCTATTGTTTTCTACCATACGGGGGTCCTCCACCATCGTGAAAATAACTGGAATCCGTGAAACTAACTGGTCGTGACGTCATACCGAAAAGCTCTATTTATTTTAAAAAAATTATCAAGTTATTTTAATGAAGAACGTTTAAAAAATTAAACATAGAAGTTAGATGAATTTGAAACTCTTTCTTCGTTAAAATTTCTTGATAACAATTTATAAGTTTTTCCACACCTCGTTTTTATCTTAAAAATCGGCTTTTTGTTTGAGCCTTTCCAAAATTTGTTATATTTTTTAATAGAATACAAACCCTTGCTAAAATTTAAAATCTCCTTTTATTCTGTTTGAAGGGTAACAGTGAGGGAAATGTTTCAGAACATGACTCCAACAAAGTTCACTTTATTGAGAGCTAACTAGTACTTTTATTTTCACCTTTTCGACGAAGCAGTGTATGCATTTGGTAAGGAGGAATGAACTATCATGTTAATAAAAAATGAAGGAATTTCAAGAATATTTTGAGCAGATAAAAGTAGAAAATTGCAGGATCTTTGAAGACAGTTTTGAAAAAAATTTGAAAATTCTCAAAACCTAGAACTCTGAATACACATACAGGGTGTTTCAAAAAAGACCCCTAACTTTAAAAATTCATAGAAAAAAAACTAAAAGAGATAACAACACGTTGTTTGCGTCTACATTATCTGTAGATTAATACATTTTTTTGCTCAAAATATAATATAACCTAATACTGTTGGCAAAACAGTATCTTCAAAATAGTGAAAAAAGCTATGCTTTTAGTCCATATTGCGCTCATCTTTGGGTATCCGAGTTTGTGAAAATAATTGATTCTAGGATCGAATGATTATGAAATATTTTATATTTTTGCTCTAATTGATTATGTTCATAAGGATTTTTCTTTTTATTCCCGACGAAAAACTGAAAAAGGATTCATCCCATACTATTTCAATGGTAGAGTGATGGCCTATATATTTGGATTTTTAAACTACACTTGTTTAAAAATTTGTGTAAAAAAATATCATTGTTCAAGAATAAAAAAACCGGAAACCGCGTGTTTTTACCACTTTTAGTTTTTTTTCTATGAATTTTTAAAGTTAGGGGTCTTTTTTGGAACACCCTGTAAGTCGAGGTGTTACTGTACTTTATTGAGAGTCAGTCATTTGCTGTGCTGCCCTCTATCATACGATGGATTTTGAAAATAGCGTTCTGGATTCTCTGTAAGCTTTTTCTGTGTGAATTTTGGCAGCACTGATATTTGAAAAAAAAAAGTTTAAAAACTTCAACGAGTGTTTTGGTAGTGTTGCGTTTGCGTGCGTTCATGTCCATACCAGTTCGTACAAGTTTCTGCATGTTCTGGCAAGTTCCTTTCACGTGTTGTTCTGAGGATTGTCAGTGTCTTTAAAAACACTAAGGGACTAGATATTCTGTTAACCAATTTTCTATTTTATTGAATTTGAAGATATTTTTGTTAAAATGGTGAAAAGTAGAGGAGTAAGTACTTCAGGTTTGCTGAATTTTGTGGTACTTAAGGATTTGCTGGACACAAATGTCTCCAATCAGACTACATTGGCAATGTTTTATTATGCAGGGTGCATCATTATGAATGGGACAAACTTCTCCCATAAAACTTTTTAATTTGATATTTGATTATTGTTTGCAATTTGGCCTAAACTTGGTACTTGCACTTGGCTAATCCTAAAGTATCCCAAAGAGTAACCATTAAAGTGCCTTTTATAATTGTCTGAATTGGAATTACCTTGTTTTGATGCTGTCTTCATAAGTATACAGGTTTTGTACCTTTCACTGCATATTTTAAAAGTATTCATTTACATTATTTCCTTTCAGGAAAAATCCATACTGAACGAGGGACTATTAAATCTGTATAAAAAAGACCTCATGGATAAAGATAATGTACCAAAAGATCTAGGGGATCTCAGTTCTGAAAAACAGGTAAAATACTAATTTGGTTATTGATTCTAGCTCTTCAATTTTACACTTGACTCTGTTAAATTGGTAGGGGAGAGGGGGATGGATGGGACGCTGGGTAGGATGGGACACCTTCAATAAATCTTAAAATTATAAATAAAATTAGTTTTTGAGTGTTCCACCAGGTAAAGCCACCATGGCTTCATACTTGTTGCTGTTTACTATTTTAGTTGCAAGCTCCTGCAAGTTTCTGAATGAAAAAGATGGTTTCACTATAGCAAAAGTAACTAAGTATTACACTTTTTAAACCTGAAAGAACCTATTTTTTAAAACTGTTGCTACCGGGGCGCTAGCATGAAGGTGTGGAGTAATAGTCACTAACGACAAGTTATCAGTAGTGACTACAAAGACCATGGACTACGTAGTCCAGACCTGCATTTTTGCCTTAGCACCATCACCATACCGAGAACTTTCTCACCGTTTCCTAACGAGAAGGGAACTGACCAATCAAATGAGAGCATCCTTCTCACTACGCAAACGATCGTGTAGCCTTCTGCACGACCATTTTCTAGTGCTTTTGTTAGTATTGTGTTCTTGAAAGCATTCATCAAAGCGTGGAATAAAAGAATAAAATGCCAAAAGAAAAAAAGCTGCCGGGGCAAATTTTGTAACGAATTGTTCATCACTTGGACTGAAGGCGTTATTTCTTCTCAAGAAAAGGCGGTTTCTAGGAACTGACTGTCCATCTTCTTCTTGAGATATGGCAAGAATCAACAAAAACTGCCCAGCCATAATTTATTTCAGCAAAATTTCTAATTCCTTCCACTCTAAGGGCCGTATTCAGAAACTTTAACACGAGACGGGAACGGTGCAGAATCCGCGGTCACTGGGAGACGAGGACTTTCGAGATCTCGCGTGATCATGCTGCCATCTGGCGAAAACGTCACAAGTAATAATACACTGATAGTAAAAATTTTTACAGGCACTAGATGTCCTTTACTTTCGTATAATATATTAATGTCTGAGGACTTATTTTTTTGGAACTATTAAATGGGCCACAAAAAGTGTAAAAGGAATCGGAATGCGCTTCAAAACTCGGAACAAAATGGTGGACGAAAGCTGTGGAGTAGAAATATCTCGTTTAAAATATCTCGTTCTCGTATCGATCTTATCTCGTGTTAAAGTTTCTGAATACAGCCCTAAGACCACTACTAACACTAACATTTATTTATATACAAACAAAAAAACCTTATCACTCAGCTAAAAACGAAGTAAACTTCTGCGCCTACGCGCTGAGAAATAGTTCTGCAGCAAATTACTTAAAACGTTTCATCGAAGATCTATACAATTAAATACAAGCAATTTCCCGGTTGAAAATTGAATTAAATGCCCGAATGTGTCGAAGAAATATATAATAAAAGGATATATATTTTTCTCTCCACTATCGACAAGAGTTCTCGGGTGCTATTGGCCTGTGGAGAAGAAACGGTGAATAGTCGGTAGCAATAGTCACTAGTGAAACGTAGTCGAGACCTTCGTGCTAAGACATTTTTGTGACGTGTGGGAATGTGACGTCATGAGTAATTTTATCACTAGTGACTGCGTATTCCACACCTTCATGCTAGCGCCCCGGGGTGGGATGGGACACCATGACTTGGGGTGGGATGGGACATGCCCAAATCCTCTCAATACCTAAATACAAGCTATTGCATACAATTCTTTAGATACCATTGTTTTGAAACTGATTAGTATTGCAGTTGAAAACATATTTATTTAGATTAAAGAGAATTTTAACTATTTTGTATTTTTCACTTAAGTTAGATTTTTCGAAGTAAATATAGGGTAAAATAACTGATGTTTTTGTAATAAATCTTTAAAATGTGTAAAATAATTTTGTTTCTACATCTTTGTGTCTGTTCATACATCTTTGTGGTTTTAATCATAACAGGGGTAGAAGTCCTATATTTCCTATAAATCCTATATTCTCAAAAAACATGAAAAAAGCGTCCTATAAATCCTATATTTCAAAAAATAATCCTATATTCCATCAAATGGCCCTACTTTCGAGATCAAGTATTCAAAATTTAAGCTTGATGTCTTGAGTATCCTTGAAAAATATTTTTACTACTTACTAAATGGCCCAAAATTTTAAATTTATATGGCTTTATAGTTTATAATTATTACAGGATGTTTGTTGATCATGCAGTAGTCCTAAAATCATATAACGGTCTGGATTTCTTCTAAAAGTTGATGAGTTTTCAATTATTTTTCGGGCTTTTTCCTATAAAGTTTTTTTAGACTCAACGAGGGCAGAAAAAACAAGTTTATTATCTCACGATTCATTGCGATTTTCGTGTCTTATGTCGATATACTTGACTTCAAAACTTAATTTTGGTGAAGTGTTTACATGTGTCCCAAATATGGACAGGTTTAGCAGCCATTCTAAAAGATCCACCACTTAAATTGTTTGCTATTATGTTAGAAAGCAAAGTAGTTTGATATTATTATTCAACAATTTTTTTATCAGGAAAACAATCCTTCTCTGGGTGTTTTTTGTTTTAAAATTACTGGGAATTTTTTAAAAACAAAAATGTAAGAATTTTTTTAGATATACCATTCATGCATTTTTGCTTTTCTTATTATATAGATTAAATTGACTATGAATTACTAAAAGTATTTTTTAATTAAATACCTTAGGTTTTGTTTCGAAAGTTCATTTGTTTGAAAATTCATGAAAGTATTTAGTTGCAATGTATAGTGTGACTCTTATTCTAGCCAATTTTTGTAGCTGACAAGTAAATTTGTAGTTGTAGGTAAGCCAAAATACCAAACACTTAAAACTAATACAAAAATGTAAAAAGTCATTATCAAACTATTAAAAATTTATTTTTGTCCTATATATTTTTTTGAAAAATCCTATATTTTTTCATTTGGTCACTTCTACCCCTGATACATTTAAAAATTAATAATAAATTTTAATTTAAAAAGACATGTTAAAAAGACATCAAGAAATTTAAAAGTGTCCCATCCCTACCCGGCCCTGGGTGGGATGGGACACTTTTAGAGGTTACTTTAATTTGTTCATAAATCCTAAGTTTTGTTTGCTATCACTTTGGTTATATTTTTTAAACATGTTAAAATGTTCCAAGATGTTAGTTTGAAAGTTTCAAATTTATACAATGAAAACTAAATTTTTAAAAAATATTCTTGGAAAAAGTGTCCCATCCCTCCCTGTCTCCCCTACTTTTTAATTATCCTTCATTTAAAAACCAGCAAGCTGTTTTAGGTACTAAGTAATATTTTGTCAAAAATAGAAAAAAAAATAATTAAACAACTGTTTTATTGAGATGCTTAAATTTTTGGCATACAAAATATTTTGCTGCAGTGTAGCTATTTTATAAGCTACACTTTTTACCCCAAAGATTTAGTTATTTCAAATTCTGCTTTGATTAAGCTAAACTGCATTTAATTAAGAATCTTAAGTGATTCTGCCACAAAAATATTTTTCAGCTGGACTAGATCTGTAAGATCTAAGTTTAGATGTCTCTATTAATAAGTAAATAAAAAATGAATTATATTTCTCGGTTTTATATCTGTGCTTGGAGAGAACTAAAGATAGTATCTGTAAGAATTTTGTATTATTTACTAGTAGTAGTGACTTGTAAACCGGGCACTACGGGCAAAAGCCAAGCTGTTGCTCGCACGCATTGTTATCTCGCACGATGTACTATTTCTATTTTTCTTTAGTTTTAAATTTTAGTTTTAAGTTTTGAAGATAGTTTTGAACTGGAAGGCCCGATTGGCATACTGTAGTTTTGATTTCGCCTGTCTCTCTCTCTCTCCTGGTATATTTATGTTAACCTAAATTTTTATCTTCATCTAAATAAATTTATTTTCGTTAAAAGAATATATATTTTTACTGGCGCAGTCGGTAGGATGGAGAGAGAGATGACCATGAATCAGTACCGGTGTTCACCCGAACACGTTGTTAGTTGTGCCACCCGGCACTGAGGGAAAAGCCGCCCGGCTTAAAGTATTCGTCGCCCTGACGAAGGAGCAGAGGCCATCCGGCCCGAGTATTTAAGGAGTGTCCGCCAGGGACAAGAGGTGTGCCACCCCGGCACTTAGTGAGAGGCTACCCAGCCTGTATTCGTCGCCCTGACGAAGGAGCAGAGGCCATCCGGCCCGAGTATTTAAGGAGTGTCCGCCAGGGACAAGAGGTGTGCCACCCCGGCACTTAGTGAGGGGCTACCCAGCCTGTATTCGTCGCCCTGACGAAGGAGAGAGGCCATCCGGCCGGAGTTTTAAGGAGTGTCCGCCACGGACAAGAGGTGTGCCATCCCGGCACTTAAAGAGAGGCTATCGAGCCTGTATTCGTCAACCGGACGAGGGAGCAGAGAGGCCATCCGGCCAGAGTTTTAAGGAGTGTCCGCCACGGACAAGAGGTGTGCCATCCCGGCACTTAAAGAGAGGCTATCGAGCCTGTATTCGTCGCCCTGACGAAGGAGAGAGGCCATCCGGCCAGAGTTTTAAGGAGTGTCCGCCACGGACAAGAGGTGTGCCATCCCGGCACTTAAAGAGAGGCTATCGAGCCTGTATTCGTCACCCTGACGAGGGAGCAGAGAGGCCATCCGGCCAGAGTTTAAGGAGTGTCCGCCACGGACAAGAGGTGTGCCATCCCGGCACTTAAAGAGAGAATTTGATAGTTGTCTAAAGTATTTAAATTTTTTTATTTGCTCATTTTAATTGATTATTGGGTTATTCTTGAGATTGGAGTTGCTTAGAATCATGGCTTTTCTAAACTCGCATACGAAAGAGGATTTAGTGAATCTCGCTAGAGAGTTGGCAGAGGATCCTGGCCCGGATCTAAGTATCGTAAAATTGAAAAACCTGATTACTTCGAGCATGTACTATGAAGAAAAGGAGACAGAGGTCATTCTATCAACAATTGTGAAGCAGCGACTAAAGAAGGAGGAAAGGGAGCGCGAAGAAAGGGAACGCGAGGAGAAGGAAAGGGAACGCGAGAAGGAAAGGGAACGCGAGGAGAAGGAAAGGGAGCGCGAAGAAAGGAAGGAGGAAAGGAAGCGCCAGGAAAAGAAGGAGGAACGAGAAGCCAATGATAGGCGCGAAGAGCAACTCAGATGTTATGAGTTAGCAAAACTTCGGTTAGAAGTTTATATTCGGAAGAAGCGGGGTATTCTGGGTAACCGAACGGAGTTGATTTTCAGTCCAAGACACGAGGAAACCCCTTTTACAGTTCAAGCAGGGGAAGTTGGAGTAGAAAAAGAAGAAGTTGAAGCAGAGGAAGTTGGAGTAGAAGAAGCTGAAACAGAGGAAGTTGGAGTAGAAGAAGCTGAAACGGAGGAAGTTGAAATAGAAGAAGCTGGAGCAGAGGAAGTTAGAATAGGAAGAGATGAAGCAGAAGAAGTTGGGATGGAAGTGGAAGCAAAGGAAGTTGGAAGAGAAAAAGCTGAAGCAGAAGAAGTTGGAATAGTAGAAGCGGAAGCAGATGAAGTTGGTATAGAAAAAGTTCAAGCAGAGGAAGTTGGAGTAGAAAAAGAAGAAGTTGAAGCAGAGGAAGGTGGAGTAGAAAAAGAAGTTGAAACAGAGGAAGTAGAAATAGAAGAAACTGAAGCAGAGGAAGTTGGAATAGGAGAAGTTGAAGCAAAGGAAGTTGAAATAGAAGGAGCTGAAGAAGAGGAAGTTGGAATAGAAGATGAAGCAGGAAAGTCTGGAGCTAAGTTCAAGGAGGTGGAAACAGATGACGAAGAAACCAAAGCTAATGATGATGATGATGAATGTTACTCTGAAGAAGAAGAGGCCCGTGGGAAGAAGTGCAGGAAAGCTGCTCCAAAGGGTGAAGATGAGATATCAGCTGAAACACCCACCAGTAGAAGAAACAAACTGATGGCAGTTCCTAAATATATTGAGAGCTCTAGAGTTGAAGATGATGTCAGCCCCGAAGTAGATCAACACTCTGAGAAGGACAACTACGAACCGGAGGAAAAGGCCTCGGTAGATGAAGAAACGGATGAACTATGGTGTTTTAAAGGGGGAACACAATCATTTGGGTACGAGTTATGGGAATTGGTTAGGAACTGATTATTGGACAGTTTTTATTTCCTTGTATTTTTTTTATTTTGGTATCCAAATTTGTATAATGGTATTTTTTCGTTTGTTTATATTTAAAAATTTTTATATCAATTGCCATTTATATATGTGTGTCAAGGCATCTGTCCTTTTGTATAATTTTAAGTTTTCTAGTTTTTTTTGTGGAATGCAAGTTACCTCTGATTAATGCGTAGGAAATTTTTGTTGTAGCCCACTGTCACTCCTGTGACGATTGTGCTTCTTTTGGGGGGACTTGTAAGAATTTTGTATTATTTACTAGTAGTAGTGACTTGTAAACCGGGCACTACGGGCAAAAGCCAAGCTGTTGCTCGCACGCATTGTTATCTCGCACGATGTACTATTTCTATTTTTCTTTAGTTTTAAATTTTAGTTTTAAGTTTTGAAGATAGTTTTGAACTGGAAGGCCCGATTGGCATACTGTAGTTTTGATTTCGCCTGTCTCTCTCTCTCTTCTGGTATATTTATGTTAACCTAAATTTTTATCTTCATCTAAATAAATTTATTTTCGTTAAAAGAATATATATTTTTACTGTATCTAATAAGAATTGTGTTTTAGTTGCAATCTGAAAATATGCAAAATTTGAAGACTCCTGCTAAAGACAAGAAAAGGAAGAGCACTGGTATGAAATGTTTTTGGTACTTATGGTATTATCCACATGCCAGCAATTTTTTTCCTAATATTATACTGTGTAGATAAGGCAAACAACAAAAAAAATATTTTTTTTGTCCTGTTAAATATATATTTCTACATATTTTGTTCAATAGACCTGTAGATGCAATTCATTTATGGTGCAATTTTTTCTCTAGCTCCAGTGGCAAAATACTCAGATACAAAATATGAGGATGTGGGAGGAATGCGGGAGGCTTTGTTGGTAAGTGAATAGGTCTTTTGAATCTTACACTCACGCACACATTAATGGCTGGAAAGGTCTAGAAATAGCTAACTCGCTGGGGTTGAAAAAGATTATTTAAAAAATATATTTACTTTATTTTACCAGGAGTCTATCTAAATTTCTTTATGAGGTACCTATTTTGTGAAAATTTAGTGCTAATTAGTTAAAATTTCAGTTCAAAATCACTTGTAAATAATTTTTTAACATTAAAACCAAAAGAAAATTCAGTCCAAAATGGCTATAAAGTCAACTTTTAAGAGAATACTAGCTGAACAGCAACCTAATGTGTTGCACCGAGTTAAGTTTTAATTCTATAGTGTTCACGATGCATCATGTGTAATTAAATATTATATTTTTAGAGAAGAGAATATGAAAAATAAAAATTCTGTAGCCACTTGTTCCTCCTTTTTAAATTTTTCTCTCAAAATACATTTCTAATTTTGTCAATCGGAGGAAATTTTGTAATCAGCATTTACCACAATCCTCCTGGTATCCCAGGCGCTTTTTTTCAGGTTCCGGTGTTTCCGATAATTTTTCCTATACAGGCTTTTAAGATATTTTACCTATCCCGATGTTTACGATATCTTTCCTGTCCCGTAGTTTCCGGTAATATTTCATATCCTGGTGCTCCTGGTAATTTTTCCTATCCTGGTATTTCCAGTAATTTTTCTTATCTCAGTGTTGCCCGTAATCTTTCCTATCCCAGTGTTCCTTGTAATTTTTCATATCCCAGTGGGTTTATTTCATCTTAATAAAGCAATTAATTTGAAACCTTGATGAAAAATCTAGTAAATGTTCAAGTCTAGTGAGCTGCATTTTATGAAACAACTATACTCTGTTCCACCTCAAGTTGACACTGAAGAAAAGGCTACGGCGACCGAATTACAGCCAGGAAACCGGTTCCCAGCCAATCAGCCCGATCAAGCTGCCCGTCCAACGCCGTTCAACCCGGCTCTACCCTACGAACTATATTCATTTGCTTTGATTTAAAGACTTTTAACGCATGATTAAACTAAGTTATAAGATAAAAATACCGATAAACTATAATGTATGACCCATTTTTAAAAATTTGTCTACATATTCTTTACTTTTAATTGCATAACAAGCTAGTACTATTTTTTCGAGCGGAGTGATACAACCTCTGCCTTTCCCAACAGTGTCAACTTAGGGTGGAACAGAGTATAGCTGATATACCCACCGTTGCTTGGAAAAAAAAGGATTTTCAAACTGAGTGTTAAAACAAATAAGAATTGGTTTCTTCACTATATCCCTTACCAGGGTGTCATTCAGGAGCAATAGGGCAACAACCTTTCCGCTAGGATTCTTCTTTGATGCTATACTTCCTTAAGATGTAAAGAAAACTTTAAAAATACGACCTGTTTTGAATTAATGTGTGAAATCTCTATTTTAAGAGTGATATTTTCAAATTAGATAAAAGTTAGAGGGAGGCCCTCTTAACCTCCTTATTTTAGGCAGTTATATCTTAGTTCTCTTCAATATCCTTTGTTCACATCATCCATTTCTGCAATTGGTAATGCATAGTTGTGGCAAATTCTTCCACCTTCACTTCAAAGGTAAAGGTCTAATATATTGAACAACAATTTCTATAAACTTAGTATTTATTTCCCCTTCATCTCATTATGTTTTTATAAAATTCAAAGCAAATAAAAAATAAATACTTTTGTAAGATGTAAAACAAAACCTGAAAAAAACTTTTGGAATTAAAGTGTTAATAACCGGTTTTTGAGATTGAAATTAAAAAAGGTCAGGGGGAGCCCCCTGAACCCCCCTTTTGTTGATTTATTACCAACTCATTCACTGAAAGAAATCGCCTTCAAACATGAAATAAAAGTAAACATTTGAATTGACACCAACTAAATCTCTAACGCTTCTGATATTGTTATTTAAGTTTTTATTGAACAGAAAAAATTGCAAATTTTCGGTTAAATAGGTTTGGGTTATCGTAAAAAGGTTATTTTATCATCGAAACTTATTTCATCAGATTTTTAAAAAAGTCCCCTTGTTATAAAATATTTTTAAATAAATATTTCTTACAATAGAGGTTTTGTGTTCTCTAGAAGAAGCAATAAATCGTTAATTTAACCTTAAAGCTACGCTTAAGAATTTGGAAAAGGGCCAAAAAAGACTGCTTAGAATGCTTTGATTTAAAAAAAAATTTAAAACCTTCCCGATTGCGTTTCCTGAAAATTGGTGTTGGTGCTTTTTGCCTCGGCTCTTTGGCCGGCATATAGCATACATGCATGAGAGTTATTACAACTCTGTTTATCACTAGTTATTACTTATTTTGTTGTCAATAAAAAAGATACAGATATTTAAATTATAAGTAATGTTTCCAGGGGTTCATCCAAGATTTTTTGCCAGGGGCCTGTTTTGGGAATTTTGTGAAAAATCATATGGAATTTTGTGAAAAATAAAATGGATTTTTGTGAAAATAATTTCCGTCATAAAACGGTCTTATTTTTTAAATATGGTACTAGCAAAATAATAAATTTTTTAACTGCTATAAAATATGATTTTTAAAAAACTTTCCTTTATTTAATAAAAGGGTTTTTTAATATAAAATTCTTAAAAACAAAAACAGGAAATTAAAACTTATTAAATGTTATCCTGGCTTGCCATTTGTTGATGTGTATCTAAAGAAATACAAAAAGTTTGATAATAATAAAATGATAAACAATTGATAAAAGGAAGAAGTATAAACAATGAATGTTTTAAATGTAACAACTTGAGTTGAGATTCAGTCGCTCCTCTTTTCCTTCCACATCCTAATATCAAACTTATTTTTATTTGCAGAAGGTGCTAGAGTCGTTTCTTCACCATGTGTTGCCCGAGAAGCTTCAGAAAAGAAAACCTATCCGTGGAATCTTGTTGCATGGCCCCCCTGGCTGTGGCAAGACTCTCCTCGTCAGTGCCGTCGCAGGGGTGGGTCCTCCTTACTTTTGACTACTCCTTCCCCTTAGAATGTCCTTTGTTCTCATTAGTCCAATGGTTCTTAAACTTTTTTGGCTTGCAGCGCCTTACAAACTAAATATTCCCCCATCACACCCTCTTAAATAAAAGAGTGAACTTCGTAACTTTGAGAAATGACTTACTAGCTCTCAATAACTAAATCCTACTACCAAGATCTCATAAAAAATTAGATTCAGAGTACTCTTTGAAAATTGAGACTAAAAATTAAATTAAAAGTTTTTGGATTTTGTGGGATGTTGTTCTATATTTTAGAAGATGTGAATATATCAGACCCCGTGCATGTCCTGAAATTAAAAAAAACATCCTGAAGATTGTCCTGAAATTTTGACCTAAGCTTTTAGATCAATCGGAATCCAAACAAATTTTCGCTTACGGACTCTGGCAAAAAAAACGCAAGAGAACTAATCAACAGAGCCTGATCATGCTTGCTATTGCACATCTAACAGCGTGTGTGCAAGATTTTGCGCGTACGAATGCAGCGCGCTCAGAAAAAACGTGCCACATTTTTTTCTTTTTCCTGAATTGTCAACCTGCAGTAAGCACCAGCTCTCATTAGCCAGATAATTAGTCCAAAGTGATTCTCTAGTGCAGCGGTTCTCAAACTTTCTATCGTCACGGACCCCTTTATGTTAGAAGCCAGGCATCGCGAACCCCCAACACCAAAAGCCGTAACCAGACTTTTGTTCTGTGTTTAAGATTAATTAAAAATAGTTTACAAATTATAATAAATTTTACAATTACTCCACTCCAGAGAAATATTATTTAGGGAGGCACCAAAATTATCCCTCCGCCCCCATGTATATTTCATAGGTCAAAGTAGCTTTTTAGTACATTTTTAAGTAGAATTTGCGTCTTAGGGAAATTAACATGAAAAGGTTATATGAGTAATTAAGTTCTACCCACAAAGGGGGTCTGGGGGCCCTCCCCCAGAAAATTTTTGGAAATTCAACTAGAAAAACAGATTTTAAATTAGTTTTAATACCCCTAGTTAAAATTTTTGAATATAAATTTTTATGTAATATTTGCATTTTGGTGAACTTAATGTTAAAAATAGTTTATAGTAATAGAGTTTTAAGAAAAAAAAGTTATCTGGGGGTCATCCTCAGAGAAGTTTTAGATAAATTTATCCCTAAAAACACACAGGATTTTAACTATATTTCTTAGTTACGAATTTCAGACATATATTCTTAGGTAGGATTTCAATTTTGATGAACTTTAAAAAAAATTTTTTTAAATAATAAATTACCAAGTACTAAAGGGGCTTCAGGGGTCCTCCCCCATTTAGAAGATTTGATCCCAAAAACAGGGTTTTAACTTGTTTTGATACACCAAATCCAAATTTTAGGGCCCCTTCACACACCCTTATTACTCCCCTGAATTACTCCAAGTCTCTGAGGTGAGGGTCTGGAAATTTCAAGGTAAATATTATGCATTGAAGTCAAAATTTCGAGGGGGCTGGGGGTTCTCCCCCATAAAATTTTTGAAATTTACCTCTTAAAACTAGTGTTTCGTCTAATTTTGAAACTCTGGGGAATTCTAAAAGTAGCTTGAGGAATTATTCAAGGTAGCTCGCGGACCCCCAGGGGTCCGCGGACCACAGTTTGAGAACCGCTGCTCTAGTGTATCTAATATTTTATGATAATTTGGGGTTCATGAAGTGGTCCTGGTCAATGGGATTTTGAAAGAGGGGTTGATGGTTATGTTATAATTATTTTAGTTGATGGTTTGAGTTGGGAATTTAATCTGAAAGTATGTCATTGGCTTGCAAATAATATGCAAGTGCCTTATTTAGAGAAACTTTCATAAACATTCTGCGTCACTGATCACATTAAGCATAAGGTTAACTTTCTTTGCAGGAGCTAAAGCTGCCGATGGTGAAAGTGGCGGCCACAGATCTGGTACAAGGCATCTCTGGGGAGTCGGAGGGCAAGATCCGTGAGGCCTTCGAGGCCGCCATTGCCACTGGCCGCTGCATCCTCTTCATCGACAACATCGAAGCCATCTGTCTCAAAGGCTCGGACAATGCCATGAATCTTCGCATGAGTCGGTGCCTCCGGAACTGCTTTGATGGTAAGGCCGTCGTTTGGTTTGGGAGGGAAAATCATGGTCATGGCAGTGGTGTGTTCAGGTCAATTTTACTACCGTTTTGCGGTGCCTTCAGGAATTCAACATTTTATAAGTACGTAGATACTTTCAAAAATTCCGTTTTATAGGCGACTCCGTTTAATGTGATCACAGTTAATGTTATCATTCATTAGCACAAAATCATAAGTCCTAACATTGGCACTAAATTGGATAAGCTATTGGCACTAAATTGGATCAGCTATATGATTTAATTTTCACTAAAAAATCACTTGTTTTTAAAGGTTGCTTTTTAGCTATTGTCATGTGGGAATTCTAACCATACTTTTTAGAGTCATTGAAAAATTTGAAAGTATTTTGAAAGAAAAGTAAATTTATATCAAAATTTTCCCCCATCTGCCCAACTGCTAAGAAAGTAGATAATCTGAATCAACATTAGGGTGGACCAAAAAACTTTTTTTTTTCAGGTAGAGTTCTGGGCACCCTCTACTTTTTTTCGAACAGCTAATAGAAGCTCACAGCCAAATTTTCAACTCAGTATTCAAATTAGAAGTCGATGACCAAGAGGTGTGAAAAAATCCAAATTCGAGAAAAATCAAATTTTCAAAAATCCAAGCGAGTTTATGAATTTTCCCATGAGTGAATCGCTCTTGCTGTATAATTTCAGGGATAAGTTTAGGGACTTGCCATTTTTCTTTAATTTTGTTCACTTTTTTTAAATTTTGAAAAAAAAAACTTATTGAAAATGATGGCCATGATGCACATTAAATCAAAGACAAAAAAATTACAAACAAAATGGGACTAATTTCAGGTTTTAAGTTGTATAGTTTTAGAGTTATTAGCTGTTTAAAAATGCAGGAAAAACAACTTTACAGAAGTTCTTTGGACATAAGAAAATTACTACAACCAAAATATAAAGGTGATAAAAAACAAAACCTGGAACATTATATCTATAACGTTAGAAGTTTCTTATAAAAAATCATGAACAAAATGAGAGGGTTTGATCTTTGGTTTTTTAGTTGTTTTGTTTAAAAATCTTCGAATTTGGACTTTTCACTCCTCTTGGTCATCGCTTTCTAATTAAGGTACAGAGCCCAAACTTTGCCTGAGTAGTTTTCTCTGTAGGTCTAAAAAATTGAGTGGGTGCTGTGGCAATTTCATAACACTTAAGACTCGCTAATGCTTTGTCATTAGCATTTTCCCCTTTGAAAGTGGCCATATATTTGTTCCTTACGACAGGGTGGCCAGACCTAGAAAACCTTAAAAACCTGTGATTGTCAGGGAAAAATCTTGGAAATTTGATAATTATCTGGGAAATTCCAGAAATCTCCCTAGTTTCAAAAATAAATTCAATATTTTTCTGAATTTTAAGTACTTAAATATGTATATTTCCATTCTTTGTCCTACAAAATAAAATCTCGAATCCATAAAAATTAGTGTTGCAAATGTTCAAACAAGGCTTCCTAGGGTTCCTTTGTTTGTGATAAAAGTCTGAAAATAATCTCATTTAAATTCCTTCTTTCTCCCGCTGTCCTGATTTTTACTGTCAGTCTCCCATTTTCTAGAAGATTAAAATTTACTATACTCAAGGGTGTGTTTAGAAGAAATTTGGATCCGTTTTTAGGACCCTTCACAAAAGGTTTCATTGTGAAAACGGACCCTTCACAACGTATTTTACCTTAAAAACGGACCCTTCACAAAGTATTTTGGCCTTTAAATGGCCACTATTTTTCACAATACTGCAAATTTGTAAGCTTATTTTCACAAAAACAGGCTCCTGGCTAAAAAAAATTAATTTAACACAATGTTTAACACTGACTAAAATTCACAAAATTATGAGTAGATTTTCACAATTTTTAAAAACAGGACCCTTCACAAAAAGTCTGGACAGACCCCTGATACTTATAAAATATCAGGGAAAATCATAGCTGACCATCAAAGAAAACCTAGAATCATCAGGGAGTTTTGAAATACGTTTTCTGTAGCCACCCTGTCCGAGCATTTCAGATTCGTACCTGTATTCTATTTGAGTTACCCACTAAAATTATAATAAGGATGTTTGAGTATTAACAATTTCAAGCAAAGATTTAAATGAAGTGTGTTTTACAACAGCTGTTTCCGATGTAACTTATTTCATCTTCTATTGTAGACCTAATAGAGAAGGACAAGGAGGGGCGAGTGATGGTTGTGGCTGCAACCAACCAGCCAGACACCTTGGACCATACGCTGCGCGGCGGTGGGCGCTTCGAATGCGAAGTACCCATCGGCATGCCAGACAAAATAGCTAGGCTGGAGTGAGTAGGCTTTTTTCTCTATTCAGGAAATGATATTTTTCGGATTATTATGAATTTTGCAAAAGTAATTGATGGTTTTGATGCAATAATCAGGTATATCCACATTCAGTGACAGTTTATTTTAGGTTGTTGCTGTATGTATTACAAGTTGGTACGTGATTCACGGGTTTTCCAGTTATTAAGAACTCCGAGGCAAATAATAAAGAAACCTATGTATTTGTCGACCGGAGCTTGTAAGTAAAATCGTGTTTTTCTTTTTTAGAATCTTAGAAGTTCTCTGCAAAGGTATGAAACTGTCACCAGATGTTTCCCTACAAAGGTTGGCTAAGAGCACCCCGGGATATGTAGGAGGGGACCTTTTAAATCTTGTGAATCTTGCTGAGAGATTCGGCCATAGAAGGTTAGTTCTTATTCAGAGATATCTCCATATCTATGTTACTAATGTAGCATTTTTAAAAGATACATAATCTTAATAATAGATTTTGAATGTACGGTAAATTTTTGGAAGAAAACCTCATGGATTATGAGCGGTTGAATTAAAAATTAACTCAAACAAATATAATTGTTAAACTATGGCACAAATTAGCACACTGGTGGTGACAATCAGTGGATAACTAAAACCATCATGTCCTCTCTTAAAATTCAGCCCTTATAGTATGTACCATTTAGTTGATCATATTTTACTGTAGGGTATACGAGCTGCCTCAATCTTCCTTGGAACCGGGCGTAAAGGACAGCCAACCTGAGAAAATGTCTCCTTCAACTGTCCTGTTCGGACATCCGTCACAGCGAGGAAAACTGTCCAGTTCCGAATTTTTTAAAGAAGGTAGTGTTTTATTTGTGCCTTTGATTATTTAAGAATGAGATACTTGAATGGGGGTTTTGGGGGTGTTCTTACTACAATCCCAAAATTTGAATGAATACATTGCTCTGTATTGTATCTGTTTGAAAAAAAGGAAAAATATATAATATTTTAAAATTTTTAAACATGCATTTTGGGACTGAAAAAGTTGGTCCAAATACATTATTAAGAGCTTTAATTAGATAGAATACCAATGGTATAGGGCCTTAAACTTTCCCTATAACCCCTATAATCTAAGCGAAAGAAGTGCGACTGCGTGGTTTTGATAAACAAAGGCTTTAATACCCATTAAAGCAATAAACAGAGGTAAATTACAAATTTTTCACAAAAACCTCTAGAGATGTCATTTGGTGTCAGAAATGACGTTTTAGATTATATATGTGGGTAAAATTATAATAATAGCGTCCTTCCGACTCTAAATGTTAAAAAAATCCTATTTCTACCTAAGTTACATGTTTTAAGCGTTAAGTGATCTTAGAACAATCAAGCTTTGCCGAATGAGATTTGCTGGCCATATTTGTCGCATGGATCCCTCATCTGTGACAAGTAGAATTTTTAACTACAAACCTATTACAAATAGATCAAGGGGTCGGCCAAAACTGAGATGACTGATTGTGTGGAAAATGACTTTAAGTTACTAAAAATAACAAATTGGAAAACGGTCGCCAAACAGAGATCGAGATGGAGAAATGTTCTTGGGAAAGCCTTGGCCCACCCTGGGCTGTCGTGCTAGAGAAGAAGAAGAAGATCTTAGAAAAATGTATAAATTGATTTATTTTAATGTCAGGCAAATGAATTTCGAGGTGCATTAAAATCCGTTTGTCCGTTAAAATCCGGTGACGTCACTTCCGTTGGTTGTTTGTTTATTTAGGAATTTCGTGAATACGGTGACCAAATTACAGCTAGAAAACTGGTTTCTAGCCAATCAGCCAGAATGGGTTGCCTGTTTTACGCCTTTCTACCCAGTTCTATTAAACGACCTATATTCATTTGCTTGGATTAAAGACTTAATGTGTTATTAAATTGAGTTATGATAAAAATCCCATTAAACTATAATGTATGACACAAATGTGTCTGCATATTCTTTATTTTAAATTGCAATACTACCCAGTACTAATTTTTGGGCGAATTGGTACATTTGCTGCCTTTCCCAGTGCTGACAAGTTAAGGTGAAACCGAGTAGTCTACCGAAACACATTATTCATATCAGGAAACAAAATATTCTTGTTTCTTATAGGTTTTTACTTAACTTTCTAGATTTATAATATTATATTCTGTCATTTTGTAAGTTATTAAAAAAATTGCAATTATTAACAGGCATGTGATTTTTCCGCTTATTAGCGGAAATCCGCTTTTTTTGAAATTTTATATTCTGTTCAATTGTGTGCGCAATTAATTTTTCAAAGCGGAAAAAAAATCGGAATATTTTGCTTCCGTTTAAAATTTTCCGTTTGAAGCAAGTAACGTCATTTCAAGTTCTATAATAGAGACGTGTGCTGACTTGGGGAGTCGTTTTGTCTTCTTCTTTCATAAGTTTATTTTAGATATGGTCACAGATATTAGTTGGTTATTGAGTAAGTTAAGTTGGTTAAGCAGGTGTTCCGAAAGAGTTCAAGAATAAAGCTAAAGCCTTCTTTATGTATTTCATTTCTTGAATAAGTTTTTTGGAGACGGCCAACTACTAGAACGTACTTCTCTTTCCTTCCGAATGGTAATGTTTTTTTTAAAGGATATTCAATTGATTTATGAGTTTCCTTTGAATAAATTTATCTTAATGTTTATTCTACTTTTCTTTGTTTATATCAAGATCATTGACACTTTTAATCTTGAGCCTCTGTTTCACTTTCGGAGTCGTTAGATACTTTTTCTACACGTCTTAAGAAATTTGCCAATTTATGCTGAAAATTTATAAAGGTTTGTGCTATTCTTTTGCTGAAATCTTCTTTGAATGAGTCATATTCTCGGCTTAAAATCTCTAAGTCTTTCTTTCTTTCCTCTCTGATTCTTTCGGATTCTCTCTCTTTTACCTTTTCACTCCAATCACGATAAACACCTTCACCCAGAACCTTCTCCAAGGATTGAACCAGATGATGGGTGGTTTCAGTGATGCGATTCAGTGGCTCTTCGACCTTGATTTTAACTATTTGAGTGACCTTTGTTTCTATGTCTTCATAGACCTTCTTTGAGTTTCTTTGGTCTTCGATTATATTTGGTGTCTGTCTCGATAATTCCTTTGTGATAATGTTGGTCAGATTTACAACAGCATTTTCCAGACGTTCTATTCTAGCGTCTAAAGACGCGTTTGACATTTCAGTATCTTTATCTTGATTTTTCCTTTTCCTATTGATCTTTGTATATTCTTGTTTCCCTGTATTACTTCTGAATAGAGTTTTTTTGAATTCGACTCTTTATGAGCAACTGAAAATGATCTATTTTCTGCCTTTTTTTCACAAACGGACATTTAATATCGAGAGCAGTGCGATTTTTACTTTTACATCTAAAACACTCCGTATTTATTTTACTGCATTCGGTTGTTTCGTGATTATCTCCACAATTTTTACATTTGGGATCTTGAGCGTTGCAATCTGCTCTGAAGTGACCGAAGTCTAAACATCTATGGCAGATTTTTACCTTGTCAATAAATTGGTAGACTTTATGTGATGCATAATCAAACTTGAGTGTTTGTCTGTTTACGAATCCTAATTCTTTAATAAGAACAGTTGTTGATGGTTTTGTTTCCCCTTTCTTCATGAATCTTGTTATTTTTTTCACAAAAATATTCTGTTATTGAAGTACTTCCGCTAATTCGCTTACAGGAGTTTCAGGATCAACATCTTTTAATATATATTGTGTTGTGTAAGTCTTCTCGAAGATTTTTCTTTCAATTTCTTTTTGGTTTATTTTTCTTATATTTAATACATTAATGGCTGAATTAAACTCTTTACAGTTATTAGCAAGCACTTATTCTTGGTTAAAACAACTTCGTCTTTGTGGTTCAAAATTCCTTTAAACTCAGCTTTTAATTCTGAGTATTTGATTATATTTTCCTCTGGATTAATCCCTCTGAATCCAAACTTGATTTGGCTTACTCCATTATCAAATGCCTTCCTTATTTGTATCTCCTCTGATTCTTTGCTATCAAAAATAAAGTCCTGCCTAAATTTTTTATCTCGAAAGTTATCTTCGTCATCTTCCAAACCTCGTTTTACACCAGTCCCAGTTTTTTCAAATTCCATCTGCTGATTTTCAATTTTTCCTCCAAAAAACTAAAATAATATATTTTTGGCTGCTTCTTGCTCCATTTAAATCTCAAATTATCGACGAAAAAAACAATCGCAAATATTTCAGAACTTCCTTTCTTACAGATCGAACATCAAACCTTCGCCATTTTTTCTAATTTTATCGAAATTCAAACGTCATTTGAAGGTACTATTGAATCAGTTCTGTTTTTGGAAAATGATGGGAGGCGGATTGTGCATGTAAAACGGTCGTCATTTGCAATTTTTTTATATTGTGCACACTAAAAATTCGTGAGAGGTCCGGAGCGGACAAAATGTGTGCCAAAGTGAGTTAAAACCCCGTTTTTAGGGTCAAATTTCAAAAAATTTCTGGGGGAGGGCCCTTGACCCCCCTTTGATATTTGTACCTCCAGCATTCACAATTATTTTTAAATTGAGTTTAGTAAGATCAAAATCCTATCTAAAAGTATTAAAAAGCTAAATTGAACTTATAGTGTGGGAAGGGCTTAGGAATATAATAATTTGGGCCCCTCCCGAAACAAATTTCCATATCACTGTTTCTAATATAGACGCTTCTAAAAATTTTCAGATAATTTCTTTCTTGAGCGATCACATGCCTGTATTAAGAAGATATTGTTAATTTGGTACTTCTAGTGCTCTGAAAAAAGTTTTAAAAGATGTTCCTGTTCTTTTACAGTTAGAAAGTGGTGGAATATAATGAAAGATATTCCAGAGGAGGTCCAGAATAATTTCGTTTTCACAGATGACGACTTTAAGGTAAGGTTGCGTTCATCTTTTTACCTGTCGTCTCATTTGAATTTAGCTTTCAGGGGGCAAGTGCATTCCATTTTCTAGGAGAGATTGCCATGTTCAAATTTTTTCTTAAGAATGATGGTAAAAAATTTAGGATTGTACAGTTTTGGCATTTTGATGTCTTACACACTCTTTCAGATTTCATTTATCTTGTCTTAAAAATAGACCCTTTGTAAAACATTTTATCTTAAAAATGGACCACAATATTTTTCACTTTAAAAACAGATTATTTTGTGATGACTAACAGTTTTTACCATGCTATTTATAAATCGTACAATACCACACCAAAATATGATCCTGTACAAAAGATCCCAATTTAACTATAATTTTAAATTTAGGGGTTGGGAGCTGAGAACCCCTATTCTAAACCTCTAGGTATAGGTTAAAAGATTAATGCTGTATAAATTATATGCAGCATATTCAGTGACAAAACATGTAGAAGAAAGGAGAATGGAAGGAGAACATTACGGACGCTGGAGATTTCACATTGCTGTTCAAGAGCTCTCGTCTGCCATATTGTTCTGAGATACAAATCTAGGCGTATTGCTTTTATACTTTTTGTGGTCCATTAAATAGTTCCACAAACACTAAAACAAATAATTATAAAAAAAGTAAATAATTTAAATCATTAATTCAAGGGGTGTTTTTTAATTAACTTCCGTTTTGCTCCTGAAAAAAAAGGAGTTGGAATTTCGAAATAATTTTGCTGCTGGTAGATGGGTACATCCTTGAGGATCGATTTCCCTCTTTACTGTAAAAAATCGGAAATTTTTTGTATTAGTTATCGAATTTACAAGCGCGCTCCTGGAACTTATTTCCCGCCAACTCATAGAGAAATCCTCTTTTTCGTTATTTTCCCCTTTTTGATAGTTTAAAAATAAAAAAACAAATGAATATTTATAAAAATGAGGTTATAACAGAAGGTTACAAACATCTTTAATTACTTTTCAACGTAATGACCTTTAAATAGACCATTTACCGTACCTTTTCGCAAGTTTTTCGATCCTGCTTCATGAAAAGTTAGATTTTTCGTTGAGCTTCACATCGGTTCGGACAGCTGTTTTCCCCCTCAGCGCACACTTTGCCTGCAAATCTATCAATGTTGCCTTGTTTATTATGCCTGTAACTCCAGAATCCCCAATGTCTGGAAATTGGCAGATGCAAAACATATGGTTTTAAACATGCACAATGGCATGCTGCAAAAATCACCTGCCTGCCGATTGTCTATTGTTAATGCGAACGAAGTTTAAAGGAAGAGGAATTCTCTATGGGCCAGCGGGAAATAAGTTTGAGGAGCGCGCTTGTAAATTCGATAAATAATAGAAAAATGTGTTTTTTTCAGTAAAGTAGGAAATTGATCCTTAAGGATATACCTATCTACCAGTACCAAAATTATATCGAAATTCTTACTACTTTTTTTACAGGAGCAAAACGGAAGTTAATTAAAAACAACCCTTGTATATCACGAAAGTCCTTATTTTGTTCATGTGTCAATTGTCAATAAATTATTATTATTAAGTAATAGACATCTAGTGAATAATACATAATTATTTGCAAGTGTGTGCTCCTAACACCATCTGTCGCAAAGAGTGACAAATAATTATACACTTGATTATACGAATACCGCTATTATACGAATACACAAGATGTCCATTACTTTCCATAACGTTCTCCCGTTCAAGTTTCTTCTACGTGTTATCTGATTCTGAATATGGCCCTTTGTTTTAAGTCAAATGCAGTAACTATTATAAGCTACAATAAGTAAGAAGGAGGGTTCTCGAGTATGCCGCTGATCGTGCCGGTGAATCTGTAAACAATATCAAATCCTATTGACAATCCTATAGCTGTACCGCTGAATTTAACGGCTGCTAAACAGTCGATGGTATACTAGCAAGTACCAGAAGTATTAAAATAGGCATTCAGCTTTTATCTTTTATTAAAGTCCAAAACAATGAATTCTTAATCAAGGTAATTTCTTCTCATTGTTTGCACAGAACAATATTTAATCCTTCTGGAGAATGCCTTTTACAATCCAATTTGCTCCATTCACATGGCCCTTCCAAGTCAGGCTTGAGTTCAAAACTTCATGCTCGGCATGAGTCTTCTGTGGTTTAGCTGGAAGGAAAACAATTAAAGTAAAGCACAATTGAGATTAAAAGAAAGCGTTCTCTTGCAGAATGCCCTGAA
The DNA here is from genome assembly GCA_024610705.1 of Tetragnatha versicolor. Lineage (NCBI taxonomy): Eukaryota > Metazoa > Arthropoda > Arachnida > Araneae > Tetragnathidae > Tetragnatha > Tetragnatha versicolor. The sequence goes on along the minus strand of JANDEH010000004.1, from coordinate 57,447,970 downwards.
GGAGTGTGTGCCTTATGCCCAGAAGGAGGGTTTCGCACCAGTGGACAGCGTCACTTGGGACGATGTGGGTGCTCTAGAAGATATCAAGGAGGATCTGCAGCAGAACATTGTGGTATGTGTCCATATAAAGGGTGTTTCATAACTCTTCTAGGGTAGGACACCTACGCGAATTAGAATCACACAGGAATGAGGAGTCAAGAATGCACCATTAACAATCTAGGGGTTTTTATAAGCAGGCATTTAGAAAGTTGTAAATTTCCCCATAGAAATTGACCATTTAAGATCGAATTAAAACCATTGATTTAGGTATTTATTTCATAAAACCAATTAAAGAGCTGATACTTACTTCAGCTTCTAAATAATTTTTTATGTAGCTAATGCCGAAATCTAATGCTTTTGCCGGTTTTAATCCAATCATAAAAGGTTACATGTCGATTTTCTCTATGGATTTTCCTATGACAACCTCCCATGCCGGCTTGTAAAAACCTCTAGGTCGTTAGGGGTGCATTTCTGACTCCCCGTTCCTAGGTGATTCTGAGTCATCCTAGAAGTTAAACTCTTATCTGAAACACCCTGTATTAGTGCTTTTTAGCACAGAATTTCATGATTTAAATAAAGCCATGTTTCACATTTCATACCATACCAAAAGTTTAAAAACACTTAACTGGGCATTAGCTAAACAAAATCGTTAATTTTTTCAGTGATGGATGAATCACATAAAACAGATAACTTTGTATTTAGGAGGATTTTTTTCTCTATACTTGTTTTTAAAAAAGCAAAACCATAAATTTTGCTTGGTACAAAGAAAAAAATTAAAACCATTAATTAAGGCATTTACATTAAAAATAATGAAATTTGTCTGTTTTGAAAACATGGTTTGAAAAAGGTTTTTCTTTCATTATTTCAATATCAACTCTGAGGTTGGCAAATGGCAGCTGTAATATTATTCCTTGTCTTACTGAAAATTTTCAGTGGCCTATCAAGTACAGTGACTGGTTTGAAAATTACGATCTGTCGACACCTAAGGGAATTCTGTTATTTGGTCCAAAGGGGTGTGGAAAGACTTTGGTTGCTAAGGTATGTATTGTATTTATTTTCTTTCAAGTTTTTGTAAGCAGTAAATATATTTTAAAAAGTGCCCAATGTGCAATCTCAAACAATATTTGATAAATCTTGTTCAAAATGGACTAAAAAGTTGGATTGACTGTTTGTTATAGATAAAGGTTTCAGTTGGGTACAGTTTAAGCATTGCCCAACAAATTCTATTAATCAATAATAATAAAACTTAGATTTGTGTAAGATTATTATGGACAGTTAGCATTGTTCAAACAAGACATTGAATACTTTCTCTTCTTTCTTTATGAAAGCCAATCTTTAAATTTTCTTCAGTAGACCAACTTTTTTGCAGGAATTATTTCTAATTTAGTTAAATTTATTATTCATACTTTAAGGTTACAATGTTCTAAACATAATTAGAAATATGTAGTAGAATGATTGTTTTGGATGTGATTGACTTTTATTTTTTGAGAGGTTAGTCTTTTGTGAAATATTGTTGTGTATTTTTGTAAAAAGTGTAAATAAATTGTAAAAAACCTATACAGTAGAGCCCTGATTCTCCGCGAGTGCCATAGGAAATTTTTAAAAATTGTTTCCAAAGCAAAAGCAAGTGACTGATTTTTTTAAAAAGGCGTAACTGAACACCTTTTGTTAACAGTACAGTATATTGTATTTTGTTAACTGTTCTTTATTTTAGTGATTTAGATGTAGAGCAAAGGTTTCTGCTGTAGTGTAGTACATATTTTAAAAGTTTTACATATGTTTTTTGTACAATAGAACATAGTTTTTAGGCTGAAATATTTTTTTAAGTTTTCACCTCATTTTTAGTCTTTTTTTGGGTTATCCGCGATAGGTAACCTTGCCACCCAATTCCGAGGATAATCTGGGCTCTACTGTATTTTACTTGAATTTGCTGCAACATTAGTTGAGTTTTTTACTGCTATAATACTTATAACATGAGGTTCCATGAGGTACTTATAACATGAGGACAAAAGTTTTGATAGTGATTGAAGCTGATTAATTATCCCCAAAAACTTGGATTTCTTTCCATCAGTAAGAGTGTCAGATCCACCAATTCTGGCCCCCTGCATTTTGGGTATTTTCTCTAGCTTATGTTCTTTGTACCTAATCTAAATAATCAAAAAGCAAGAGATTTTATGAAAAAGCCAGGAGTATAAATCATATCAATGCTGATTAAAATGCAAATTCTAATATGTTCTTGTTTTGTTATAGGCTATAGCAAATGAATGCAACCTGAACTTCTTGTCAGTAAATGGACCAGAACTGCTGAGCATGGTAAGAGGGATTTTTTAACTACTTACCAGGGCTCACACGCCTGTGCCATTTGCGCCAAAACCAAATTTTGATACATACTGATACAAATTACCTATTTTACCAGCTCCTGCGCCAAAACTGCGCCATTTTCAGACTACTACTACGAATTCTCCGTAGTTTCTACGGATGCCGTCGTTAAACTACGGACTACGGATAACATCGAAAAAGCTACGGAAAATCGGAAATCTATCATAAAAAGCACTTAGAAGCGCAAGTTTTTTTCCCAATTATGCTCTAATTTTAGGATATTTTTTCTTGGACTGCCGCCGGCGGGAGCCAAGTTGAAGTTGGCTTCTTGCGTTGTTAGTGCGATATGGAAAAAACAACTTTATAGTGGTTAGAAGCCGTCGTTCGGTGTTTAGGATCGCATTCTGCGGAAAAGTCGAAAAATAGCGATTTTTCGCGCAAGTACAGTTTTTCCAGCATGTAGTTGAAGATGGCTTCTTTTCACATAGCTGCCAAGTTTTACAGATTGTCCGTAAAATTTACAGATTTGCACCAAAATTTACGGTTTAAAGCCGCGTTTACACCAAAGTTTTCCACAAGTTGCGGCAAATTGTTGCTTTTTCTAAAAAATACAGCAACCTTTTCTGTCTTCCACTTGTGGAGAGACAAATCTTCCACTAAATTTTAGTTTCCCGCGGAGTGTCGGTAAGATCAAAGAAAGTTGACAACTAAAAGTGGAAGATTTGTTGCTGTGCGCTTTGTGCTAGCAACTTGTTGGAAACTAGTGGAAAACCGTTCCCCCTCCACACTACCGCCTTTTTGAGCCAATTCCAATTTCTTTCCTTTCACTATTGTATTTACATTGTAATAAAAACAACTTTACTATGGTCAGAACTAATTACTTAGGAGGTGAATTATCACTAGACCTAATAACCTCAAGTAAATAAAAATTGATAAGGTGTAAAAATTGGATAAGAGCTGATACATTAATAGAGGTTTAAGTTCAGTGTTTATGAATTAAATCTCTACGCAAATTATTTTTCGTAATCAAAATTATGGTTTTCATGTTGTACGAAAAGTTTTACTGATGCAAGTTTAAAATATAATGAAGGGGGGGCTTTTGTAATTTAAAATTACAAAAGCTTCCCTGCAATCAAATTGCTACAAAAGAAATTTTTTTATGCTACTAAACTTGGTTTTACCTGCTACAAAAGCATTTTTTGTGCTACAAAACTTGGTTTTACCTGCTACATAAGACATTTTTTGTTATATAAAACTTGGATTTACCTGATACAAAAGACATTTTTTGTGATACAAAACTTGGTTTTACCTGATACAAAAGACATTTTTTGTGATACAAAACTTGGTTTTACCTGATACAAAAATTGATACAAATATTTTAAAGTGAGTGTGAGCCCTGACTACTTACTCTACCATCAGTTTTTGTGGTAATAGCAAAAAACAGGTTTTTTTTCTGAAAGTTTAAAAAATTTTACCATGCAGATTTCTGTTTTATCTTTTTTTTTAAATTAACCTTTCAAAATCTTGCAAAAGGGCCAGACTCTAAGAGGTCAAAGAGTATATTAATGTATAAATAAGGTGCACAAGCTGCACACTTTTAGAAGAAAAAACCTCCTTAATACAAGGGTCTTAGCAAAAAGTCTGACAAAAGAATGGTATTTAATATTCTTACACCTAATGTCTAGGGGGAAATAGGTTTTTTTAGATAGAGGTTTTTGACATAACAAAGTTTATCATATCAAGAGTATACTGTAGTAATTATTTCAATTTTGCCCAATTTAATTAAAAAATTGTTGTGCACAGAAAAAGAAACATTAAACAACTTTTTTTCCCAACTCTCTCTTGTTTTACTGTACTGTTACATTTTGTGTTTTTCTTCCTCCAGTACGTAGGAGAGAGCGAGCGTGCAATCCGGAATACCTTTGAGAGAGCACAAAACTCAGCTCCCTGCGTCATATTCTTTGATGAGTTTGACGCTCTGTGTCCGCCCCGCTCCAGCACCAAGGAAGTGAGTAAACCTTCTGATATTGATGTTTTAAAACCAATTTACTTTCTATTTTTGTGTATAAGCTTAGTGTACAGTTTTCAGAAAATTTAGCAGAAACAAATTTTTAAAAACTGTGCAGAGAAATTTGTTTAGAAGAAATTTGGGCCCATTTTGAGACTCTTGACAAAATTTTTCATTGTGAAAACAAACCCTTCACAAAGTATTTTAGCCTTTAAACCAGTGGTTCCCAACAGGTGGTCCGCGGACCACTGGTGGTCCATGAGGCCATCGGAGGTGGTCCGCGAGAGGATTTTTAAACATCCAAAAATGTGTTGAAATTTAAAAAAAAATAGTTTTTCTTATCACATATCCCATGAAGTAGTAAAAAACCATAAATGAAAACCCAAAAATCATTCGTCTCATAAATAAAAATTGTTAGGTTCTCTTTCTCTCCTATGATTCATTTGTTCATTTAACTCAAGTATTCAACTGATGTTTATTTAGAAACGAAATGTGATTATGTTGCGAATAAAATTAATTGAAACTCAGATGGGGAAAATAATGGTCAGGGTGGGGCAAATAAAGAATCGAGTGTTTGTAAGTATTGAAAGATACTACAAATTGCATGGTAATAGGAAGAGGAAATTTCTGATACAAGCAAAATAGTTTTGTTCGAAGATCTAAGTAAAATTTATTGTAAAAAATGCGAGTCTTTGAACGGATAAATAATTTTCCTTTTAAATTGCTCCTTTGAAATAACTATTTATTGACTTTCGATCTTTCGACGTGGTCTCTTTTGGAAGAACATCAGTTAGTCTCACCTTTATAATTTTTGCTGCTACAACTCTCAGTCAGTGCATGTGCATTGTGCAGTTTACTGTTTTGTGATAAAGAATAAAGAATTCCTGGTCATCTTCATTTGTCCTGTAGTTTAAATTCCGAGATAAGTACTTTTTATCAAATTTAAATCTACTAATAAATTTAACAATACTGTTGTTGGGTATGAAAAAAAATGACTCTTTGATACTGATGTTATTTAAACCTGGGGTAACTTGGGTGTAGGTATGATCAGGAGCCTTTCCAGCAGGGCTAATAGTTCCATTCAGATGCGTATTAAGACTGTTTTTCTGTACACTATTAAGAAAAAAATCAAACTTTACAACCATTGTGAGGAATGAGTGCATTGAAAAAAGTTAAATTTTTTAAGATAAAGTTGGGAATAGGGATGGTCCGCCAAGGTTCAAATTTAAGTGAAGTGGTCCACGGACATATTTGAGTTGGGAACCACTGCTTTAAACAGACTATTTTTCACAATACTACAAATATGTGAGCCATTTTTGCAAATTCACAAAAACAGGCTTTTGGCTGTAAAAAAACTACGCTACCTTCAAATTCACAAAATTATGAGTAGATTTTCACAATTTTTAACAAAAACTGTGTCCTTCACTAAAAGTCTGGACAGACCCCTTCTATTCATTTCATTCATTCTATTCATTTCAAAATTTTCAACCTTGCCTGCATAAATCAGTAGCATTTGTGCAGTAGTATTTTGTACTATCATTATTTTGAATGGGTTATTAGATATACCTCTACTAAAGATCTTGTTTGTTGCAGAATGCACCGGTGGAGCGTGTAGTGAACCAGTTGCTGTGCATGTCAGACGGGACCCGCAGCCGCAAGCAGGTGTTCATCGTAGCAGCAACCAACCGTCTAGACAAGATCGATTCGGCTATGCTGCGGCCTGGACGACTGGAGACCGTCTACTATGTTGGCCTGCCCTCTGCCGATGGACGGGCAGACATTCTCAGGAGCCTCACCAAGGTCAGTTACTCTTGCCACAAACTTTGATGAATCACAGGTGAAAGTTTTTCTTTTGGCAATCTGTCCCAAACTTTTCTATGTTGAGGCATCCTTTGAAGAACTATAACTTCTAATGGCATCTCAGTCGTAAGAGTATCGTCCTCTCAGTATCATCAATCAGACTTATTGTTATCTAATCTTTCAGCAGCCACATACTGCTGGTTTAGATAGTTTTTTTACATTCATTAGTAAAACGGTTAGGTGCTAATAAAGTTGCCAAACTTGTGATTATTTTATAATTAAACATCTTTAAATAGAATAAATAGTTAATTGTGAGTTAAAGCTATATATTTACAATTTGTTTTTTTCTCTTGCCATTTTTCTTCTATAATTAGATTATTTTAAATTTATAAACTGTTAAAGTAAAGATGTTGCCACACTAGGGGCCTCATTCGCCACTATGCATTAAGAGAATCAAGTCAACTCAAATTGATAATGAATTGGACAAATGAATGAAAACAAATGTTAATGTCTCGGATGGAAGAAGTCTTAGTGTAGAAATAGAAAAAAATAGAGGTGCTGCAAAATTTTACCTGACTTTTGATTTCAAGGAGCATTCTATTAAGAAATGCAACTTAGGCTAAGCGAGCACTAGAGACTTCTGTCGCGGCGACTTAAAACACTAGGTCACTCGAGAGCAATGTATTTCTATGGCGAGATACTAGGCAATCGGCCAAGAGCCTCGTCGTGTAATGCGCGCGCTCTAGCTTCTTGCAATAGCCAGGGTGATAATTTTGTCTCAGTCACCGTGACAAGTCTCTAGTGCGGGCTTAGCCTTACTATTGTTTCTGTCTGCTAATAAGTCCTCTTTTGATATTTTCAGAAAAAAACTCGAACCCCAATCCATGATGATGTATTATTTAAAACAATTGCCCAAGATCCTCGTTGTGAAGGATTTAGGTAAGTTTTTTCTGAAGTGTAAACATGTACATTGAGCAAACTTGCCATTTAAACCTTTTATATACCAACAGAACTTTAAAGATATACTTAACATTTGTAAGAAATTGGGGTCTAAAATATCATTATTTAATTGTAAAAAAGAGAATTTATAAAATGTGGAATAAAATTGTACACTTTGATTATGTCCCACTTGATTAAATGTAAAAAAAGTTACTATAAATTTTATTTTGTGAATAATTTAAATTTCCTTTTTGATTGATAAATGGTTTCTAAAGTTTAAATTAATTTAATTTTCATATCATGATTTGTTTTTGTTTGTTTGAAGTTCTACATTTTAAGAGGATATCATAACAATCTAGAATAAAAAGAATCTAGGTTGGAAACTGAGAAATACTTATCTCTCTAGTCCTTGGTTCCTTTACTCAAAAGAACCATTGAGTGGAAGTGTTTTCAGTTTTCTTTTGATGAATATGAAACCCCTTTTTATAAACCAAAGTTGGTTCACTTCTTTTTTTTCCAGTGGAGCTGATATGGCCCATCTGATTCGGAAGGCCACAAGCATAGCTGTTAAAGAAATAGTGAGCCAGGTGACTGAGGATGATGACCTGAGCAACAAAAAATTTATTCTTAAAAACTGTCACTTCAATAAAGCTATGGATTTTGTGAAACCATCAATATCTGAACAGGTTTGTGATTTTTCCCTTTAAACAGGGTACAACTCCATAAAATTTAAAGAAATCCTTATAAAATAAAATTAGTCTAAAACTGTAGGAAAGAAACTATCAAAGTTTCAGAAAGACATAGTAAATATTTAATTATTAAAAGCTAGCTTCAATTAAAATTAATAAAACCATCTTCAGTTACTCATTTTTGTCTTAATTAGTTTTTCTTTTACCGCAATAATTAAAAGAGCTAATAATGATAAACAAATATAGCAGATATTTTAAAAAATTTAAGTAAATAGATAATTTGGATAAACTCTGTCCCTGTCTTGGGGCTTGGTCATAGACACTGAGGTGTTTCGTAGAAGCAGGGACCAGGTGGTGGCTTTTTAGCAAATAGTGACAGGAAACCTAAAAATGCCAAAATATTTCAGATCTATTTTTGCAAAAATGTAATTGAAAAATCTGATTGTGATAAATAAAAACTTAAATAACTTATAAGAACTGCATATAATGCAAAAGTGTTGATTAAACCCATGCTTGTTTTTCTTTTAGGACCGAAGATATTTTCAAAAATACGGCCCACTTTGTCATGCCAGAACAGCTCCACCCAACACAAATGAAGAAAGGAGAAAAGAATAAATAAAATGAACACTGTATATAAATCATTAAAAACAATAATTAAAAAATATCTGTTCTTTTAAAAAACACTTACATGACTATAACCAAATCTGTGACTTCTTAAAGGTATTATTTGTCTGTCGTCGGAAGGCGGAGAAAAACCGGTTTTCTCTGCCTTCCACAATGCTGAGAAACCGGTTTTTCTGCGCCAAGCGACGGTAGCCAAATTTTACCAGTTACACAGTCTTGCTTTTAAATTTCAATAAAAAGCCTTCTGGTGGGGTGCAAGCGGTAAAAAATTTTTTCAGCCTCATGTTAGAAGTGTTTTCTTCATGACCACGAAGAAAAAATTCGTTATAAAATAGTTAGAGTACAATTTTAAAGAAGTTTGCAGTCGATCGGCGTGATTTATGTTGGTCGCTTAGCTGTTTTGATAAGGATTGATTAATTTTTAGAGAGTTTTCTGTGATTTCTATACTTATATAACTGGTTTTTCTCAGAAAATTTCTAAACTTGAATTTTTGGGTCTTAGCAATCATACTTTTGTTTCCTCAAAAAGTCTCATTTTGAAGGATTTTAGCGGGGTGTCTGACACTAGTACCAAAAAACGTCAACTATTTTTTGCATAAACCAGTTATATGTATGAATGACAGAATCGAACTACTATATATGTTATATTATAATATATGCGTGTTTTAAAACTGAGTTTGTTATTCTCGGTATATTTTGGAACGTAATTACCGGGAACACTACTGTTTTTCCCTTGGAAATTTTCCCGTTTACAGTTAGCCGTTTTCTTTGGGTGTAATCTAAATGGTCTCAAAATGAACTAAAACACTTATTTTAAAGGAGCAAATTTCTAAAATTTTATGGGGGAGAAGCCCCCAGACTCCTTCATTTTTTTGTCAAGTCATTTAAAACTTTAACGTATAAAAGTACTCGTAAAAGATGAACCTCGAAACATTTTTGAGTCTACTCCCCTCTGAAATTAAAATCTGCAGGGATGAGTTTGTCTGAAGATGAAAAAAGAGGAAAAAGCGCGTGAGCTTAGTTATGTATAATTTTCTTAAGCGTGAAACAAATAATTTTAACAAGACAAATTTTAATTTACCTGGATTATATTTGGGATGATTTTAAGAACTTTAAACTGGCAATAAACTAGTCATTAATATTGATAGTCTAGATAAAAATATCTTTAAACGAAGAAAAATACATATTTCAAGTTATCTTCATTTGCATGAAAATAACCAAAATGTAACTAAAAGCAGATGAAAATTTAGGAAATCAGTAAAAGCTAGGATAATTTATTGATTACTTAATATATAATTAAATTACTGATTTTTTTTCACCAATATAATTTTTGCTAAGTGAAAAAAAGTCAAATGAATTTTTAAAAGTATTATTAGAATTTCAAATCATATCAGATATCTAATACAGGTTATAATCTAACATGATTAAAAAACTGAATTATTGTCTTTAGTTGCTTCTCAAAGCGGCCTTTCAAAAATTTTACAACTTAGAAAAACCTCATAAGTTGAAAATAATGACTAAACTCGATAAAAGCAATTCTCAGAGACACACTAGCCTTATTAGGCTGCTCTGATACAACACTCAACAGGCATCCGACCCGTAAGAAGCAGTTGCGGGAAAAAACGGAACTTTCGTGAAAAATCGCTATTTTTTAAATTTTCGAACTTGTTTGCTTCTGAGTACAGTAAAGTTGTTTTTTCTACATCGCAAAAACAACGCGATAAGAAGCCGACTTCACCTTAACATCCGCGGCTGTCCAAGAAAGCATCGTGGGAGTGGGAGAAATGGTACACTTCGCGAGCAAAACGGAACTTACGCGAGAAGTTGCGATTTCCCGAATTTCGCGATTCCGACTTTCGGAAAATCGCGATTTTGCAGAGGAGACTCATGCCTGAAGGAAGAAAAATTAATAAAAAGCGGAAGTAGCGGAATAAATGAGAAAAAGCGGAAAATCGCGTTTCGGCGGAAGAAACTCATGCCTGAATCTGGTTGCAGTTCTGCATGGATCTCATTAACATTGTTATAACTCTAATAATTGATTACTAGATATTTTAATTACCGATATGAAATGGTTATTTCATTAAAACTTTAGTATTTCAAATTTAGTTCTCCTTTTGTGTTTAAAACAATCACTAATTTTCAAAGCATGATTGTCTTTTTTTTTTTCAAAAATCAACCAATAAAGTTTTTAAATTGAATTGAGTGAGAAAATTTTGAAATTATGTCCCAGTTGCTGAAAAACTTCAAGGAACAGAATAAAATACTCTTTTGTGCCTCCAAACACCTCATGATCTAATGGATATATCATCGCAGTTGCCCCCCAGGAGCTCAAACAAGTGCGAAAATTCCCTTCCGATTCTTTTGCCGTATTGAAAGGGTTAAATTACACCCCTGAAGAAGTTTAAAAATGAAGCTTATTGAAATAAGAAAACACATTATTTGGAAGGCAGTTTCACACCTTAGTATTTTTATTTTTGACTACAAAATTTTTCATGATCCACCTTAATGTACAGCCACAGAGTTACCACTAAATGGGAAAAAAGAATGCTGAACAGAATTTTAAAATTAGCCTTCATGACAAATATAAAGATTCCATAAGTACAAGCTTTGTACAGAAAAATAAAAGATTGCTTGCCCTATAAAGGGTTTTTAAAATTCCAGTTAATATGAAAGTTCTTAGTCTTTCTATAACAGTTTTAAAACCAAATATCAAGTATCACAACAATGGTTTTGAGAAGAATTGAAATAAATTACTTCCTTTAACAAAAGCAGGTTAAAAACTCGCAGCATAGAGGTATGTGCAAGTTACACCATTTAAACTTAACCCTTTGCTGGGTACAATACGGTGAGGAACAGTGTAGGGCATAGTGTGCCTGACAGGTAGTCATATAGCTTGAAGTAAAAATATTTTGTTTTTATATAATTACTACTGTGGTTTATCAGACAGATTGATTACACATTGTTTTTACTTGTAAATAAAAAAATGCAAAAAATATATATAATTGATGGAACAATCTGCAACTGATACTATTGTTTTTGACTACTTCTTGAAGATGTTTCAATTCTTTATCTGTGAGAAGATAAGATAATTTCATCCTTTTACTTAGAGCTGTGCCTGTCACACTGATTGCACCCAATGAAGGACCAAATAAAAACTTACTTCATCTTAAAAAAATATCATGCTTCATTATTAGCTAACACATCAATGGTGAACCACTAATACAAGAATCAACTGTCATGTATCCAAATTATCTCATTCCATTAATTATGCATTAACACAAATGGCTCACCTAATTTGTGATAGTTTAAATGAATCATGAGCTATTTTAAAGCTGAACCTGCCATATTCTGATCCAATATGAACAGTTTACCTAACCTATGTATAACTTATCTTCAAAACAAGAAAACTGGTACAGGTATATGCTTGAAAGCTTGAATATGGCACTCAAAACCCCATCAAAACGTTACCAAGTGTATTGCATACACATGTGAACACATGGCATCAATTTATCACACATGCAAAATATATATCACAACTTTTCATAGTACATAACCTGTGTGAAAAGCAATGTGCACCAGCCACTTCCATTGGTCCTATTATTTTACACTCATAAATATTCTAACTACAGATATTCATAGGCAAATGCAACTTTTATTTACACGTCCACCATTTACACATTGAGGAAAAATCCTACAAATTAGTCACTATAGGAAAAAAATAAACACATATACAAAAAATATTTAGACCAAAATCATGAAAGTACAGGGAATACAATTTTCATTGTATGACTGTTTTTATCGAGAGTGTGGGCTTACCAACACAACAAATAGTATCTAAAAAACAGTCTCATTCATGTCTTCATAAATTGAAAGGGGGAAAAGAGACCCTAATACCTTTAACATAAGAGTTTTCATAATAGATATAATTTTACATGACAAATTACCAGTGTGATTATAAAGTTCAAAATAATTTGGTTAGACAAATTATTAGTTAAACAATTGTTTTAGTTGAGTTTTATAACAAGTCATTTGACCATGAATCTTTCAAAACTTAAGACTGCACAGTTCACTTAAGATCTATGTAGATGAAGACAAATTGCATACCTGCCAACATTTCAGAAACAGAAATAGGAACAACACGCACGACACATTTTGAATGTGTTAAAGGGTATTATTAAAAAAGAGCTTGTAATTCATAACTTTTATCTCTTATCTAAGGTATCTTATGGCTATTAAGAGGACTAAGTGTTTTATATACCTTTATATTCTGACTAATAATTATCTACATTTATACCAGGATATAATAAAGTTAATTTTTTTCCTTTTATCTGGGTTGAAATTTCTGCAAATAGAATAACAAAAATGACTCAAGTAGATGTCAAACATGGGGAATTTCATACATAATAACTCAGAAAGATTTAAAAATACTTAGTAGTACTAATAAATTGAAACAGTGAAATAAGCAAACATTGTTTGGAAAATTGAAAAATTAATAGTGCTACAAAAGTAGCTGATTTTTCCCTTTTTAATAGGTCAGCACTGAAAGATTTATTATAGCATGGAGCAGAATTACTATTTTTGCAGCTAGCAATGCCTGTAGAGTATCAGAGTCCATGGAACTCAGAGTCAGTCTTGTTCTTACGAACTAGACTTAACACCCTTTCACTAAGACTAAACGCCTTATTATTGCACAATTCGAGTAGGTCGAAAATGGCGGGACAGGGGGACGTAAAAACGGAACATTGGGTACTGAAATCGTATTTTCGGAACAAGAGTGAAAAATCGGAACAAATACGATTTAATCGGAACGGTTGGCAGGTATGAAATTGTATAAAAAGACAATAGGGGTTTGAACTATCATTGTGGGCATAAACTGTTTTTAACTCCCTTCCTTGAAGCCTATGAGATCTTTAATAGGATTTATTTATCTTTAAACCTAATTTTATAAAATCCCAAGCTTCTTCAATTTTTATGTATATGAAAATAACAAAATACAATTGTAAAGCTTGTCTGCCATTGCTAGGCGGTGAAAAACGGGTTTCACTGCATTGTGGAAGGCAGAGAAAACCAGTTTTCGACTGCCTAGCGACGGCAGACAAGCTTTACCAAAATCCCCAAGGATAGGTTTAGAAAACAAATGTTTCTTAACATTTTTAAATAACAATAAACAGTTGTAAAATGTCAGAATTAAAATAATGTATCTTATAATTAACAAAAAATATTCAGTCAATAAAGCTGTACATTTTAACAAGTTCTCAGAATTGTTGGTAAGCCCACATGAATGCTTATACAACAACTATGCTGAGCAGAATGTGATAAAACTTTTAAAATGTGGCAGTAGTGAATCCTAGTGTTTAGAAATGACAAAATGTTCATCTTTGAAAATGCGATCTAAAATATTTTCTGTGTTGCTGGTGATTGTGGTTTCTATTTTGCTTCCACTTGTAATGAGAATCATATGACTTGTGATGATGATTGTGATGTCCATAATGTGAATTTCCCTGCAAAAAGAAAACAATGAACTTAATTACCCAGTTAAGTTAAATTCCTTGTGCTTAGATCTTCATAGGAGAAATTTTGCACACCCAACCCAGTTCATTGCACAGGGGTAGAAGTGACCAAATGAAAAAATATAGGATTTTTCAAAAAAAATATATAGGACAAAAATAAATTTTTAATAGTTTGGTAACAGGACTAATAACATTTTTGTATCAGTTTTAAGTGTTTGGTATTTAGGCTTACAACTACAAATTTACTTGTACTTAGCTACAAAAATTGGCTAGAATAAGAGACACAATATGCATTGCAACTAAATACTTTCATGAATTTTCAAACAAATGAACTTTCAAAACAAAACCTAAGTTTTTTATAGGTTGGTTGATATTTTCTTATTTCGTAATCTTCTAATATTATGACCATGTCTTTTAATAAGTTCTAAACCAAGTATTTTCTGTTAAAATGAAAAAAATATGGCCCATATGAGGCTCATAAAAATAACTAGGAAGGAGAGCTCACAAGATAAACATTTTTTAGACAAATTATAGGGGCATTTTGGATTTATTAAGAAGAAAAAAAAGGTTTTTTTCACTTTTTTGATGTTCTGGTGCCGAGAGGTTTAATACTGAAGCTTGAATAAAACAAATCTTATCCAGGAAAAATATTTATTTAGAAAGAAAAATACTTTGAGTAACCAATCAAAATAACTTTAACAGCACACTTAGATACATGTTTACAGATTCTATGTCACTAAAAATGATTACCTAAGTGAGATACAGAGAATGGAAAATATGAAAAGATTTCAAAACTAACATAGAGTAAAAAATATTCTAAAACATCACAGACAAATTAACAAACTTAACAACTTACATTATATTTTGAATAGCTATAGTTCCTTTCAGATTGTTTCTGGAAGGGATTATTTTTGAAGTAGTGATACTGAGAGTAATGATCCTTATTTTTGAACTTCCTAGTCTAAAAGAAAATAACAGAATTTTAAAACAAAATAATTCATGCATCAAAGTATTTATGAGACACTAAAACTTTTCTGCTTTTTAGCAAATTTTTGTGACTACATTTAATAAAACTTCAAATTTTCAGGGATGAGTTTGGTGAAAAACGAAAAAGCTGAAACCCAAAATTTTACGCGTAACACATATCAGGGATGTTGCACACCTTCAAGCATTTCGTAACAGTTTTTGTAGCAGCTAAACTTAAATTTTGTAGCTTATATTTTTGTTTTAGGTTTGATATTTTGCATTAAAAAATTAGAATTTAGTCAAATATTTTATTTAGATCCTCTTAAAGTAAAACATATATTCTGATTCTCAATAGCTTAACAAACAAAGGCATGTTTACAAGATAATATTAATTGAAAATACTTGTTTGCTTTATAAAAAAACTTAAAGCAAAGAACTCAGATTGCATATATTTAAGTGAATTGTTTAAAAATCTATTAAACCTTCTTAAGATTAAGGGCAGACCTTCCAACATTGAAAAACAAAATGTATTTTTATATTCCTTTTATTCATACCATATATTAAATTAACTTGATAAAAATCAAATGAAAAAATCTTTTCTACAGATTTGTATGAATTTATAGAGAATAATACATTTAATTTACAAATGTCTTACTTAAATTTATTAAAATATCTAAGTATTTTTTTATTTATAATTTTTTTAAAATAAGAAAGAATGTAGTTTGCGCGAAGCTATTGAGAAAATTAAACCGATTGATCTTCTGGAAAAGCTTTGATCAATTCCTAGACTGAGCAAGAGCTTAATAGGTATTAATGGGCATTAAACATGAGAGTCAAAGACCTAATTTTGTTAAGTTTTGGTCATATTTTTAGGTGAAATTTGCATTTTCTTAAACTCAATATAAAAAAAAGTTGTGAATAATATAGTTCCATGTACACAAAAGGGGGTCTGGGGGGTCCTCCCCAGAAAAATTTTGGAAATTTGACCCTAAAACACAGGGTTTAAACTTGTTTTGGACACATAGTCCAATTTTTTTTGGAGGAAGGGTCGGGTCCCCTGGCCCCTTTATATAGCCCCTAATGATTTTATGATCTTTTTAACAGATTATGATCTAAAAGGATTAAAAAAAACCACTCCATTATTTTCTTATAAAGCTGCTTCAAAGCGATTTTCCAGTAAAAATTTACAACTTACAAGATCCTTAAGTAAAATCTGAAGAAATGCTGACTAAAACAGGAAAAAATTATCCGAGATGTTTCACTAGACCTATTAGTCTTCTCTGACTTCTATTAGGCCTTTCTGCATCGCAATTAGAACGTAAGAAAAAGCGAACTTCAACTAGGCACCGGAAAAACGGAACTTTCGCGAAAAATCGCAATTTTTCGTCATTTTCAGAGAACATGATCCTAAACACCGGACTTTTTGGCTTCTGACCGCTGTAAAGTTGGTTTTTCTACATTGCAATAGAGACGCAAGAAACGGACTTCAATTTGGCGCCCACCACGGCCGTCCAAGAAAGCAGTCACGGGATGATACGGAATACTCCGCGAGCAAAACGGAACTTACCCGAAAAAACGCGATTTTCCGACTTTTTCCAGCGATAACTCGTAATATCTGGAAAATTTAAAAAGTAGGGATTATCTGAAGAAATCCAAATCAGTTCGGGGGCCGCAGGTCTTAAAGAAAAGGCTCAAGTTTTTCCACAATACCCAAATACGAGCCGACTTTTCCGAAGGTTACGTCCATCTTTAGGTTGCATGTTAGAAACAGCAAGAAAAAAAAGTTTTTCCATAACACAGTAAACGAACGAGAAGAAGCCATCTTTACAGGCTGCGTTGTACGAACCTATCGCCGATGCGCGTGCGAGGTAGGAATGTCGAAGACAAAATACCGGGAGATGGCGGGAGTTTTTCTGAAGTAGAAGGAGACGGAAAAAACGGATTTTTTCAGGATTACAAAAAGCGGATTTTCATTGAAAAGCGGAATTCTTAATTTTCAAAAAAGTAAAAAAAGCGGAATTCCGCCACAGGGCGGAAAAAACTCATCCCTGAATTTTATAAGTTGTAAAATAATAATATGGAATTTAAACACCCCAATTAGCTAAAGCAATGAGATTATCAGTATGAAAGAGAAAAATTTACTGAGAGTTCTAAATTTGGTTATTAAGGTAAATTTAAATTGCAATTGTTGGACTACATACCTTTCCTCTGTCAAATTCATCTTCATAATCCTCAAATGATTTTCTTTTTGCACTCAATGACTTAGAATCATGATAATGATTTTTTCCTTTCCATGTAGGAACTACAAAGATATAGTAAAGCAATTAGGTTTTTCATAAAAATAGTATTAAAATTTTGAAGTGAAAAAATAATATTTTTAAGTTAGAGTGAATCTATATAATTGTAAATAACTTTAAAAAACAGCAACATTTTTAAGGTTCAAATAAAGATAAAAACACAACTAAATATTAAAGAAATTACCATCAGATCCATAAAAATAGGATGATCTTTTGTTTAATTCCGACACTATGTCATGTTTTCGGTCTGATTTGGAATGAGAACTTGAACCAGAATGATATCCTTCATTATGCTTGTCTAAAAAGAGAATTTTTTTACTAAATTACTGACAGCAACTCGTGCTTAGGTATTATGAACATGCAATTGCAATAGTTTACTTTTGAAAACTTTAATAAGCAGGGGTCTGTTTAGAAGAAATTTGGGTCCGTTTTCAGACCCTTCACAAAATGTTTCTTTGTGAAAACAGACCCTTCACAAAGTATTTTGACCCTTAAATGGACACTATTTTTCACAAAAACAAGCTCCTGGCTGAAAAGAACTATTTTAACACTAACTAAAATTCACAAAATTATGAGTAGATTTTCACAATTTTTACAAAACCGGACCCTTTACAAAAAGTCTGGAATGAATTTCATTCATGGCATTCTCTTATTTTTTCTAGTATTCTAATTTTGAAATATTCAATTTTCATACCATAAAACTATTTACAGGAGATAAATTAATCTTTATTATTTGCCAGGGTTGGGATTTTTACACCAAGGGGGCAAACTTTATTGAAAAGACCAAATATTTGTAGTAGTTCAACAAAAAGAAAACAGATTTTGATAACTTAACTTGAAGTGCATGCACTATGTTTACATTTGTAATGTGTGTGGGCCACCAATAGGATTTGTAAGATATTCTAAGAATAAGAATCCATTAAACAATGTACATGTACAGTGTAGTGTTTTCTAATATATACAATAAACCTTATATAGTATACATGTTCAATATTGAAGAAAAAATGCAGAAGGAATTTAAAAAGTATTCTTTTATTGTAACTTAACTTAAATGTAAGTTTCAGTTAAG
This sequence comes from Tetragnatha versicolor, assembly GCA_024610705.1. Taxonomy (NCBI): domain Eukaryota; kingdom Metazoa; phylum Arthropoda; class Arachnida; order Araneae; family Tetragnathidae; genus Tetragnatha; species Tetragnatha versicolor. The sequence continues at coordinate 57,429,710 of JANDEH010000004.1, read as the reverse complement.
TGGATTTTTCAGGTTATTCTTCATTTTAAGTTACAATAAAAGAAAACATAATGTCAGGGTAAAATGGAAAGAATTTACTCTTATGATATATTAAAGATCAAATTACAAAAAAAAATTAAAAAAAAAAGAGTGAAAGAAACACATCCCTGCATTACAGTTAAATTAAAAATATTCTCCTTTCAATTCACATAATTGCAATTTAACTAACAATTAACTTTTTTATAATTTGAAGCATTAATACTATACCTCTCACAGAAGAATGCTGGTTATTCTCAATGGTGTCTTTAGTTTTCTCAACCCACTCATACTCCACACTAGAATTACAGCCATCTGGACTTGAAGAGGCGTCTCTCCTTTTCTTCTCTTTCGACCTTTGAGATTTGTGCTTAACTTCCAGAGAAGGCGCTTCAGACTCAGAATTAGCCTTTACATGGTTATAGCTTTTAGAACTAGATCCACCTAACTTCATTTCCAAAGAAGGCCTTTCCAAAACATGTCCCGACTTTTGTGCCATTCCGTTTAGTGAGGGAGATTCTGAGAGCTCTTTTGAATGTTTAGCCTTTTTAGGTACAGAATTAGGTCGGCCTTCATGGTCGTGAAGCTGGGAGCGGACTTCAGAATCTTCTGAATCAGACTCACTACGTTTCCTTTTAAGAAAGGAGCTCTGTTGGTGCCTGTCCGATTTTTCCTCACAGTCAAGAAAGGACTGTTCATTTTGGGACGAGAGTTGCTTTCGAAAATCACACTTTTTACCGGGAGAGGATAGGGTGCCATTTAGCTTGCTGGGGGAAGAGGTAACACTAGCTTTATTCTCCGGAAAGCTGCCAACAGTCCTGTTTTGGTTCGAGGAAGCAGCGGAGTTCTCCATTTTGCCTTCGGACAACTTCGTTCCGTTAACCTGCCCGTTTCTCTCGCCGGTCCCTTCGGGAGCTCTATTTACAGGGGCGGCCGCGGCTTTCTTTGCACTCGTGACGTGCCAGTCGGTGGTCGAGTGCACACTGTTGCAACTAGAGCTGGATGCCGCAGAGGGGGACGCCGGCCGGTCGTCGGTCACTATCCACGTACTGGTTGCAACCACCGTCTGAGGCTGGGTGCCGGAAGGGGCGGGAGAGAGCCCGCTGCAACTCAATCCAGACTTGTTCAGCTTGCGTTTCACGTCGAGTTTCGGAGAGCTGCTTAGGCTGCGGTTGAACTTGAAGTTTACTTTGGCACCGTTCAGTTTCACATTGTCGGGGTGACCCTTATCCCCGTTGGAGTTACCATTACGGACGCTGTCGTCATTGTCGTCGGAAGATTCAGAAGAATCCTTGTTGTAAGGCACTAATCCTGAGTGATCACTGTTATTTTTGGAAGTGTCCAAGGAGTGCTTAGCTTTCTTGGGTGGCGCAACGTCGGTGTGTATGGGTTTGTGGATGTCTTGTATTGTAGGCATACTGGGTTGTAAAACAGAGGGTGTTCGATCCCTGTTTCGATTAGGAGACATTGAAAGCCTCTTATTATTATTGAGTGGAGAACAGAGCTGGGGCTTGAGGGTGGGACTGGAAAGTTTGGCTTGAGATCTTTCGGTCAATGGAGAAGGTTTTACAGACACCTCAAAATTTTTCTTCAGAGGGTATGCTAAAAGAACACAAAGAATTAAAAACAAAGGCAAAATTAATACCTTGATAGTTCAACTTGTAATTTAGGAATGAAGACTTACTGGATAAATTTCCTTTTAAAGTTGGATTTCTATTTTCTGTGTACTTCTGAAAGAAAAGAGACTAATATATAAATTATAAACACACAAGATTTATCTTATACTAGCGCTGACGCGCTAGACCCGGGCTTCGCCCGGGTTTCAGTTTTTTAATAAATATCAACTGGTGCGTTACAGATGGGCTTCGCCAGTCCATTTTTAAAGAAAATTATTCTGGTGTGTTACAGATGGGCTTCGCCAGTCCAGTTAAATAAAGGAGCCACTTTTATATTTTTGCTACAACAATGGATTTTGATCTACAACAATCGATTTCAATCTGCAACAATCGAGAATATACCTACAACAATTAAAGTTACATCTTCTGTTATTATATCTACAACAATGGGTTTGCCATGAAGTTAGGCATGAAATTTGGGGTTTTAAGCATAAAATTGACCAAAAAAGTTGTTTGGATGCATCGATTTTAAATTATTTTACTTCAGAAACCTTCCCTGGAGCGAGTAGATCAACGTGGTATAGTTTAATAGTTAATGTAAGTTCGAAAAGTTTAAAACTATAAAGGACATACATACAGACATACATACATACAAACATTGATTTTTATATATATAGATAAATGCATGCTATATTTTATGTAATTAAGGCTTTTAAATCATTAAATTTAACCAACAGTTAATATAATGTAGAAAACTAATTTACCTTGTTAAAAAAGGGCTGAGAGGTTTCTGCTTTGACGTAAAACAAAACATAAGCACTTTGACTCAGGACAGTAGTCAAACTCACTTGCTGAACCTAAAAAAGACAATTTTATCCAAATTACACAATCTCATTTGAATTTTTAAAATAAAGTTATTTTAAAAAATCAGTTCAAAACGATATCATTGGTTCTAATTAGTGATGGGCGATTCAACTCTTTTGCAAGATCAGATCTGAGTAACTCACTCACCTTAAGGAGTTAACTCTTTAATGTAACTCAATAACTCCCAAAATCTATATACATAAATGAATGTTCATCTGAATGTAAGTCCGTTTTAGTTTTAAACTTTTCGAACCTACATTCACTTTAAACCATACCAGAAAGCTACTCGCTCCCAGAAAGTTTCCTGAAGAATAATAATTTGAAATTGAAGCATCCCAATAACTTTTTTGGTCTATTTTCGGCTAAAAAAACCCGTATGTCATTCCTAAACCATGACATCATGGCAAAACCACCAATTGTTGTAATTAAAGATAATATAATATTAATTGTTGAAGGTATAACATCGATTGTTGTAGTATGAACATAAAAATGCTCCTTTTTACATATGGACTGGCGAAGCCCGTGTCTAGCGCGTCAGCGCTAGTATTATATAACTTCTTAATCTTAACTACGTACATACATCAACTAAAAAGTATGCCGGAAAAGTCATTCAAAAAATAAAAGCTTTTATATTGAACTGTAAACGAAAACGGAAATAAACCTTTAATATTTCGCCTACTGGAAATTTTTTTAACAATTTACGAACAAAAACCTACCTACAAAACAGAAGAAAGAGGGATAGGAAATTCCCCAGTAGGGGAAACGACCGTAGAACCAAATATTCAGACACTAACACATCAAGTTTAATATATTAATCAGCAATACTAGGTATATTTCAAAAGAAAAAATACTCACTTCAAAAATAACCACCTATCTTACAATTCGAATTCAGGCATCCAATCCAATTTCATCCGCGAACATTCTACTGCAAACTTTAACTATTCTAAATTTACTGGAAAGTAATGGTCACCAGAATGAAAAACCAGTACAATTTTTCTAATAAGTAATTTAGTTTTAATCACTCATTCATCTAAAAAATGGCGAGTTTGAGACAAAAAACACACTAAGAGCAGAAGGTTTTGGCAAGACGCCAACGTTCTCGGAAATGAACTACAAACCCTTCCTTCCTTCCCGCCCTTTGAAAGACACCATCATAGCTGGTAGAGGTAGACAAGCATGGCTCGTGTTTCAATTCTCAAAAATCAGTTGAAAATTTAATTTTTAAATCCAAATCAATCGCCTCATTAATCAAATAAAACACTGCTAAACCATTAAAATATTAATTTATACAGCAATCCTTTCGTTTAAGATCAAATATTTTTTATTAACAACTAGTATTTTAATTAACAATAGCTGTCAGAAGTAGTAAATGTATGCCTTTCAATAATGGCAGCTCGTTTAACGAAATTCATCTTTTCGCAATCTTTTTTAATCGTCGAAATTTTTAATGGAATATCTAAATATTAAAGGATTATTAGAACTTGATAATCGTGAGAATATAAAACCATAAATATTTTTTTAATTGTGTGCAGCAAATTTTGTCAGCCTAAACATTGTGATTAAGACAATGTATAATCACGCTCACAGTGCCGTGTAGAAGAGGTGTATAATAAACAATCATGGCCTCCAAAAATCGATCTTAAGAAACCGCTGGGAGTGAGGAATTAACTCTTATGAACTATCTGATCCCTGGGAGTGGGATTGTCGGAGTGGGAAGACCGATCTGAGGCCATCTGCTCCCAATCCCAGCTCTCCTGGGATCAAAGGAGTTGAGAGCACACAACAAATAACTCCCAAAGAGTGGAGACTAGGAGCAAGCAGCTCTTTTAACTCTGTCAACTCCTAAAAGGAAGACGTAATTCCTTCGGTTCTTCTGATCAAAGTGGGTGTTATGGCAACGGATTACGTAGGCGCACCGCACCGCTTGCTCGCTCATCTCATAGATGATAATCACCGGCAGCCGGCGGCGTGCTGCCATCTAGTGTTTCTTGGAGGTAATATCACAAGGATTTCAAGGTAATACCACAAATTAAATCTTAAAAAGGTAAATTTTAAAAAGTACAACTGAGCTACCACTCTTTTTTCCCCACTCCTTGATCCTTCACTCAGTTTAAGGAGTTAGTTCACTGAGTTAACTCCTCAAATAATCGCCCATCACTAGTTCTAATCAAGAATTTAGCAGAGAAAGACTGATATTAAAGTGAAAGATAATTTTGCAGCGGTTCAAGTCAAGGAAATGAGTTTATATTCAAGCATAATGTTAGGGCATTTTTAGTAAAATTAAGTTTTCAATGAATCAAAGATATAAGAATTTTATTGGATTTTTTGTATTGATAAACATTGGGAGTTGGAATAAAAATGAGGTTATACAGGGTGGTCCTTAATTCATGGTACAAACTTCTAGGGGTGTTAGAGTACATCAAGACGAACAAGAATTGGTATAGAAAGGGGGGTCACAGTTACACCGTTAAAGAGCTAGGTCCTAATGTAGTGCGAGCACGTTTCAAAAGGCCGTTTTTAGAAGGCCCGTGTGACGAAACAAAACATAATAAAATGAAAAACATTATTGCATGAGGTACAGGAGTATCCGTACTACTTAAATCCTCAACGTGATAGAAATTGGACCACTTTCTAAACCGTGGGGTGAGTTTTAAAACGTGCTCTTAGTCAAACAATGGACAATGGAGTTCCATTAATGGTATTTAGAAAAATGATGATCGGGGAAGATATTTTCAATGATCAAACAGTTTCAATGATCCATGTTATGATCATTGAAAATTCCTTCCCCGATCATCATTTTTCTAAATACCATTAAGAAATGTGATTCTTTGACTAAAAGATTAATATTGCACTTTTGAAACTAACTCCGCGGTTTAGAAAGTGATTCAATTTCTATCACATTGAGGATTTAAGTAGTACGGATACTCCTGTACCTCATGCAATAATGTTTTTCATTTTATTATGTTTTGTTTCGTCACACGGGCCTTCTAAAAACGGCCTTTTGAAACGCGCTTGCACTACATTAGGACCTAGCTCTTTAACGGTGTAACTGCGACCCCCCTTCCTATACCAATTCTTGATCGTCTAGGTGTACACTAACACCCCTAGAAGTTTGTACCATGAATTAAGGACCACCCTGTATATCCTTCACAACCATACTTACCCTCTCATCATCCATTAAGTACCAAAATCCATTGGAATTCTTCACATAACAGAAGTAATGGCCCGAATTGCAACTTGCTCCTGCATGTACAAGGACAGCATTCAAGCGGTACCAGACTGGATCACCCTATTTAAAAGGCAGACATTAGATTTGCTTATTTCTAAACAAAATGATTAAACTAAGCATTTAAAAATACCCACATAAATACACAGTCAACTTTACCTTTGATTCTGACAAGTAGGGGCGAAGGTTAAGTTTTTCAGGATAAGATATCAGCTTCGTAATTTTTCCACCAAATGAACGGTTATAATCAAATCTAAACACAAAAAAGAACTCCATGAAAAATTATCCTTTATAGAAATGAATTAACCTTTAAACATTGAAACTTGAGTAAATACCTTTTAAACTGGAAAGTAGCCACATTTGGAGGTTTGAACACAGTGAATCTTTTATGAGCAGTTACTTTCATTTTACATTTGGGACACTTGTAGGCATTTTCTTGCTCTAATAACTCAGGTTGAGTGTATTTGTCAAGAGCTTTCTCCAAGCTTTGAACATTTTGCTAAAATATAAAAGTGGTTTAGTCAAATGGTTTAGAACATCTTTACAAGTAAAGCTTTTTATAGGTTAACTGCCTGAAATCTGCATTTTTATGTTAGTTGGATTACTCATACACTACTAGTCACACTTTGAATGTAAAACAACAAATTTAAGAAATCAATTACCTTTATATCCAAAATGAAATCCATAAAGTAATCGAATGTATTGCTCTTTTCTTTGCATTTTAGACATGTAACTGCAAAAACAATGAAAAGTTATCTTTACAATATTTAATTGCTCTATCACATAAAACATTTTTATTAAAAACACATCCAGTTTTTACAAATTAATACAAGCCAATAAACTGCTAGTTTGGGGATCCAGTTATCGCATGAGGTGCAACTGTTATAAAAATGGGACACTTTGGGTTGGGTGTATAGCATGCAGCGGTGACCGAGGTGTTAAAAAATTGAAAACTGTCCTTTTTAATATGGCAGACAAGCCATTTTGGTTATGGGTCAGTGGATTTTTTTTCCAATTTCTAACGCTGCCCATAACTTAAGGGGGCCTATTTAGGAGTATTGTTGGAGCCATTAGCAAGTGAATAAAGTTATTCGGGGAAAATGAGGGCTACTGTAATCACCAATAACTCGTACTGTAACTTACTAACTTACCTTGACTTCTTTGGTATCCTCCAAATATCTGATTGATAACTGTTGTTTCTTTACTTGCTGCATCTAATCTAAAATAAGTTTTTAGTTTAGTAAAACAGGTTTCACGGCAGATATTAGGAAAGGAAACAAGAACCTACTATAGCCTATGAAAAAAATATAAAACTTACTTGGAGAAGTTATTATTCTGTGAAAGACAAGACTTAACTAGGTGATCAATTACATATCGAAGAAACTCGTGAGCGTCTTCTTGTCTTCCAAACTGAAAATTCTTGGAAATCACTAAAACAAAAAGTATTGCATTAGAAACCAAATTTATTGAACCAAATAAATAACAAAATTCACGATAAATCCCACAGGCAATTAAAATTTCAGAAAGGAAATTTAAAAAAATTTTAAGCATACTAAAATAAGATACTGTTTTTAGTTGAGTCACTGTGCATTAAACAAGCTAGTGAAGGGTTTTTCAACCTTACTTTTCCTTTATACCTCAGTACTTTAAATACAACTTTAAAGACAATGAACTTTGTTCATGCATTTAAATAGTTTAATAGGCCTGATTAAATTATATGACGATTCATATAAATGCATATATAGTTTTATATAATTGAAAATTGCATGCTAAATTATATAAAATTAAGTTTAGTACAGAAGTTCCTCTAGATCAAATTCTTTGTTAAAGTTTCTTTCACTCTAAAGAAACCCACTTTTACAGTTTTTCAGCTTTGCTAATAACTTGTTAACCCTGCCTAGATGGTTCATTAAGGTGCCTGCCTACCTAAAAAACGCCGTTTTGTACCCAAAATTAAAAAAAAATTTATTATCTTATTTCAAAAAGCACATCTTTAGCTTTCCAAATCAGTTTAAATTTTGTCTTTATCTTTGCTAGAACCAAAGTAACAGAAATTTTACTTACAGCTAAATAGGCATTTTATTAAGGAAAAAATAAAGAAATTCACGTTTTTCTCAGAATCACATTTTTGCTATTTCCCTTCTCCGCAAAACTGCATAACTCAAAATATTATGAATGAATTTCTATAAAAATTGGGGAAAATACTTGACATAATATGATTTAGGAGCCCTACTATTTTTTTGGTTGTGGGTGTAATATTTTTTATTTTATGAAGAGTATAACTTAAAACTTTACTGAATTTTGGTGGTTTTGTTTTCATTTTTCACGTTTGGCTCTGTAACTTTTGATATTAAATAAATTTAGACATAAAAGTAGTAGGCCTCCTAAAATATAAGTTCACGAGGATAACAAAGTTTACAAAACAAAAATATCTTCATATGAATTTGAGTTATGATCTGCAGAAAGGCGTTTTTTTGTGATTTTTATGCATAAATTCTTCAATAATATGAAAATTTGAATCAATATTTATTTTTTTATGTTATTCATAGTTTTTAGATGCATTTAATTGTATTAACCACAAATTAGGTCAAAATTTTAATTATTAAAAAAAGCCTCTATAGGTAGGCAGGCACCTTAAAGAATTAATCAATGGGGTATTACACAATTTTGACAGTGAGAGTCAAAGCCAACATTCAAATAACTAGTTTTAAACTAAGTTATGTTTCTAGCATCACAGATAAAGTGTGTTAAGAGTCTCTATTTCACATTAAAACTTACTTTTTATCAAATGGGAGATTTTTGCAATGACCTTTTTCTTTTTCAAGGAAATTTAGGGAGAAAACATGTGATTAAATGCATTTGGCGAAGTACAGGTATATAAACTTACATTTCAATCTTTGGTATACATCATGTGGTTTTATCACATCGCCATTTTTACCAATTGTTCTTTTCATATGCTTCTGAAGCGTACACATCATACAAAATGTGGCAACTGAACCTGTAGACAAAAAAGGAAAAACTTATCATTGGATAATCAGGGGTCTGTTTAGAAGAAATTTGGGTCCGTTTTCGGACCCTTCAGGGGGCATCCATAAATTACGTGATGTCAAAAAGGGGGGGGGGAGGGGTTTGGAAAACTCTCACCAAGGGGGGAGGGGGGGTCCGTGAAAAACTCACGTCAACTTTTTAAGTTCGAAATTAAACGATTTTTTTAAGTTTGAGAAAGGAATAATACCCACAGATAAAAGATACTGTGGTGATTTTTAGGCGGAATAATGTTCTTTTCCTCAAAATGCAAACGAATTGGATAGAAAATTATTTTTAAAGGTTGTAGGTAAATCTCACTTGGGGGGGAGGGGGGGTCCAGCAAAATCTCACTAAATCTCACCAAGGGGGGGTCCAGATTTTGGAAAAAACACCTCACGTAATTTATGGATGAACCCTCAAAAATGTTTCATTGTGAAAACGGACCCTTCACAACATATTTTACCTTAAAAACGAACTCTTCACTAAGTATTTTGGGCTTTAAATGGTCACTATCTTTCACAATACTGCAAGTTTGTGAGCTTATTTTCACAAAAACAGGCTCCTGGCTGAAAACAACTAATTTAACACTAACTAAAATTCACAAAATTATGAGTAGATTTTCACAATTTTTAAAAAACTGGACCCTTCACAAAAAGTCTGGACAGACCCCTGATAATCTCTACTACTTGACTGAATTTAAAAAGAAAATATTTTTATGAAACTTGATTTTTCATACTCAAAAGATAATGTCGACAGGAGGCTCCTTTTCAACAACCCCACAATATAATGACCATTAATAGGAATACTGATTGTTTTATCAAAAGAATAATATAATGGTTTGTTGTTAGTCCCAGAAGGGGTCACTATCAATGTTCTACAGTAAATCATAAATCATTGTATACTTACATTTGGAAGAATGATCACTATTGTCATGCAAGAGGTAGTTTGCAAGAGGTGGACAATAAGACAAACACTGGATTACAGTGTTCATAAAACAAGTGTTTCCTAAGTTGTGAAGTCCTGCACCTATTTTGTAAACTTGTTTCCACTCGACAGATATTTTCCCAGTGTAAAGCTGCACTTTGGGAACAGGTATGCCGTCGTCGACCTTTTCTTTATTGCCATTTACAGCAATGTAAGAATTGTCTAGAAAGAAAAACTTGGGTTTTAGATTGACAATTAAGTCTTACTTAATTTATCTCGAAAACTTAGTTTTTGCCACTAGCCGGTAGGAAAGAATCAAAGGGATGATAAAAACCTTCAACAGTTTTAAAACCTGGTTGCTAATTCCATGAATCAGATTAAAAATGAACTAAATTTAATCTTAAAATCACAACTGAAGGATCAGTATTCAATTCAATTTAATGTTCTTTTTGTTGATGGTTAGTTTATAGGTAAAAGCTAACTAAATTTAATTAATTTTGTGATAGATTTTTCTGTACTTTGTAAAATAGGAGTTGTGACTCACATTAACCTTCCCTGTAGCGTGTGTCACAACTTGAATTTTGCCAAATATAAACAACAATCCATATGCACTTTCTAAGCAGGGCTCTGTCTAGGATTTTTTGCCAACTACTTATTTTGTGAAAATTTAAAAATAAATTGTGAAAAAAAATTTTAATTTGTGAAAATAAAATACGCATAATAAAATGAATTGAAAAGTATGTTTTTAAAAATCACTTTACATATACATTTTAAGGGGAGTTAAAGTTCTCAAATATTAGTATTATTTGTTTAGTAATAATTTGTGAAAATTCAGTTATAAATTGTGAAAATTTAGCAATAAATTGTGAAAATAAGAAATTTTAAATTTGTGAAGTTACCGTTTTAACGATCGTCGAATTTGTGAAGCTACCGTAAAACGGTAGTAAATTTGTCCTGGACAGATCCCTGCTAAGGTTTTTAAGCACCACACAAAGAAATAACAATATATAGCCAATTAAATTAATATACTCACTGAATGCATTTTTGTTTTGGTCAACACCATTTTTAAGTTTCTTCTGTCCATTTAGTAAGACTTCATTGCTCCCTCCTACTTTACACAAAAATTGACCAGGAAGCGAAGGAGCAAACGAAGGCTTCTTCAAGTCAGTCTGTGAAAAGTATATAGTTTTAGTCAGGAGAGATGCCCGAGCATTATTGGCAACCTGTGACAAATGCATAGCTCATTAGTTTAAGTTTATACTAAGAAACAAAACTTAAAGGAATACATAATTCAAAAATACCTTTTGGGTGATTGAATCTTTTTCAGCTGACAGAGCGCCATTGATATTGGAAGCAATTGCAGAATTCATGATTGTTGATCTTACAGAGGCTTCCAATCTTATCCAAGAAGTTTAAACTGGACAGTCTGTGAGAAATTACCATAAAACAGTTACAAAATAGTAGACACTAAACAAGAAAACAATGAAACTAAATAGAAAGTTTAAACAATAAAATAAGCCTTCCCAATTTTATTGAATAACGTACACTAGGATTATGTTAAATTGTTTGATGAAAGAAAGGAAGTGAAAAACAAGATCAGTAATATACCCTGTGCCATACTTGTATAAAATAAAAACCTTTCTGCGAACTTAAATTTTTTCCAAAAAATTTTCTGCAAGAATTTACACATTTTTAAATATCACTCTCTATAAAAAAACATTATTACTGAAATACCCAAATTGCAGGGATGAGTTTATCTAAAGATGAAAAAAGAGGAAAAAGCGCGTGAGCTTAGTTATGTATAATTTTTTTAATGTGTGAAACAAATAATTTTAACAAGAAAAATTTTAATTTAACTGGGTTATACTCGGGAGGATTTTAAGAACTTTAAACTGGCATTAAACTAGTCATTAATATTGATAGTCTAGATAAAAATATCTTTAAACAGAGAAAGATACATATTTCACGTTATCTTCATTTGCATGAAAATAACCAAAATGCAACTAAAATCAGATGAAAATTTAGGAAATCAGTTAAATACTAGGATAATTTATTGATTACTTTAAATATAATTAAACTAGCGCTAAAGCGCTAGACCCGGCTTTGCCCGGGCGCAGTAGCGCTGACGCGCTAGACCCGGGCTTCGCCCGGGTTTCAGTTTGTTTATGAATATCAGCTGGTGCGTTACAGATGGGCTTCGCCAGTCCATTTTTAAAGAAAATTATTCTCATGTGTTGCAGATGGACTTCGCCAGTCCATTTAAAAAAATCTGGTGTGTTCAAGATGGGCTTCGCCAGTGGAAATAGTTAAATAGAGGATCCATTTTTATGTTTATGCTACAACAATGGATGTCAAACTACAACAATGGATTTCAATCTACAACAATCGATAATATGCCTACAACAATTAAAGTTACATCTTCTCTTATGATGTTTACAACAATGGGGGGTTTTCATGAAGTTAGGCATGAAATATGGGTTTTTAAGCATAAAATTGGCCAAAAAAGTTGTTGGAACGCTTCGATTTTAAATTATTTTTATTCAGAAACCTTCCCTGGAGCGAGTAGATCAACGTGGTATAGTTTAATAGTTAATGTAGGTTCGAAAAGTTAAAAACTATAAAGGACATACATACATACAAACATTGATTTTTATATATATAGATTACTGAATTTTTTTACCAGTAAAATTTTTGCTAAGTGAAGAAAAAGTCAAATGAATTTTTAAAAGTATTATTAGAATCTCAAATCATATCAGATATGTAATACAGGTTATAATCTAACTCGATTAAAAAAACTGAATTATTTTCTTAAGCTGCTTCTCAAAGTAGCCTTTCAAAAATTTTGCAACTTACAAAAACCTCATAAGTCAGAAAAACGGAACTTTCGCGAAAAATCGCCATTTTTTTACTTCCGGACTTGTTGGCTTCTAACTACGGTAAAGTTGTTTTTTCTACATCGCAATACGAAGCCGACTTCACCTTAACGTCCGCGGCCGTCCAAGAAAGCATCGCGGATGAAACGGTAAACTCAGCGAGCAAAAACGGAACTAACGGGAGAAGTTCCGATTTCCCGACTTACGCGATTCCGATTCTTACTAAAATCGCGATTCCGCAGATGGAAGCATTTGGTGAAAAACATAAGAAAAATTTATCGATCAAAAATAAATTCTGCAGAAAAATTTCTGAAAAAAAAATTTTTTTTGTAGTTTTTCTGCAGAAAATTTTCTGCAGAGGGCAAAATTTTCTGCGAACGCCGTTCGCGCGTTCGTGTATATTATACAAGTATGCCCTGTGCTTCAATAGGAAAAATGTCTCTGCTAAGATTAGTTGCGATTTCAGATAAAAATTTATATCTGTTGATTTCGGAAAGGCAAAATGCATTTCCCCCTAAATTTTTATTAAAATTTAAAGCGCAAGAATACACTTGACTACTTTATCAATCATATTTCCAATTTTTACTGTGCAAAATATACTTGCAGAGCGTAAAAAATATCTCCGAAAATAAGTCTTAAAAATTTCAAGTGTTAAGAATAAATTTAATGAAAAGAAGTTGATAATTTCTTATAACTTATTTTCATAATAATAAGGGAAATATTTTAAAATTAGCAAGGGAATTTTTGGTTCAATTCTGTTAATTGTCCCGTCAAATATTGCCAAGTTGTTTTGAAAACCAGATAATCAAAACATTGCCAAAAACTTCAAACCAACTAACAAAAATATATGTTATAACAATTGAAAGCATGAGAATTGGGTAATATACTTCTTGAATATTTGAGGACCAAAACAACTTTCCAAATTTTAACAGGACAGTTAACGGGACTGAATCAAATTTTCTATAAAATCAGAAAAATGGTGTAACTTTATGCTCTTTTCACTAAATTTACCCTTACTCCATAGTAAATAATTGTTTATCTCACACTGAAAATTAAATGATCTAATTGCAATTTTTAAACACAAAACAAATATCAAATCACAAAACTATAGTATTTGGATTAATAAAGGAATGATAATTCTTTACACATAATATTGGTAAATTGTGATGAAAATGATTTTAAAAAACGGTTACAAGAAATCAGGTCAAAGCCACATATAACAGAATTCATTTAGTCAAAACAAATTTTACATGAGTACAGATATCTACTTATGAAAAGGCTTCGAATATAACTGAAATTCTAACGGAGAACATTATTTTTGGGGTCACGTAAGTTAGGTTTTAAATATGCCGGGTTAAAGGTATCTTACATGAACGTATAGGTCAATATTCATGGTCGTGTTAACAAATAAGGAAAAACAATACATACATTCAAATTCAGAAAAAAAATCGCAGATTGAAATACAACATATTTTACAAAAGCAATACAAATTTAACGTGATACGTCATAATCGCTAACTTACCTCCAAGAAGCATGCGTTGCCTGTTAGAAGATAAATGTGTCACGGCTGTATTGAAGCACATTATGGTTTTCATTTTAAAGTAGCACAACTCAGGATAGAACACGATTACACTAAACGAATTTAAATAACGAAAAAATCATTTAAATTACAAAAATTTAAAAATTTCATGAAGAGTTTACCTGCACCACTAAAAATAATGAAAAATATAGATGAGTTGAGCTGTACAGTTGGACCAAAACCAAAATAAAAAGAATACAGAGTATCCTACACAAATGGCCACCTGGTTTACTCACAGAGTATTTCTACCCCATAATTTCGTCTCGTAGATTTTTCAGATAGAAAACATCTAATCTTTCTAAGTTTTCCTGTCCTGTTGCCATAGCAGCGCTGCGCACAAGTTTTGTTTTTAACTTAAAAAATGCTTTTCGTTTGCATTTTTGTCACAGAAATGATAACTAAAATAAAATGTTAATGTAATGGCAGGAACTTAAAAAAACTACAACAATTTGTATAAAGTTAGTCGGATATAGTGATTGCATTACATTTCACTATGAAAAGAAGCGAATCAAAGGTTTGTTTATTAAACTTTAAAATTCACTGTTTATATAAATTTTTTTGAAAATAGAATGCATTAGCGACTCTTTATATTCAAACACAACAAAATGCTTTACATAGACTTGTCTATGTATTATGTTACATGCTCATAGTTTACAAATCTTTTAAAAACATACGTTGAAGTTATGTTAGAATTAAAATAGGAACTGGGGTTTTATTTTGCTAATTTTTAGTTGGCAAATTTTTGGTAATTTGATTGTATCAGTATGGAGTTTTGTTAAAAACAGAGCATGTTCTTTTGTGATGATTCAAGTTTTATCTATACTAAAATTGAGTAAATTCTCTATTTTTAAGGTGGTAAAATTTCCAAAAATATTTTTTGGGGGGGTATCCCCAGACCCCTCAGAAGTAGGTATGATAATTCATTTATAATTGAACCCAAGATTGCTTGGAAGTCACTAAATCAATCAATAACTTATCCAAAAAACAATAAATATCCAAAAAAATTTGGGGTTTGGAAAAATATCCAAACCCCAAATATTATCGTATCAAGTTCCTATTACCGGATTATTACACCAAGCGCCGTATTATTGGTGAGTTTCAGTATTTGGCGTGCCCTTATGTGGGTTGCTAGATATTGGCTATTAACACTCCTCTGGCGAATAATCCGGTAATGGGAACTTGGGCCAAATTATCTGCATATAATAAGTCATACTTTTAATATTAAAAAAGGATCTTACAAGTTTTTAAGTTATGCAATAAAGTTGGTTCTAAATAAATTTTAAAAAATTGCAACAATGAGATGGTATCAGCTACTGACATACAGACACCTAAAAAGATAATTGGCTCACACAAACCGGGGGTGCAGAATATGTCCTAACGCCCAAACAAGGTTCGGGGGAAATTCAAGCAGCTCTGGGGAAATTTTTGCCTAAGATAGAAATAAAACTTTTAAAAAAATCCAATCATCAGTAACTGACAAACTAATATAAATATTTTGTACATCAAAACCTCAACGGAAGTCAGGTGAAAACAGCGAAGTTACGGATGTAGAGTGGGAAAAAACTACTGATCAGGGCTTAAAAACCTAATTTTCTAGGTGGATACCTGGAAGTTGGCTTTTCCTTGCTTTTCGATTGGTATGCAGGAAAAACAACATATCCTTGGGAGGATGGGTAATTTTCACTGTAAATTGTGTTCTTGTTTAATCACATCGATGTTCTTTACAAAAAAAACTAACAAACTCCCCATGGCATTACAGCCCATGTTGGACTGTGGCTTCTAACAATTTTCCTCCAAAGCCTTCTTTCTCTTGCTTTTTGCTTCCAATTACGGACTTTTAGAATCTTAATGTCCATTTCAACCTCATCCAACCATCTTTTGACAGGCCTTCCTCTTTTTCTTTGTCCCTGGCACTGGCCCTTGAAGATCTTTCTAGTGCCCCTATCTTCCTACATTCTTACAAAAAAACCAACTTTTTTGTCAAAAAAAAGTTTAGTTAATTATAGAGAAATTTATAGGTAGCTCAAATTTGAGAAAAATAGAAAATTTTTCATATTTTAAGATCAGAGGCACTTTTGAGCTAAGATTATAAGTGTGTAAGAAAGACTAAAAAAGAAAGTATAAAGATCATTAAAATTTAAATTTCTGGAGTATGTAGAAAATCATTGAAACCTAAAGGAGTTTATAATAGTAATCAGGTTCAGGGGTCTGTTTAGAAGAAATTTGGGTCCGTTTTCGGACCCTTCACAAAATTTTTCATTGTGAAAACGGACCTTTCACATACTATTTTACCTTAAAAACGGACCCTTCACAAAGTATTTTGGCCTTTAAATGGACACTATTTTTCACAATACTGCAAATTTGTAAGCCTATTTTCACAAAAACAGGCTCCTGGTTGAAAAAAACTATTTTAACACTAACTAAAATTCACAAAGTTATGAGTAGATTTTCACAATTTTTACAAAAACCGGACCCTTCACAAAAAGTCTGGACAGACCCCTGGTAATATAAAAAATTATTTTTAAATGAAATCTCATTTTGGGGGGAAATTTGGAGAAAACAAATTGTGTTCTGGGGAAATTTTGGGCCCTGAAACATTTTCTGTACCCCTGACACAATCTAATACATCTAGATATTTTAATCAAACTCATTAATAAAATCATATAAAAGAATTAGAACTGAGTTGAGAGGGGA
Organism: Tetragnatha versicolor; assembly: GCA_024610705.1. NCBI lineage: Eukaryota > Metazoa > Arthropoda > Arachnida > Araneae > Tetragnathidae > Tetragnatha > Tetragnatha versicolor. The sequence goes on along the minus strand of JANDEH010000004.1, from coordinate 57,412,892 downwards.
TAGTAAAAGTTTTGAAACCCCAGATATAACAATATTTTTCCAAATTGTTCAATTTCTTCATGTGTCACTGTTTTAACTCCGCCATGGTATGTTGGTTGGCCATCCTTGATTTATCTAAAATGTAGTAAGTGGAGGAGGTAGCTTAGGCAATTTATGGTAATGTATTTAAAAATATTTGCCACTCCCCCCGAAATCATTAACCCCTTCCCTACTCAGCATGGCTCTCACAGGTGCTAAACGTTTGCTTTCTACATAGGTGCCTCTTGTAAAGAGGAAAAGGGTCACCTTTCCTGAAGGTGTTACACCTCAACTTGATTACACCAGGGATAAACCAGAATGGGAAAAGTCCATAAGTGAAGTAAAAGGATCGACTAGTGATAAACGAGGATGGCACAAGCCCCTCAGTGAAATGAAAGGATCTGATAGAGTAAAAATGACTGCAAGTTAGTATACTTTGAAAATACAGAAACATAATATCATATTGAAAATTAAAATAGTTCTGAGTACTTTTTGTTTGTCAGGGCACAAATTTCACTAGCACTGCCTTACTAATTACACAAAAATGTATAACAAATTGTACTTTTCCATTATCTAAAATTTGGCAAGTAGTTTTAAATGTCAGGATTTAAACTATCACTTAAAGTGGAAAACCAACCTATACATTAAAATTTTGGTGATATTTGAATTTTTGGAATCCAAATCTGCTTCTCATTTTTAATGGGATGACAAACAAAATTGTACCTTCAAATAATGCAACTTAGCTTTAAAGCTAATTCTATAAAAGCCACTATCAATGCTTACTTGATTCACAAAACAAGTGTTTCCTTGGTTTTACTTGATTCATAATTTGTATAGATCTCTGTTTTCAAATTCTAGGCTCATGTGATCCAAGAAAAAATGTTGCCAAGAAAAAGAAAGCTTATGACATGGGTTATTTTGCTATGCTTCACCAGAGACAAAAATTTCGTGAAGTGTTGTTGAAGGCTTTTAAGTATGATTTACTGTCTTAGCATTAAATGAATTTACCATTCCAAATTTTGTTTACGATTTCTTTATTTTTCAGACCTGACCAGGATTCACCATCAGCTGGGATATCAGCAGGAGGTTTAACTTATGAAGAACGACAATGGCTGGTAATGAGAAAATCAGCTTTAATTTTAGTCAAATTTGTCTATCAAAGTTTTTAACTGTTCCCCCTAATAGAAATTAGAGAAATTACATTTTCTGTAAAACCTCAATATGTGTCTACCCCTATATAACGACATCTCTAATGATCAGCACCGATTTTTTCCCAATTCTTCCATGTGTTAATATACCTCAAAACATTAACCAGAAAAAGGGTGTCCTAAAATTTCCAAATTTTCACTCCCACCCCTTCCATTTATAGTTATTTAATTACTATTATACTTCAGTCAAGAATTTTAAGTTTAATTTTAGCATTTATCCCAATGTTTTCTTTCTTCCTTTTTTATTCTAGAAATATGAGTACTATTTAAGAAAACTTATACCTGCTCAAGCAGTTGCTCCTCTTTCGAAGAAGAACACTGATAAAATTTTGAGTCTCATTTCAAAGAAATTAAAGGTACATTTCATTTAAAATTGTTTGTAATGTTTTCCGTTAAACTGAGAACTTTAGTGTTGTTTAAAATGCAACGAGGTATTTTGCTTATTTATCATTTCAATTATTATTTTTAAGGCCGCTTCCATTTTAAAGGGTTTTTAAAGATAAATTGTTATGTTATTTTAGTTCTAGTACATAAATAATTATTGTTCAATTTGAGACCATTGGGTACTAATCCATTTTTTTTCACAGGCAGGCATGGAAGAAGAATTAGGGAAAATAATGCAGTCAGTGAATGAAGAATATGTATGGGTTGTTAAAAAGGCAGCTGGTAATTATTTAAACCTCTTTTAGTGTTGCTGATCTTTCAATATCCATCAAAGTAGATTGTAACATTATTATTATTCCCTTTTCTTTTGATAATTTTTTATGATGTAAATATAGCTGAATAGTTAACTAGTTACAATAATTTATATTGATAGTTTAAATATATTAAAATATATAAAAACACTAGAGATTAAAATTAAACTATATCAAGTTTTATTTTTAGATATTTTTATTTTACATAATTAAGTTTTTCTGTTAACTATAGTATTTTAATAATTTGTAATACAGTAGAACCCCGATTATCTGCGAGGGCCAAGAAAAAAAATTTAATTATGAGAGCGAATTTTAGATGAGATTAGAGATTTTATATGTAGAGCAAAGGTTTCTGCTGTACATATTTTAAAAGTTTTACATATCATGTTTTTTGTACAATAGAATATAGTTTTTATGATGAAATATTGTTTATTTATATTTTTATTATATTATTATATTATTGTTTATTTATATTTTTCACCTCATTTTTAGTCTTTTTTCGGGTTATCCACAATTTTCACTATCCGAGGTACCCTTGCCACCCAATTCCGCGGATAATCAGGGCTCTACTGTATATAAAAATATCTTTTAGTGTATGTTTTTATGAAACTTCACTGCACAATACAGTAAAGCACCGTTTCTACGTCTTTCAAGGGACCGACGTAAAACGACGTATAAATGAAAAGACGTATAATTGAAAACAATTTTGATTATTTGAATGAATTGGGACTTAGCGAAAAGACGTATAAATGTAAAAGACGTATAAATGAGAGACGTATAAGCGGTGCTTTACTGTAGCTTGTTTTAAAAACTGATGATCAAATAGTTTCGGTAATTTTCTGAAGCTTTAAGAGTAAGCTTTCTCTTTTCTATTTTAGTTGATTATCTAATGTTCTCAAAAGCTCCAAAGAAAAGTGTATTTGATCCTTCTTCAAATTACTACCGTGAAATGGCAACTTTGATGAAATCCCCCCCATTTCAAATGAAAAAACAGACGAAGAAATTGGCTCAGCTATACATACTTTCCAACAAGTGCTTATTGAAGTTATCAGAACTGTGGTTGGAGACGGGTTCTAAACTCAGCTTTATTGATGTTGCTGCTTTGAAAACAAGTGAACCTTTTGAAGTGACTACCTACATTCAGGCTGTAAAGATGCAAATTCTTAATGCTCAAGATATACTGCATAAAAAGTAGGCTTCAATAGAAACTATATGTACAGGGTGCCCATAAAATAACTTACCCAATTCAAGGCCCTCTAGCAACCAAACTTTTGGTCAGAATTGAATGAAATTTCGGTCCTCTTCATTTGAAAAACTGAAGACGTTTTTAAGGATTGTGGAGAGATGGAGCAGTTAAACTTTATTAGTTATGATCAGAGTTGAAATGTTTTTGAAAATTCCCAATCTAGCCCCCTTTTTTATTCCTGTAATGTGATCTCTGATGTGAAAAAACACAAATGGCATTGGAACGGTACTAGTAAGTTGGAAATCTGCCCCTAAAGTGACAAAAGAAAAAAGCTATGCAATCATTGAATTTGTAGGGGCTGGGCTAGTGAATGGTTAAGAAAGTATGACTAGTGAATCAGGAAATAACATGGAAACTAGTGAACGTACTAAAATCTTTGACCTCATTGGTTTAATTTCCTATTTTCCCAGTTCACTAGTCATATTTTCTGAACTCCTCCTAGTCCAACCCCTTCAAATTCAACGATTGCATAGCTTTTTCTTTTGTCTCTCTTGGTTTGCAACTTAGAGGTACTGTTCCAACGTCATTTTTGTTTTTCACTTCAGAGATCACATTATGAGAATAAAAAAGGGGGGCTAGATTGAGAATAAAATTTTTTTTAAAAACTTATGAAGTTTAACTGCTCCATCCTATATCATTCTCGTCCACATCCCTCAAAATGTCTTCCTCTAAAATTTCATTCCATTCCGACAAACGGTTTGGTTGCTAGAGGCCCTTGAATTGGGTTAGTTATTTTATGGACCCTAGGGTGGATTGGAAAAACATATTTTTTGAAATTTCTCTGGGGCTGGGATGGAAAAAATTGTGTATTGGTATCAATAAAAAGTGTGCAAAATTTGGAGGGAATCAAACAACTTTTAAAGGTTGCACATTGGGCTTGAAATCTAGAAATATCAGAAAAATACACCTATGTCAAGAAACAAGTTGTGGATTGCAAAATATTTTTATTCCAATTAGTTCTTGCTTAAATATATCTTTAAATATATTTGGATGGTAAAAATAGCTCGTAGCCTTTTCTACATTAGCCACTGTTATAGCTAAAAACCGTTAAAAAAGTATTCATTAATGACGCAACTCGTAACAGTAGTGAGAAAATAGCCCAAATAGAGCCTAACACATATAATATAATTCAAACGCAAGATTTTTCATCAGTTTTCAACTGTATCCAATGACCTTATTGACAGGACAAAATTTTATCGTTACATGATGAACGGAAGGGTGTTTTTTCCAAGATGGCGGCCAGTACTATTAAAAGTCATAATGTCTTTCAAATTTTGATTTAAAAGCAAAAATATCAGCAATTTTTTGCAATGAAATTGATTTTTCGGTAGTATCAGAAATCAGATCCTCTTGTGGATATTTAGGCATATCCAACTAGACTTTAGAACCATAAAACCGGATATTACTTGTACTAAATTCATCCTAATTCAAACTAAATTCATCTTTAGTCTTTTTTTAGTCATAAATTTGTTAAGCTACCTTTGGATGAAGTTGTAAGAGATATAAAAACTTTTGTTTTTTTTAGCTTTCATCTTATTGGAAATTACGGCTTAAAATTCCAGTTTTCCTTATTATTTTTGTGCTACATGAAATTGTAAATGCTACTTAGGTTTTATTAGTGGTTTTTATAAATGGAAACCTTAAAATGTATGAAAATTCTTTTTTGTTTACATTATTTTTTCTTCAGGTGGTACCCTCGTGTTCAAAGACTGATGTCTATAGGACTAAAAAAGAAGAATCTTATTCCTGTTGATAGAAGAACTACTTTTTTTAACTGTGTTGCATCCATCATGACTTCTCAACTTAAATCTGTGTGCTATGATTCCTTATGCAAGTATGAAAATTATGTCTGCCACTTTGAGGTATTTTTAATATATTCTTTTACTCTCTCTAGATTTATTTCAAGTTAAATGAATTTTTTGTTTTCTATTCTGTTATGGGGGGAAAGGAACTGTTACATAGTTGATTAAATCACAATTTCATTATCTGTTCTGTTAAAGTTTATTTTGATTGTAAATTATTCAAAAATCACCTTTGTTTGTATTGTTGTCATATTTATATTTATGCATTTCAAGTTCAAGTTGGGATATTAGAGGTATTTGCTTGCTCTCTATGGAGCTGCTTAACCTTCTTCCAAATAGTACTTAAAGTTTTTTTGGTAGTCAGTTCACTTTAAGTTGAATTTGTAGAGTTCTTTCAGCTATGAGAAGTTAGTTTAAATGATAATAATGAATGATGATAACAGATTTGAAAAGTTCATTTGAGCTGTTTATTATCCTTGATTATCTTGATCTTCCATCTATGCATTTCAAAAGGTTAGCTTGCAGTTTTTGTTGATATTTCTAATATTTGACCTTCATCTAACCTATTGATTTAGTAATTTAGCATTTTTAAACCCTTATTCAACATTTATTAGGTACTTCAGATCCTTTTAAAAATTTCCTCTTTAGTCAAATAATAATTTATTTATCAGTAAAAAATGATTATAATTACATATTTTTAAAAATCCCTTTAAATTGAAAAATAATATTAAAATGGTTTAAAAAATAAGTTACATTAAAATTTGTTATAGTTAAAGCTATAAAGTAGAGTTAAAATAAATTGTATTCTTACAGGAATTCATTGGAGTTTTAAAAGTAAAGTTTGTATGTTCTCTTCGAGAATTTGAATTACAACCTGATATAAAAGAAATCGAAAAAGCAATGATTGACCCATTTGATTTAATGCAACTGGCTGTTTCATATTTCCCTCACGTTGAAACTTGTTTAGAAGAGGTATGTTTTTTTAAAGAAAGAGTTAACTAATTTTCCCTTTTTTCTAAGTTGATCTTTATAAAAACCTTTAAAAAGGTAATAAACAAGGAACTTGTGGTAAGAACTTTGGATTATTTTCCAAATCTGTTATGCTGTTTTTGAATTTTAAAAATAAAACTAATCTTAACAAAAAGACTAATTCAAAAACTTTTTAAAGTTTGATTATGAATTATTTAAATGTCTTAGGATGCCCCTGAAGCTTCTAAAAATTCTTTGAAAACAACTTTACCTGAAGCTATTGTTGAAAAATTCAAAAGAAATGTGTGTGATTATTTGCTTAAACAATGGAAGCATCCTTTGCTATACAGTGAAGAACTGATGAAGTATAAATACTTACTGACCAATGAGGTATTGTAGAAAGTTTTTTATTCGTCTAAAAAACAGTTCATATCAATTTAGGGTTTTATTATCTCAATCTTTAATGCTATTTATTTTTACAAAATTAATTCATTGTCTAGTTTAAGAAATAACTAGAACTGGAAACTGTCTGACTTGCCGCCGCTGCTTTAGAGCAGTGGCCATGGAGGACCTGTTTCAAATCTGTTCCAATTGGGGTTAAGTAAATTAAAGTATTAGAGTATGAATTTGTGCTGGAATTGTTACCCATTTTTTTCTTAAAACAAAAGTATACTACGTTTGGTATAAATTAGCTTTACACTTTAAAAATGAGTCATACATGCTGAACTGTGTTTTTTTATGCAAATTTTTCATGAATTATCTTTTACGTTGAAATTCTCCAGTAGTGCTCACCTACGGGGTTGATCCAGACTCTTTTACAAATACAAATATTCTCAACCAGCTACAGGCTCAAAGTCCAACAAGGCTGGTCCATTGTTTATTCATTCACCAAATCCCACTAACTGTCTAATTTTAGCTTAAACTTGCTGCCCCTTCACAAAAATTCACCCTCTTTAAATCTGCCCCTTCACAAAAATAAATTCATAAAAACGCCCTTTCATGAAATTCAAATTAGCTTTAGTGATATTGCAAGAAAACATTCACAAAATATTTGAATTTTTCATGATTTTCTTGGTTTGTGAGTCAATTTTACTTTTACGCACTCATCTGCTAACTATCAATGCTTCAATTTTTCACCAAAACAATTTCTTTTTCACAAAAAAAAACATTTCATTTTTCACAAAAAATAATGAAATGGGCCCCAAAATATAAAACCTGGATCTTCCACTGATCTTATATATTCTTGTAGTATTTTATTAATCTGATGACATGTAATTAATTACCTGAATCTGTACAGAAAGTGGGGTGTTTTTGAATTATAGAATCTTAGTTGTTTATCAAAGTGAGTAACTAGTTCAAGGCAGTTTTTAAACGTTATAAAAGATTATGGACATATTGATTTTCTACTAACATAAGTATTCAGATACAAGAATTTCAGTAATTGAAATTGAAATATGAATGAAAAGTAGAAGAGAAAAGGTTCTCTAAATTAAGTGTTTCAGTTATCGATTACTTACAATCATCGATTTCTTTTGTAAATTATTTATAGGCACAAGACGAATTGGATAGTTTTCTTGAATCTGATCATACTTTGGATGAATACAAGGACAAAGTTAGTTGTTACATAGACTTAAAACAAGAAATCTCCCAACATAGAGGAAAGTGTATAAAGAAAGGGATGTTTGTGATTGATTGCGTAGAATTTTTTGAAAGCTTGTATTCTGCGGTAACTGTCCTGTATGGGAACATTGTTAAATTTTTGGAACAGAAACTATCAGATATTGCTGCAAGGTTTGTGCTCCTAGTTAATTTTGTAGCTAGATTGCACAATACAGTAATACCATCAACTCACTAAGCAAAAACTTTGCAAGTCAGATTTGCTTTAGTCAGGGTGAAGTTTTGAACTTAATTACATACTTATGAATAATTGAAACCAAAGATTTAATAAATGATATAATTGAAGACAATTATGTAACCTAATATAATACAAAATATCAAAAGTTTTATGATCATTTGGATAAAATCAAACAAAAGCTGTTTCACATGAAATTTTTTTGAATTTCTAGTCAATTGACAAGTCAAAGATTTAAACAAAAATTTCTTCAAGCATGCTAATATTTTTTATTTTTTTTCTATTTACCAAAAAATATGTCTTTGTTAGAGTCTATGCTTAGAAAATTAATTGAATCTTTATTTTATCTTTATGATCCCACAATAATATTGTCAGTTTAACTACTATCATTTAATTTTTTGTGTTGATCACGGTCATGAAAATCAAGTTCTTTGATGATTACCTCTTGCTTACCCATTTTAATAATTCCATAATTTCTATCATTTTGCTGAATTTCAATTTTGAAAAATTTGGACTGAAACACTATTTACAGTCTTTTTATGGAATTTTAAAACTACTTAGCTGAATTCGTGAAATTTAAGGTATTACTGTATTCCTAAATTTCACCCACACTCTTAGTGATAGAAAGGAAATTAACATTGATGAGATATTTACTTTAACAATGCTCATTGAAAGTTCGATTTAAAATATTCCAAGCTTTCAATTTATTAGCTTTAGAAAAATCAATTTACTTGTCTGATCTTGAGATTTTATACAAATTTTTATCCATGTAGAAATTTAAAGATTCAATCAGCTAAATACACATTTAATTAACTGCATTGCCAAAGTTTTACCATGTTTGTATTTCAGAAATTTCAATAGATATTTTTGTTTTCTCTTTTTGTAAAATATATTTCAGAAATTAAAAATTCATAAATTTTTTGGAGGTATATGGTATAGTGAAAATAACATTTAATATTTATTTTTTCCCTGTACTGATTCTTGCTGAAAATAAATTTCTACTTTCAGTTTATCTAAAGAGTATGAAAGCCTTACATATCAGTTAAAAACACTTCCAAATAATACTAAAGAACTGTTTGAATCCAAGGTATGTTACTTATTATAAGATTAATTTCTTTAATTTCTTCTTCTATCAAATACATATTGTAAAAAATATTAAAAAAAAGTATTCTAAAAATATCTTGTATTAAAATTTAAAAATTTCATTTCATGAAAGTTGGATAATTATTCAGAAACTATTTAGGTTGAGGCAGCTTCAATAACTAGTTAATCAGAAGGTTAAATTACATAACTTTTTATTTACAAGAATTATATTTATGATTATAAAGATTAGGTTATTGCATGAGCTGCCAATTTGAATTGAATTAAGTAGTTATTATTTTTCTGAAAGAATTTTCCTGCATGCTGTGATTTTGATTCATGCTATTGAATTATTGCATTGATGCTCTTGTTGCGTTTTACTGCACTGCCGTTCGCCACAAGGTTAATATCTATATATACTTTTAATAAAGTGTACAAGATTTACATAGATAACTCTAATAATTATCTTAGTCCCATAAAACTATTTTCAAATCTGTGTTAAAAATTATGTATGATCATAAACAACTAAAACATATTTTTTCTTTCAGGACTTTGTGCACAATTTCAAAACAGTTTTATTTGATGAGTTGAAAGAAAAACTTCAAGAATTGACATCATGGATTTACTATTTATGTGGCATTGTTGATTTTACTCCTGTACAGTATAAAAACAATGCCAAAATATATACAATGCATAAAGAAATTCCAAAAATAATTAAAGAAAATGCAATAACCTCAGAAAATGCTTTGCAAAAATTCCAAGCCAACCTAGTTGTAAGTAATCTGCATGGATATTTTAAAATAAATTGTCTTTCTTTAAACTGAAAGATATGGGAGAAAAACCTTGTAATTATAAAAAAATCAGAAGGGTCTTAAATTTCTCCTTGTTTAAATAAAAGTAAAATATCCTTTACTTTAATTTATGTATAACCTTCAATGAATAAAAACAGTATAATATGTTGATTAAGTGCTTATTGTTAATAATTTGTAAAATTTTTTGATTAAATTTTAAAGTAATCTACAATTTCTCTCATTTGCTTAGAATCAAGAATGGTTACTCCCAATAAATTAACTGTCATGTGTTTTCAGGTTTATGAGTATTTTAAATAACATTTTTCTCTCCAAATGACAGGAAAGAAGAAATGTATTCACCGAAGACTTGAACTCTTATACTAAACAGATAAGTAGCCTCACGCATCTCGGAGATATGACATCAGTAGAAAACTATTTGACTCTTGCAACCAATATTCAAGACTGGCTCAATGAGTCTGAAAACACCATAGAGTTATTCAATTCTGAAGAAGAGTCATTTGAATGGGAAATTACTGACTATCCACTCAGAATAAACCTCTTGAATGAGTTGAAACCATATGTACAGCTTTATGAATCTTCAGTGGATTTTGCAAGGAAAAAGAAGTACTTGTTTTTTTTACTTAAATTTAACTCTTATGTGATCAACTTTGAAATGTTTTTGAAGTTTATGTATGGCTACGCCCATGCTTTCATCCCTAATATTTAACCAATATTTTTGAATGAACACCCTGTTTTCAGACAATGGCTTGAAGGATCTTTTAATCAAGTGGACCCTGAAATTGTTGAACAAGAAGTTATGACTGTGTGGAGATCTCTATTTAAACTTGAAAAGACCTTCAGTGATCTACCTCAACCAAAAAAGATCGCTTCTGACGTAATTTAATTTTAATGTGTTTCTTAAACATCCTAGATTTAAGTAATAAACAAACTCAGTGTCTGACTATATTAAGACAGCAGAAAAGTAGAATATTGCACATTTCAAATGCATTTTTGAAAATTTCATTTGCAGTTCATAACTTGGGGGTAGGACATATAAACGGCATAAAACAACAATATCCGTTAAAGTACTTGTCATTCTTTATCATTCTAAAAATTGACTTTGTATGTTAATTTTCACTTACATAGGTTTGCTTTTAATTGCTTGCACAAGAAATTATTAAACCTCGTATATTATAGTAACATTGTAAATCTTTTATTATATCCACTAATTTCCTTTATTTGATGTAAACCTTGAATTATTTTCTATCTTAATTTGTTATTATACCGAAAATTTTTTATTTTAGGTGAGAGATACTGTTGAAAAGTTTAAAAATTACATTCCTCTGGTTCAAGCCTTATGCAATCCTGGTTTGCGAGAAAGGCATTGGGACCAAATATCTGAGATAGTTGGCTTCCCTCTAAAGCCTGATAAAAGTACTACTCTTGCAAAACTCATTGGACTAAACTTACAAGACTATATACCTCAATTTGAAGTAATCAGTGAAGCAGCCAGTAAAGAGTTTAAGCTAGAAAAAGCTCTTGATAAGATGATGGAAGAATGGAGTGAAGTAAGTATTCTTATTACTCTTCTGATCGTTGATTTCTTCTGTTATTTAAATCTATTGAATGAGGACTTCACATGGAATACTTCTTCTAGATATGCTTGCCGGTTGTTCCATCTACAATTAAAAGTGTAGCAACAGCAGTGGGGTCAATTTTCTGTGTTAATATAATAACCGTGGTCACAATCACCCATTAATAAATACTGAATAGAAAATTTCCGTCACAATGTTTTGATAGGTGCTGCTACAATGATCATACTGAATCCAGTCTGTTTTATTGTTTCATAAAGAAGTTGAAAAGAAATGTAATCAATTTGTCTTTAATGCTAGTTAAAAACCTAAAAAAAACCCCTGCGATGTATTTTTTTAGATGATGTTCTCATGCATTCCCTTTCGAGAGTCTGGTACCTATATTTTGTCGTCAGTTGATGAAATTCAATTGCTGTTGGATGACCATATAGTTAAAACACAGTCAATGAGAGGATCGCCATCTGTAAAACCAATTGAAGGAAAAGTAAAGTGAGTAAATTGTGTTATTTGTAAGTTAGGTTTAGGAGTTTTTCACATCACAGTATGGGAGTTAAACAAAAAGAGAACAGCAATTATTTTGTTAACATGATATTTATTGATAATACTTATTTTAGGTCATGGGAAAGTAAACTCATGCTTCTGCAAGAAATTATCGATGAATGGCTGAAAGTCCAAGCTACATGGCTATATCTGGAACCCATCTTCAGCTCTCCTGATATAATGGCCCAAATGCCTGAGGAAGGAAGGTATGCATTATGTATCTCACATTAGCACTTTCCCAAACATATTTAACTCAGCTTTGTGTGTTCTTTGTTTGATTTCATGCCTAAGCTTTGCAGTTCTAAATTTCAGGCTAAATCCTCAAATGTTCTTTCAGATTAATTTTCTTCCATTCTTTGTCTAGTTAAATGTACCATAATGTACCTATATTTCAAGTATCCAATATGTATTGATTGAGTAATTCCTTAGATTGAAATTTTTAAGAAATACTTGTTGAGCATAAAATTATTTATTCTACTTAAACTTTATTCTACTTTTAAAATGTTTCAGAAATCTTATCACTACTTTTTTTTATTATAACAGGCGTTTCAACACTGTAGACAAAAATTGGCGGGAAGTTATGAAAGCCACATTAGAAGACAGGCATGTTTTGACTGTTGTAGATATTGAAAACTTGTTAGACACTTTAAAAACATCTAATGAGCTTCTGGATTTGATTCAAAAGGTATTGTTTACAAAGCATAGTTAAACACATTTTGAGCTCATATTATATGCATAATGAATTTGAACTGTGTGAAAAATCCTTGCTATATTTAATTTTCAATTATTTTCTACTAAGATTAAAATTTTGTACTTCAGGGTCTGAATGATTACCTAGAAAAAAAGCGACTCTACTTTCCAAGATTCTTCTTTTTGTCCAATGATGAACTTTTAGAAATATTGTCTGAAACTAAGGATCCGAAAAAGTAAGAGGAGTGAAGAGTTGTCTTTTTCAATATCTTAGCATTTTCAATTTACATTGCTGTGTTTATTTTTTAAATACTAAAGAAAAGGGTTATTTGAAATGTAGGTAATACCTAAAAACTGCCATATACCTACCCTTAAATTACTTTAATTCAGGCCTGCAAAACATAGCCATAATCTCTCTTATTATGGCTCGATAAACTTTAAATGGTTCTGGAAATTTGAAACAATTGAGCTAATAGGATTTGCTGAAAAATTTACCAATGGAAAACATTCTGAACTGTAGCTCAAATTTATAAATGCAAGTAATTGAAAAGACATGTATCTGTTGAATACTTTGTGAAATTCTAAGTTTATTTTAAAGGGTCCAACCACACTTGAAGAAATGCTTTGAGGGAATTGCAAAGCTCCAGTTTTTGGAGAACTTGGATATCACGCATATGGAAAGTAGTGAAGGGGAAGTCATTAAGTTAACTGGAATAATTTCAGTTGCAAATGCTAGAGGCCAGGTCGAGAAATGGCTTCTTGAGCTGGAATCTTATATGTTGTCAAGTATTAGACAGGTATTTGTTTGAGCATTTGTGTGTATGTTTTTTGATTCTTTAATGTAATATATACTCTGCACTTAAAGCATTTAACACATTTCAAAGCAATTTTCCTCATTTTATTTTAAATTTAAAAAAGTGTTCTTTAATATTTATGAAATTGTGTATTTTTTATTAGTGGTTAAATTTTAAATTCTCTTCCACCTTTAGGCTGTACCAAATTGTTTCCTGTCATATTTCTCTATAAATTAGTTTTTTTAATGAAACTAACACTGGAACATAAATATCCTATTTAATTTTTTAAAGTATTAGATTAAAAATTGCTATGTGCCTGGAATAAAAGTTAGTAGCTTGTTTCTCACTGTCACTTGTCTCTGTTTAAATTGATATTAGGAGGAAAAAATGTTTAAATATGTTAATCAGGTAAAAGTCAAGTGTTAATATGTAAAAGTCAGGGCTTTAAAATCTAAATGTTTTTCTCCATCTGAATGTTTTTTCAAGTGACATAAAATACAGAATTTTTTAAACACTTTTATAACTTGATTAGCCTTCTGGTGTTAAAAAAGGGTGAGTGCTCAAAAGATATGACACTCTTTTTAGTGGACTAAGAAAAATTTCTATCATAAAATTTACTGCTGAATGCTATAATATGTTAAGTGCCCTGAGAAATATGCCACTGCTGAAATGATTTTTTTATTAATCTGTTGCATTATATTTTAATTGGAATCTAGGTAATTTAAAACTTTTTTGTGCAGAGGAGGGTAGTTTCTTAGACCTAATACATTTAAATTTAAGATCAAATCTTAATATTTTGTAGGAAATTATATTTAAACCACATGCTCCTTTGTATAAACTTTGAATTAATATATTTTGTGTTACTTTTCCAGGTTATTTTTGATGCTTTAGAATCTTATCCCAATGAAATTCGTGAAACTTGGATTCTGAAATGGCCTGGTCAGGCTGTGTTGTGCTGTTCTCAAAATTACTGGACAGCTGAGATGCATGAAGCTATCAAAAATGGACAAAGTGTAATAATAGATTGCTATATTGTCTGAAAAAATTACAGTGTTGAGTTTTGCTTAGAATGAAAGATTTTTAACTTTTTATTGCTAAACATTTTCATAAAAGTTTTTTTTATTTGAAATCCTGCAGATGTATTAGTATATGTTATCTCATGAATTGACTTTAACTGCATGTTTCTTATCGTTTTTGTTGAGTAACAATTTAAATGCAGTAATATTTACAATTGGCCGAAATCTTTTCTATAAACTCTTGTGGAATATATTTTTAAAAATTTTTATAAGTAAATTTCAATAATCTTACTGTATGTATTACTTTCATGGTACTTAAATTTTTTCTATACATATTTTAGGCCTTAGAAGACTTTTTACAAAGAAATAACTCACAAATTGATAAAGTGGTTACCTTAGTTCGTGGAGATCTTTCAAAACAAAATCGTACCACCCTGGGAGCGTTGGTAGTTTTAGATGTTCATGCTAGAGATGTAGTTGAGTATTTATGCAAGATCAAAATTTCATCCGATGAAGACTTCGCATGGCTCAGCCAACTTAGGTATTACTGGATAGTAAGTATCTTAATTTTTCATATGAAGAAAATTGCCGTAAACAAACAGAAATATACTTACTAACTCTGCACTAGCGGATCCAGGGGGCTAGGTGGCTTTATCCCCCCAAATGAAATTTTTACACTGTATAATATGGCATTTTATGCACCAAAATGAATTAAAACCCTGTTATTTTAAGGTCAAATTTTCAAAAAAATTTTGGGGGAGGACCCACAGACCCCCTTTTGTACTTGTAACTCTTTTTCAACTTTATTTTATATTAAGTTTGTCTCAAAATGCAAAAATTCTACCATAAAATCTATATCCGAAATTCGAATGAGGCGTTCCAAAACAAGTTGAAAAAGTGGGTTTTTTTACTTAAATTTCCAAAAAATTTCTGGGGGAGGACCCCCAAACCCCCCTTTTTAGTAGTTGGAGCAGGATAATTTTCTACCTTTTCCTTATTAAGATCGTCAAGAACAGTGGCGGATCGTCCATAGGGGCTGCGGGGCTGCAGCACCCCCAATCAAAATTTCCCGAAATTCCAATTTTTATTTGCTTTACAATATTTAAAAAATTATATATTTCACCCTTTAATCCTTTTTCAATTAATAATTCTCTGCTATGCCGTCTCGCCAACATATTTCTTTCTGGGTCGATCAGCCCTCTCAGATGTACCTATTGTGGTATAAAACTCTATCTCTATCATATCAAATGAAAATATCAAGAATTTAGCATGCGAATCTGTTAGGGGAAAGGGGCTGCTTTTCAGCAGCCCCGACCAAAAGAATGATATATTTTTCTCTTGAGAGAGCTGTAAAAAAATTGAGGGAAGAAGAAAAATATACGATTTCTTCTACTAATAAATCACATTGGCTTTTTAGCTTATTTCTCACTCCAACACTGGTTTAATATTTATTCATAGCTTCTTTTTTTCTTTTCAACAGAGGGAAAAAATCTTTTCTGATGTTTCGGCAAGTCAATAAAGATTTATGTTTACTTTTTTGTAGACGCGTTTTTATTTCTTTTTATAATGAACAAATTGAATTCGAAATGTGGATTTTAGTTCATATTCTCTTGATAACCTGATCTTCGTAATAATCAGCTATATATAGGTAAGTGACAGTTTTTGAATACTTAATTATTAAGTAGGAAATCGAAATTTTATATTGTTCCCATATTTTCTATTTGATTTTTTTCATGTTTTTGTTTAAAAGAAATATAATTTGGCATTATATTGCTTAAAATACGTTGCCAACTTGGTACCGCCGGAGCAGCACCCCTTATAATTTTACCTTCGAGCCGCCACTGGTCAAGAAGATTCAATTACATTAGGAAAATTCTTAGCCCCCCAAAAAACCAAATCCTAGATCTGCCCCTGTAACTCTGGCTAAGGTTTTCAAAGTTCTTTATTAATTACCATACTTAAAAATCTTACGTAATCTGTTTTAGGGATTTTAAAGAAAAGTTTTAAGTATTAGAAATATAACTGCACTCTAAATCACATTTTATCTTCCTCTGTCAATATCATTAATTTATTTTCCAGGATGATGATTTAACCACAAAGATGATCAACTCCTTCCTAGACTACGGATACGAATATCTCGGCAATTCCGGTCGCCTGGTGATCACGCCACTGACAGATCGATGCTACCGAACCTTGTTTGGTGCTCTCAATCTGCATCTTGGCGGAGCACCTGAAGGCCCTGCTGGAACTGGGAAAACCGAAACGACTAAAGATTTGGCCAAAGCTGTTGCAAAACAATGTGTCGTTTTCAACTGCTCTGATGGGCTGGACTATATTGCACTGGGAAAGTTTTTCAAAGTAAGTTACTCTTCGGATTTATTTTCATGCACTTCTAACTTTTACTGTTGATTGAAATTTAAGTTCTAAAGATACTATCGGAGTTAGATTTTTAACTTGCCAATGGATATGGGCACTAATCAGTCACTACTTTGTTCTTCAAAAGACAAAATTTACTCTCAAATATTTGCTGGTTCCTTGGAAATAAAGCTGATTTTTCTAAATCAATCAGAATTTCCTATTTGACTTTGCACTCTTATTATTTTGAAAAAAGGCAGATTGTGTGGAGCAAAAATACAAGATTTTTCTTGAATGAATCCTGGAATTATTAGAAATAAACATGAATTATTATAATATTTCCCAGATTCTTCCCTTTTATCATAACATATACCCCATACTTGTACATCTTGTTCAGTGTTAAGTTTTTGTTCTACTCTGATGTAATTTTTTCTTCAATATAACATTATTTTTCTATGTTACCATGAAAGATGTTAAATCTAGGTTTTACTGTAGCTTTTAAATATTGTATGATAAAATATTATGTGTTAAATCATACTCGTATATTTTGTCGGAAAGGAAAGTTTTTATATACAAAAACATAAAGTAAAGCTATTGTTTGACATTGTTAAATAATTCTGAGCAATTCGCTGAATAACAACTGAATTCTGCTTTTCATATAATCTCAAATAAAAAATGCATTCATTTTTTTAGGGTCTAGCCTCTTGTGGTGCTTGGTCATGTTTTGATGAATTCAATAGAATAGATTTGGAAGTTCTTTCTGTAGTGGCACAGCAAATATTGACTATTCAGAGAGGTATTGGTGCTGCATCTAAAAAACTGCTCTTTGAAGGTACTGAAATCAAGCTAGATCCCACATGCTCTGTTTTTATAACAATGAATCCAGGTTATGCTGGAAGATCTGAACTTCCAGATAATTTAAAAGTAAGTATCCCTTTTCAATTGAAAAAGAAACTGCAATTTTAACGTTTTGAGAAGTTTCTTTTCGCATTCATTGATAGAAAATGATGCAGGAAGTTAAACTGTGATACTTTGAAACAAACTATCAATCAATGAAAATCAATCGTTGATCAAATCAATGAAAATCAATCTTATCAATCTTTGATCGATGAAAACAAAGTAATCAAAATATTTATAAAAAATAAGTAAACTTGTCAAATTCCTGAATAGGTACTTTTTTGAAAAAAGTTCTTGCTTAGTATATACTTTTTTACTATTCAAAGATATGTTAAAAAACTTCAAACTCCTGATTTCGACCAGTTGCCTTTTAGTCACTGGTGAACATTCTTGATCCATATATAACCCCTTTAGAGGAGGTAGTGCTTGATAAATTCTGGGAAGCTTACAAGATTCCTAAAAGATCATGCAATACCCTATTTATCCCTCCAGCTCAATAAAAATTATCTTGTGGCCAGCTGGGATTTTGTAAAAATATTTTTTAAATTTTTAAAAGAAAGTTTAGCATACCCAACTCAATTTGGAGTTGTGAAAATTTAAAACTGACCATTGAAGGAATATAGTATCTCTAGGGAATAATATTGATATAGTTAAGTTATTTAAATGCACATAGTGCAGACTCTTGTTCTGCTATATGCAAACAAATGTATCAAGTTTTTAATTTTGTAAATTTGTGTTCATTGGCAGGCTTTGTTTCGACCCGTTGCTATGATGGTGCCCGATTATGCTCTTATTTCTGAAATTGTTCTTTATTCTTGTGGCTTTGTAAATGCCAGACCATTAGCTGTGAAAATTGTAGCTACCTATCGACTGTGTTCTGAACAGCTATCTTCACAAAGCCACTATGATTATGGAATGAGAGCAGTCAAATCTGTTCTGACAGCAGCTGGTAATTTAAAAGTAAGTCTTTACAAATATAGCTTTTTAAAGGATAATGTCTAGTGAGCATGTTTTAATCAATATTGTCCTGTTTCAGCTAAAGCATCCAGATGAAAGTGAAGACATATTAGTTTTGAGATCCATCACGGATGTCAACTTGCCCAAGTTCTTGTCTCATGATCTTCCACTCTTTTCTGTAATATTCTTTTTTACTATTTTTGTAAAATGTATTTAAAACCTTAATTTTACTTACTTTTTACTCTATCATTATTAAAAAAACTATATCCTATTAGATTTGATGATGTTTTATTAAATGATATTTTCTCTACTATTCTTGAGTTCCTCATAAAAAAGTCTGAAGATTTTTTTTAGGAAGTTTTAAATCTTTTTCAGGGTATTACATCAGATTTGTTTCCTGGAATAACCTTGCCTACTCCAGACTATAATGACCTGAATACAGCTATTAAGAAGTATTGCAAAGAGATCAACTTGCAATGCCCTGATGTGTTTTTAGGAAAGATTCAACAAGTATATATTTTCTTTTGTTAAAATTCACATTTTTAATCTTAATGTAGGTCCCAAAAACAAATAAATGAACTAAATATTTAAAATTTAATATTTTTAAAATTCTAAGAAATATAAGACCCTGATTACTGAAATTGGACTTTTAAATATGTATGATTTTTTCAATACTTGGAATCCTTAAAAACTTATTATTGATTTTCAGATTTATGAAATGATGATTGTTCGTCATGGATTTATGATTGTTGGCATGCCTTTTGGTGGAAAAACTTCGGCTTATCGAGTGTTGGCGGGTGCCTTGGGAGATGTTCATGAACAAGTAATTTATTTGCTTTTTTAGATATTTTCTATTTGAAATTATTCAAGACAGGTTTTTTATTTTTAAAAATTAAAAACCAAATATATTTTTAAAAATACCAAAATTATTATTTAAACTAAAGGTATTTTTCATTTTCTGAAACTGAAAGAAATTATTGCTACATTGAGTTGTTATCAATGTATGATCAAAAGTGCTTTCCTTCATTTTCAATAGTTTTAAGAATTAATTGCAACTGTAACAACAAGTTTTGAAGTGAAAGGTTTTATATCAGTACTAAAAAATTTATGTATTTTAGGGACTGATGAATGAAAACAAAGTTCAAATTACAGTTATAAATCCCAAGTCTATAACTATGGGGCAACTTTATGGACAATTTGATCCTGTTTCACATGAATGGTCTGATGGAGTCTTGGCTGTTAGTTATCGTGCATTTGCTCAGTCTCAAGTTAGTATATCAATGTGTAAATAAAAGATTGTATTTGTAATGTCTTTAATCCGATCGTTTAATTGTCGAAAATATAAACTAACTTAATTATCTTTCATTGCTTTTCAATTTCAACCAAAAATTTGCTTTAGCCAGATCTTACTTATAACATATATTTTTATATTAACTTTTGTTGAAATGTGATGTTTTAATTTCTTTTTTGTTTTTAGACACCAGATAGAAAATGGCTGATATTTGATGGTCCAGTAGATGCTATATGGATTGAAAACATGAATTCAGTTTTAGATGATAATAAAAAGCTTTGCTTAATGAGTGGTGAAATCATTCAGTTAGCAGACACTACTAATTTAATATTTGAGCCTATGGATCTGGAAGCAGCCTCCCCTGCTACTGTATGAATGAAACTTTATATTTTTTTGTTTTTAAAAATATATAATTGTTTTAAAAATAAATTCTAATGTAATAGGAAATTTAAATGCAATGCTTTGAAAGTTTTGGTTTACATAATATTGATAAGTTTAATATTAAATTATTTTAATTTAAAATTTAATATTAATTCATGTGAAAGCTTAAAGGACTAAGTTATTGTTTTAATATTGGCTAATTCTGTTAAAAAACATTTTGAACAACATTATTATTTAAATCATTAATTTTTTCATAAACTTAAAGTGACCTTAAATATGTACAAAATTTTGTTATTTTAATAAATAAGCAACTCTGGCTTGATCATGTTTTTAGCTTTTTTTAAAAATTTCATGAAAATTTTTTAAAGTAGCTTTTTAATTGGTTTTAGGTATCACGATGTGGTATGATTTATATGGAACCAACTGCTCTTGGATGGCACCCCTTATTAGTATCATGGTTTAATTTAATGCCAGAATGCATAACTGAAGAAATGAAAGACTATATCACGAAGTTATTTGAATATTTTTGCCCTCCTTTGTTATCATATGTTACTTACAATCCTACCAGGGTAAATATAAAGTTTTTATTACTTATGAAATTATTTGTATAATATTGTATTGTGAAAAATAATGTAATCAATTAATTATCATTTTTTAAATATAGGGAAAAATGAATGAGATACTAATCTTTGCTTAGTAATTAAAAAAAGTAAAGCTTTTTTTGGAATTAATTCTTTGAATAAATTCAAATTACTTCTTTTCATTGCTTTAGCTATATTAAGTTTTTTTTGGTACTAAATAGTTGCATATATTACATCTTTAAATGTTTCTACTCCTTTAACTTAGACATAATATTCCTCTGTAGGAACTTTCTCCCACCACTGATACAAATAGAGTAAAATCTTTGATGAATTTGTTGGACTGCATGTTTGATGACTTCTCTTGGATTGAAGGAATGCCTGAATCTCAAATTTTCATTTTTATTGAAGTTAGTATTCAAAGTACTTTTCTATATGGTTTATAATTCTTGATACAATTGTACTTTTAACAACATTGTTCTGAAATCAGAGGTTCATGTTGAAATTTATATTTTCAGTGTTGCTTTATCTTTTCTCTCATTTGGTCCCTATGTGCTACCACCAATACGCAAGGTCACTTAGAGTTGAATTTAATCTTCCATGAATTACTTACAGTGAGTGGTCTAAATCTTATATTCTTAAACCACCGAGGTTTCTCTAAAGTTTAAAGGCAATCTCAGTCAGTTCAGTATTTTAATGGTTTGTGCTTTAGTTGTGAAATATTTAACATGCTACTCATTTGTGTAAGAGAAAATCTTTTAAACTACCTAGTTTTTGTAGCATGACCTCTCAGATTGAAATGTAGTAGTAAAAATGATGCTGGTAATGTTAATCAATAGTTGTGATTGTAATAAGAAATGAGTGTTTTAGAGCATTATTCATAGAATGAGTAACTTTTGACTAGTTTTAAACTTGCTTAATTAGGGTTACATTATTTTAGGGAAAGCTATCGGAGGAGATATATACACTATGCAAATTGCCTGAAGGCAAATCTCACTCTACCACTCTGAAATTTCATTCGAATTTCCCAACTGAAGGCCAAATATACGATTATCAGTATATAAAAGAGGTAATTCACATCTTATTTTTGTATGCTTTTTACACTCAATGGTACGCGTTTCACATTTTGTTTTAAGTTTATTTACACTATGAAAATACCTACTACATATTGAAATGTCTAAGCGGGACTTCCTTCGTAATTTCAAAGTTCTGATGTCACGGCAGTTTCTGAAATATGACAAGACAACTAATGTGACTTATTAGTTAGATGGGTTTGAGACCCTTCTTTATATTGATTGAGTGTTGTAATTTGTGAGTGGTTTCTTATATATTACAGGGAGACGGAGACGTCCCTGGCCGTTGGGTTGAGTGGAAAGAGGATGTTGCAAAAGCCCCAGCTATCCCCAAAGAAGCACAGGTGAATCAAATCATTGTGTGCACTGTGGATACAGTTCGTTATTCTGCTCTAATGGCTTTGCTAGTGAATCATGGGAAACCCTTGCTCTTTGTCGGGCCTACTGGGACTGGAAAGTCAGTTTACGTCACGGTAAGTCTATTTTACTCTTCATTTCAAATTTCTGCTTCCATTATGTTTTGTCTTTGAAGACTATTTCTGTGGTGAGTGTTTTAAGTCAGATTTATTTTCGATTCCAGGAATTTTTGCTGAATTCTATGGATAGTAACATTTATAAGCCTCTGTGCATTAACTTCTCTGCTCAAACTAGTGCTGCGCAAACTCAAAATATTATTATGGGAAAGCTGGACAAGAGGAGGAAAGGTGTGTTTGGTCCACCCTTAGGTCAAAAAATGGTATGTATCCTGATGAATTTTATAATTGTCAAAAAACTTATTTTACTACCACTATTTAGAAGAAATAATGGGTAATAATTCTGCTATAATTTTGTATTCGGAGAACCTTAAATGTTACCCAACTTGAGTGGTAAAAGGTATTGCTGTAGCTTGTTTGTGTTAAAAAATTGTATTAGTTTTAAGAATGTGTTGAATTAATGTTCATTTTATAGGTTATATTTGTTGATGATCTCAACATGCCACTCCTAGAAACTTATGGAGCACAACCACCCATTGAATTATTGCGTCAGTGGATTGACCATGAAATTTGGTATGATATGAAAGAAGTGGTTGCTGTGAAGTTAGTGGATACACAGCTCATAGCTGCCATGGGCCCCCCTGGTAATTTATCCCTTTTGCCTTCATTACAGGTTTTGTCATTTTTTTTGTATGTTTTGAACTTATTTATCTATGTAAAATGGTAATTAATGTTTAATTTGTGCTCTTAATTAGCATAGGTAATAATAATTTTTAGGGTAAATGTTTGGATTTCAATAGGAGGATAAGCTTATCTGTTTATAAGCTAAGAGTAGGGTTTTTCTTCCTAGCATTTATTCATAATTCTTGATAAAATAATCAGTTAATTAGTCAGTTAATAAAGTCTTTTATTTGACTCATATTTAATATTATTTCCTCCACGATTAAAACAATTTATAATGCTCATGTTATGATGCTAATGTATAAGTTGTTAGTGCTTTTTCAAAAGTATGCCATGGTACTTCTAAAAATAATTTGGTTTATTCTCACCATAGTGCATACAAAATAGATATTGTATATTTTGTTTATACAAGCTTTATAGATATTGTTATCTATAAAGCTTGTGTTTGGTCAACCAAAAAATAGCTGTTAATTTTCCAAGATTGGTGGATTTGATTATAAGCTGACCTTACCGTTCTCAGCTTGTATTCTCAGAAATTACATAATTATCTCTCTCTTGACTTGACTAGCAAATATTTGTGTTAATTTAAAGTCAAATAATGTTATTTACAGGGGGAGGCCGCAACCCCATCACTCCTCGGTTTCTCCGCCACTTCAACACTGTAACTATTAACGAATTCGAAGATGAAATCATGATAACAATCTTCAGTAAGATACTTTTTTGGCACATGGAAACTAGGTATGTCCTATTCAAACTAAAGCTTTTGGTTTACTTGAATGTTCTTCTATCATTAAGTTATCTGAATCTTAATTGTTTTACAAGGGGCTTTGAGGAAGATTTCAAGACATCTATTCCTCAATTGGTCACAGGAACCCTCACAGTTTATAAGGAAGCAATTATAAATCTTTTACCGACTCCTACGAAGTCTCACTATTTGTTTAATCTGAGAGATTTCTCGCGAGTCGTACAAGGGTTGCTTCTCTCCTTTCCCAAAACTGTAGAAACACCAGCTGGACTAAAGAAACAGTGGATTCATGAAGTATGAGTTGAACTTTGTAATTTGTTTCCTTTTCATTGCCTTTTATTAAATTTATTACCATGAAGAAATGGCAGAACTTATGTTATGTCTATTCCAAGGTTTTCAGCTATTTTAAATATACCTTTAGCAGATCTCCTAAGTTTATGTAATCTTACTGACAGCTTACAAAGGAAAATACAGTGAAATCCCTATGACGTGCAAATTAGGCCTCTTTAAAATGTTGCTTTAAACTCCCATAATTATCACCACATTCGGTACCATAAATTTAAAATTCCAGCCCTCTCTTGTGTAAATTGACAACACATATAAGATAAGTAAAAATTAAAATTTGAAACTAATTCAGGATTGTGTAATGCTTATTCATTTTTGAATTAAACTAACATAACTTCCATGCTTGTTAAAATAATTTCAGATATTCAGAGTCTTCTATGATCGTCTTGTTGACGACAATGATAGGAATTGGTTTTTTGAATGCGTCAAAAATGTGTGTGAAGCTAATCTAAATGAAAATTTTCACCAATTGCTGTTGAATCTCGATGCTGATAATGACAACATAGTCACAGAGGATGATATGCGTTCTCTCATGTACTGTGATTTTTCTGATCCCAAATCTGACAGCAGATTATATACTGAAGTTCAAGATTTTAGCTCCTTGAAAACCATAATTGAAGGATATTTAGAAGAATATAACAACATGAGCAAAACCCCCATGGGTTTAGTGCTTTTTCGGTGAGCAAGAACTTTGAAAGTTTTTCCTGCTTTGAATTGTTTTTATACCCATGCATTATTTTGTAAAGCAGTGTTATTGTGTGTAAATTGTGCATATTTTTGTGCTTTGCAGATTTGCTGTCGAGCACTTGTGCCGCATATCCAGGGTACTGAAGCAAAGACGTAGCCATGCTTTATTAGTTGGTGTTGGAGGTTCTGGGAGACAGTCTCTTACTCGCTTGGCAGCTCACATTGCTGACTATGAACTGTTTCAGGTAAGTTTTCATGATCTGAATTGCATGGGCAGTGGGTTCATCTGGAAAAAAATGGCTGTGTTTAAAGGACCATCCCAAAAATGGACTCTTCACAAAAGTGCAGAGATCCAAAGTGGTTGACAATTTTTTTAATTTCTGTCCTTGTGTTTGGATGAATAAAGGCTTGATTTTTTCGTTAGGTTGAAATTAGTAAGAGCTACACGATGACTGAATGGAGGGACGACATTAAACTGATTTTAAGGAAGTCTACCGCTACAGAACAGCACGGCGTCTTCCTGTTTGTTGATAGTCAAATTAAAGAAGAATCCTTCTTGGAGGATATTAACAATCTGCTCAATGCAGGAGAGGTGCCAAATCTTTTTGCACCGGATGAAAAGCAAGAAATATGCGAAAAAATGCGTCAAATTGATAAGTAAGATTTGTTTTCATGTTACTTTTAGAATTTTGGTACAGGTTATTTAGTAGCACAAAATTACTTCTTAAAGGAATTTTAGGAAAAAAAGGTTTTTTTAAATGTAGCTTTTAACTTAGTTTAAAAATAATTTTCTTTTGCTTTTTGTACATTGTTTGCAAGAAATTTTTATGGGTATAACATCCAAATTATAACCTTATTTTACTGAAAAAAAATTTTGGTAACTACTTTTATTTTTATTATAATTTCACTAACTCGAAGATACTTAGGTTACTGGGTTGTGTTGCACTTCTAACATTCTTTGTACTGTTCTCTCTAGGCAAAGAGAGAAGTCTCAACAAACTGATGGATCTCCCAATGCTTTGTTCAATATGTTCATTCAAAGAGCTAGAGACCAGTTTCATGTGGTTTTAGCCATGAGCCCTATTGGAGATGCCTTCCGCACTCGGCTGCGAAAATTTCCCTCTCTTGTCAACTGTTGTACCATTGACTGGTTTCAAGTATGTCTCTATTGGAAAGTTTTTTAATTAATAAAAATATTTATAAATGTAAACTAAATAAATCAAACCTTATTTTCAGGCCTGGCCTGAAGATGCTTTAGAAGCTGTTGCGAGTAAATTCTTAGAAGAGGTAGAATTGGGTGACAAGGAGAGAGAGGGGTGCATTCACATGTGTAAAATGTTCCACACTAGCACTCAAATGATTTCAGGGCTTTTCTTTTCCAAACTTCAGAGACACAACTATGTCACTCCCACGTCTTTCTTGGAATTGATATCTACTTTCAAAACACTTTTGAATGAAAAGAGGAAGTAAGTTTTTCATGCTGTTTGTGTTGACCTTCTAAAATTTCTTTTAGTCTAATTTCCATGTGTTAGGATTTTTAGTACATCCATTAATTTTTCATATGTGCTGTGGTTATCAAATAATTAAATTGTCATTCATCAATAATTTTTCTTCTTTTCTTTGACTTATATTCTTAGCACTCTTTTTTTACAAAACTTTTCAGAAAGTTTCTAAATAATCTATTTTTTATAGAAGCCCTTCCATGTAACAAGCCTAGAGTATAGCCTTTTCTTGGAAAAAATTGCCTTGCAAACTTGTGTAAAGTCCATTTGAAAGTTTTTTCATCATCATTTTTCATCCAATTTGATACTATCCTCTCCTTCTTTTTATTTGCTGCTGTCTTTTACTTACAGAAAAATAAGTTAATTCCAAAAACTTTTCAGCAACACTAATTCAGACTGACCTTAAATGGTTCATGCATTGAAAATATAAAAACGGAATTTCCTTTCAAGTTTTACTTTTTATGCCTTCTTTTCTGTTTTCAATTTAGGTAAAGCATCAAAGTATATATTTTTTAAATGTTTCTAAATTTTTGTTCAATAATTTTTACTTGGGTATTCATGTTAGGGGAGGACTATATTTGTTTTTCGAGGAAGACAAGCTGTTGTGTCTTTTTCTTGGATCTCATCTATATCTTTCAATTTACTTATAATAGTATTTCCCAAACAGATTTGGAATGGTTAAGCCTGTATTCATGTTAATTTTGTTGAACATCTGACTTTTTTGTCAGTACAATCAATGATAGTTCTAATAGTAATTATAATTATTTGAAAGCCTTAAAAGGCTTAAGTTCCATTTTCTTACAAAAAAGTTAAGGGAGGTGACTAGAAAACTGTATGGCAAAAATTCTAAATATGAACCTGGTTATATGAATGTTAAAACTTAATTTCCAATATTTTCTAACTGTTGGGATCCAGATATTAAACTAACTTTCCACTTTAATTAAGAACTTTTACTTTGGAATGCAATATGAATGTCTGTTGTTCTACACTCACATCAATATTTGTTCTGCAGGTCTGTACTTAAAGCCAAAAATAGGTATGAAGTTGGGCTACAAGAGCTCCAGAATGCTGCACTTGCAGTAGCAAAAATGCAAGAGACTTTGGCTAACCTTCAACCTGTCTTAGTTGAGTCTACAAAGAAGGTTGAAGAAAAGATGAAAATTGTTCAAGCTGAATCAGCAGGTGTAGCAGAAGTAGAGAAAGTGGTGAAACAAGACGAAGCTGTTGCAAATGGCCAAGCTCGAGATGCCCAAGCCATTAAAGATGAATGCGATTCAGATTTAGCAAAAGCTGTGCCCATTCTGAACAGGGCTGTTGCAGCTTTAGATACTCTAAAACCTGAAGTAATTAATTAATTTGGCATTTTTAACGAACAACAGTGTTCTGTTATTCAATTTGATAGTTTTAAAGTGAATTCTTTAGTGTGATACAGAAACCTATTAATCAGAGTATAAGTACTGTTTATTGCATGTGCTGATGACAGATTTTATTTTTTAAACTGAACTCAAGCATTGTGTTAGATAACTTGCATTAATAAGTAAATTTGTTCATTTAAGTTTATACTTTAATCATAGGATATCACCCTTGTGAAATCAATGAAAAGTCCTCCTGCTGGTGTTAAATTAGTCATGGAAGCTATATGTGTTTTGAGAGGTATCAAACCTGACCGAATACCCGATCCATCTGGATCAGGTAAGCTTAATAATTCAGTGTTTTAAACCACATTTAGTGAGATGACATAAACAGACTTTTCTTCTTAATTATAAACTAATTTTTTTTTCAAGCAACTCGCTGTTGCTTTAATTATTATTATCTATCACAACAAATTTTTAAAGAGTACTTATTACAGTTATTAATTTATAGGGAAGATGATAGAAGATTTTTGGGGGCCATCAAAAAAGATGCTTGGAGACATGAAATTTCTGGAGAGCTTGAAGACTTATGATAAAGTAATTTTTTTCTGGATGTCATAACTCGATCATACTTGTGTACAGTATATACTCTTAATATGCTGAAGAAGTCTAAGGGAGGGGGTAAAAATTTTCAAATAAAAGAGTTTTAGGCATAACAAGATAGACTCCAAAACAAGAAAAATTATAAAATATTGTAAATTGTTTTTGGAATACACTTTATTGTAAAACGTCTCATTTAAACTCTACTTTTATTTTTAATACACAGACACATTATTTTGGGAGAAAAAGAAATATCTTATTTGAAATAAAATTATTTTAAATTTTCAATATTGTAATTTTAAATTAAAATTTAACTTATACTTTTATGATTTCTGTAAAAAGTTCAGTACAGCATAGTCAGACAACTTATTTTCTCTTTCTTAATTAATATTTCCACAGGAAAAACAGGGAAATTAAACATATTGAAAACCCTTTGGCCAATTAGGGAAAACATCTGCTAATAGGACAGATCAGAGACGAATTTTTAGTAGCCCAATCATTCTTTTTTGTGTGTCCTTCATCTTTATGAAAGTCACGAGCTTATTATTACTTACAAAATTATCACTTGGCCAAATAGTGCTATGAATGTAAAAAAACTCATATTTAGTTCAAAAAAATTTTGATAAAAAAATGGTTTTAGCAAAAGGTCCAAATTACCATTCTTAGATTTAAGAATGGTAATTAACATAAAAGGAATACCTAATGTCCAGGGGGAGATTATGTTTTCGAGAAGTAGAGGTTTTTAGCAAAACTCAGTTTGTTATGTCAAGAGTATACTGTTTAAACTTTCTGATATAATTTCTTTACATTATCCTGTAAAATTACAAAATAATGTTGATAATTATTTAAATGTTCTCTTCTTTTTTCATCATAAAAATATTCTGTTTGAAATACTGATACAATACTTTTGGAATATTACTTGATATAGTATGGTGCTGTTTTTAGCTTAAGTCAAAATGCTGATTTCTTTTCTCTTAAGGATAATATTAATGCGAAAATAATGAAGGAAATTCGAAGAGCTTACACTTCCAACCCGGAATTTGACCCAGAGAAAATTAAAGTTGCTTCAACTGCCGCTGAAGGGCTTTGTAATTGGGTCCGTGCCCTGGATGAGTATGATGAGTAAGTAATTTTGCTGCTGTTACAGTAGAACTCCAACTATCCAAATCAATTGGGACCGGATGCCATTGGAATGATAAGAAATTTGGATAATTGATTTTTCCATATAAGGTCATTTTAATTTGTTACTGTATGAATATTAAAAATGAAAGAAGAAATTACAAAAGAGAGCTTTTAATTAATTAAATGAAATTGGATACTACTACTGTATTTTGATTATCAAGTTGTATTATGTGTATATTCAATATTCATTCATTTAATATTGTATGCATTGCATGTATAAATAACTTTTGATCTTAGTATACAGAGTAAGTTAAGTCTTAACTTCACTGACAATATTGATAGAAGCTGAAAATAATTTCTTAGTCATTTCTTTGTTAGTCTGCTACTACTTATAATATTGTCAAGTTTGTGCAATTCTTCGTTCCATAGTGTTCAAATATTGGCTTCAACAAGAAACAAATGAAGCTCAGAAAACTTTTTGGTAGAGTTTGAATGTGTGTAATCTTTTTTTATTTAGAGTTATAAAAATTGTTGCCCCTAAGAAAATAGCATTGGCAGGAGCAGAAGAAAAACTAAATGAAGCTATGGCAGCCCTTAAATTAAAACAAGACAGTTTGAAAGAAATTCAAGATAAGTTAGGTGCACTTGAGCGGCAACTTGCAGAGGCTCAAAAAGAAAAACAAGGTATGATTTACTTCATATTTACATAGGTGCTGACTTGTGGAAATTATTGGGTAGGCTGAACTACAATTTGGCTCTTGAGAATAAAAATTTTTTTAAGATATCACAACTTTCCACTAATACAATTTGTAATTATTTTTTAACTATTATTTTAATCAATTCTTGAAAATATTGAGTGGGCTCATCCCCTATCTAAATACATTTAGGAGGCTTGCGCTGTCTCTAATTCTATAATTGCTTGACCTACTATGATGAAAAGCTTACCATTTCTAGGTCTCATAAAACTACCCAATTCCCAAATAATTGTTTCTTCCTAATTTATATTGTCTTTTCTAATTACTACTGATAATATGGTACTTTTGAGCTTTCTTTTCTATTTTCTGTCATGTGAAAAATATTAATGCTTGTTTAAGTTATCTCTCCGCTAAGTTAAGATTTAAGTTATCTCCTATTTAAGTTATTAAAAAATATAGTTATGGTCCATTCATTTAACTGAATATTATTAACGAAACAAGGTAATTATTTATCATTTATGACAAGGATTGTAAATGAATTAATGGCAACTTGGGCTTCTACTAAATTCTATAGTAGAACCTTAATCCTATAGTAACTTATCTTCTATAGTAGCAACTTCTTGGACCAACTGTTATGTATGGTTGTTTTATGGTTACTATGTGCTTTTTTCACCATTTGTAACACAAGTTCTACTGTATTTTTATATCTGTAATGCATTTATGATTGGTTACACAAAATGTCCATCTATTTATCTTTGTAATAGAATTGGAAAACAAAGTTAATCTGTGTGCAACTCAACTTGAAAGAGCCCAGCTTTTGATTAGTGGTTTAGGAGGAGAAAAAGATCGGTGGAATGAGTCAGCTTCACTGTTGGGAATCCAGTATGACAACTTAACTGGAGATATTCTAATTGCATCTGCTGTTGTAGCTTACCTTGGGGCTTTTACGTCTGCCTTCAGACATGTAAGAGCTTTTATATGTTATTCTAAATTATTTTAAATATGCCTAAAAAAGTAATAGCCATTAAGTTAAGAAGATTTGTATTTAGAACCCTTAATTTTTTTTGCAAGATATATATTTTTATGTAGTTTGTTACTTGCATTTAAACCTACTTAAATTTTATGAACATGTTATTTTTTCTATGATTAATTTAATTGAACTAAAGGTATTGATTTTTTAATTCTATAGGAACAATGCACAGAATGGGTTGCAGCATGCAAAAAGTGTGACATTCCTTGCTCAGATGAATTCTCTCTTAGAACTATATTGGGTGATCCAGTACTTATTCGGGATTGGAATTTGGCAGGGTTGCCTACAGATAACTTTTCGGTTGAAAACGGAATAATAATAAGGTACCAGCAAATCATCCTATTTATTTTAAGTTACTTATATAGCTTTCCAGTTTTTGAAAACAGCCTTTTAAATAAAATTTAAGCATTGTAATTTAAAGCTGATAAGCTACTAATGTAATACTGTAAACACTGCTTTAAAAAAAAACTTCACAAGTCCACTGCAGCCAGCTGTAGAAAAAAATTTGGAATTATGAAATATTTAATCTAGTAACTATCTCCTTGAATAATAATGAATATGACTTAATATATAATAATTGACTTTGGAGAAATGAAATTTTGTCAGGTCAGCTGCATCTCAAGCTGCAGCAAGAAATTCACTAGTACTTAATGTTTAATTTGATAGTAATCATCTTTTATATTTTTTAAATAATGTTTTAATGTCATCATCATCATCATCATCATTCTTGGCGCGACAGCCCAGGGTGGGCCAAGGCCTTCTGAACTAGACGACTCCAGCCGCCCCTACTAGCAGCCAAACTTCTCCAATTTTTAGTCTTGAGGGTCAAACAGTCCCCCTCAACAGCATCCACCCAACGAAGCTTAGGTCTTCCTCTTCTTCGTGTGGTTACTGGCCTTGCTGTAAAAATCTCCGTTAAAACACTATTGTTGTTCATACGAATGATATGTCCTGCCCAATTGAGACGGCTTATTTTGATGTAATGGACAACATCCGGTTCTTTGAACATTCGATATAATTCAATATGTTTTAATGTAATAACATATTTTATATTGCTTCATACAGGGTGCTTCAGAATTCACTGTAAAAATTGAAAAGGTGGTTAGAGGGTACTTAGACAAGCATATTTTGAATAAGAATGGGGGTAACAGTTAAAGTGCTGAATTTGAAACATGTTTTTCCAGGTCCCCTTTAACAATCCTGTAGTTTTTTACAGTGAGTTCTGAAATGCCCATTTTTACAACATAGTTTATATTTTATGTTACTAGCTTTTAATTGTGAATACCATTTTAAATTTAGCAATGCTCGTCGGTGGCCCCTTTTAATTGATCCCCAAGGCCAAGCTAGCAAGTGGATAAAAAATATGGAAAAAGCTAATAAAATGCACGTAATTAAACTTACTGATCCAGATTTTGTACGAACTTTGGAAAATTGCATCACTTTCGGAAACCCAGTAAGTTTTATGTGTCATCAGTTATTCCAAACTAATTTGACTAATGATGTGTAGACATTTTTATCTTTTTTATTTAAAAAAAATAGCTGTTTTATGTAGTAAGAATATTCTAAATGTAAAGAGAAATATTTTTTTTATTTTATAGTTAGGGAAGGGTAATCTTAACTATTGTTAAAAATTGTAGGAAGTATTCAGAAGGTTTGAATAATCTTTTAATTTTATTAGGTTTTAGATAATTTTAAATCACAATACTTGTAGATTTTTTTATTTTATAATTTTTAATTTAATAGTAATACATTTACATTGTGTCATTGCTAGCAACTTGATGACTAATTATTTTTATCTCCTGTCCTCACCTGTAAAAATGATTACAAAAATGTAGTAAAATATCCAAAAATTCACAAATAAAATTGCAGTTTTTGTTCTTCCTAAAGTGCTATTAATTATTCCAAAATAACATAAAAAACTTCCATCTAGGTGCTTTTAGAAAATGTCGGAGAAGAGCTTGACCCAGTTTTGGAACCTCTTTTATTAAAACAAACTTTTAAACAAGGAGGAATGGTGTGCATAAAACTCGGGGACTCAACGATTGAATATTCGTCTGACTTCCGCTTCTACATCACTACCAAGCTCAGGAATCCTCATTATCTACCAGAAACATCTGTTAAAGTTACTCTTGTAAACTTTATGATTACACCTGCTGGGTTGGAGGATCAGCTGTTAGGAATTGTTGTTGCTAGAGAAAAACCAGAATTGGAGGAACAGAAAAACTGTCTTCTTTTGCAAGGGGCAGAAAATAAGAGGTAAGACTACTTTATATTTATGATCAAAAATGTAAAATGAATACAGAAAACTTCCACAATATGTCAAAGGGATAAAAAGGAATCCCATCCAGGTATAAAATATAGTACATAATAGATAAATTTTT
Organism: Tetragnatha versicolor; assembly: GCA_024610705.1. Classification (NCBI taxonomy): domain Eukaryota; kingdom Metazoa; phylum Arthropoda; class Arachnida; order Araneae; family Tetragnathidae; genus Tetragnatha; species Tetragnatha versicolor. Next base: position 57,379,454 of record JANDEH010000004.1, on the reverse strand, counting down.
CAATGGTAAAAGAGAAAAAACTACAAGCAAACTAAAAACATGTAAAAATAAAAGGCTTGATAAAAGGTGGATAACAAGATGCCACACAAAAACATGCTTCAATGAAGTAAGAAATAGATTCAGGTTGTCAATATTAATTAAGAACTCATCAAATGGATTTTTTTTCTTTTGAAGACAGTAGGTATAGCTACTGGTATGGAATTAAAGTAATAGTAAAGCTTTTGTACAATTTTGGTGCTGAGTGAAAAAGTGCTTATAAAATATTCTTTAGAAAAGGTGTGAACTTTTAAAGTTTCGGATGATCTTGTATTTAATTGTTTAATCCTAAAATTGCAAAAAGATTTGTTTTGAAAAATGTAAAGAAAAATTTTTGGGGTGAATTTGTACACTTGAAAAGACATTTTACTTTGTTCTGGTGATTTCAATGGGTTTTTATTGTGATTTGCTGGTTAGATTCACATGGATTATCGTAGAACAGGTGTTCTCAACCGGTGAACCAAATTTGAAATAAAATAAATTGGAATGTTTTAATAAAACTATTGGGACTATAAATTTACTGGTTTTATTACTACTTGTCTTACTGCAATCATGGTTTTTATTAGTGACATGTGATTGTTACGAGTTAAATTATGTATATTTAAAAGATTATAGTTGAGAGAAAAGGTGGTAAATGCAAAACACCTAGAAAAAGGCAAGTAAAAACATGAAACTATATAGATTTTTATACTTTTGAAACTTTTTCAGGCAACTGAAGGCTATTGAAGATAGAATTTTAGAGTTGTTGACATCTGGTTTAAATATATTAGAGGATGAAACTGCTGTCAAAGTTATATCCTCAAGCAAAGAATTATCAAATGAAATCCAAGAAAAACAGGTAGGATATGCTTATATGATAAATTATTTCTTTATCCTGGAAGTTTTGAATGTAGCTCAGTTATTAACTGGTTCAATTTTTTCCCAGATATTTGCTGAAGAAACTGAAGCTCAAATTGACCGTACTCGATCAGGCTATACACCAATTGCTGTTCATTCTTCCATTCTCTTTTTCACCATTGCAGATTTAGCCAGCATTGATCCTATGTATCAATATTCCTTACCTTGGTTCATTAACTTGTACATATCTGCTATAGACAACTCGGAAGTATCGGATAATGTCGCGGAAAGATTGGAAATATTGAAAGAATTTTTTATGGAGTCACTCTATATAAATATTTGCAGGAGCTTGTTTGAAAAGGATAAGGTAAATCTCATGTTGTCATTTATGACTTTAATTAAATGTTGGGATAGTGTAAGAAATGAAATGTTTAGAAAATTTAAAATAACTTGTATAAGACTCCATTTGTATTAAAGTGAATGTAGCTAATTTTTCAAGGAAGTTTTTTTCATTTTACATTAAGACATATTTAAAACTTTCTAAGCCCCTATAAATATGCATTTTAAAAATTAGTATGCAAAATCACTAACTCTTAATTTTTTTCTATTACGTAGTAAATTTTCTAGTTGAGCATCCATTTGTGTATCAAAATAAGTATTTATCAGCATTTTAAATATAAAAAATTGGAATGCATTCACTATAAATTTTCTTGTTGAACATCATATTCAATTGGCGTATCAAAACAAGTATTTATCAACATTTAAGTATACAAAATTTGGATGCATTCACTATTTCACCTCAAAGATCACATTTTTCTCTTACAGCTTTTGTTTTCTTTTCTGCTTTGCATCAATATCATGAAAGCTGAAGGAAAAGTTCATGAAGACGAGTGGAGATTTCTACTCACTGGAGGCCTTGGCCTGGATAACCCTCATCCCAACCCTCTGAAATGGCTTCCTGATAAGTCATGGGACGAGTTTTGCAGGCTGAGTGACGTGGAAGCTTTTCATGGCCTTGTTGACTCATTGGTTGAAGAAGAAGCTGGATTCAAAACACTTTTTGATAGCTTGGTATGTGCTTTTCTCTTCTTGGGAAGAAAGTTCTTCTTTTGAATGCCTTATACCTCAAAATTGCATTTGTGGCAGATTACTATATAGGTAAGGTATATATATGGTAAGGTATTTTTTATGTTACCTATAAAAACTGGAGAACTCCAAGTGTTTCAGAAGTCAAAAACATGTAAAAAAAACTTTTTATTATTTTCAGCATTTTTCCCGTGCATTTGTTTTATTTTCTTATTTTGACATATAGTTTTTCTATTTTTCGTACAACTATTTGAAAGATTCCTCAAAGTTATTCGAATGGTTTGATTTTAATGTATACTTTTGAATTGAGTGTAATGATTATTTTTGAATAACTTGTAATTTCTTTTATTTAGTCTCCTCATGAAGAACACATTCCAGGTGAATGGGATACCAGGCTATCGTCTTTTCAAAAATTAATGATGATGAGATGCATCCGGTTTGATAAAATGATCCCTGCGGTTCAGAAATTTGTTCATGACAATCTGGGAAAGGCTTTTATAGAACCTCCTCCCTTTGATTTGGGAAAAGCCTTCCTGGACAGCAACTGCTTTTCTCCTCTTATATTCGTTTTGTCTCCCGGGGCTGATCCTACTGCATCCCTTCTGAAATTTGCTGATGATCAAGTAAGTTCTTTAGAAAACTATTCATAAAAACTATTATTTTAACTTAATGATAATAGCTATTTACTTTGGTATTCTATACTTAATTTTATTGTTTTTAATAATTACCCTCATGCGTGCACAAGGTTGAATTGAAATGAGTGACTTAAGATCTGATTCTAGCTCTTTTTATGATGAATTACTTATCTTGTCTGTATTATTCTTCTTAAGGGCATATTGAAATAAAATTCATTCATTAATAGTTTTTTCTCCAAATTTTATATTTTTTAAAACTTCAGCCAAATGTAGTTTGGTGTTTTACAGGGTTATCCAAATTGTTTTCACGAATGAGTTTCTGTTACACTAAATGGTGTTTAAACATTCACAGTTTTGTAGATTTGTACTTAAGTTCTTAGAAACATGCCAGTTACATTGAATGAATGAATTAATTATCCAATAAAAATGAAATTTAAAAAAAACAAGGAACATAAAATCAAAAGTTGTGCTAAAGCTGCAAACCAATAAAAGTTATGCGAACAGAAATAAGCAAAACAAAAAGGCTTGAGTAGAGTGTCGTATTTCTTTGCTTTCATTTTTGCTTATTTCTTAATGAATTAATAACTTTTAGGGGTTTGGTGGATATCGCTTGAATTCACTCTCCCTTGGTCAAGGCCAGGGACCCATTGCCATGAAATTAATTGAAGACGGGCGTCAACTTGGTTCATGGGTTGTCCTACAAAACTGCCATTTAGCTAAATCTTGGATGCCCATACTTGAAAAAGTAGGTAATTTATTGCTTTTTTCATGCTATCATAGCTCTGGTGTAGTAGTTTTAAGATTGTGTTTTTGCTGTAAAAGGTCTGTGAAGAACTATCCCCTGACAACACGCATGCTGATTTTCGGCTGTGGCTTACCTCTTACCCCGCCGAACACTTCCCTGTTATGGTTTTACAAAATGGAGTGAAAATGACCAATGAACCTCCCAAAGGATTAAAGGCAAACATTATCCGTTCTTACCTCAGTGATCCTCTCTGTGAATCTGAATTTTTCGAAGGATGTGTACAGACTGTAAGTATTTCTTTGAGATGTATATCTTTATTGGATTACTGAGGGAATAAACGTGTAGTAAATGCTGCTTTTGTTTTTCCAGGAAGTTTTTAAAAAACTGCTTTATTCCTTGACGTTTTTTCATGCTTTGGTTCAAGAAAGAAGAAAATTTGGTCCTTTGGGTTGGAATATTCCTTATGAGTTTAATGAAACAGACCTTCGCATCAGTGCCCAACAGCTCTCTAGGTTTTTAAACCAGTACCCTGTAAGTTAAATTGTTTGTTTTTATATGTATTCAGTTTTTCTTTGATTGTGGGAACTGTAACCCTTTATTATGTATTTGAATTTCACAGTTTTATTTTTAATTGAGATTCATCTCTTAGTTGTACCCGAGGGATTATAGTATTCACCCTCCTAATTTTTTTATGACTATTTATGCACAGTTTTATCCTTGAAATCTCTAGCAAGACAATGGGCTGACAAACCAGAGTTTAGAGACTGTTTTTAACTGTCAAATTTCTAATCATTTTCAGGTGGGCTCCCAGACTCTTCTTTGTGCGTAGAACAGTGTTAACTTCAAAATTTTACAGTTAAACATTTCGAAGTTCAAATAAAGGAATTCAATGATCTACAATTCTTCTCTTTTACATATGTGGAATTGATCCCCTCAAAAGAACTATTCACCAAACCTTCCCTCTCTGAAATAAAAGTAGCGTTATACCCGATTCACACATAAAAAGTTAAACTAGTTTTAGTGCCAATCTAGCTTAAGTCGAACATGTAATTTATGCTCGACTTAAGCTAGATTGGCACCTTAACTCAGGGTTCCCACGCTCCTTGAAAACTCCTTAAAAACTCCTTGAAAGTGATTTTCATTTTCAAGCACTATGGAAACTCCTTGAATTTGGGTTGTACTCCTTAAAAACTCCTTGATTTTCATTACGGGAATTTTCATAAATTTTTCTCGCTAATAAAAATGGTTTGAGTTCGCTACCGTTTCGCGAATTTCCGTTTTCCACGTGGATCTACATCTAGCTCAAAAAAGTAAACTTGGATATTTTACCTTTCTTATAAACATGAGTAAAAACTAGTAATATGTTACAGTTGTATATATATATGTATGTGTGTGTGAATATTAATGTAGTCTTCACCTTAAGAGAGGTTCTTAATAGAAATAGTCTTCTGAAGTACAGGTACTAAGTAGAGCGAGTTTTTTGTGTGTGAATTAATTGGCTTTTTTGCCTTCTCTTAGTCCTTGAAAAACTTAAAATGATCCTTGAAAAGTCCTTGAAAACTCCTTGATTTTTTTTCTCTGAAAAGAGTGGGAACCATGTAACTAGTTAAACTTTTTATGTGTGAACCGGGTATTACAGTCCTGATTCCTCTTTTCATGATATCCTTTTGGATAAAACATTTTAAGATAGCTTTGTTTTTAACAAAATATGAAATAAGATGTAAAAATTTTTATTGATTGAAGGTAACTAATGACTTTCTGTGTAGGATGATATTCCATTTGATGCCATTATTTATTTGACTGGTGAATGCAATTATGGTGGCAGAGTTACTGACGATTGGGACAGACGGACACTTGTCACTGTCATGAAGAAGTTTTATTGTAGAGCCACTGTTGAAGACGATGACTACCACTTTGATTCTGCAGGAATATATTATTCTCCTCCTGATGGAACTGTAAGTATCTATTTAAATAGTATGATTTTATATTATTACTGATAATAAGCATTTATTAACATATTAGTTTGCCAAATTACTTCTATGTTTTGGGTGTCAAAACTTTCAATTTGGAAAATTTAAGTTTTGAAAGTAATTGATGTTTTACGGAATTAATAACCTATATGCTTGAAATCATAAAAACTATTATTTCAATCCACAAATTATGTCTTGATATTTTTTTCAGTACCAGTCCTACCTTGACTACACCAATTCCTTACCCTTGATTGCCAAACCTGATGTTTTTGGTATGCATTCTAATGCTGAAATTACCAAAGATCAGGGTGAAACTAATTTATTGTTTGACAGCATTCTTCTTACTCAGGTAAGGAAAAACCTTTCAAAGTACCTATCATTCATTTCATCTCTTAATTATCTGTAGCTGATTTTCACCGTTAACATGTAGCTCTTCTCATGTAAATAATTAAATTAAAATGTATTAAAATAGGATACTTCTTCTGACTTTTATTTAATTTTTGCATATTTTTGGAACTTACTAGTTACAGTTTCTAAGAATTCCTAGTGACTGTATGTAAAAATCATAGTATTTTATTTTCAGGCTAGAGTTTCTGGTGGGGGTGGCCAATCAACTGAAGAAATGGTAGACAGTGTGGCAGCTGATATATTAAACAGACTTCCCCAGAATTTCAATTTAGTTCAGGCACTGTTGAAGTATCCTACAATGTATGAGCAAAGCATGAATACAGTATTGGTGCAAGAGATGGGCAGGTTTAATGCCTTACTTTCAAGTATTAGGGCTTCACTTATCAATACTAGGAAAGCTTTGAAGGTATATTCTTTACTTATTTAATGATTAATTTAAATTAGAAAGTATTGAATAATAATAATATAATTGGATTTGTTAATGCCATAGGAACAGGGCTCACACGCCTGTGCCATTTGCGCCAAACTGCGCCAAAACCAAATTTTGATACATACTGATACAAATTGCCTATTTTACCAGCTCCTGCGCCAAAACTGCGCCATTTTCAGAGACTACTACTACGGATTCTCCGTAGTTTCTACGGATGCCGTCGTTAAACTACGGACTACGGATAACATCGAAAAAGCTACGGAAAATCGGAAATCTATCACAAAAAGCACTTAGAAGCGCAAGTGTTTTCCCAATTATGCTCTATTTTTAGGATATTTTTTCTTGGACTGCCGGCGGGCGCCAAGTTGAAGTTGGCTTCTTGCGTTGTTAGTGCGATGTGGAAAAAACAACTTTATAGTGGTTAGAAGCCGTCGTTCGGTGTGTTTAGGATCGCATTCTGCGGAAATGTCGAAAAATAACTATTTTTCGCGCAAGTACCGTTTTTCCAGCACGTAGTTGAAGATGGCTTCTTTTCACATAGCTGCCAAGTTTTACGGATTGTCCGTAAAATTTACGGATTTGCACCAAAATTTACGGTTTTACTTATCGACCCGAAATTTTTACGGAATTTACGTTTTTTTGCATTTTTCCTCCGGGAAAACGTAAACAAATCTTGTTGCGACAAATTCAAGTCTTGTCTGCCTTTTCTAGGCGTTTGGAAACGCGGGTAAATCGCGGAAAAAGCCGCGATTTTTCGCGAAAGTTTCGTTTTGTGCGCCGCGTGTTCCGTTCCTTTCGCGACTATTTTCGACGGCCGCGGACGCCAAGTTAAAGTCGGCTTCATCTCGTGTCAGTATTAGAATGCAGGAAAAACTACTTTAACATGGTCAAAGCCAACATGTCCGATGGTTAGAATCACGATCTTGAAAAGCCGAAAAATTGAGATTTTTCATGAAAGTTCCGTTTTATCCGCGATTGCTTCCTACCGGCGCGGCGCCTAATTGAAGTTGGCTTCCTTTCACTATTGTATTTACATTGTAGAAAAAACAACTTTACAATGGTCATAAGGGGACATCCATAAATTACGTGAGGTCAAAAAGGGGGAGGGGGGTCCAGCGAAATCTCACTTGGGGGAGGGGGGAGTGAATTAAAATCTCACGTCAACTTTTAATTTAGAAAATACACGTTTTTTCTTTAAATTTTTTAGCAAAACTACTGGAAAAATGCGAAAATTAGTCAAAAAGTAATTGAAAAAAATATCACGAGAGGGGGAGGGGGGGGTCCAGCGAAATCTCACTAAATCTCACCAAGGGGGAGGGAGGGGTCCAGAATTTGGAAAAAACACCTCACGTATTTTATGGATGTCCCCTAACTAATTACTTAGGAGGTGAATCATCACTAGACCTAATAACCTCAAGTAAATAAAAATTGATAGGGTGTAAAAATTGGATAAGAGCTGATAAATTAATAGAGGTTTAAGTTAAGTCTTCTTCAATGGCACGACAGCCCCGGGTGGGCCCTGGCCTTCTCAAGAATTTTCTTCCAGGCCTTTCTTTTTTGGCCATATTTATGAATTAAAATCTATACGCACATTATTTGTCGTAATCAAAATCATGGTTTTCATGTCGTACAAAAAGTTTTACTGATGCAAGTTTAAAATGTAATGAAGGGGAAGCTTTTGTAATTGTAAATTACAAAAGCTTCCCTGCAATCAAATTGCTACAAAAGACATTTTTTATGCTACAAAACTTGGTTTTACCTGCTACAAAAGGCATTTTTGGTGCTACAAAACTTGGTTTTACCTGATACAAAAGGCATTTTTTGTGATACAAAACTTGATTTTACCTGATACAAAAGACGTTTTTTGTGATACAAAACTGGGTTTTACCTGATACAAAAATTGATACAAATATTTTAAAGTGAGTGTGAGCCCTGCATAGGAATTTATGGCTCATGGCATTTTGAATTACCCGGATTATCTTGCCTTGATTTATATTAGATTTATAGATTATAAAATACATGGTTATGAATTTTAAAACTTGGTCCAACTTTTTTCCAATTAAATTATGTTTCTTTACTGGTGTTTTTGCTTCTCTTAGACGTTAATTCCTTATTCTCAGTTTCTTATTTCTGGATGAGTCATAAAAATGTTAACAAATTAGCATTATCTTTATACATACTAGTTGATCCATTCAGTCTGGATTTTGTTATAGCTTGCTAACATAAAGCTTACTTGTATAACTATTATTTTAAATTTTCTCTTTTCCATTAAATTACAGTTTTCATTTCAATACTTTGACTAATAAATGTTATGCATGCCTTCTCTTAGGGTCTTGTTGTTATGTCGAGTGAGCTGGAACAAGTTGTCATTAGTATACTCCAGGGTAAAATCCCTGAACTTTGGATGGGTAAATCATACCCTTCTCTGAAACCCTTGGGCAGCTATATTACTGACTTTTTACAAAGGCTAAAATTTTTACAGGTAATCTTATTTTTTGTTGTACTGGGTACATAAAAAAATTCTTGACTTTGAAGTTTTACATAATATTTTCAACTTTTACATGATTTATTGGTTGATATATGAAAATTTAAAAACATAATGATTCATTATTGTATGAAAATGTATTTGATGTTTTTTAGAATGTACATAAATATTATAGTATTATATTTTAATTTGTCTTAAAATAGTGGACAATAAATTCTTTTATTCTATAAAACTGCCAAGGCTTCTATGGCCGGAGTTATAACTAAAACTGAGGTTTTCTGGGCTTGTTCTTTTATTCTATCTTTACACACCAGCAAGTCACCAAAAATTTTAACACTTTATAGTTAAATAGAAGAAGAAAACATAATGTCATTATTTTTTCAATGAAAAAATAAATTAATAAAATTTTAAGTGAATTTTACTTTAAAAAATTGTTTGCTCAAAATAAAAAAACTTTTAAAAATATATATAATGTTACAATAAGTGAAGTGAGTTTTTTGCAAGTAATAAATTCATTCTTTTTAACATTGTTCATTGATTTTAGGATTGGTATGACTATGGCCCACCTAGTGTATATTGGATTTCTGGTTTTTATTTTACTCAAGCCTTCCTTACTGGAAGTCAACAAAATTATGCTAGAAAATATAGAATTCCTATTGATCTTCTTGTGTTTGATTACGAAATAATTGAAGATAAAGATTATGAAAATCCTCCTGATGATGGTAAACTTAATATATTTAAAAAAAATCATTATCTTAAAAGTAAAGTACCTATGTTTGATAAGCCACCCAATGTGTTATGATATTTCATAGAAAAATTACCAACTATTGTGTAAAAATGGTTTCATATAGGTAAACTTAGTGGCTTTTTTGTCCTTTTTAATATAATATGAAGATAATTCCTTCAACAAATAATTAGCATAGTTTCTTAAACCATTAAAATTGCATGGGAATTTCATTTCTACCCTTATTCATTTATCCACAATAGTGTTATTTTTGAGATTATTTGCTCCTAGTCTAGTACCTCTGAAGTGCATTTGTGAGCTATGCTTTATAGAAATTCTTCATCAAGTAAAGTGGAAAGTATAATATTTAAGTGAAGTTCCCCATGCTGTAGAACAGCAATTCTTAACCTGTGGGTTGTGGAAGGATTACAAGTTCCTTGAGTATGAAAATGTTGAAAATCACTGTTCTCTAAGATAATATAAATAACTTTAAATTATTTTTTAAAAATATTTTATAGGCGTGTATGTACGAGGGTTATTCGTAGATGGAGCTCGATGGGATCATGATACTTGGTTGTTGGGGGAATCACTGCCAAAAGTGTTATATGATGCCCTTCCTGTGGTAAGATATTTAAAATTTTGAAACAAGATTAAACTTTCATTTCCTTTAGAGTTAGAACTTTAAATTTATATTGTTTTCCCCTTAAGTCCATTGCTTACTTTTCCTCTTGAATTAAAACCTCTGCAAAATAAATTTTCCTCGATTCCAAACTAAGTAAAATCTGAAACTATCAAATTCTGTATTAAGAAGTATCATGTACTTCATGTATGTAAATTAGTTGAGTCAATATTCAGACTAGCTATGTAAACGATTTTAATACTTTGTAAATCCTGCTAAAATTATCTCATAAAGAGAATTCTCTGCATTTTCTTAACCCAAATTTAAACTTCAAGCATTACATATCTGAACATTTTCTTAAAATTTTGTCAAAAACTAAGGAAATAATAGGATTTTGATTTGATCTGTTTACAACACTAAGCATTAATAATAATTATAATTTTATTTGTTGAGTTCTCATAGTAAAAAGGCAAATTATTATTTTTCAGATATGGCTGAAACCAATCAAGAGACTTGATTTAGTTCAGAAGCCCAGTTACACTTCTCCTGTTTATAAGACAAGTGCTCGCCGTGGAGTGTTGTCTACCACTGGACATTCCACCAATTTCGTTCTTTCCGTTGAGTTACCCACTGATAAACCTCAAGAACACTGGATTTGTAGAGGAGTTGCATTACTATGTCAACTTAGCTCTTAGTTTAAGAACACTTGTCACATCCTAATTACTGCATTTTTATTGTATTTTGTCTTACTCATTTTAGTTATTCCATTGTGTGTTTCTAGTCTTACATTATACTGATCTGATGTGGTGTTTAATTTGGAAAAAACCCCAATAAGTATTGGTGTTCAGCAAAATTCCTGAATAGTCTGTTATTATGTTTTTTATTTATTTATTTTGCACTGTATTGTTCTAGTCATTTTGAAATTCAGAGACAAAATTTTTAGCATATTTTTAACCACTAGTGTATTTACACTTGAAGAGTTCCTATGTAAAGTACAGTGATGTATAAACAAATATTTTATACTTAATCCAATTTTATTCATGTTACATATGACTAAAGAAAATCTGTTTATGTTTTCTTTACCTTATTTTGGAATTTTTTATACTTTTTGTTGTGCTGAAAAAGTTTATTTCCTTGTTTGATTGTTAAAAGTTGAATTTATTTTATTGTTAATTACTTCATAGTTTAGAATTTGTTATATTTTTCTGAACTAGATTATTGTGTACTAAAGAAGAAATATTTTTATCTAACAAAATCACTTATATTGCTCAATAAACAGAACTTATAATCTGTATCTTTCACTTTCAATTTTACAATTATTATTATTATCATCAATGCTAAGAAAATGTTTGCATTGTCATAATATTACTCAGATATGTTTTTCATGTCAGTTTTCTTTTTCTTTCAACCTCTTGCATGTGATTTCTATGAACAGTATTACACCACCCATCAGCAATCCAGCCATCCAAACCACTACAGCCCCGTAGATGTTCCTTATGCTAATTGGCTTCAGGGTGTTTTCATTATAATTGGTGCACATGTTGGAGAATTCCTCTGACATTTTGAAGGATTTACCAGGTATGTCTGCATCAATCATTCGTGTAAGTCTAGAAATAAAGTAAATATATAGGCATTGTAAGAAGTGTAAAAGGTTTTTCCCCTCCTAAACATTTGATGCAGTTTGAGAATTGTTCCATATTAGCATCATCATTACACATCAGTCTAAATAGCAAAAAATTGGTAACTGATACTAGTTTTATTAGATGGAAGACATTTAGTTTTCACATTTTGATACAATTATGTTATGTGCATTAGAAGTTTAAACTTTTAAGTTTTATCAAAAAGGATATGTATTTTATCATTACATTTTCAAAATAAAGAAAAAAAATCAATATGAGGTAAAGGGCTAAATTCTTTCTAAACTTATGTCCTCTGTATATTTTTTAATTTTAGGTACACTTTTATGAATATGAGCAATTAATTAAGAGTGATATACATTTTCTTATTATATATACCACTACACAAAACTAAAACTGAACTAAATTTCATCTGTTCTTATGGTAAGTGATAACAGAAATGGTTCTTACCCAGTGTTGAATTCCTCGTAAAACTTGCTTGGTACATTTTTTTGCATTGGTAAAACCAAAGGAAAGGGAAAGAAGTAGTTTTTCGAGAGGTGCATTTTGCAGTAAGATGTTCTTTTAAAGAAGTCTTTTAATCTGTTTTGAAGGATTAGTTGCCCATGAATGATACAAAACCTTCCTTCTTGAACTTTTTCTATGGTTTCATGAGCAAATACTTTCCATCCTGGAAGCATGTTATGCTTGATTTTCTTCCATGCTGCTTCATAAGCAGGAATGCCAGAGTCCTAAAACATATATTTTATTCCTGCATTTTCTTTTAATTTTGTTTGTAACTTATTATAGTTCATGTTTAGCAAATACAGAAACAGAAATTTCCAGTGCTTCATTAAAAAAAAATTCTAAACTGCAAGACTACACACCTATTCAGTTCTGACATTTCCTGTTGGATAAAACCAAAAACTTCCTACAGTACAATTAAATGTTAATTTTGTTCTATTGCTTTAAAAATATGTACCCTTGCACTTGATGAATACAGCAGGAGTTCCCCTAAGCTTTGAACTAGAGGGTCAGGTCAAATAAACGCATTTTAAGATCCCATGTAAAAGTAGAATAGGTAATTGATTGAAAAATTCGGGGGAAAAGATATCAACTTTTCTTAAACAGAATTATTCAGTAGCAATTGACGGAATTTCGAAATGCTACAATAGATGTTTAAAAGAGTGAGTGACCTACGATTACTAATGCATTTAGTTTTAATCTCCGGATTACTCTGCTAAGTAAATAGTATCAGCCCTCAGTAAAAGATACTTGCATTTTTTTAATGGAAAATTTCCACTGAATACGAAAAATTTTCTCAGCTATAGTGTGGGCCGTATACAATCCAATGTTGAACTATGGGTATGAGAAAGAGAATAAACTAAGGAGAAAAATAAATTTGAGGGAATGATTCATAGAGGAAAAATAATATGAAGAGGAGAAACCTATAAATATTTTCTTTAAAGTCGTTCCAGTAAGGTTAAAAATCAATGAACCCCTTTAACTAAATCATTTAACAGTGCTCATCACTTTATTGCCCTTTATAAGTTCTAGATTATACTTGAATGTTTACCTTTACCTGCAGTATATCCTCGATCTGTATTTCTATTGGAACGAGGCCCGTTGGTGCGTAGCTTTTCATAAGGTCGTCCAGCGAATCCACTAGAGGTTCGGACTTCCTTATGGTCAGTTTGGACACTAGGAGGCTTTGAAAGGTATGCATCACTAGGAACCCGATGCAGATCATCCAGATGGCAGAGAAGAGGGGCAAGAAAACAGAGATGGGTACTTTGCTGTTTCGCAACAGATACCTTTCGCTCGGATCTAAAAGATTCATTCATTGTATAATTTTTATTACACACACCTTTTTAGTAATTAAAGCCCAGAATTGTCACTCAAGTACTGATTTTGTTAAGTTGTATGGTTTTAGAAGCAGTGAAGATCGGCAAGCGGTTTTGTACAACTGGGTCAAGCTTTTACAACTTGAATTTTTTTCTTCTGTTTTTTGAATTTAAGTCTACCTGGGTTACCGAAACCAGTTTTTGAATTTATGAACATAAAGAATCTTAAAAAGCAAAATAAGTTTGTCTTGAGACAGATACGAGGCAGAAGTGCACAAAGCAAAAATTTTTCTGACGTATCTTTGCATTGCTCAAATTTGACAAATTTAAATTAAACATCTGTATCTCAATCATCTTCTTTCCACCTTACATCTCCTTTCATTTCAAACGTCTCCTTTGTTATTATACAAATTATTTGACGTTTGAATTGAAATTCACTGTTACGAGATAGAAGTTAATATTTTTGGCTGTTCCTTTTTTCAAAAGTGTCCAAAAAAGTGCCTACTTTAATCACTAATAATCATTTAGAATATTAGTAATTACCTATGACGTTTCAAAATAAAATTCATACTTTGGAATTACCTTACATATTTGGGATCCTCCAACTTTACCAGGGAGATAGTTATGTTCTATTATTAAGGAAAAAGTAACATTAAAGAAATTTAAAAGAACCATAAAACTACCTACTTTGTCTTAAAGTGTAAGAAAGTAACATCCAGCAGTACTGACGAGTCATTCCTATTGAAGAAATCTCAACTGGCTTGATTATTCTCTTGTAAATCGCAGTTGAAGTCATCGCTATTACTACAGCACCAATAAACATAGCAATCCATACCTGAGAAAAGAAGTAGTATCAGTATCACAAAAAGAATATTATATTGTAAGGCATGTGTTTTGAAATAATTCACTTAAAAGTGAAAAAAGATTCATTGTAATCCTTTAAATGTTAAGTTTAGAAATAAAACTGATGTTGAATATGTGTTAAGGGAAAAGTGATTAATTGGGAATTATTATTAATAATGCCCAGAGGTGGAGGCGTGGGCAAAGTGATAAATTTCATTGATTCCACAACATAATAATATGCTATTTTTTAAATATTGCTTACTGTTCCACTTAAGACGTTGAAATAAAGGAAAAGTCCTGGTTCTTGAGTCCTTTCTCCCGACAAAAATGTGTAGGCATCAATCGTGATGGGATTCGTAAAATGAGCGAATTTAAGCATCTTGATTTTGGGAATGAGTGGATTTAAAATCAGATCAACTTCCTAAAAAAAGAAGAAAAATGGGGCTATAATCAAGAGTGTTCATGAGAATTTGTAGAAAAAGTGTCTTGGCATAGAAAATACTTCTTGAAATACTAAGTATTTGCTAAAAGAAAAACTTTGTAATTGTGGGTAAAACTTCACCACCTGTTAAGAATAACGAATAAATTTCTTACATCAAATTTACCTGCATTAAGTTGTGAAAATGATGCCTTAGAATTCTTCATGAACTTCTCTCTTCCCTACTATTCCCAGTTTAATAAGTTCCAGAAAAATTAACTCTGTTTTGAAATTTTGTTGGATAAATACAGGGTGATTCAGAAATAATCATCAATAATTGGGGGGTAGGTAGAGGGGCCCTAGAAAAGCATTTTTCGAAAAGGGATGGTGGGGCGCAGCCTTACTGTTAAAGAGCTAGGACCTAATGTAGTGCGAACGCGTTTCAAATAGCGGTTTTTAGAAGGCCCGTGTGACGTAACAAAACATAATAAAATGAAAAACATTGTTGCGTGAGGTACAGGAGTATCCGTACTACTTAAATCCTCAATGTGATAGAAATTGGACCACTTGCTAAACCGTGGGGTGAGTTTTAAAACGTGCAATATTAATCTCTTAGTCAAACAATGGAGTTCCCTTAATGGTATTTGGAAAAATGATGATCGGGGAAGGAAATTTCAATGATTAAACAGTTCCAATGATCACTGTTACGATCATTGAAAATTCCTTCCCCGATCATCATTTTTCTAAATACCATTAAGGGAACTCCATTCTTTGACTAAAAGATTAATATTGCACTTTTGAAACTCATTCCACGGCTTAGAAAGTGGTTCAAAGTCTGTCGAATTCATGGTGTAGGTAGTAGGGATACTTCCTTACCTCATGCAATAGATTTTTTCATTTTGTTTCGTCACACGGGCCTTCTAAAAACGGCCTTTTGAAACGCGCTCGCACTATACATTAGGTCCTAGCTCTTTAACGATAAGGCTGCGCCCCACCATCCCTATTCGAAATATGCTTGTCCAGGGCCCCTCTACCTCCCCCCCAATTATTGATGATTATTTCTGAATCACCCTGTATATTTAGTTTATTCCTAAAATTTATTTGATTTATCAAAGGATGTACTATTTTCTAACCTTAGTTACTTGCGCTTATGATTTTAACAGTTATGACTCAATTTTAAGCTATTTTTCGTTTAAATTTAACCTATGCATTTGATATCTCAATTTCCTAAACATCGTTATGCTTCTGAAAAATTTTAAACATATTGAAAAATTCGTTTCAAGACTTACATTTCTGAAGAGCATTCCTGCCATACCATTCCATGTATCATTGATGCAAGTACCAAATTTATCATTTGGTTCTCTAACCAGAGTTAATCTGAAATGTGTTTTGTGAATAAATCATGAATATGAACGGAAGTTTCAAGTCTAATAATATATTATAACTGTTTTTAATTTTTTAATACTAAAAACCTTAGTTTGGAATATATACATTAGGAGGATATCGTAACGTAAATTAGAGTGATACAAAAAAAGTAGATGCTCAAGAAACGTACGTGATATTCATCCATTTTGCTATAGCTAACAAAATGTGGGGCATGAAACCATTCAAAACAGAAGTTCCGTTTGAAAAGTTCTTAGCAACTACATATGGAGGAAGCTGAAATTCAAAGTTATTTATCAATGTATGCAAAAAACCCTGGTGCACTGTCGAATATCGCATATTTGAACCAATTTGATTCTTATTGGATCAAATGGAAATAATGACACCTTGTCGATATCTCAGTGTTGAAATATACACTAATTATAGAAAGAGGTGCAGGTTTTCTAAGATTAATGGTTGCGATCCTTTTTTAGGTCGCAATGATGTCGGAGCTTCGATGTTTTAGATTATTCTTGATAGTCACGGTACACTCTTAAAATGGACATGCGTGAAAATTTAAATTTTGTAATTATTTCGGAAATGCTATTTTCCCTCTCCCATATGGATTTGTGACTTTCCGATGAAGAATCTCCCTGCAGGATTTATGGTGTGAATTTCCTCTAGCATACCTTCAGACATCAGTCGAGTCCATGCCACATCGTTTTGTTGCCAGTGTACCAGGTTTTATTTTTCCCTTCAGCGTAAAAAGTAATAAAAGCAAGGAAAATATTCTATGAAAATACTACTCACTTTCTTTTCGAACCATCAGGGAAGACAAACAGCTTTCCTTTGTAAATTTTTATCCTAATCTGTAACTATTTTTTTTGTTATTACGTCGAGTTTTTTATTTAGCAGATAGGTTGAATATTTTTGAAATTATAAAAATTATGAATGGTAATGTTGCATTGAAATGAACTTTTGTGTCACCATGACTATCATGGAATTAATTTTAGAAAAATGCATTATCGTACTTTTTCCGTAACCTTTAGAAATTAGATACCTAAACTTAAACCACTTGTACTAAAAATTGAAACACTTGTTATCCCTTAAAATTATTGTCAGTTTTACAGGTTATTCTTAAGCATGTGTTTTTCCTCCTTGATAAAAAAATTATGTTGCATGCGAAACATAATATAAGAAAAACGACAGAACCTTAGAAACTTTTTAACCAGTAAAAAGTTATTCAGAACTAATAATAGATACAATTGCACCAATTGAGTAAAAAATCAATATAAAGAATGCGTGAAAACAGCAATTTTCAAACATTTTTACAGCAGTAAACACGTTTTCACGCTCTTAACGACATCACACGTTGAATATTTTATGGTGAAATCCAATAAAACGGTTACTTACATTTGAATAAGCTACTCTTAAATTTAACATCTCTCTTTTGGTTGACATTATTTAAATACAAGAGACAGATAGACCATACCTGTTAGGTATATTGCTGTTGCTTAAATAGAAGGGGTTGTAAAAGTGCTGCCTATTAAAATACATAGTATATACTAGCTTTCTTTGGTTTTATTTAATTTGACAGATCCCAGGTGCTATTGATTTGCTTTTTCCCACTCCTTTATTCATCGACAAACATTTTGTTAGTCATTTAACTTGTTTTAAGCTTAGAATCTCTTGTTAGGGGGATGCTTCGCTCGAGATTTACTAAGCAGAAACAAAAGTACAAACAATTACATTGGCAATGACAATGAACGGATTTTTGAAAGATGAATCCAGAGATGATCTTAAATATATGTTATATTGAAATAGTGAATATTAATTATATTATTATTCACTATAATTATAATTATTATAATAATGAAATATTATAATATTCACTATAATTATATAAATTCACTATAATTATAATTATTATAATAATGAAATATTAATTGAGATGGTGAAAAGTGTCTTCACTGGTATAAAATATTAAACTTTCCTAATATCTATTGTGAAATTTTGGGTATTTAATACACAGGGTGGAACGAAAAAACCTTTTTTCGAATATTCAATTCGTGATAGCGCGGAAAAGTTGCCTTAATACATCAGTGTCAATATGTGAAAATCTGAAATTGATCAAAAAATATCTTGAGGTGCCGCAAGAGCCTAGATGAAATTGGGCTCATTTTTTTCATAATTTTATTTTCTTTGTTTTGGTATACAGCATGACTACCTTTCTTCAATTTTTGTTTCATAATTTCAAAAAATATTTTTAAAAATTTTTAACCGAAAAAAATATTAACCTGTAAAAATTTAATACCAATCAAGAAATGCTTTGAGGTTATCACAAATTACTAAGAAATTGTATAATCCTTGTTAATTTAAACTATAAGTGCTTCATTAATAAACATTTTCATTTCAAATTTTTCTTTTAAAAGCATTAAATACTGTTCAAAAATACTTATATTATACAAAAATACTTATTAGCTCTTAATTGTTTTCCAAAGCTGTTATAATTTCTTAATCTTTTTTTCTAATGGCAGGTAATTGAACAGTTACGGATAACAGAGTTCATTAACCAACAGACATGCCGTAATTAGTACTTTCTTCTCGTTACCCAGTGGGCACCTGTGGACCGAAACCACGGAGGTGAAGTACTGTTGCCCACTTCTTAATCTAGTGTAGTCTGAAGTCATAAACAATTCAATTAAAATGTTATTTATTAATTATATGCTTTTTATCTCTAATCTATGTCAACTTAAATGTAAAATAGAATAAATCACTATACATACTTTTTAAGAATAGTTTTCGTTACTTAAATTCTTGATTGTTTTCCAAAGCTGTTATAATTTCTTACCATCGTGTAGTCAGAAGTCATAAATAACTCAATTAAATTTTCTTTTGAAATTTAATTGATTATATGCTTTTTATTTCTAACCTGTGTCAACTTATTGTAGCAGAACCATAACTTACTTATAAAATTCCTAAAGTAAAATAAGACAAAAACAGTAAAAGCATTACCTTAATTGTCACCTTTATAGTTTTCAGACCCCTAAACAATTATTTGACTAAAACTACAATCTATAAGTATTTTTGAACAGTATTTAATGCTTTTAAAAGAAAAATTTAAACTGAAAATGTTTATTAATGAAGCACTTATAGTTGAAATTAACAAGGATTATACAATTTTTTTGTAATTTGTATTAACCTCAAAGCATTTCTTGATTGGTATTAAATTTTTACAGGTTAATATTTTTTTCGGTTAAAAATTTTTAAAAATATTATTTTTTGAAATTATGAAACAAAAATTGAAGAAAGGTAGTCATGATGTATACCAAAACAAAGAAAATAAAATTATAAACAAAATGAGCCCAATTTCATGTTTTTAAGTTGAATAGTTCCAGAGTTATATGGCTTCTACTAATGCAAGAAAAACAACTTTACAATATTTGCGTAACTCTAAAAAAATTATTTCTCCCAAAAGAAGGGTGATAAAAAAACAAAACCTGTGACATTATATTTCTTACAGTAGTAGTTTCTCATAAAAAAATCATGAACTAAATTTGAGTGTTTAATCTTTGTTTTTTTTTGTTGTTTTGTAAAAAAAGTGAAAATTTTTTGAAACTTCAAGGCTCTTGCGGCACCTCAAGATATTTTTTGATCAATTTCAGATTTTCACATATTGACACTGATGTACTAAGGCAACTTTTCCGCACTATCATGAATTGAATATTCGAAAAAAGGTTTTTTCGTTCCACCCTAATACACATTACACATACATAAAAATAAAGGACTAAACATATTTTTTTAACTGAAATTACTTCATATATTTATGTGTTTATACATGAAAGCAATGATACTTCGTTTTATACAAAAATAAAAGGTAGAATTTTACTGTGTGATTGGAAACACTAATACTACCTGTTTTGTAATGACGAGAAAGATTTATCGATCTTGACTTCTCTGCAATAAATCTACTATAGCGGTGAAACAACATTTACAGATGATTCCTGAGCATTGCTGGTAAAGCATCTTACATTTGAGTTAACACATCTTGTGAGGATAGGATTTTCCGATAAAAATTTTTGTAAGAAGGGATTAAAATGATATTTATGAAACTGATACCATTGTATTAAAATTTTTACTTTCAGTTCTTGTTATTTATGTTCCATGAGTTTTATTTCATTTCAAAAGCTTCCCGATGAATCATAGTTGTGAAAGATCATGCGTAGGAGAGAGTGTTGTGCCTTCGGCCACCGCATTTTAAAATTCGGGAAAAAATGTAAATTTTAATTTGTGGTCGATTTTGAATGTAAACAGATGCTATCTAGTTGCTAACGTGAAATCAGCTCTTTAAAATATTATTTAAATTTTATAAATAAATTTACTGTTTTAGATGCTCAAAGATTTTTTTAGTGCATCACTACATTAATACTTTTCTTCCCCTATAATTATGATATGACAAAATGGGATATATGGGGTGAATCCCCGAGATTTGGGCTTTTTTGTTTTGATATTAGAAATAGTCAGATCTTAATTCTTTTATTTTTTATAGAAATTTGAATGAAAAAACACCTGATGTTGTACCTTCGGACACCATAAGTGTTGTACCTACGGACACGTTCTTGTGGGTGTCTGTAGCTAATCGACGCTTTAGAATCAGGTTTCATTAAAGTGAATAAATTTTAATGCATGTTAAATTAATTCTAAATGGTTATCTATTTGTCGGCGATTATTTTCAAGTGATTTTTAGATGAAAAATCAAATATTTTGTGATCTAAACTACATTTTTAAATTTTTGATTCTACTTGGCATTTAATGAAAAATATGGTGTAAAATCTTAAGCACCCTATCGCATTCAAGTATGATGATTACAAAAAACTTAAAATTTTCACTGAAGATTTGCGGAAGTTATTACCACCAAATGCTTGCACAACTAAGTGTCGATCGAATTATTTTTTGGATCAGTGGTGTGATCAGATCAATCAGCATGATTTATGAAACTATTACCTTAAATTTTGATCTGAAAATCCCATGCGATGTATGTATTTTTGGTAAAAAATCAAGGCTTTTATCAATCAACTTCGTTTTAATGATCATTTACGAAAAACATATTTCCAATTTTAAAAGTGCATGAAATAGTTTATTAAAAGGTAATGCATCAATAAAAATGTTAATTTTTTGCTTTTTTCAACTAAAACTTCCCTTTTTAAAGGTGTCCACAGGTACAACTTGTTCTGTCCATAGGGAGAGCACGTTGTTGTACCTATGGACACAAATTTCGTCAAGTTATTAAAATGAATTAAAAATCCAATTTTGAAGATTTTAGCTAATAAAAAAATATTGCTCTCTTTTCTAAGGTTAGGACTATAGGTTGGGCACTTTAAATGGTAAAAATGTGATTTTACCTGTCTTAGAAAAATCCAAACGTGATTCTCCCCTACAGTTATAACTTTCTACCTACAAACTCCGTGGTATAAGCATCCAATTTAATAGATGTTGTCTAGATGAAAATATATAAAACTTTTTTTGTTAGATTATTGCACTTATAGTCTATTTTAAACAGAAGGAAATCTGGCTAAAGAGATTCCATAGAGCACATTCAATAGCGTATAAAAATTTAGCTACAAATTCCTTTTATCGACAACAGTCTAATATTTTAATAAATAACCGCGTATCATTTAACTTTCATGAAAGTTCATATTCCCAAGCATTTTTTATTTATGAATGCAGTGAAAACATGTAAATAGCTTCATGGCATTATCTTTCGTGAGTTAACTGCAGTCCAGATATGCTGCATCGATGTCACGGAATAGTCATTAAGTATTCATTATCTTCAGAAAAATCAATGAGAAAAACAGTTAAATCAGAAATTGGTTAAGTAAAACCTCATGATTAACCTTTTTGAGGGTAAAGTAGGAAAAGATATTTCAAGCAGTTATAATTAAGGGAGCAAATAAATAGCATGCAAATAACGTTCCGTTTGCTTAAAATTTTTTAAAACATGTAATGTATTAAACATGTTATTTCAATAAAAAAGGTATTTATGGTATTTTTTAAAAACGTAATTAATTTCTGTAAAGTTTTCTCCAAATAAACCTTACCATTTGGTTTTCCATTATAAATACATAGGTACCATTTAAGTTTCTAAGTATTATTTTAGATAAATAACTATTATAACATAATTTTTGTTAGAAAAATAGAACTTATAAATATTGGTCAATCAACCATATTTTAATTCTTAAAAAAAATTAAATCTTTCATCCAATGTAATAATCATTGCCATTGTAAGGGGAGAACAAATTGTAGTTCAGTAAAAACTTTATGAAATTTATTACTTACCGTGTTTATACTAAACATTGTAAGGGATTATTATGATAACTATTAAGTTTAAATTATGAAGGATTTTCCCTTTAGAGCTCCGTTTTTTGGCCGAATTCAATTATTTTTCATGAACTCAAATGGTCTGCCCTGACTCGTGTTTATTAAGAAAATAAGACTGAATTTAAGTTCAATCTTGGAACACTTTAAGTACATTATTTTTGATATTAACTGGAAAAAACCTGATGATAAATATAAAAAATTGTCATTTTTATTTATGAAATACTTCAGGATGTCATAATTCAAAATTCATTGAACTGGAACTTGATGATAAATATGAAAAATTATTTTCACTTATAAATAACTTATTTATATATATCAAAATTCATCGAAATAAGAGAAAATCGTTGTTTTAACGAACAGTATTTATTTCTTCTGATGTACTTTTTGTTAACTCCCTAAGGTACCATGCTTCACGCAATAAAAGCATTGTTTTTCTCACAGCTGTCACAAAACTGGTTTTTATTGACAGCTATGCAAGGGGAAGGTAGAAAGTTCCTAATTGTCTTTGCCTTCAATTATAGATTTATTGAAAATCAATTACAAATAGTTAGTTTGTGTTCTTGTTTCGAAGCTATTGAACTGTAATTAAGAACGTGTCGATTGTAATAAGAAGGCGTCTAATCTGTCATTCATGAAGAAATAGTATTGCAACTTTTGCATGTTGCCGTTTCTTTTGTATTTAGCATTTGTTTTTAGTAAAAGTTTTAGAAAAAGCTCCTCCTTGCATGTATCAACAATAAAAGAACATCAATTATAAAAAAACTTAATATAAAAGTAATAATGCGCAATGAAGCAATCTTGATACCTCTTGAATAACAGCCCATTTTTACAGATATTTCATGCCAATTGCCTTTTCTTTGAACCCAAAACTGAACACCTGTAATTTTTATTAAACATTTTAACTCTGATTTTATAATTGTGTATAAATGGAATCAAGATTAAAACGTAAAAGCTGTACAAAGATTTCAAATCTTGTTATTCGCATATAGTTTAAAAAATATATAATTTTTAAATCCCCTTTACCCTAACTATCTCTAATGGATTTTATAAGTGTCTCTTTTTGATACCGATTTATTTGATTTTTTTCGGAAATTCAGCTACATTAATGATCAAGGAGAAGAAAAAATTAAAATTATATTTCACATTTATTTTTGGTACAAAAAAGCTTTCATTTATTATTTGTATCCTATTATACACCAAAGAAGATCTTGTAATTAGTTGAATCTCAATTAATCTGTTTTTATCTCAGCTTTGATCTTTATTGAAGATTATGCTAATACTTATCCAACTTGATAAGAAACATTTCCATAAATAAATAACATCTATAGTACAGTTATTACATTATATGTTGCATTGTACATAAAAAATAGCACAGGAAAATCTTTGTAAGAGAATTTTTGAACAAAAAATGGGTAGTAACATTGGGGATTAATTGGAAAAACTTTGTAGAGGACATTATAAGAGAAATGATGATTTTGTTTGACCTAATAAAGTATAAGTCTATTTTCTTTGTTACAGATGACATTTTATAGTGATGTTTATAAAAATTACAATAAAAATGTTTAAGAAAAATAATGAACAAATTTGATACAGGTCCTCCATGGCCACCTCCAATACCTGCTAGTTGGTAATCGGCTAATATTTCCAAGAAAAATGCAAAACTCTTATTTATCTGCCTTTTTAATTTCCTAAAGTTCAAAATTTCATCAGTTGGTGCGTTCTCATAAACAGTTCCATAGTGGGACAATGCACCAGAAAAATTATGAACTTTCTATTTTCTTTACTTTTGCTTAAACAGGTACACTCACCTTTTCTTTTGTCCTCCAAAAATATCAGATTTGCTTTTACCAATAGTTTTGTCTTCAGAAAATATTATAACACGACCATTTAGCTGCAGTATAATCTCAATACTTCAAAATCAAAGGGACCCGAAAAAAATTCAAGATAGAAAGTTTTCGATATAACAAGGAAAATATAGAAACACTTAATTTCAAGGGGGAAATATCAAAGTTCAAGATAACGAGGGTATACTGTATATTTGGACACTGTCAAAAAATTTTTCGACTGTGAAACCCTCAATCCCACTATTTCCACCTCGATCTCCGATTGGTTGCGACTTTTTCCTCGTCCATGGCGGCGTCTTTCTTTCGGAGTCTGAAGATGGTCATTTCGATCGCCAGGACTATCCCCGCGAAGGTTATCCCTGCGATCCACAGCAAGACCACTCCGTAAATGTTCTGAAAGCCCAGAGGCTTGAGGGAGTTGTCGCTGTAGCTGGTGCACAGGTTCGACCCTTCCAAATTGGACTCGAACCACCGCCCGGTGATGTCGGCGTCCACTAGTCGAGTGATTCTGTCAAGAGAATGTTCACTGAGTGAGACGAGTAAGATATTAGAGGAGAGATAGTGGTGGAGGGAGCAATAATGACCCTAAACAGTGGCTTTGATAATGTCCACCAGAAAGACTACCAAAGACCGAGGTCATGTTATGGCGGTCTTACTGGAAATTGTTTTCACTGCTGAACTTTTATGTCAATGCAGTGTTGCTATTTCTTCCATTCTTGGCGTCGAGTTTTGTGGCTTAGTGCATGCCTGCAACAATATTGCTAAGCAAGCGATAACGCGCCAATTCATCGCCAGAAGCTCTACTAATGACGGGATTTCTTTTTAGGAGTCGATTTAATAGGAATGCTCACTCCACTTCTACTTCTCCTCTATGGTACCGAGTACAACAACTGGAAGAAAAATATGCAATAGCTTGTCTGTCGTCGCTAGGCGGTGAAAACAGTTTTTTGCATTGTGAAAGGCAGAGAAAACTGGTTTTCGACCGCCTGGCGACGGCAGACAAGCTATACAGTTGCTAAGACCCATAGCCATCTAGAACAAGGAGGCCTGGACACTTCACCTCGATGAGTCATTCTCTCCGTCTTCAAGGTGGCGAACCTCCAATAAGCGCGCGCTTCTTTTTGTATTCTCCCCCGCTCCTCAACCAATCGTTCGAAAACTTTCGACGGAATGACTCATCCTCTTAGCTGTCCAGGCCTTCTAGCTCTAGATGGCTATGTAAAACCTCACCACCAGCGGTCTTTCTATAAAATATCTTAGTTACTCTTTTGGGTTACCATTCCTCACTCCACCACTATCTTTCCTCTATGTTCGTAACTCACAGGCATCGTTCCAAAAAACCTTTACTCCAGTAATTAAAAAATTAAGTAACTCAAACTCTTGTAATTCTGAGAACCTCACTTACCCTAAGTTAAACGTGTTGAAAAAAGACATTGGAAGGTCTCTGTGCACAGCCATAAGCAGCGAAAAGGGGTAGAAGTGATTTTCTGAGAGATGCATGTTGCATGTCCCTTTGGTTTTGTAGTAGAAGTTCAGTCTATCTTTTATGATCAGATGGCCGTGGATAGCACAGTATTTCCCCTTTTCAATCAGTCCAAGTGTGTCATGTTGGAAAACTTCAACTTGAGCTTTGGTGTAGTCGACTCGCTGCCATGCTTGTCGGTTTATCGGTATGTGAGAATCCTAGAAGAAGGAAACTTTATTTCTAAGTAACCTGATAAACTTACGAGAGTTAAAATAAAGTTGTGATAAAATTGATGTTTTTCTAACACTTCTTTTAAATGGAAGTGTTGTGTAAATTTGCCATCCACCATTTGAGAAAAACTAAATTCAAAAGACTAAATAGAAAAGGTTTCTTTGAGTATATACCTTTATTATATACTCCTTTATATATACCTTTCTTTATATATACCTAAAGGATTTTATATATAATCCTTTATCCTTTATATATACCTTTATTATATACTTTTATTATATTATTTATTTCACAAATAATATTATTCTAAAAATGTTATAAATGTGAGTTTTTTGCCACCAAAATTAAAGTATAGTTAAGATTTGTGGGATTTTATAACACAACTATGACACTAATTGAGCAAAACTTAATACAAAAGATCAATTTTTAGTAAAGTACACTCATTGTCATAAAAAATAGCGCACCAAGAAGAAAAAGGGATATCAAAGCCAAATTCATTTCCATGATTCACCATAGTATGAAGGTCAGTTGATAAAAAATTCAGCCTTCCTCGATGTTAGGGGGCCGAGAAAATCAGTAAAAACAATTGACTCCATAGGTGTCCATAACCGCTGTAACAGGCCATGAAATTGGGTGAGAGGGGCTCTAAATGGGCTTTTGGGGATTGGAGGACCATTCTGCCTCCCCAAGTAGTCAAATCTCCTCTGGTGCACCAGCGGACGTTGCATTCCGGACCTTGCATGCTGTTCCTCAAGACCGGACTTGTTTTGTGAGCATTGGTTCTAGACAACGGGAAGGCTGAGGTAAAAATGCAACATAGGGGGATAAGAAGAAAGCTTGGACATTGCGTGCAACATGTGTTTGTGTATTTTTCTCTTGAAACTTGTCCGAAGGCCAGGCCTGAAGGTAAGGACGGACAAACAGCTGCAAAACATCAACCGTTCAGCTCTGGTTGGTCAATGTACTGGTAAACCATACTGAGGAGATGCGGCAGTGGAATGGATGTCATTTGCAGTACTGTGGATTGTGCGTTTAGTCCGCATAGCTTCGTACATCTTTGTCCATAAACATGGAACTGACCATGGGCCTTTCTGTTTCCAATAGTGCACCAAATAAGGAAATGATCATCTAAATTTCACGAAATTGTGTTTAAGAGAGAATCCTGCTTAGTTCTGAAGCACCACGATGGTTGGGTATGAGTTCGAAGACTACATGGAGAGAGCGCGCTCAGCTGTGTATTTTCTAATCCTCACACGGAGTGGTAACTGAAGGTAACGGAGTGGTGGTGCATTGGATTCCATTTCTGCAACTCCTGAGTATGATTTACCAGTGCATTTACCAACCAGACGTGCACCATTGAGAATTTGTTGCTGTTGTTCGTCCTTACTTTCAGGCTTGGCCTGCGGACAAGTTTAAAGAGAAAAATGCACAAACACATGTTGCACGCAATGTCCAAACTTTCTTCTTACCCCCCTATGTTGCATTTTTACCACAGTCTTCCCGTTCTCTAGAACCTCTGCTCAAAAACAAGTCCGGTTTTGAGGAAAAGCATGCAACGTCCGCTGGTGCACCAGATGAAATTTGACTACGTGGGGAGACAGCATGGTCCTCCAATTCCCAAAAGCCTATTTTGAGTCCCTCTCACCCAATATCATGACCTGTGGCGGCGGTTATGGACACCTATGGAGTCAACACTTTTTACTGATTTTCTCGGCCCCCTAACATCGAAGAAGGCGGAATGTTTTATCAATTAACCTTCATACTATGGGTAATCATGGAAATAAATTTGGCTTTGATATCCCTTTTTCTTCTTGGTGCGCTATTTTTTATGGCAATGAGTGTAATACTGGATAAGGATACCCTTGGATCTAACACATCAAAAACCTTTATATCTAAAAAAATATTTTTCATCTTGGAATAAAGCTTTTCTCTATTTTCTTTTTTACTATGTAGAAAACTCATCTAATTTTTTTTCGGATCCCTTCAATTTAGAGATATTAAGGTTATGCTGTATTTTAAAATTACAATTTAAGTTACGCAATGATATGCAATGCCCTTTTTTGCTTCATCCTGTTCTCTCTAAATGAAACGAGAGGTGTTAACATCATAGAGAAATAATGAGGAAGTTTCATATATTTTTTTTATTTTTTAAATCGATCCTACCTTACGAGAAAACCCTAAAACCGAGATATTTTTTAATTCTGATCATTATTTATTTTTTTACTGCGGTTTAAAGTTTGCGCTCTGGAAAAGGCGGGAAAAACAGCGATTTCAGATTCGTGATGTCACTCGGCATGTCAAAACGACTACAACTCGCATCTCCTCCTCAACTATGCAGCCGGCGTTGACAAAACTCGGTACATAGACGTATCTCGAGGCGAGGACGATCACTACCAAGTTTTCCAAGTTCGAAAATCGAATATTTACAAGTAATAAACGATTTTATGGCTAAAAACGCTTATTTCTCCATTTCTCAGCTAGAGTGGATCTGCTTGACTCACTATTTTAAATATGAAAACCTCAGGATTAAATATTTTTAATAAGAAAAGCTCTATAATTGCCAATTTAAAAGTTAAATCACCAATGAAAACACCAAAATAAAATCAAATAATTAATTTTAAAACATTACATTCTTATATTTTAAGATTTTCCCCCTTAAAATTCAAATATTTATGGAAAATGTATTATTAAATATTTTTTATTAAGTGGGACTAATCCCCATCTGGTCTAATGAAACAAGACCAGATCCAAGAGGTCATAAAGACCTCTTATTTTAATCTAATATAATAAAATCAAGTGTGGCTATGTATGTATGTATGGTTGTCTTTTATACAAATCCACAGTTTACTTCCGATCTGCACCAAACTTGGTATACCTACGTAAAAAAACCCAAGGAAAAACATAGGCTATGTTTCGAAAACTTTTAATGACCCCTTGACCCCTTTTTTGTTCTTTTTATGGTCATTTTGCTGAAATAGCTTTATTTCTCCTCCAAAAGAGATCTGTTCACCCCATTGTTACAAAGAAAACTTAATGCTAAAAAATAAATTATTAATAGAAACACTAGGTACAAGTCTATTTAAAAATTATATTACTAATTTAAAAATCTATTTCCTAGAAATTTAAAAGTTTAATATAGTTAACCATATTTTTATTTGAGATTTTATCTAATTTTTATATTTTAAAAGCTTTATGGAATACCATTGTTGTTAAAACAGTCTCCATGGAAACGAAGATGTAAAACTAAAAGGTGATAATATTTTAGCTTTTAAGAAAGTTGGTTAACAAATAAAAAACTAATAAAACTCCCTTTCAACTAGAAAAGATTGATTTTTTTTCTTAATTTGCAAAATGGAATAAGCTTAAGTTATTGAATAATTTTACCGAAAACGTTAATTCCTGAAGATATGATTAATCAAGGGATCTAAGCAATTTTAAATACTTTTTAGATTAATTTTTCCCATGTAAATGTGGAAATCATTCAAAAATTATATTGCTTGAGAACTGAAGGAATTTTAATCCATCTGGGAACACTGGGATAAGAAAAATTACTAAGAACACCGGGATAGGAAAAGTTACCGGGAAGACTGGAGTATGAAAAAGACGCCTAGGATACCGGGATGATTGGTAAATGCTGATTATCTAAAATTAGTAATGTATTTGGGAAAACTTAAAAATGAGGCGTTTGCTATCAAAACCAGCTTATTCCATTTTTGGAAATTTTACAGGAGAGACAAAAAACTTCTCACGTCCACAGTTCTGAAGCTAAATTTCTTTTTAAATTTTTAATTGTAGGTATAACCACCTAGAATTTGATTAGTTTTTCATTTTCCTTTCAGTTGCATTACCTTGGGCGTAATTACGCTAATTAGGTTAGAATGAGCTGACTTTGATGCAAAAACACGATTTTTCATACTTTTTTTCAGTTTTTTTTTGTTCAATTAAGTTGTGAAGTAGTTTTTTCCAGTTTATTGGGTTGGAATGAGCTGGGTTTGAGCTATATCTCTTCGCCAGGTTATGAAGGACCCTCTAAACTTTCAAAATATGCAAAAAAGTGGATTTCAGAAAAATATGGAATGAGCTGGTTTTGATAGCAAACTCCTCAAATAATAAATTTATACTCTTCACCCGTGCAAGGCCGGGCATATCAGCTAGTAATGAATAAACATCAACAATGTCTTTTGTTTAGTGTCGAGTGACGTCAAATTTGATTTTTGAGCGTTTGCGATTGCATCATTTGTTTACGACTTTTTTCAACTTTTATTTCTTCTATATCTCAGTAAATAAATTTTTGAGGAAAATTTGGATTGCAGATTTGGATTTTTCACATCTTATATTGTATTAATATACCCCAAAATCGAAAATTTAAAAAATATGAAACTTCCTCATTGAAATACATTAGCTTACTTTGAGGACATGCTCAATTTGGATCTCCCTCGGAGCGAGACAGACGACTGATTTGCTTCTGGCGAGATCGGCCAAGGAGTCAACGATAGGGGTCGTCTTTTTCATGGTAAGCTTGGACACCAGAAGACTCTGGAAAGTGGTCATCACCAAGAACGACACTCCGAACACCCAAAGCACTAGCAACAGGTTAAGGAAGAAGGAAACCCCCTTCTTGTGCTTCTGGTTCAGCCACTTGGTGGATGGAACTTAAACACGAAAAATATCATTAAGAACTTAGTTTTACAATCAGCGTAGATAATCCCATCTGTTTTTGAGTCTAGAATACATTTTTTTACTGACCACAAATTAAAAAATAGTCATAACCATATATTGTTTTTTTTGTGTCAATACAACAATCCAAAAATAATACATATTTTCTAAAAATTGGAAAAATTTGGATTCACTAAAATATGCGATTCATCAAAAATCTATTACACAAAATTGCAATGGATATTTAAAAGTTATTTTTAAGAAAAACTAATTTGGAATATTATTTAAAAATTAATCACTTGTGCTTAACTAATGAAGTAATCCTATTCTAACTTTATGAAAACTATCTATTTGATTAAGAAATAATTGGATTACGGACAATTTGATTTAAATATTCTGAAAATTTTTGGTTTTCGGAAGTAAATTTATGGTGAAGCTACCATTTTTTAGCTAGATTCAAACTCAGAGTTGAATGATATTAATCTGAATACGTATCTAATAAATTGTTATGAAATAAAACTTCAGCTTTTTAAAACATTCTACCTTATTTTTAATTTACAAAATTTGCTCATTTGATAACAACAGTAAATCTTTGTATTGTAGTGCAAATTCAAATTCATTACGTTTACCCTACTCTATACTATTATTTTTACTATTTATGTTATTTTTATATTTTAAATTTAAGAGAGCTGGAAACGTGGATAAATTTAATCAACTAACTTTGTTTTAAAGTGTATGAAAGTAGAGCCCAAGAGCACATTCCAATTTTGTTAATCCAGTTGAAATTCCTTTTCATTGAAGGAGAACTTTTGAGCAGTAAAGCAGATGTCCCTGACACCACTAACAGAGCAATAACTATACCGAACCAAACCTATGAAAGATGTTGGAAATGAGAAATGACGTCACCCGAAAGTGAAAAAGGAAATCAAACCAAGAAATAAAAATACCTGTTTATCTAAAACTCTGAAGTATAAAAACAAACCAGCTTCTTCACTTGCTTTGCCAGCTAAAATGGTGTATGCTTCAATGGTGATCGGATTGGTGTAGTGCAAAAACTCTAAAAATTCTTCTTCAGGTAGTATTGGATTCATAATTAGGTCCACCTCCTGAAAATATGATAGTTATTTTATATTGAATATATTTTCATATTGAATCATAGTAATGTTTACTAAAAAATTCATTATGACTTTCATCTCTGCAATGCTTCTTCCCAAATGATTTGCCCAAACGGCATTTTGCAGAATAAGGACAGGTCATATAAAAAGCTTGAAATTCAGGGAGAAAGAAAATATTTTTCCCTTTGCCATTGCAACACCATCACGTCTCCCTCTCACATCCTAGACTGTATTGGTGTCGCATGGGGGCAACTGATGAGGGAGGAAGAGTCCATAAACGATACTTGGTTTAGGGGTGCCTAAACAAAGGGGATAAACAACAACAACAAAATTCAAAATTTATACTTATAAACAATTGTTTTAACCGAAGTCCTTCTAATCTCGTTATTATAATACTGATAGCATACTTACTTTTCTGTGCAGCATGCCTATCATTCCGTCCCACGTTTCATTGACTCTCATTCCATACTTATCCATAGGATTTCTTATTAGTATTAACCTACAGTTGTAATTCAAATTAAATTCCTAATTGATGGTAGTAAAAAGTGTATTTGAAAAATGCATTTTTTACTTGCAAATTTGAATTTTTGTAATTAAAACAGATTTAAACTACGCATAAAATGAATATTTCACATGAAAGTTTGACTAATTTTGTAAGAAAATAAAGAATTATTCTCTGTGTAGCATGAAAATATTCTAATCAAGATAATTAATAAAAATTATAGTTTTAGATATTGCATCTTGTTTAGTAGTTGTATACTTGATTTAATAAACATCAGTGCAAACAAAGTAAGGGCAAAGGATAAGGCACACGGGATAACAGTAATTCAGTACATATGTTGAGTAGTTAATACGAGCATTATAATAAACGTGCATTTAAAATTAATAAATAGAGTAATTAAATATGGTTGTTTCAATCAAAATATAAAATTTGAGTTTGTGAAACTATAAAAACAAAATATTGAGTATGTTAGGATACGCGTGTTTTTACATCTTTAATAACTTACTCTAAGTTCATCCATGCCGCTACTGTCTTGACTATTTCGGGCATAAAACCTTTTAAGATATCTTTTCCATCGAATGTGCGAACATCAACAAAAGGAGCCAACTAAAAAATTATTAATGAGCAAAAGTTAAATTTTGTTGATCAAAATAGAATCAGTGTTAAATAAAGGACTAATTTATACTCAATAAACTACTTCATTATAGAGAGTAAAAAATATGTTTTGTACCAAATGTTTTGTAACTTATTTCTAATTCATATTGATGATGCTCAGAGGATTTTACATGATAAATTTCGCTTGTAAGCAGGAACTTTAGACCTCAATTAGATATTACTTACATTGCCATATGCTACTCGGATTTTTGTAGAACGGCTAAAATTCCACAGCATATTTCTGGAAAAAGAATAATGGATTGGAAAGAGATAACTTTCTGTCCTGTATTTTATTAGCAACAAAAAAAATAAGTAATAAAAAATATTGCTGCTTAGTAACGCGCATGATATAAGACCAATGGTGTCTCGTACCGTTTTTATTTATGAATATTTATACATTTCTCTTTTCTATATTTCTGTAATTTCATTCAATAACAGCCTAGGATGCAAGGCTTTTTATGATGACTTAAGGGGGCATCCATAAATTACGTGAGGTGTTTTTTCCTAATTCTGGACCCCTCCCTTCCTCTTGGTGAGATTTAGTGAGATTTCGCTGGACCCCCCCTCCCCCTATCGTGAGATTTTTTCAATCACTTTTTGCCTTATTTTCGCATTTTTCCGGTAGTTTTGCTAAAAAATTTAAAGAAAAAACGTGTATTTTCTAAATTAAAAGTTGACGTGAGATTTAAATTGACTCCCCCCTCCCCCCAGGTGAGAGTAGGTGAGATTTTGCTGGACCCCCTCCCCCTTTTTGACCTCACGTAATTTATGGACGACCCCTAAGTTGTATCTCTATGATACAATTGCAATGAATAGGACGAGCATTTCGACGATTCTTATGCGGATCATTTAGAAAGCATATCCATTTACGAATTAATATTTAATGTCGGTAATGGGACTAGTCAATTACAGCTCAGTAAGAGTTTCGTTTTATCGTATAAGAGATAAAGTTGTTGGTAGTCTAAAATTTGTATAAATTGTTTTCCATGCACAAATTTTTAAACGCCATTGGAGTTCGTGGTCTTTAAATACGCTACATATGATCTTGTAGCGTGAGTTACGACTCTATTTTAATTAATGTTTAAAAAACTAAAATTCTTAAAATATTCGCAATACTTATTTTAAATTAATAGCATAAATTTCAATATGCATGATTTTTTAGAGAGAAAATAATAGTTATTTCTATATTAAAAAAATTATTTGAAATTGCAATTTTGAAAAAAATGTAGCGTGAGTTACGATGGAATTGCCCAATATTGTTTTAATACAGATATGAATCATATACTAATTAAAGGATCTAAAAAATTTTATTACGTGATTTATTTGTCAGGCTTACAATAGAAATGACAGATTTCTAACATAAAAGAAAGTTGATTTCTGAAATTTATAATTTGGAATGTCTGTTTAAACGAATAAGAAAAAATAATCTAGTTAAGTAGTTTGGTTAGACGGTTCGGCACTTTTAAAGTTTCATTTTTTCTTCTACAGTATATATTAACGTTTTTCTTTGATGATATCTTATATGATTAACAAGCAGTCTTTTACAAAGTTACTTATAGTAGATTAAAATTTATGACCAGATGTATAATAAGAACTGCTTTTTGGCCCAAGACACTTTTTAGTCCATATTACTAATCTTTTTACACTGATTTAAGATTTGCGATCATAATTTTTCTATCACCTACAGATTTGGCACGATTTAATATTAAAGTGGTACTTAGTACTAAGTGATTCCAAGGATAATGAATGCATTCAAAACAAAATGTTAAATGATTTGTTTGATGGTTATGATGATTTCTATTGCTATCTACAATAGAAAGCCCATTTCTTCATTCCTACCTGCTTTTAGAATTTGGGTCCAATATTCCTTTATAAAGATGATAGTGCTGCGCCAATCATACTGTGGCAATCTCGTGAGTCAAGATATTGAATTAATATTAAATTAATTTAAAGGATTCTGCGATCTACATTCAATCAAGCTCATATGAGATCTAAAAATATTATTATCACATAATCAGTCTTTATTTCACCAACCAGGATCGATTCAAGAGCCAGGATCGGCCTTAACAGAAAATTAAGCCAACAACTCTCAACTCCTCTGTAAAAATATCATTCAAAGCTTGCACACACAAACCATAATTCCTGCATTAAATTTTGGTATGATCATATCATCCCTAATAAGGAACTTGCATGATTTTGTTTTATTTTTTTAATCTATTCTTCACACAAAAATAAGCCACTACACAAAATTTGAGGCCTATTGAGAAATTTTTCGATTGCAAAAAAAATGATCAAAAATCGTTTTTTTCGAAGCACCTGAAAACGCTTAATTGCATGCACAGTGACGTCACTAATCATGGACTTCGCCTAAAATGTATGCCTTGGATTTCTGACCGTCACCAGAAGTGTCTAGATGGTAAATATTTATTAAAACACTCATATCGGACACTTCTGAAAAAAGAAATCATCAACTAAAACATAGAAATTCAATTTTGATTGCAATTTGGCTTGATGAATTCTACGTCACTGTGCATGCAAACACAATTCGCGTTTTCAGTCGCGTGTTTTTTTCTCGACTTTTAAATTAAAATATTTAATTACTTGTACATTTTTTTGAAAAATTGACTAGATATTTCATTTTACCATACAAAAAACCATACGGAACACTTGAATGTTTATGAAAATCTGACACATGCAAGTTCCTTATTTCATTAAATTTTTCATTATATACTTTTTTGTTAAACTTCTCTTATGTGTACTTGTAGACATTTCTCTTAACGTGTATTTGTAGATGTTTCTCTTATACGTATTTGTAGACAATTCGTTCAACTGTATGGAGTTTGAACGTGTATAGAGCGTTTTTATTAGTGGAATGTTTCTGTACCCCTTAAAATTGTTGTCAGGGCAAATTTATGTCGTATTGCATGTCTTATATTTAGACTCATTATGGATCTTATGCTGTGATTTTTGTCAATGACAATAATTTTTGTTAGACACTGTTGGGTCAAATCCATTTGTTTCTTAATTTTTGAACAGAAGTGGAGGTGCAAGGACAATGAGGTGGCTGGAATTCTCGCTGGTTACTTCTAAACATTTTAATGGAGCATTATTGATGCTATTTACAGAAGAAAATTTCAAAATTTACCCTTGAAATTGGTCAAATAATATCCAGTCTGTATGTAAATGCAACATTTCGTTAAACATTAAAATATGCGTCATAAAAAAGTCAGGGGTCATGGAAAAAAACTTACATATTTGAATTCAGCTTAAAAAGTTACACTGGGGTCACACTTTTTGCTTTTGGCCAGAAAAGGTTCAATTTTGTTCACAAGTAAAATTGAAAATCTTGAATTTTAGAGATAATTTTACTAAAACCGTTTATATGTACCGCGCTCTACCCTTATTTTCTCAAAGTAAAATTTCATAAATT
The DNA here is from genome assembly GCA_024610705.1 of Tetragnatha versicolor. Lineage (NCBI taxonomy): Eukaryota > Metazoa > Arthropoda > Arachnida > Araneae > Tetragnathidae > Tetragnatha > Tetragnatha versicolor. Next base: position 57,343,121 of record JANDEH010000004.1, on the reverse strand, counting down.
TACTTACTTTCAAGAGCTCTATACCAGTTTCAGGGAATGTCATAGGAAGGTTTTAAGAAATGATGGCGTTTACAAGATTAGCACAGGATGTTGTAGGTTTTTTCAAGTAAACATTTCAAATTAACCAATTATTTTCCTTATTTACTTAAAAATGTATCTAAACTGTATAATATTAATTGGCTAATTTGAGAAAATCTTAAAACCAAATAAGAGTAACCAAACAAAACAGCTAATTATTGTAAGCTGAAAAAGTATTATGACGATACTTTTATTCTTGTGTAAACATGTAATAAATGACCATCACGCACTGTATGCCGTCACTTTTCATCCGTAGTTGTTCACCATAAAATCACATGTGGAATCTGTTAACCCTTAAACGACTGTCAACATGAAAACTATATAATGTAATTACTCTGTCTAATAATCTTTATCCATGAACAAATATTGGCTTGCCAAAACTTATGCAAGTTATAAAAAACCAAGTTAGATTAAAGCTCGGGTTTTATGGGTATCCGATGCATATCAAAGCATGTCTCGTGTTTAAGGTAATTTTGTCAGAAAAATCCTTTTGAGAGCTTTATAGAAAATATTGTTGAGGGTAATAGTCTAGACTAGACTCTAGATCTAGAACCATTCAACTTTTCTCAACTGCCTTTATCTTCAAAATTTTGCATTACGTTATTATTTTTTAACATACCTTACATTATGGAATCCAATTTTCCATAATTAAACTAGAAAAAAGATGCTCGTGGAACTGATGAACTGATGTAAAATAGCTTATTATCATATTAAACGATTATATAATGTTTCAATTTCATATTTTGTATTTATATTTTGCAATGCAATTACACATACATTTAAATCGCAAATTAAGATTCTTTTTATTTATTTTACCTTTACAAATCTATTTTAATAGTTCAATATGTATTACTTTTAAAAAGGATTAGATATTTGTAAAATGCATTTAAAGAGACTTTATGGAATAACTTTATAATTACGTTCTTTATTTTTTGTGTTCATTAAATTTACTCCAAAACATAAGCTTTGCATCAAAAACTTTCCTATACATTTCATGTTCCAAAAATATTTTTTCACTAACTCTTAATCATAAAAATATGTCATAGTTCAGTTACTTGTCACAAATAGACTATGTGCATCTTAATCATAAATAAATATATGTTAAAGATTTATAAAAACTTCTTTGGAACGTAGATATTCATCCATATTATTTAAAAGAAATGTGTGTATATGTTACGGTGAATGTCCGAAATTGGAGAATGTCGACATTCACCGGTGATTGTCGACATACACCGGTGGTGATTGTCGACATTCACAGATAAGCGAACATGTGATTGTCGACATTCACCGGTGAATGTCGACAATCACCAAATTTCGGTCTTTCACCGTAACATATATAATCCTAGTTTGCACGGGAAAGGTAATCGTGAATTCACCCCATTGACCCTCAAAAGGCAAATGAGATATCATAATATTTAATTTGCCATTCATTTGGACATTTTTATATAAGAGTCGTTCGTTTTTATTAAAAACATTGTAACCAATTTCTTTTTCAAATGTAACCACATCTAAAAATTTATGACTTTGAAAATACTCCCGAGTTGAAGAACATTGCAATCAATTTAAAACTAATCGTATAACATACACATATTAGTTTTAAAAAATAAAAGTATTTTTAAACCTAAATGTGTAAAAAAATCTAATAATCAAGCCTAGCATGAAATAAGGCAAAATATGCTTTATTTGAGTTTAAACAAACATGTGGATGTTTTATTGTGACAGAAAATAATATTACACATGGGGCATCAAAGTCCACTGTTCTTTATAATACAAGAAAATGAAAGGAAGAAATGGCATCAAGATACATTGACGTCTGTTGCTAAGGTCGTCACTAGGGCCGAGTCATGGGATTGAAAATGCTCAGTACTTTCATTTTTCGGAGGGTGATTTTTGTGAGTCAATAAACTTTCGTTCAGTAAATTTTTGGGAATATGGCTTTTTTTTAATTCTCGACTTTACAGCCTGAAAATATATTTTTTGTGCATAGCCTCCTTTCCCCTATGCCTTTTTTACCTACAAAGTGTTATTAAAATCTGCTCTTTTTGAGTTATCAAAACTTTAAGTGTTATTAAACTTAATTCTTATCCCATGGCTTTCATAAAAATTACAGGGTGAAAAAGTAAAAATAGGTCCGAGTTACACGGAGTTTCCAGTACATTCTCTAAAAATTTGCGGTGTCTTTCTTTGCGAGTCTGAAGATGGCCATTTCGATTGCCAAGACGATCCCCGCGAGGGTTATCCCTGCGATCCACAGCAAGACCACCCCGTAGATGTTCTGAAAGCCCAGGGGTTTGAGGGAGTTGTCGCTGTAGCTGGTGCACAGGTTCGACCCCTCCAAATTCGACTCGAACCACCGCCCGGTGATGTCGGCGTCCACTAGTCGAGTGATTCTGCCGAGAGAATGTTGACAAAAAAGAGTAATAAGATTAATCCTTTTTCGGGTAATATGGGACCGTTCAAATATTACGTAAGCGTGTTTTTGGTCATTTTTGACCCCCCCCCCAATCAGCAAAGATAAGCAAACAGCAACCCCCCGACCATCTCTGTTATTTTTTGTACGAAATAAAAAAATTAAATTAATTATGGATGATGCAAGATATTTTTTTCCTAAATGCAGTGTTTCTAACATCTTACTTAAGCTATACCGCTTCAACATAATCAACTCTCCCAATTGTATTTGTGGAGAGGTGGAAGATCGGAAGCATATTCTGTGCCACTGCCCGGTCTATTATGCGGCTAGAATGGAACTGCTAGAAGCTACTGCCCCAGATCCATTAACAGAATAACTATTTTTGGACTACAAATCAAACAACTACAAGAAACAAAAAGCTCTAGAAAAATTCCTGATAACGGTCGATTCCATTAAAACCTAAAAAAACCATAACAGAGGAACAATAGTGTCGAAGCCGGGATGATACCTGCAGCAAAGCACACATACCAACTCAACTCAACTCAACTTACTTAAGAATCACTCATTCCTCTCCCCCCTTAGGTGCTTTCGTAATATTTGAACAGCCCCTAAGTCCAAAGTTTTAAAAATCTATCTTTAAGGAGTAGGTTTTCTCGAGACTGCAAAAATTGTGTAATGTTACTCTGCGCAGGTGAAGTTATAGCTTCCTTTTTTAAATTTTTAACAAATGCTACGAGTGAAAGGTATTAAGATCTATCCAGTTCTCAAGCAATGTAATTTTTTGACGATTTCTACATTTACGACATGATCCCCATTTGAAATATAGCGTTTTGGACCCTCTGTTCGTCTTTTTTTGTGGGTGCAGTAAAACCTCTGTTAATCTGAGATTCTTACTTACCCTAAGTTAAACGTGTTGAAAAAAGACATTGGAAGGTCTCTGTGTACAGCTATAAGGAGGGAAAAAGGGTAGAAGTAATTTCCTGAAAGATGCATGTTGCATCTCCCTTTGGTTTTGTAGTAGAAGTTCAGTCGATCCTTTATTATCAGATGGCCGTGGATAATGCAGTATTTGCCCTTTTCAATCAGTTCAATCGTTTCGGGTTGGAAAACTTCAACTTGACCTTTAGTGTTGTCTACTCGTTGCCATGCTTGTTGGATTATCGGTAAGGGAGAATTCTAGAAGAAGACATGCTTATTACTAGTAATTTGAAAAACTTACGGCGAGAAGTTGTGGCGAAATTGATATTTTTACAAATACTTCTTTTAAATGGGTGTATTGTGTAAATTTGAAAGCTACATGCATTTTTTGTAATACACCGTTTCTTACACCGTTAACATTATTTTCTTTAAATTTTCTGTAAATATATTAATTTTGTATCAGAATTAAAGTATGTTTCAGGTAATATATCAACCTTGACGCTGACTGCGCAAGATTTAATACATTAGATAAATTTATAAATAACTATTTTAAAATTGTAGTGTTTTCAGCCACTTTATTCCATCAGCCTATTATTGTGGCCTATTATTGCTGCAAACACTTCAATTGTATTTTTTGCGCAATTTTAGCCCCTTTTTGCATTACACTGGCATTATCTTCCAAATAAAAAGGAGTTGTTAAAAATAAAGAAAGCAGTCGGTTCAAATACACCATTATTAACATCCTTGCTTGATATCTTTAGCTTACTTTGAAGACATGCTCAATTTGCATCTCCCTCGGCGCGAAACAGATGACGGATTTGCTTCTGGAGAGATCGGCCACGGAGTCGAGGATGGGGGTCGTCTTTTTCATGGTCAGCTTCGACACCAGAAGACTCTGGAAAGTGGTCATCATCAAGAACGACACTCCGAACACCCAAAGCACTAGCAGCAGGTGGAGGAAGAAGGAAACCTCCTTCTTGTGTTTCTGATTCAGCCAGTTGGTGGATGGAACTTAAACACGAAAAATCTCAATAGGAATTTAGTTTTACATCGTATCGAACCGTATTGAGTTCTATTTTATATAAGTCGAGAATACGTTTCTATTGACCACAAATTTAAAATTGTAGTCATATTCACATGATATTTTGTTTTGGTGTCAATGTTACTGGTATTGTAATAAATTCGTATATTATTAATAATGCCTGCGTATTTCGGCAAAGTGATAAATGCCATTGATTTATCCCTTTGCCCGTCTCACTTCGGGCATTATTAATAATGCCCGGTTAATCACTTTACTCGTAACATCAATGCAATAATCCAGAAATTACACATATTTTCAAAAATTATGAAAATTGAGTTTCATCTGGGATTCACCTAAACTCGATATCCAAAATAACAATCATGATTTAAAAATTGTTTTTAATCTTATTAAGCAAGAATTATTTGTATACTCAATTTAGGACATATAATCTTTGATGAAATGAACCAACTCACTTTGTTTTAGAGTATATGAAAGTAAAGTCCAACAGCACTGTCCCATTTTGTTGATCCAGTTGAAATTCCCTTTCATTAAAGGAGAACTTTTAAGCAGTAAAGCAGATGTCCCGGAAACCAATAACAGGGCAATAACTAAACCGAGCCAAACCTATGAAGGATAGTAGAAATGAGAAACGACATTTCCCTAAAATTAGGAAGAGAATTAAACCCAGAAATAAAAATACCTGTTTATGTAAAACTCGGAAGTATAAAAACAAACCAGCTTCTTCACTTGCTTTGCCAGCTAGAATGGTGTAAGCTTCAATGGTGATAGGATTGGTGTAATGCAGAAACTCTAAAAGTTCCTCTTCAGGCAGTATTGGATTCATAATTATGTCCACCTCCTGAAAATATGAGATTCATTTTACTACTTCATATCAATGAAACACGTTTCAAAAGTCTGTTTCTTTTATTTGGAACCAACGTCTCCAAGGGTTTTGGAAGTATAAGGTGTGCCCTAGGTAAGTGACTATGCCGAATCCTTTGAAACCACTTACAGCGCTTCTAGCGGCAGAATAAGAAAGTTAAAAAAATAATTAAAAACAATAGGAAAAACTTCAACAAGAAAATTGTTACCGAGTATTATTAAAAACTCATAGAAAAAGGTTTTATGAAATACATTAAATATTCGAGGCATATATATTCAAGTCAAAATAGCACTTATTTTTTTCAGTGCGTTTGTTATGATACTGAAAATAATTTTCTCATTGAAGTGTTTGCTCGATCTCGTATAGTTTTTTTACACTTTTCAATTTTCTTATTTTCCCACCAGGATAGCTATAAACCACTGAGTAGAGAGCTTAACAGTGATACCAAACCGCCGTTTTCCTCTTTAGGTCATTAATTTAATTCAGCACGCATATTATAATTCAGTTCACTAGCAGCCAATCAGAGAACGTGAAATGTATTTGATTTGATTTTAACACTGATTATAGGCGATTTGGATTTGAGTGACAGCTTCAGTGGGCTAATGACAGAATTAGCAGGAATAGCGTGGTATTAAAGGAGGCGGGTCCGTCTGGCCTAAAATTTTTCAATGGGAAAAGCCCTGTTAAAAAAGTTGCCATTAGCGTCTATGGAGATGAACACTCTGTTAAGCTCTATACTATGAGCTATAAACCATCGCAATGATTTCAGTGTGGTGACCCTAAGAGACACGTGCATTGGCTTTAAATAAAAGCCTTTAAACGGAGTTTTGAAACACTTTGTGTAAATCTTAATATTATGCTAAAAGCCTACTTACTTTTCTTTGCAACATGCCTATCATGCCGTCCAACGTTCCATTGACGTTTATTCCATACTTATCCAAAGGATGTCTTATTAGTATTAACCTATAATTTTAATTAAAAATAACATTTAGTTTCCGCAAGTAAAAAGTTTATTAAAAAATGCAACTAAAATTGCAAATTTTAAAACAAAATTGCCATTGTAATAATTTACCCACAGTTGAAACTAAGCATAAAATGAATATTTTACTAGAAAGTTTGACTAGTTTTGTAAGAATAATAAAGAATTTCTATGTGTTTCAACTCAGTATGAAAATATTCTTACAAAGAAATAAAATTAAATTTAGAGCTTAAATAATAATATTGCATCTTGTTTTGAATAAAAAAAGTGACAGGGGGTGCTAGTAATTCAGAACATTATTTGAGTAGATAAACTCAGAATATACGTGCATTTAAAACTAATGATTCGTGTTATCAAAGATGGTTATTTCACAATCAAAATGTTAAATTTGAGTTCTGAAACAATAAAAACAGTGTCGCGGACGTTTTGCCAACTCGGAAATTTCATTCCCCCTGGTTCCTGTTTAAACTTCGCTTTAGGGATATCTGAGTGTAAGGCCAACACTAGGAAATTTCTGGGTTGGTGAAACGTCCTGGGCACCATAAAAAATGTTAAGGAAATTTAATTTAAAAGCTTGTTTAGCGTGTTTTTACACCTTTAATAACTTACTCTAAGTTCATCCATGCCGCTACTGCCTTGACTATATCGGGCATAAAACCTTTTAAGATATCTTTTCCGTCGAATGTGCGAACATCAACAAAAGGAGCCAACTAAAAAACACTCTTTATAAGCACAAGTTAAATTTGTTGCTCAAAATACCCAATAAACACACTTACTCTACTTCGTTATGCTGACTAAAAACACAAATATCTTTTAATGAAATAAATCTTTCAAATTTTCAAGTCTACTATACCAGATGTTCTGTAACTTATTTCTAACTCGATTATTTCACAACATGAATTTTGCTTTTTAAAAATACCTTAAGTCTCAATTAATAATTACTACTTACGTTGGCATACGCTACTCGGATTTTTGTAGAACGACTTGAATTCCATACCATCTTTCTGGAAAAGGATATTGGAATGATGACAAGGGAAAAGGTTCCATGCTATACTTTATTTGTTAAATCGAAATGAGTGATAAAAGATATTGCTGCTTAGTATCGCGCATGATATAAGAGGAAAGGTGTCAAAATGGGCTATTTCCCGTTTTCCTTTATGAATGTTTTTTAGGGAGATTGGGGTGCCTATAGCCACCCTGTACCTAGGTTCACCCCCCTTTATTTGAATAATTTTTAGCTCTAAGTTTTGTTGCGCAACTTTGTGAGAGGCAACATCAATATCCATGTTAGCAACCATTTTCACACTTATGTGACTAGTTAGAGGATATCTTAGATTTAAAATTACATTTTTTAGAGCAAGTTCGCTTTTTATTATTTTACAAAAACAGAAAAAATAGTCGAATACTTTTCTTAATATTTTAATCATTATTTTGATTATTAGATTAGGAACTAAATGAGACATTAAATAAGTTCCCACTTCATGTGGTTTTATCTAAAGCCCTATATGAAGCTACGTTACTTTGCTATCCAGCTAAGCTTTGCTATCCAGGGCTTTAGTTTTATCAAATTAAGACATTTTGTTTAAATTGCTTACATTTAAACTTGAGCCACATTGTTTTCTTGTACCTGGCCGGCCCTAAATTCAAGTTTACAGAACATTTTCCAACACCAACACATTATACATACATATTATAAGCATTGGAATTTTGAGTTGGACAGAAAGAAAATATAATTTTAGAATCTACAAAGCCTAAATGAGTTCGATTTTCTAAACTTATTTATGCAAATTAGCTTTTTACAAGAATAATTCTGAAAATTTACTAAAGTTTTGTTATTTTTTCCATTAACATTACCTACTTTAAATAAGTATTTACATACACTGTAAAAAATCCTCTCTATACTTATCTTTTCAGTGAATTTTTCAAAGAATAATTCCGTAAACTAGAAAACGAAATTTAAAATGTGAAAATTTCCACATTTTCACGAACTTATCCAGTGCATTCTTACGTCTAGCACAAAATGTTAACTTTTCATATTGAGACTATGGAAGTATTTTTTCAGTGTTAAAGTGTGATTACTGATTAGTACTTAAGAAAAAAACTACAATCGTTTAAAATTTAATCAGCGCAGTAAGAATTTGGTCTTATCATATAAAAAATAAAATAGTTGGTAGTCCAAAATTAAAATTTATCTTTAATCTTAAATGGCCCCTTATATGATTAAAAACCGTCTTTTACAAGTTATTTACATTATTACAATTTACGACTTATTAATAATAAATCGTAAAATGAAGTTAAAATCTTACATTTAAAGATATTTCTTGTTAAAACCGTTTCTGAACCCCTCTACCCTCATTTCCGCAACGTAAAATTTTATAAATTTACTTACTTTCAAGAGTTCAATATCAGTTTCGGGATATGTCATGAGAAGGTTCTGGGAAATAATGGCGTTTACAATATTAACGCCGGATGTTTTAGGTTTTTCTAAAAAGTTCTATTTATTTTAACTGTATCACCACATTTTTATTTTTTTAAAAATACAATTTTAATTTTCTACTTTCTAAAATGTTTCATTTATTTAAATTGTATTAAATTCTAAAAATCCCTCGATTTCAATAGAAGGGAACATGAAACCATTGAAATAAGAATTGATATAAGAAGATAAAAACTTCGAAATGTTGAAGTTGAAAATGTTGAAGATAAAAACTTATGATACGTAGATAATCATCCGTATCATTTAGAAGAAATGAGTGTATAATCATATCTTGCACGGGAAAACGTAATCGCGAATTCATAACATTTACTCTTAAAAGGCAAATGAAATATTCAGAGAGGCCTTTTTATGTGTGGGTCTTTCATTTTTAATAAAACATTGTAATCAAATTTGTTTTCAAAACAAAAATATTTCGACTTTAAAAATACTCCCGTGTTTAAGAACATTGCAATGAATTTAAAAATAATCATATAACATTAACATATCAGTAGCTGAAAAAATAAAAAAATAGACATAAATATGTAAATAATTAAGCCTGTAGTATTAAATAAGATAAAATAAGCTTCATTTGGATGAAACAAACATGTAAATGTTTTATTCTGACATTAAAAGAAAATTACACATGGGACATCAAAGTAATTCGTTCTTTGTAATAACGTAGAGCAATGAAATAAATAAATGACATCAAAATACAGATGATACACAGTGAACTAGAAATAAAAATACTCATGAATACAAATAAAAAAGTTAAAAAAGGATGCATTTATCTCCCTAGTGGTCTCCAAATCCCATATATAATCTCAAGACAAACGCTCAATCAATAGCCCCTTCCGTCAAATCAACAACATAAAATAACTTTAAAACAGAGTGGAATCTCTTATAAAATGAATTAAGTACATACCGTTAGTTATGAAAATTCTATGATGCTAGTCAAACGTCATACAGAAATTTATCCCCTAAAATAGAGTAACTCGATCCCTTAAGGGAAAATGTGGCCTAACTATTGGAAAGAGGTTCTGTATCTATATAAATGAATGTGATTATCACTTATTCAATGCTAGGGAAACAGGTAGAATTGTTGCCATGACATCCTTAAAGTGGTGTCTTGGAATTTCTAAAATACGATCACTAGGGTTTTTTTTATAACTTGGGTTGTATAAAAATGTCGATTTTCGTTAACCTTACAACCTTTCTTTAGAAAGGCGATAAATAACATGATTAAAAACTGCTAACGCTGCTGAACTGCTAACTGCTGCCATAAAAGTGCGTAGTATTTTTATTCGAAAAAATATTCATAAAAAATGCATGAACAATACTCTTACACACAGGAGCGTTAAAAGAAAGCAATCGCTCAGCTTGCGTAAAAGGGTTAACGACACAAGGTGATTTTATTTAAATTCAACAAATTTGGTATTCGTCTGATGCATGTCGTTTAAGGCTTCTTCATTCGAAATAGTGCGGTTTCTATAAGCAAAGATACCAATGACAAAAGGAGCCCACATCCCCAGGCTAGAAAAACTCCTTTAAAGTTTTCTATTCCAAGTGGTTTTAGATAGTTTTCACTGTAACTTGTGCAGAGGTTTGATGCAGTCATAGCTCTCCGGAACCAACGACCTGAAATGTCTGCATCCACTAGCCGAGTGATTCTGTAACATTAAATTAAGTTTTTACCATAAACTCTAATGATATAATTGAATATTAATTGTTATTCATATTGTTTTCATAGTTAATGAATGAAAACTGAAATAAATAAAATATTTTTTGGGATATTTAAAATAAATGAAATAAATAAATATTTTTTTCCTTGAACAGTAATCGTTACTTAAGTTTATGAAATACACTGACTTCTAAAAGTTCAGCACGGATTTTTTTTTCAACCGAAAATTTAATGTTTTTTGTAACGATCATGATTATTCTTGAACTCAACGCATGTTTTTAAACGTGTGTGTTGCCTGTAAATGGTATCTTTTTAGGTTTTATTAAGAGATATCGCTCTAACAATCATTTTTCTTCAAGTTTTAGCTTCTGGGTCATTTTTGGTAAGTGGTATATGACCATCAAACAAGTTTCCTAGTTGTTCTCACATGTGATTTATTGTGTTTAGGTCTGGACCCGTAAAGTAACTTTATTCTTTCAATAGCATTACTTATGGAAAACTTGGAGGTAGCCAAATTGTGATTTTGTGCAGTTTTTTCACTCATAAAGATAAATCAATGACCCGAAATGTCTTCTAAAAGAAGCAAATGGGACATGAGAACATAGGTAAGCAATTGCAGACATCAGGGAAGATCTCTTTTCCGTATGGGGGATGTTAAAAAGTATCTAAGTCAATTATCAATGGAGGGCCCATTTACCCACTTAAAATATCGGCATGAAAAATTTTTTTTCGGGACCTTTATTCCCACCCATTGAACATCTTTTGGTATGATTTTCAAGGATGAAAAATAATTTTATTAGGTGTTATGTAGAAAAACTTCTCCGTGCTTAACTTTGGAAGCCAGTGTATTAGAAATTTTAATTCATTACTCACCTTAAATTGAATGCATTGAAAAATTCTGGGGGAAATTTTCTATGAATTACCATCAGAAGGGAAAAAGGAAAGAACTTTTCCTCAGACAGATGTAAATTACATCGTCCTTTCTTTTTGAAGTATTTGCTGAGTTTACTTGAAACTATCAGCTGACCATGTATGACACAATATTTTCCCTCCTCAATTTTAGCCATGTTTTCAAAACCAAATACAGTCTCTTGAGAGTATTCAAAATTTATCTTTTTCAGAGCTTCTCTGTTGACAGGCACATTTGAATCCTAAAAGTGAAGAAACGATGGAAAGCAATATTACTCACCATTCAGTTTCATGTGTGTTATCTTTTCAAAATTTTGTTTTTACTACAGACCTGTTTTTTAAATGAGATAGAAATTGTAAGACGGGTTGTTTTAATAAGTTAACCATGATTTGTACAACAATTTGTGCTAAAATAACAATAACGGGATTATCTCTCTATTCTAAAAAAAAGTTTTTAGTGAACGGTTTCCAGAGAAAGGCTTTTTAATTACTGAGCCGAATGACACATATATGGTATCAAAATGTCCGAATTCTTTCCGGATTTCCGAGTAAGCCCTTCGATTTTTCAAAAAAATTCTCAATTTTAAAATATTTCCATTTTTTTAGATAACGGATAAGGTCGCAGTTATAAAGCAAGTATTGTCATTCAAATTATTATGCATCCTATCACAACGACCGATTGACGCTATATTTGATGAAACATGTTTTTTCAACTTTTAAAAAAGTACTTACTTGATGAAATATCACTCAGACTGATAAAAACAGATTCTAAAAACTTACATGAACGCCATTTTATACTAAAATTTCACACTTTTTGTCCAATATTTATAATTTTAGTCTGATTTTATCGAAATTAATTGTAAACATAGAGTGATGTTTTGTCTCTTATTATTTTCAATTGCTTAAACGGTATTGTTTAAGAAGTCTGGGTTTAAAAAAATATTTGAATGATAAACACTAGGCATATTATACTACTAACGAGTTACTTTAAGATAATGGCTTTTGTTTGGTCCGAATATTGATAAACAATTATAATTAGTTATTTATATAACCATAGATCAAAAATAATTAATATGGATATTTTTAAAAACATTTCGTTTATATATCGAGTTAATATATTCGTTCGTGTTAATATATATTCAAACTTTTAAGGGAGATTTATGCATGGAGGGGATTTGGTGAAGTATTTTTGGAAAGTTGGTTGACGTTTTTTCTGTAAATTGTTTAATTGTTTTATAAAGTGTATTACGTTTAGCGAGTTGGAATTTGTGGGAATTCCGAAGCAATTCCAAAAGGTCCTGCGTCAGCAGTTTACGGGGGTTGGCGAGCGATAGCGAGCAGGGGGCGGTAGCTCCCTAGTCATTTAAATTTTTAAAGTTCCATTTATTTAAGGATCACTATTTTGTAATTGAGGGATACGTTAAGACTTATTGTTTCAATTTTAATTAGATTGTTAATAACTTGGAAAATAAAAAACGATGCTTATTTATTTCAATATTAATTATTATTGTTTTTTAAAACTTATTAGTACCCTTGTGTGTATCAATAAATTTTCTTTCCACCACTTTTTTGTGTGAAGTGACGTATTTTTTACTATGGACTTTAAAATTACGTACTGTAAAATGGGGTAACTTTGGCTCTTAAGGGTAACTTTGGCCCAGCATTTCAAAAATTCATTAAAAATATTTAAAATCACACTTTGAAAGCGGTTTACATTAAAGTTGAACGTTAAAAATATTATAAAAGCCACTGACTTTGTCAAATTTGTTTGGATTAACTACTTTTATTTGCTTTCAAGACGAAATAAACACTCCATTTGGGCCAAAGTAACCCCATTTTACGGTAGTAAGTGCTGGACATACTTCTAGGACATCCTGGAACATGATCTCTCTAGGCACCAAACAGACGAATGACGTGCCATCGGCAACGTCGCCCATCGTGGCCACGACAGGTGCGTACTTTTTGAGGGTCAGTTTCGACACCAGGAGGCTCTGGCAGACGCTCATCACCATAGAAGAGATGAACACGGACCACAGAAGCACGAGAAGAGGCATGAAGAAGGAGGAGGGTCTTTTGTTCTTTCGCATAAGCCATTTTTCATTTGTGACTGCAATGAAATAAAATTAACTAATACGTAGCTCTTTGTAAAAGAAAATGTATGTTACACCGCATACGGAGAGACCCCCTCCGATTCTAGGTGGGAAATCCCACCGATCGCGATGTAACATATCTCAATGTACGTAGGCAATTTCTAACCACCACTTTTTGTGTGAAGTGTCGTAGGAAATGAGATTTTTGCTGAATCGTCTCTGATTGGTAGAATCCTTCTTAAATTCATGATTGACCGCAGGTCAAATAGCAGTAAATAAGGTCCTAAGGGCACTAATGCACTTTAATAATAGCTCTTTTAGGCAGAATGATGTTTATTAACCCTTTTTTAAATAAAATCGTTTCGTAGATATACTTTTTATATGTGTGTTTTTCAATACTTTTGAAGAAGAAGAAGAAGAACATTTATTTTTTGAAAATAACAATTGATACAAAATTAGACACATAAAAACAAGAAATTAATGACAATAAATAAATACAGAAAATTTGATGTATGAGTTGCCCAGGAGTCAGGGACCCATATGGGCAGCCTATATAAAATTATAATGTGATTACAAATAAAATAAAAAAAAACTTTTGAAAAAAGAAATTTTGAAACTAAAAGTTATACAATTATGCAGGCTAAAAACTTTGGGGATGGTGTTATACTAAGGTGTTATATATTAATATTTATGATAGATAACTTAATAAGAAAATCTTGATGAAAGATCTATAAATAACAATATTTTTTTAGTTATCAATCAAATAACATTAACAGCATTTTCTATAAAGGTGGACACAAATTGGAGCCGAGCGGCGAAGGCGAACAGCCACGAACACGCTCTGCGCACGCGCAACTCGGAGGCTCTAAGAGCGGCGCTTGCGCAGAGCGTGTTCGTGGCTGTTCGCTACGCCGCTCGGCTCCAATTTGTGTCCACCTTAAGAGTTTAAAATTTGTATAGGATTCATATTTCAGCACCTTGCTTGAACATGGAAGAAATAAGATTCCAACTGCAATGCCCAATGGCTTTACACAAGCTTCTAAAATGGGTGCTGCCTGTCTTAAGCAAAGTTCCTGTTGTAACAGACATGATAATCAGAGTTATGAAGAGGCCAAACCAAACCTGTAAATAAAATATGCATTATAAATTAAATATGTACTACTATAATTTGATCAACAAAGGTATTAAGAGTAGGACACAAAATATTTACGGGTGATTCTCTAGAAATGTTTAAAATTGCTGTCCTAATTCCGCTTCTAAAATTCCGTTATATGCTATAAAATTAATTTTTCTCTTCAAAATTCTGTTAAATAACATTAATAATAGAGGTAGGTAGAGGTATCATGCTTTTATTGTTCAAGTGAAATTTTTAGGCCTAAATACGAAAAAAAAGCCGGGAAATACTAGTAAAACGCCATTTTCCTTTGGCGCGTCATTCTTTAAGCCTAAATATGAAAAATTAAATAAATGACGAAAGGTTTACTTTTCTCCGATATCACTTTCAATTCAGTAGCGGCGGCACGGTGCCTCTCCCACCGCATAAACAAACAAGCACATCGCGGTTAAAAGCAGGGATATTTGGATGGGATTATTTTTCTCATTAAAACATTTTTAAGCTTTACTTCCGCTTATTGGACATCAACCAGGTTGTGTTTATCATTTAAAACATTTCGTTCTCAAATTTTCACATTTCTAGAAAATCTCTTACACTTTAAAAAGGAATTCATATTTAGCCATCAACTTCTTTATAACTTGAAGTCGTAATAAAAATAAAATTAATCTACTTTAATTCATTTTATTTTATAATCT
The DNA here is from genome assembly GCA_024610705.1 of Tetragnatha versicolor. Classification (NCBI taxonomy): domain Eukaryota; kingdom Metazoa; phylum Arthropoda; class Arachnida; order Araneae; family Tetragnathidae; genus Tetragnatha; species Tetragnatha versicolor. The sequence goes on along the minus strand of JANDEH010000004.1, from coordinate 57,327,873 downwards.
ATTATGCGAGTAAAATTAGTAAAAAAATTTCTAGTTTTCTCATTATTAGTTAAAAATTTTCTTGCCTTTCCATCCAGTACACTGAAATATAGGAAAAGTCCAGCTTCTTGAGTTCTTTTACCTGACAAAATCGTGTAAGCTTCAATGGTGATAGCATTTGTGTAATGTGAAAATTCAAAATATTCTTCTCTGGGGAAAATTGGGTTTAGAATTAAATCCACTTCCTGGAATATAACAGCATTCCTTTAATTATTTTCATTAATAATTATTAGTTTTCTTTTATGACCTACTTTTATGGTGTATATTCACAATAAAATTTCAAACGGATTTTTTTTATTATACAGGGTGTTTCAAAATTGCGTTGCGCGGCTTTTATTCGGAACCAACGCCTCCTAGGGTCACGGAAGTAAGGTCTACCCCTAGGTAAGTGAGCCTGGAGAATGCACTGAAATGACTTACAGCGACCCTAGCGGCGAAATTAACCCTTTAGTGCGCACATTTTCCAATTGATGTCAATATTTTTTATTGATTACTTATGAGCCCCAAACACTAGGAAAAATACTAAAAAAATTCCCTCTTAATTATTTTTTTAATTATCGGCAATTATTTAGTCTTTGCATATATGCAAAGCTGCGCATTTAGGTCTATTTTGAACACACTATTAAAAACAATGGAGTTAGAATGAAACTTTTTTATTTAAACACAAAAATACTTATTTCAACTTGTTTAAAGCTTTTAATCACTTATTATCTTTATATATACTTAATTTTAGACTTAAGACCTGTCTGTACATCGGGGTCTGGCTTTTTTTCGGTTGTCAGGGTCAATTTTCCAGGGATTTTGAAACAAGTCTATCGGATTTTTTTTGAGAAAACTAAACTGTAATGTGTTTAATGCGAACTTAGGGATATTAAATCCTGTATTTTTCCTAATATTCTGTTCACTAACAGCTAGCAGTACAGAAAAAACGTGGATCCAACGCCCAGCATTTATCTACATTTCTACCTGTAATTTTACTAAAAATATTATTTTTTTCAGAATAACCACGTTATAACACAGTATTTATAGCTACATTGATAAAAAATAAAACTCAATAAACCACCCAGAGTCAATTTGCTCTTTTTTACACACACAAAAACACATCAAAACGAAACCATCAGCCTCAGACAAACGGTTTAGTACCGATTCAGCCGTTCCCGATTGAGCCGGTAATAAAATATTCTCCCGATTCAGCCGGTGAGGGTTAAACGAATTCTTATTTTGTGCCGTTTCAGCCGGTGGGTACCTTAGGTTACCCCAATTGGCTTACAAGCACGTTTAGCGGCGACTTAATCACACTATGAGATCATATGTTTATTTCAAAAGTAGTATTCATTGCGATTCTGCTACTTAACATTTTGATATCATTTCAGACAAGATCATTAATATGTTGAATTTCCCGGGCGGGATTCAGGAAGAAGGAATATTTATTTTTGTTAATTATATACCTTATAATTATAATAATATACCCCCCTTTTAGTAGTTGGAGCAGGATGATTCACTACCTTTTCCGTATTAACATCAAGAAGATTCAATTTGATTATGAAAAATTCTTAGCCCCAAAAACCAAATCCTGGATCCACCACTGAGTATCGCAAATATCGAAGAATATCGGACATCGAAATCCAGATATCTGACAATCTTAATTGATAATCCGTAATTTATTAAAATAGAGGGAGATAAGAAATAAATTCAAAAACATTTCTAATAAAATTGTACGAAAATTAAGTGAAAATAGAAATTAGACCTATTTACCCCTTTTTTTGGTAAAATTTCTAAAATGGTATCCTGGAAATGATTTTGACTAATACTGGACAATGCTTAATTTAATATAGCTTTCTCCACTTTCTCTTTATGCCAATTAGAAAAAATAATAAAGGGTACCTTTTTTTCCACATTGACTATTTCGTATTTCAACAACCCCCTTGGTTTAATGGAATAAATACCTGAATCGATGGTTTAAATTCTATCTTAAAATGTTAAGTGTCAATTTCTACAGGTAGTTTTACATCTTCCCATGCCCGCTAATAAAACCCCCTAGCTCCTAGCTCATTAGGGGTTAATTTTCAACCCCCCATTCCTGTGTGATTCTGAGTCGTCTAGGTGAGCACTACCCCTCCTAGAAGTTATGAAACACTTATCTGAAACACCCTATTAGGGTTAGGGTATATTAGGATTATGATTCTAAGTATTAATACTTAAAATGATGATTCAATTTGATTGATCATCATTTTAATCATTTGATTGATAGTCTCAAATATTTAAAATGATGGACTTACTTTACGTAGTACCCACATTTACGTAGGTATACGTATCGGTTGGAAAAAAACCCATATAAAACTGGGTTTTTTTGGAAAAAGTGTGGGTTTTTTCAAAAATCAGTGGTTTCTCCTACATAGTAAGTGGGTTTTTTCGAAAATCAGTGGTTTCTCATGCATAGTAAGTGGGTTTTTTCAAAATAATGTCAGTTTTTCCATAGGTTTCATAACTTTCTTTGTACTATACCTATGATTATAGAATTTTAATATGTTGTGCATCTTTATTAGCTGATTAAAACGGTGTATTGCATTACGGTTTGCGGTCATTATTATGGATTCTATGATAGTCCGATGCTTTACCGAAAAACGACGATAGTTCTTAAATAAAGCACAATATATTTTAATAATTGTTTAAAAAGTGATTGTTTCTTAAAATATACGTCTATATACACATCATATCCTATTTTCATGAATATACCTTCCATATTTAGTAAGTTATTAGAGTTTGAAAAAAAAGTTCTCGGTATCGTTAAAAAACACAAGTCCGCATTTCGCTTATAAATCGATAATAATTATTTAAAAAAAATTTTTGATTTTACTTATGAGTAAAGAACCGTTATGGCAAAGTTTTTCCAGAATTACGGGTTGTCATGGTGATTAGGATGTATTTCAGGATTTTTTGAAGCAGAATAAAGTCTACTTGTCTATGATGCCAATCACTCCATTTTTTCAGCTGATTTCGAGTTCAAAGTTTGTTTACATTTTGTTCGAATTACAAGTGTTATACATCGTTATAAAGATAATTAAAAATGCTTTAAGAAAATAAAAATTGCTAAGGGGTGTTCTCTATATTACGGGGCGTGTTTTGGATCAAAGTTTGAAAGCATAGTGTATTCTTTTTTCCCAAAGTCATTGCCGATTTATGAAATCCTATAGTATGTTGTTCGGGACATTGAGCTGTTTACAACTATATGTCGCACTAAGGAATCGGGTACATATTTCGTGATTTATATTAAGTTAAAGATGTTTCCGTAATACTTGAATAAAAGTATTTTTGCTTGAGATTGGTGTATGAAATTTTAAAATGTTTTACCTGGCGTTGAGCGGTTTAAAACGGTGTATTGCATTAAGGTGGGCCTCATGCAATAAGCGCTCTACAGTAGTCCGAAGTTTCTCCGTAATATTCAAATGACACTATATTAAAATTAATAAATTGATCAATAGTCAGCGGAATCTTGTAGTATACTTAAAGATGTGCATTTTATTCAATTTTCGTTGAAATCCCGCTATAATTATGGTAGTTATTATCTCTCTATATTAAAAAAAAGTAACAGTGACCGCCGCCGCCGCTGTCGCCGCCGCCGCCGCCGCCGCCGCTGATTTTGAAAATTTTATTTTTGAACATTTTGAACTCTAACTATGCAAAAACTATTCAAAGGAATATTATGAAATTTTGACCATTGGTAGACAAATGCATGATAATCATTTTCATTCCAAAACCTAATTAATTAGATAATTACTTCTGGAGTTATTTAATGTCAAAGTCAAAAATTATTTTTTTCTGCTGCGAGTTCGCCTCCAGCAAAATCTATTTACAGCAGAAACGTGATTTTTTGCATACACATACTCTTAGGCATGAATTTTTGCACCTCATCGCTCTTTTTTTGAATTTCGAATTAGTTTTTGAGTAATTTAATTTTAAAGTTTCGAAATTTTTGACAATTTTTCGATTTTTTCGTTATAAAATAAAAACTAATCATGATAGAGGTACAATATTTTAGACACATATACAGTTATTTTTTATAAAAATATTGGCGTTTCGTTTTTTAAAAAATTCGAATCAGTTTTAGAATTATTGAGATTCAAAGTTTCAATTTTTTCTTCTCTTTCTGGTCTTTCACTAGGGAAACAGCTTATTTTTATGAGTCTTATTTCTTTAATTTCCGACGATTCACTAGATGTTTACGTGCATATTAAAAATTTAAAGTTTCTTAAAGGCTTGTTTTTACTCTAAGTTGGTTGATGATGATTGGTAGACTTGCTTGATATTTTTTTAAAAACATTTCTATTCAATAATTGAAGAAAGAAGAATTGAAGTTAAGAGATGAATATTTTAGAAACAGTTATATTTTGATATCTTCGAGGGAATGAATTATTTGAATTAAATCATTGATAAACTAGAGAGATGAGTAGCTTCGGTATCAAAGGAGCATTAACTAAGCCGACGAGCCTGGATTGTTGAAATGAAACAAGCGAGCTCTGCTCGCTAAGATCGCGAAGCGATCTTCAAAGAACTGCGAAGCAGTTCCGGGGGTTGGTGAGCGATAGCGAGCAGGGGGCAGAGCCCCCTAGTAGTTTGAAAAAAAGTCAACCGCTCTCAAAAAAATTAAACTTAGTTTAAATTTAAAAAAACATTAAGTATTTAAAAATATCCTAAACTTTGAAAGAATTCTATTTATCTTTGAAAAAAAAATACTCAAATTAAAAAAAATCCTTAATTTTTTATAACCAGTTTGAAATTTAAACTTCTTAAATTTTGAAAAAAAAAACATTCAATAGGGGAGGGTGGGGACGATTGTAACAAAATCTTTTATTTGATCTCAAACTAAGTCATTTTTTATGTTAGAGTTATGAAAATTGGTATGAAAATAGGTTGATATATCCCAATTACAATTTTGTTATGAAAACTGTCCGGTGGACATGCATTGAAATTTAGTAAATAAAACATCGAAAATTGAAAAACGTTACAATCGACCCCACTTGAAGGGTCAATTGTAACACATATTAGGGTCAATTGTAACGCAACACAAATCCATAAAAATAGATAGAAAATCATACAAATTTATTAAAAATTTTTATTTTCTTGTTAAAAAATAATTAAATACATAGACTAAAATGGAAATAATGAACTTTCCATTCAAATAATGAGTTTTAAATAATAATGAATGTTGATGAGTAAATAATAGTAAATGATTTTTCACAACTGCAATTAGGGTATTCATAACTTAATTCCCCTGTAGTACAACGAACGTGGGACCATTTTTTGCACGAAAAATGGTTCCTCTTACTGCTTTTGATTGAAAACTTTATTGTGTTGATTATAATCCACTTTAGGATTTTCATTTTTTATTTTCTTCTGACTAATGCAGTTTTGGAAAAAGACAGAAAGCATATAAACGAGTGGTTTGATGAAGAGTGCAGAAGAGCATTAGAAGTTAAAAATAATGCGAGACACAAAATGTTACAACATTTTAGCAGAAAAAATGAAGAAGTGTATAAAAACAGTCGAAGAGAATCAAATAAAATATGTAGGAAAAAGAAAAAAGAGTTCCTTAGGAGTAAAATTGAGGAGCTGATTGAAAATAATAGAAAAAATGAATGCAGAAAATTCTATAAAGATTCAAAAAGATTAGTTAATGAATTTCAACCTAGAATTATTAACTGCAAAGATGTTGACAACAAAATTATATCGGATTTACCAAAAATCAAAGAGAGGTGGAAAGATTACTTCCAGACCCTACTAACTTCAGATAGTGGAGTTGTAATGAATGATCAGGAATTTGAAAATGCTAATTATGAAGAAATACCTGCTCCAACATTCGAAGAAGTTAAACATATTATTCAAAAAATGAGAAATTTTAAAGCTCCAGGAAGTGATGAAATTAGAATAGAATTTATAAAAAATGCAGGAGAAAAGATGTGGTACAGAATCTATGAATTAATCGTACAGATTTGGGAGAGTGAAGTAATACCAACAGAATGGAATTTGGGAATAATTGTCCCCATTTACAAAAAGGGTGACAAAATGGATTGTACAAACTACAGAGGCATTACATTATTAAATGTGACTTACAAAATACTCACTTGTCTTATCTACAGAAAACTTGTACCATTTGCAGAAGAGATAGTTGGTGACTATCAGTGTGGGTTCCGATCTAAATGCTCAACTATTGATCAAATTCACATTGTAAAAAATATTTATGAAAAATTTTATGAATATAATCTTGATCTATTTGCACTGTTTGTTGATTTTGCCTTTGACAAGGTAGATAGATTCAAAATGATTGAAACTTTAGCTGAGCTAAAGATACCAATCAAATTAGTAAAACTAATTGCAGCTACACTGAAGGGATCTAGGTCCTCAGTTCTGATCAACAATGATCTTTCAGATGTTTTTGACATTAATGCCGGCGTTCGCCAGGGAGATTCATTATCGCCCCTATTATTCAATCTGGTACTTGAACAGGTTATTAGAAATTTAGACCTTAGAGGCCTTATCTGTAGTAAAACAACACAAATTTGTGCTTTCGCTGATGACATTGTGATATTAAGCAGAACCAGACAGGGATTAATTGACTCTACAAAAAGATTAATAGAAGGAGCAAGAAGGGCTGGTCTTTTAATTAATGAAAACAAGACTAAGTACATGGAAAAAACTAAGTTTGCCAATGATCATAGGGAATTCTTGATAGTAGATAATTTTAAGTTTGAGGCAGTTGATAGTTTTACCTATCTAGGTTCAGTTATTAATACTGTTAACAATCCCTCTGAAGAAATTAAGTCCCGAATACAGAAGGGAAACAGATGCTACTTCACCTATCAGCATCTTTTTAGAAATAAGTTAATACCTAAAGAAATAAAGCTTAAGTTGTATAAGACAATACTAAGACCAGTTGTAACTTATGGTTGTGAAACTTGGACCTTATCTCAAAAAGATTTAAATAATTTAGAAATTTTCGAAAGGAAAATTCTCAGAAAAATTTACGGCCCGATTATGAATGATAATGGATTCCAAATTAGAACAAACAGAGAATTGGAGATCCTAGTAAAAAATGAAACTATAACCCGTTTTATTAAAGGACAGAGACTGGCTTGGTTGGGTCACATTGAAAGATCGGATGACAAAAATAGAGTTAAAAGGACATTAAATTGGAAGCCAATGAGCAATAGACCTAGAGGGAGACCCAAAATGAGATGGTTGGATGATGTTCTTAAAGATCTTAGAACAATGAAAATAACCAACTGGAAAAAAAAGGCGTGCAATAGAGTTGCCTGGAATAAAGTAGTACAGCAGGCCAAGGCCCATCAAGGGCTGTAGGGCGACCAAAGAAGAAGAAGAAGATTTTCTTCTGACAGAATCTGTATAATGTTACCTAAAAATATCGTGCTCACGAGCAACACTTCTAATAGACTTTTTAGACACCGAAACCTCAACAGCCTCTCCCTCCATTTTTTCTGGACTAATCAGCCCCCTTTCAGTTTTCCTTTTACGTGATCTCGGCATCCCAAAACCGTAAAAATTCATAATTTTATGCCAATATTAAAGGTAAGTATGAATTATAAATCAATACATCGAAAATACTTGAAACATGTTATTTTCTACATTGGGGTCAGTTGTAACATGTTACAATCGTCCCCGGCTGAAGTGTTACAATCGACCCCACGTCGCCATTTTTAGTTCAACCCTCATTTTCCACAAAACTAACAACAATATCACCTTGAAACTAAGCAGAATAAAACTAGGATACATGCACATACAATACATAAAATCAGTGTTGTTGTGCTTCATACCTACAGTACAGGGGAAGGAAAGTTATACAAAAGCAGAAATTTACTTCGATACTCGAAAAACACCCTTTTCTCAATTACACAGCCACAACTCAAATGTCAGCCTTGACAATCTCTGATATTCTTTCATTCACCTGCCTTTTACATACTGTCATCTCCTTTTCGCCCAGGCAGCCTCTCATTTTAAGGAAATCAAAGTGTTACAATTGCCCCGTGTTACAATCGTCCCCACCCTCCCCTAATAAAAATTTGAAATTTGAAAAACACTCCCTTGATTACTGAAACCTGTTTTATAGATTTTGGGGAAAAAACACCACTAAAATTAAAAGAAATATTCTAAGTTTTGAAAAAACCTTGGTGGGTTTCAATAAAACCCTGAAAAATCTATATAAAACTGGGTTTTTTCGAAAAAGGAGTGGGTTTTTTCAAATTTAAATGACTTTCTCCTACATAGTAAGTGGGTTTTTTCAAAGTTGAAACTTTTTATACTTTGAAAAAAACCAACTAAAATTGTAAAAACATCCCTTTATTTATTGAAACCTGGTTTAAATTTTGAAAAAGCCCACTAAAATTTTAAAAATATCCTAAACTTTGAAAAAACCCATTCAATATTGAAAGAAATCTATTTAACTTTGAAAAAACCCACTGAAATTTAAAAAAATCCTCCTTAGTTTCTTACATCTTGTTAGAACTTTAAAAGTCCTAAATTTTGAAAAAAAAACCCATTCAATAATGAAAAAAACCCACTGAATAATGAAAGAACCTATTTAACTTTTTAAAAAACTCACTGAAACTGAAAAAACACCATTTAATTTTTGAAACCTAGTTTAAACTTTGAAAAAACCCATTAAATTTAGAAAGAAATCTATATAACTTTGAAAAAAAAATACTGAAATCTAAAAGATCTTCTTTAATTTTTTTAACTAGTTCGAACTTTAAACGCCTTAAATTTTTGAAAAAACCCTTTCAATAACAAAAAAAATTAAAAAACCATCTTAAATTTCAAAAATATCCTAAGCTTTAAAAAAAACCCATTCACAATATTAAAAGAAATTTATTTAACTTAGAAAAAACACTGAAATTTAAAAAAATCCTAGTTAATTTTTTTATAAAGTTTAAACTTTGAACTATAAACGTTCTAAGTTTTGAAAAATCCCATTCAATAATGAAAAAAACCTTAATTATTGAAACCTGGTTAAAATTTTGAAAAAACCCACTCAACTGCAGTTCTTGGTATGTTATTTCATTAAATGTTTTCTTCAATATTAAAACTGCCAAAATCTTTATTTTTCTTGAAAAACCCAAAAAGGGTTCCAAAATGTGGGTTTTTTCACATGTTTTTTTTTAAAAACCCATTGGGTCCAACCTAGCCCACCCTGAATACGATTGCATTATACCAAGCACGATTAACTTACTGAAATCATAAGTTGTATATTTGTAACGCCAGAGACAAGGATTTTATTTTCAACAGTAAATAAGTCTATTAAATTTAAAATAAAAAAATAATTAAAAACTTAAAATTAAGTACTAGTGAACAGTTTTTTGAGAGAAATTGGGTTATTGTACCCAAATAAGATCCAACAAATTTATTTTAACGCCAAACTTACAAGTTTGTATCGCCAAACAATGACTCACCGGCTCAATCGGGACTAACAAACCATCATAAAGCATCACACCGGCTGAAATGGGAGAATTTTTGACAACCGGCTCAATCGGGAACGGCTGAATCGGCACATCACCAGACAAACGCACTGCTATCATCACTATAGCAGAATAAAAAAGAGAAAAAATATTAAAAAATCATAACAACCTGAAAAGAAACCTCATAACCTATGAAAAATGTTTTGTCTTGCCACGTGTGAAGTTTCGTTCTCATGGGATAAATCCAAGGTCATTTAAAAGTGCATCTTTCACACTATGTCTAGTGTTCTAGAAATATGCCCCCTGGCTGGGCGATAATGAGTTAATAACTATATAATTCTTACACTGGTGGATCTAGAGGGACTGACGGTTATATTTACCCCCCCCTGGATATTGTTTACAAATGTTGGTAAAAAATTCAAATTTTTAATTAATTAAATTTTTTATAAAAGGAAAAAAATTAAAAGTTCTTACAAAAAAATCTTATCCACCCTCAAGAAAACTAATATCGGTATTAAAAAATATATTCTAACGATACAACCCATAAACCATGTAAAATTTGCCTAAAATAATAAAATAGATTCATAGAAACATTGAGACAAATATCTAAAAATGAAATGTGAAAAGCAACCTAAATGCGCACCTTTGCAGATATGATAAGAGGTTAAATTCGGCCCTAGAGAATCAAGAAATACTCACTTTGAAGATTCAAAGGCAAATATATGACAAGAAAGGTCCAAATTTTGATATAAAAAATTATCACATCTATCTGAACACTTTTACTAATTTTTAATTGCAATCAAATTAGCCCGAAATCGGTAATCTGTGATTTCCGCAATCTTCAATACTGTTGGCCTTATTACTTGAGTGCAAAGCCATAAATTAGCAAACTCATGCCATACATTTAAAAACACTGCTTTACAGATGTGGTAAACCGCGCATTTGAGCATCTAAGTTTAAAAGGAGGGGGAGAATTAGCTCGGATACATCGCTTTGCATATATGATAAGCTGCGCACTAAAGGGTTAAAAAGTTAAAAAATTAATTTAAAAACTAAAGGAGGTAGAGCAAAAACCTCAGTGAGAGTATTGTTGCCGACGTCATGAAGAACTCACTGAAAAAATTTGATCAAAATATCTTGAATATTCGCGGAGTACATGTGAAAATAACACTTTTTCAGGGGTCAAAAAAGAAAAAGTTCGCATATTTGCAAACTTTTCAGTGTTATTTTGTAGTTTTGTGTTTTTTTGGTTGAAAGAACACAAAATTTAATCAAAAAATCAAAAAAATTTGAAATATGTGAATTTTTTCTTTTTTGACCCCTGAAAAAGTGCGATTTTCACATGCTAATATATCGGCGAATATTCAAGATATTTTGATCAAATTTTTTTCAGTGAGTTCTTCATGACGTTGGCAACAATACTCTCATTGAGATTTTTGCTCTATCTCCTTTAGTTTTTAAATTAATTTTTTAACTTTTTAATTTCGCCGCTAGGGGCGCTGTAAGTCATTTCAGTGCATTCTCCAGGCTCACTTACCTAGGGGTAGACCTTACTTCCGTGAACCTAGGAGGCGTTGGTTCCAAATAAAAGCCGTGCAACGCAATTTTGAAACACCCTGTATGTGATACCTGTACTATTAAAAACACACGAGTTAACTTTAACTTAAATATCTCTGGAACTGAACAAAACTAGAATACTTATTAAAATTTTCTTAATTTATGTGTTGCATGATGGATACTAAGAAAAAATTATTTTTTAAGTTAAGTAAATGGTTTCTCAATATTTTAATATTTAGGATGCTGGTATTCAATATACAAACTGTTACAATTGAATTTGAACATGGAAAGCCAATAATAAATTTATTTTCTTCATATTTCTAAAAAGGTTTTTGTATCGAGATTTCAAAAAATGTATATGATACGGACAATGTGATAAATTCAATGGAATTTATCAATGAAATTCATCACTTTACCCGCGTCCACTCTGGGCATTATTAATAATGCCCAATTAATCACTTTACCCGTAACATATATATAATTTAAAGGTGAAAGGGGCATTTAAATACCAGCTTAATTACTGTTTTTTTCTTGGTAAATTACAAGGTGTCATTTATATTAGACGGATCATAACAAACCAACAAAAAAATATGATCTTAAGATAAACAACATAGTCAAAACAAAGAATCTTACATTTCTATAAAGCATTCCAACCATCCCTGTGAAGTTGTTTTTAACTGCAGTTCCATACATGTCAAAAGGTTCGCGAATAAATAACAGTCTGCAAAGATGAATTATAGCAAAACGTTTAAAAAAAATAAATAGTGAATGAATATTTACTATAACAGTAAGAGTGAGTTTTCAACAAGTGAATACTTCCAACATTCATGAACCGAAAGTATTTGAGGAAATGTTGAACTGGTTAAATTTTAACTTTAGGAAAGAGAGCAAACAAAAAACTTGAAAAAGAGTTGTTCTCTTTATTTTTTTATTCCTTTATCTAAAAAATAGTTCAAAAAGCAATTAGTTTTTTATTATTTTTAAATTGATAAAGTTTTAATTGTTTAGATAAGTTTTAATTTTCTAGATAAGGTCCATGAATAAAATGCTATGACTAATACAAAAGATCTTGCTTCAGTTAACCATTTCATATTACATGATGATCATGAACTACAAAAAAAACCTATACCCACTCAAAATTCATCCTTTCAGAAATAAGTTTTAACATTTGGGGCATGAAGCCACCAATAATGTCTCTCCCGTGCACAGTTTGCACGTCGACAAAAGGTGCCATCTGGAAAAAAAAAAGACGAGTATGAAGAGTGTGAAAAGTGAGTGTATTGTATTGGTAGTTTTATAAAATCTTTCACAGTGTACATAATTTTTATTCCTCTCCATACTTAATGAAGGATATTTACCCATCAATGTATAGTATAAGCTCTACTTACAAACATACTATACAATTAAAGATCTAAATTTTGGATGCTTGGGGTATTAAATTCTCAGATTTAGAAGCCGTTTAAATATTGTGTAAGCATGCTTTTGTTGAGCTAAAAAGTTCCCGGAAAGTATCACCTTATAGTATTTTTAAAGATTAATTTATTAAAGCATATTTGTATATAGATTCATTTTATGCTTATTTCAAAGCACATGGCACAAGCAATCTAGCATTTTTTAAAGGAATGAACCAATGAATGAAGTCAACCATTATAACTTGTAGAATATAAGCAATAAAAATTTCACTGCAAATGGGCACATCCGCAGTGCTCATTACCTGTAGAACGAGCTTTGTTACAAGGGTTCTTTTGCAGCAGAAAAGCAAACTTTTCCCATTAGCGACATGGGGGCTTTTCCCATTAGATTTTCTTTAATTTTTGCATCATATATCTATATGATATGTTCATAAAACTTTCAGGGATGGAAGATCAAAACCATATTCCATCGTCATCTTTTTTATCTTCCAGACAACTGCGATCGCTGCAATCACGTTTTTAAACTTTTTGACTTTTTTATTTCACTGATGAAGTCTTCCACAGAGAACGACGACGCGTCTGAATCTTAACAAGATGGAACACGGCCTTATTTCTCGGTAAGTTATGAACTTCATTGACACCGACCGTGAAAGCCTTGAAGGTTTACATATATCTATAGTGTTTAAGATATTCTCATTTGTTTCGTGTAGGAAAAGTAATCAAGGATTTAAATTTTCCAAAGCAAATTATGTGACTAAATTTTCAACTAAGTTTTATTTTAACTCGTAAAAAAATCCAGTGTTTTTTTACTTTCGACCTACCCCCCGTAGGTATTACTTATTATAAACTAAATACTCCCTTGCATTAATATTTTATTAGTAAAACGGAATTTATCTGTGGATCCTTAAATTATCAAAATTTAATACCCATTATTTTTTTTTACAAAATTCCGATTAGGTGATAAAAGATTCTTAAATCAAGACTCAATCGAATGAAGTTTTATGTTTTGTTTTACTTACACTGGCATAAGCAACTCTGATATTCCTTGGAGACTCAAATGAGAAGTTCATCGTGTTCAAAATATTGCTTCTTTTTCATAGTGTACTCAGTAATAAAAATTACATCCCTCTAAAAGCACATTTTTTTTTATTTCAAACTAGCGTATTGTCAGAAAAAGGGGCATCTTTCTTTATAAAAATCGATGGCTTTCATCTTTAATAAGCCTTTAATAAATAATTTTGAGATCAAAAGAGTTTTTTCTCCTATAGAATATCTTAGAATGGTATCACGCAATATTATAAAAAATTTACATTGAAAATGTTAATAATGAGAATTAAACAGAATTATTACTTTACTGTGCTATTATTCTACTACATACAACGCCATTACGTTTTAAAGTATTTTAAAAGCAAGTTGTTGTAGAGGCATAGGAGAATCTAGGATTAGTGTAGTGTATTATAGGGACTACTAAAGCCCTGGATACTCTACTATCCAATTAATTAATTAATTGGAGGTAGAGTATCCAGGGCTATAGGGACTACCAGTGATGTTTTAATGTACTGAATGTATTAGGAATTACATTTCTGGGATATCATTATTTTTATAAACTTGGGGGCTACCGCCCCCTGCTCGCTATCGCTCGCCAACCCCCGTTAACTGCTGACTCAGTAACTTTTGGACCGCTTCACAATTCCCCACAAAACCCAGCTCACTGCAATTACTCACTTTATAAAACATTCTTAACACAGGGGTAGTACTTCTTCGTGGTATTCTTTCAAAAATGGTGAATATTTATTCAGTGGTGGAATTTTATCATTTCCTTTATGGTAACATGAATTGGCGGATCGCTTTATAATTCCAAGAAATGTTCATATATAAATCCCGCTAAATATGAACCTTCCCTTAATATTTCAGTGCTTCCCTTAATGTATCTGTGAAAAACACATTACCTTAGGGAAATGGGTAAAAAAATTTTTACATTGCTCTGTTGTTAATTTTCTTGGGGTTGAATTCCGTTATAGTTCCCGCTAAATATCACTAATCTCTTTTGGACACTATAAAGTATAAATATTGCTAAATTGCTTCAAATTCATAGATTAAAGTGTTTAATTATATCTATAACTATTCAGTTTATCATTAAAAATTAGAAAAACTGGTTTACATTTGAATATTGAGCGTTCGAAAGAGATTGGCGATATTTAGCGGGTACTATAACGGAATTGAACCCCAAGAAAATTAACAACAAAGCAATGTAAACATTCTTTTACCCATTTCCCTAAGGTAATGTTTTTTCACAGATACATTAAGGGAAGCATTGAAATATCTCAGGAATAAATTTAACTTTCTTAAAATTTGTAATGATTAACTGTTAAAAATGTAGTAATTATCTTAAACATCGCGAAAATTTAGAATTTTATCTTCATGAGAAACAAATTTCGAAGTTGTGTCATTTTCATAGCAACGACACCGAATGTCAAGACTTCCAACATTTTCATCCTTATTTCTAAAACATTCACCCGTGTTATTTAGTTGTTTGCGTTTTGTCATTATGAAATAAAGAGTTACATTTTACTACCTTAAAAAACATACTTGCAAAAGGATATAAAAAATAAATGCAAAATTCAAAGTAAATATAGTAATGATTAGGTTGCCACAACTACAAAGATAAATATAAAAATATTAATTTGTTATTTAAAAAATAAAAAATAAATTAATTATAAATAAGTTTAAAATATAATGAAAACAGTTTGAACAACAATTAAACCCTTTGAACAACAAAAATATAAATATTGTTAAAAATAACACAAAATATATTTTTTAAATTCGTGTTATAAATAGAAAGATGATTATTTAATCTATTTGAATATTAAAAAACCAGTGAAATATGTTTTCAATTGTTTTAAAATTCATAGTTTCTTGCTTTGTAACTGCGACCTTATCCGAATTCTAAAAAAATGGAAATATTTTAAAATTGAGATTTTTTTAGAAATTCTAAAGGCACTTTGCACATCCTCAAAAGAATCCGGACAGTTTGATACCAAATATGTGTTATACGGATCAGTAATTAAAAAGCCTTTCTCTGGAAACCGTTCACCAAAAACTTTTTTTTAGAATAGAGAGATTATGGTTGATACATGGTAAATAATATTATTTACCAAGTTATAATTATCTTGCTTTCTGGTTTGTCGGTCTCTCTGTCTAGATAGAATTTTGAAAATGGTTTTAAACTAACATACGATAAGCTAGCGGACTTAAGACAATATTCAAATCTAGATTCCGTTGTAATTTTATTTCTCTTTCTTGTTTGAATTTGCTTTTTCTGAACCTCCAGGAGACTTAGGGGTTTTCACGTTTTGGAGGAGGAGCTGTCAAAACTGACCGCAGAGGAATTTTTTAAAGAAAGAATTTTTAGAGAACAAACTTTGTTACCGAACTTATTTTTGATACTCAAAATTGTGATACGGAAAAATTAAATTTTTAGGGGAGTATACGAACTTTTGCAAACCTGCAATGTTTACAACCAAAGTACCCGTCAGTTACAACTGTAAGGATGTTATAAGGATTGAAATTTTAGGTTGGCAACTTCAACGGGTGGAGCTGCTTTGAAACAGAAAAATAAAAAGCTACAAATTTAAAATAAAAGAATCTAATTTTGGAATAACATTTAAACTTTAAAAAAACTTTAAATTTAAGATAAAACAAACTTTCAAAAATGTTTTCCTACATTTTATTTAAACAATTCAATTGTCAACCAGATTGATTATCTGCAATCCCTCTTAATTAAGAATAATTATACAATTTTATTTACTAGTGTGACAAGAATTATAAAATAAAGTTTCGTTTAGAAGTTCCTATGGTTTAAATTGCTGTTAATTCCCTTCTAGATTATTTATTCTTTAAAAATAAGAACATTCTATCAATAGTTCCACAAAATAGTTCTGCAAACTAAGTACATACTACAGTAAAACCTTTCTTGAGCGACCACCCTTCGTTCCGCGTAATTAACATTCTCCACTTTGATAGAGCGAGCAAAAATAGAAGAAAATTTTTTTTCATCTGTCGTAAAAAAGAATAACTAACAACTGGTTATCCCGCCCAAAACGCTAAAAATTTAACACATATGCTTTATCAAAGTGGAGAATGTTAATACGCCTCCGTTCCACGAAAAATTGGTCGTTAAGAGGGGTGGTCGCTCAGAAGGGGTCACCTTAAAATCAGAAAGAGGTTGCTTTACAACTTAATCCAAGCATTTTTCAAACTGTTATTGGTAAAAAAACCCATCTTAACAGCTTATTATGTACCTCCACTGATTCCATTGGAGTCGGCCGATTTAATCATCATGCTCTTATTCGGCAAACAAAGCTCTAAAAAACAGCTCTATTTTCAACCTGACCCTCTCCGATTTTAACAAAAATTTCAGGAATTGTTCTATTCTATGATATAAATGAGAAAATGTTATTATTCAATATTATCAATAATTTTTTATATTAACAATTTTTGAAAAAAAGAAGAAAATGCAATTTTTTGCTCTTTAATGTATCATAACTCCAGTTACATTTATCCAAGAAAAATCTCTTATCCCTTGTTTTAAACATAATTTTGCAAGCTTTAATTTGATCTAAAGTTTGAATAGGTCCACGAAAATAATTTACTTTCATGGTTTTTTTAATAAAAAAGCTTTTAAAAAACAATGTTGGTATCCTTCAATTTCTTTGAAAATTTTGTATATATTTAGAAACGTTATAAATTATGGTATCTGAAATTTACAGAATGGGACCGCCACGAGATCAGGAGTTATATTAGGTCATCCCGAAAGTTTTGTCGCTCTTGGGAGCATCTGTATATATGATATTTTCGACACTTTTCCATTACGTGATACCAATATAAACTGTAACCTTATCTACCGTCAACTTGGCTTGATTTTGGGGACTGATCGACAACTGGGCTTTCCTTAAATCTATGATAACATGTTACTTCATTTCTTTTCTACTTAAAATTTTGCATTTTTCCTAAAGATAAGATTTTTAAATTATAATTAACCGGCTACTTCCCAAAACAATTAAAGTTTTAAGTATTTTTAACAAGTGTGGAAAATTTAACTTAGATTTAAATTTTTTCTGAGGCATCCGGAGAGTTTGATCACAATCATCCATATTAAATTGCTGGATTGCCACTCCTAACCCTCTATTAGGAAAGATCCGGATGATCATTTACAGGAATCTAGATCGCTGGAAATTCTACCGCCGCTCTACAAAAGTAGTATAAAATGAGTTTCAATTTATTACAATCTTAATATGACTTAAAATTAAAGTTAAATTACTTTGAAATTTAATTTTTAAAGTTTTCAATTAATGGCAACTTGAAGTAAACAAAATGTTATTAATCGTAGAAACTAGGAAAGCTGGAAAAGTGAGCCAACAAAAAAAAGAGCCAAAATTCCCCAAATTGGCTTTAGATAGAAGTAGAAGTACTTTACTGGTTTACCGCAATGGAAAAGTACCAAAAAATACATTGTATACAGATGCTCCCAAGAGCGACAAAACTTTAGGGATGACCTAATAGCAAAAAGAGTTGTTTTTTATCACTTTTGCACACCACTTTTTAAGTTTAAGTGGTCAAATACTGCGTTCTGCTCCATATTTGGTCACTCAAATCTCCAAAATAGTACTTCAAAACAACACTTTTTGCTATAAATCCTGATCCCGCGGCGGTCCCTCTCTGTAAATTTCAGATATCATAATTTATAACGTTGCTAAATATCTGTAAAATTTTTAAAGAAATTAAAGGATACCAACATTGTTTTTAAAAGCATTTTTATTTTAAAAAATCATGAAAATAAATTTTTTAGTGGACATAGGCCTTGCAAAATTCTTTCAAACGAGGGGTGATAGATTTTTCTCGGACAAATATAACCGGAGTTATAATACATTAAAGTGCAAAAAATTGCATTTTCTTCCTTTTTTCAAAAATTTTTAATAAAAAAAATTACTTATAAAGATGAATAATAAACCCATTTTCTCATTTATATCATAGAAAGGAACAATTCCTGAAAGTTTTATTAAAATCTGAGAGGGTCAGGTTGAGTGCGGTGTTGATTTCACATGGAATGACCCATACGTATTTATATGGAATTGAATTATTAAATGAATGAATTTTTAGCGATCATACTATATACTTGATCCACAGTAAAAAATAAATTAAAGTAAAAAAATTAAAATCTTTATTTTTAACTCTCATCCCGAAATCCTTATTTTTCTCAATCACATGCGTATCAGATTGAAAAAAGTATCAGAATCAGAACGAACAAGAAACAAAACTTTTCAATTTGGACGGATTACTTTTTTATCTCAATAAACATAACGAATAGCCAAGACTTTTATTTTATTGTTACAAATTTAATTACAACAGCCAGTGTCCTGTCAACCCATTTACAACCAAGTATTAAATCAGAACAGTGACTTCATCTCAATCATGCTGGTAACAGTGTAGTTAACAAAATTAACTCCTTTCAATAAGAAATCCGTAACACTTGTAAGGTCTTTTATGCAGGGAGTTAAGGCACTCAGAACAATGTAGAAAAAAGAACAGAACCATGCCACATGAAATGATATGAAGATCAAGACAAGCAGCCACACCAAGAACCAAAGAGGATTACCCATCTAAAAGAAAATTATTTTAAAACTGAGTTTAATCATTTCAATCCTAAGCAGCCCGAGATCACCATTAAATTCAATGGGAAATTAGGGGCGGCTTGGAATGAAAGGGTTAAAACAGGTGGGATTATTGTTCATTAAAAGGTTAGAGCCTTTAAGAAATTACAAAAAAGGATTCCAATAGTTTTTGCTTAGAAGTGGTCAGTGTAATACTAAAAACTAGACTAAAAAAAAGTTTAATTTTCGAAACTTTTTTTGAGCAAAAATTTTCCTTTTTTAAATCAGAGTCTACTGAAAACTTATGTGCCATCAGAGGAGTCCGAGTAAAGAAAGCTAGTAATGCAGTGATATAAAATTATCTTGAATGACTAAACGACTGCATTTTCTCATCTTCAACTTACTCATATATTTCAAGTACACTCGAAATCTTAATAGAAAAAAATAAGACATTTTGCCACAAAACTTAAGCAAAAACATTTGGTTCATCCTGCATAGCATGTAAAAGTTTTGTTAAACAAAGCCCTATTTAAAGGAAATGGTAAAATCAATTTATACAGGGTAATTCCAAAGGACTGCCCCAATGTGCGTTTCATACAATAATTTTAAATCTTTATTAAAAAATGTAATTTTTGTTATAAATAAGTTGCATCTAATATACTTTTAAACGGTCACCTTAGGGCAGTGGTTCCCAAACCTTTTTAAGGCTCTGGTATTTTTTCCTTTTTAGTAAATTAACTACCCTACAATTTCAAAAGTGGAATTAAAATCAACTAAACATTTGAAAAGTAAAAATTTAGATTTTAAATACAGTATATAGCATAACTGAGAGAATTCTATCAAATGAATTCTATGAAAATGGAAGTTTTGTTCCTCAGACTCGACTAGTAGTACTATGATTTATTTCTCCTCAGAGACATCAATTCCATAGAACAGTAATAAATTTCAATTGGATTACAAAAAAGTCACAATTTTAGATGTGTGGAGGAAGAAGCCAATATAAGCTAACTCATTAAAAAGTTGTTATATTTTTGTAAGTTGCTAAACTGTTTTAATGAAATGTCTCTTTAAAAATGTGAGTTTGGTGTTTCTATGAACAATATGCCTCAGAAAGATAGAAAATAGCACTTCATCAAATTTGTTTGGAGTTATTGGGTTTAAAGTACCTATTATAAGAAATTATAATGTCTTGCAAATTGGTATGGATTAATTTATGCCCTCAATAAACATAATAAATAGCCAAAAGCTTCATTTTAATGATACCTACGACTGCCAGTGTATACCCATTTACAACCAACTGTTGAATCAGCACAGAGACTTCATCTCAATCATGCTGGTAACAGTGTAGTTTACAAAATTAACTCCTTTCAATAAGAAATCTGTTACACTTTCAAGTGGTTTGATGCAGGGAGTTAAGGCACTCAGAATAACGTAGAAAAATACACAGAACCATGCCACTTCAAATGATATGAAGATCAGGATAAGCAGCCACACCAAGAACCAAAGAGGATTACCCATCTAAAAGAAAAGAATTTAAAAGCTGATTTTACTACAGGAGGAATTTTTATTGTTCAATGAGTGATTACTTTTATATAGAAGGGGAAGATTTTACCCCACTAGTTTTTGAGGCAGTCCTCTGAAAATAGCAAAAAAAGTCCTAACCTCAAAAAAAATTTCCACAAGAGAAAGGATTTCACCCGGAAATGACCTTATTAAAATAAAGTTAAATCAGATCACTATTTTAAAATTTTAATTGAAATGGACGAAAAAAAATCTAAAAATGATTCAATTCCGTTACCCATCTCGGTTCAATTCCGTTAGAGTTCCCGCTAAATATCGCCAATCTTTTTTGAACAACGAAAAGTATAAATTTTGCTAAATAATTTCAAACTAATAGATTAAAATGTTTCATTAGATCTTTAACAGTTCAGTTAATCATTAAAAGTTTTTAAAAAAGTTGCTTAGATTTGAATATTAAGCGTTCAAAAGATATTGGGGATATTTAGCGGGAACTCTAACGGAATTGAACCTCCTTTGATAAAAACATTATAAATATTCCTTTAACGTTCCCGCTAAATATCGCACTGGTTTTTTGAACGCCACATGTATATTCAAATATGGGCAAAATTTTCCGATTTTTATTGAAACTTAACAGTATTGATCTAACTAAACATTTTAATCTATGAGTTCTAAACTATTTAGCAATATTTCTACTTTTCGATGTCCGAAAGACCATGGCGATATTTAGCTGTAACGGAATTGAACCATTCATAGGACGTATAGGACGACTGCTTTTGAATTTGATCCAAGAAATATGGCAGATATTCTCAGAACATATTTAAGAAAAATAGTTCCGTTTGTTTAGCTCCATAAAAATTGCTCCAAATTGTTTCTTTAACATAGCAGTAGGGGACCAGAGTTGTTGAATTCAGAGAAAAATAAGGGCTGCATAAGCAAGTTTTCTAGAATATTGGTCCAAATAGATTTATTTCCCCCAATTTCTTTGTCCTCTTTCCGTCTTCACCATACGAACTAAAAGTTTAAGAATAGGAAATGTTCCCACTTTTTAAACACAACCTAATAATATTAAGAACGTGTAAACTAATGTGAAAAAGAATTGACATCTTTTCGCCTTATGAGCACAGATACGCAATGTTGCGCTACGTAAAATTGTTCTTAATTTCATGTAGCAAAATATTTTAAGGAATAGACGAAAATTACCTAAAAACATGCAATGTCTAATAAAGAAATTACACTTAACTTACTTTATCTTTAAAGAAACTTTAACGTAGTTAAATTCTATTTACTATCTACAAATTAGAAAAAGAAGATATGTCTCACCGTACAGTGTATGCGTACTACGATCCTAAGACCTTTCAACACAGATTCAAATAAGATAATCAAATTCTGTATAAAGTAAATATTTTACAGAATGACTTCGGAACACAAAAAATCCCAACTTTAGAAGCAGAAAATTCAAAATCAAAGGAAAATGCGAAAATGAAGAATATTAAAAAGACAGGGATTAATTTCGTTTCTATAGCAACCGGGAATTTGATGCCAGTTTATGTTTATTAAATCATGTTTGACTCTAGTAATTCCATGGCCACCTTTCCAAATGCTAGTTGTAAGAGTAGAGTCGGGGTAAAATTCAAACGTATCAGGTTCTCATGTTCTTCGAAGTAATTATTTCTAAGGACATGAACTCTACTAAGGTACACCTACCCACCCCTCAAAGTACTAAGGACACTCATCACCATCAGAAACATAAATAAAAACTTTATGGAACGCATTTCATACTACAGTACAGCATAAAAGCAGGCGTATATAATAGGGTGACCCTTTATTATAACGGAGAAAAAATTTTTTCAATATTCTTTTAGACAACCCCCCTCAATTGTTTTCCTTTTGCCATGAAATGAAAGTGAGCAAAAGGATTTTATGATATTTTAATACTCGGACCGTTGAAGTTTATCCCATAGCGCGCCATACTAAAGTTACTTAAACTATAACAGTTAATTAAACATGAAAATGTTAATTAAAATGATCAGCACCTACTGTGATATGATAGCTCCTTTAATTTTGATCTTTTGTATACTTTTTAAGAAAAACTAATAGGTTATGCGCGCCTGCATGAGAGTGGGAGGGTGTCATACCCCCTATAAATCCACAATTTTGCTCTATTCTGGAACCGCTATTTCACAGATTTCAACTATCAACTCTGACGGTTATAACTAGCGTTTGCGTGCGTATTACAATTTTTTAATGATTACTTATTGGGTATTATATCAACCTATGTTCATACCAAATTTCATCAAAATCTTTCCACTAGATCTAGAGAAAATTTAACAAATTAATGTGTAATTTCTCTTAATTTTGAACAACAGTGTATAATCAGAGTCAAAGAAATTACGAAACAATAATTTATTTAGTTTGAATACATGAACTTAAGTTTCGAAAGCTTCCTGCAGCCGGGATGGCCGAGTGGTTATGGCACCAGACTCGAAACTCTCGGGGGTGTGGAGAAAAATGACATGTAGGAGGCCGTATTCTATCTGTCCGCATCCAAGGAACCGGCAAACGATACTGAATCTCGGTTCTTCTCAGCTTCATTGCATTTACAAGGCGTCTTGACCTGTCCGTACCCCTTGGATCCGGCAATCTACACGTAAGTTGAAATCCACTCCTGAGGGGTTGTAATCTGGTTCACGTGGGTTCGAATCCCACTCCCGGTTATTTTATTTAAGAGGGGAATTAATATTTTAATATGGTTTATAATATTGACGAAGACCGATTTTTAAGAAGTGTCACGATATTATCACAATTTTACACACAAAATATATTTTAGACTACTTTCCTATTTTGAAAAAAAATCAAAAAGATTTACCAGGCAAAAGTATTTAAAACTTAACAAAACGATTTACATCAGATTTAGCCTTCCTTAGTATTCATGCGTGGCCGCGGTGGTGTAGTGACCAGCGTGTCCGGTTACGTCCAATACCAAACCTTGTTCGACGCCTTACTGCTTATTCTAGGGTAGCTGGTCAACTCAGCCTTTCTTATGTCCAGGTTCTATGAAATGAGCAATAAGTTCGCTTGGGGAATCAGCTGGGGTCCAGCGTTTGGCTAGCCAATCAGTCTGAACGCAAACTAAGTAATTAGCACTCACAGGCTCGAAGGATAATGAAACGGATAGGAACCGCCTGATAAGGATTTTGCAGGAAAAACAATATCTGGTCTAGTACCATGGCCTCTTCTAAATGCATATTGCACAGGGGGAATTAAGTCTTCGGATAGAAGATGGTGTGTTAACCTTCTCAAGACTATTCTTTCTAGCAGTTTACATATTATACAAGTGAGGGAGATTGGTCGGTAGCTATCAGCAGAACTGGCTTTTTTGTTAGGCTTACGAATGGGGATGACTATAGCAGACTTCCATTGCCTAGGCAACTTTCCAGTTGACCAAGATAGGTTGAAGAGATGGAGAAGCCTATTCTTTCCCAAAAAACCCAAATGATTTAGGAATTGACCATGTATACCATCCGAGCCTGGAGACTTAGTCAGATCCTGATGTTGAAGAGCGTGAGATAGCTCGTCTGCTGTGATATCATCATTAAATAAAGGGTTTTCTGCCCTGACATCACGGCAGGATTTCACGAGGTTTCTTGTTATCCCTGACAGCCTTTTGTCTGATCTGTCGAACTTCACTTTGCTTTCCCCTGAATAATGTTGGGACAAAACCTCAGCTGCCTCCAGGTCATAAACTGTGACAGAACCATCATCCCTCATGATAGCGTTGGTATCATCATTATTGGCTGGTACTTTATCAAGATTTTTTGCCAATTTCCACAGCCTTGAATTTGGGGTTCTGTGATCTAAATTCTTGGAAGTATCCTCCCAGTTTGAACGCTTTAACTGTATGTACTGTTTCTTGATTTCAGCATTTAGTTTGTTTAATTCAATCCTATTGTCCATACCCCAGTAGCACAGCAGTACTGGACAATATCGAATTGAAATATTGAGCAATATCGCTTCCCAATATCGCAGCAGTATTGAACGGCAAACATTTTTGCCGATACTAGACGATATTGCAAGTCAGTATTGCATAATATTGCTCAGCAATATAGAGCGGTATTGGAATTTACCAAAAAACCTGTATTGGCCAATATCGGATTTGGCAAATTAGCAACATCACGCGATACCGCTTGCCAATATCGCCGCAGTATTGAACGGCAAACATTTTTGCCAATACTGGCCGATATTGCAAACCAGTACTGGACGATATTGGCGGAGGTCGCCGATTTTTAAAAGGGGTTCTGTAAGCATACAAAGTATTAAATACCCAAAACCACAACTAAAGGCAAAACTAGTCAATATAGCACTTATTCAAGCATGAAAATTACAATTCTGCAATTTTAATGCTTGATTAAGTGCCATTTGAATGGTTTTGTCCCATTGTAGTTTTGGATATTTAACACTTTGTATGCTTACAAAACACCTTTTAACAATCGTCAGTCACCACCAATATCATGCAATGCTGGTTTACAATCATTATTAGTACTATTAAATGCTTCAGAGGTAAATAAGGTAATTAATATAAGAAAATGGGTAATCATTTAAATACTTTTATAGACCATTTCAAGTATATTTTTACATGGTTTATGGATACTTTTTTTTCAATATTTTAACAATTAAGTTAAATACTTAATACAGCTAAGTTATTATTTAGTGAATAAAAAAATGTGCTCTTAAAAACTGAACTTTGTATGAAATTAAAAAGATAAAAGCTATTATTTAATTTGTGTTTTAATATACAATTTTCTTTAAGTTAACATACTGTTTCGTGTTATCAAATACAAATTTAATGAGAGATCTTAAGGTTAAAAAACAATAACAAAACATGCAGAATGAAAAACTTGTAAACTAAACTAAGAAAATGTAACTTGTGTTTATTTACCAGCACAAAAATATGTACACATAAAGAAACAAATATTAGACAAATATTATAATTTTTTAAGAGATACAAGCTTGCTCACTCACTTTTATTGTAATAATAAATTAGCTTAAAAATTTAAATTACACATTCTTGATGAGATAATACTGATATACCAGCATTAAAAAATTACATACTACACAATTATGAGTAGCAATAATTGACTTATAATCATATAGCTTTATTTTAAAATAAATATATTTTTGTTTGAATAATTTTTAAAAAAATTTCTAGTTTTAAAGTTAACTAATTTTGCTTTTTTTATCAATATGAATTGCATCAAAAGAAACCTGCAAAATAAGATGTCTAGATTCCTCCAATATTAGGTTTTCTAAAAAGTTAAATAAATTTCTCTCAATATGCATATTTTCTTACATTTTAAAAAGTACAGAAAAACTTTTAAAATTTCACAGAATGTTACTTATATGCATGATCATTATATTAAGTTAATAACATAGGTACTTTATGATCAGTCAGGCCCAAACTTCTCCTATTAGATGGTATTGGTGGCATTTTTTTATTTGCACATAAAAATTTAAAAATCAAAAGAAGCACTGCAAATTGAGATATTTTAATGGTATATTTTATATTTGATTATTTTTTACATTTTAGCATAAAACTTGAAACTTGCACCCAACTTATCTAAAGGTACCAAAACATAGACAAAAATGCACACAATTATAAGAATTCTAAGGTATCCGTTGGTGACACAGGTCCTGCATCGGACATCGCAGGATTAAGTGAGTTCCCAGTTACCTCTTGTAATCTCCAGTAATTTTAGGATAGTCAACCAGGTGACTACAGCTAAACCCTGGGAACAAAAGCTAAGTCTCTTGAACCTCAGTGATCTTCGGAGACTTGCATGACAATGAGGGTTAGTCAGAGTCACACGAGGACGAATTGTTTCCCCTTGGTGCAGGGGTAATTATCATTTAAATTTTGTCCATCCAGAAGGCTATGAGAAATCGGGAACCGCATGACCAGATACTCCTACTCTTCTTTCATAGTAGTCAAACTGGACAGGGGACACTGTGTGTGTGTGATCCTTGAGGCACGGCATCTGCCAAAGGTTTGTGAAACTGGACTTTCTGCTAACTCCTTCTACTTGTAACGTGGCATGCGCTTCCGGGTAATGTGGAGATAATTACCGGGTCTCAACAGTAACCAGGTTGATGTTCACCAGGTATATCATATGCTACCTAATAAATACACAATGTATATATATATAAATAATTTAATAAATTGTATTTTATTATACAGGGTGTTTCAGATAATTGTTTTGTCACTTCTAGGAAGGTAAGGGCACACCGAAAACACTCAAAATCACATAGGAAAGGAGGATCCGGAATGCACCTTAAGCAACCTAAGGATTTTATTAGCTGGCATGGAAGGTTGTAATAATCCACAGTAGATATTGACACGTAAGCTATAATAATTTTTAACTAGCTATATAATTTTCATAAAAATCGAACGATTTTTATGCATTTGCTAAATAAAAACCAACTTAGAAACTGAAATTTCAGCTTGATAATTGGTTTTATGGAATAAATTCCTGAATCAATGGTTTTAATTTAATATCAAAAGGTTATGGGTCAATTTCCACAGAGAATTTTAAAATTTCCCATGCCTACTTTGCTTATAAAAACCCTTAGCTTATTAGAGGTGCATTCCTATGTCATTCTGAGTCATCTTAATTGTCCTACCCTTCCTAGAAGTTATGAAACACTTATCTGAAACACCCTGTACATTTTTCAAACAAAACAAGTGTAACAGATAAGTTTAATGGGTAGACAAACATTATATAGGGAACACAGGGGCTCAGCTGAAGCTAAACCCTTTGCTTATTAAATGCTTAGGAGCCATTCATTAATTACGTAAGGATAATTTTGGCAATTTTTGACCCCCTACCCCCATGTAAGGGTACGTAAGATTTTTCAAACCCCTTCCCCCCTATTCTTACGTAAGATTCCGTTTCGTTTTTCCAAATAATAAAATGTTAGAAAAGGATCAGTTAAGACTAAAACTCTTAATTTGATGTAAATCAAAGATTTTTTTATTTTTCAACAGATAAGTAATATTCTTGCTGTCAACTACATATTACCAACCTCTTCAGACCCGAGGTATAAAAAAATTCTTTCAACTCAAATTTTTTTCTTAAAATAGTATTAAAATGCTTCACAAAGTTCATAAAAATCTTCAATTCAAGAAAATGTTTTTTAGGGGGCTTACAATTTAAGGTCCACCCTGGTGGACCTCAGTTCTAAACGTAGTAAAACATGACACAATTCCTATGGTATAAAATTGTTACTTTCTATAATTATAATTTAAATAAATGAATTATTTATAATTTTTTTGTCATAGTAGGTTATTTGAAGGTTGTAACTTAATTTCCTTTTTAAAATAAATAATTTTTTAGAAAATTTAATTTTTTAAAAATTCAAAAATTCATTTTTAGGGGCATAGAAAACTTTTTGTGCATGTTTTTAACATTTTTATGCAATAATCGAAGTAAATGTACATTTATACTGTAGAAAATAGTATTCATTTTGAGTTGTACAGAATTTATTTTAAAATTTTTTTTAAAAATTTAAAAAATTTTGAAAAAAATTTTTTTTTAATTTGTTTTTTCTTTATGAAATTCAAATTTTTAAATGACAAATATAATAATTATCATTTAAATTATAAAATAAGTTTTTTAAATTCTCAAAATAGTTTATTTACCCGTTTTTTATTAATTTTTACTCCTACACAATTACCATCGTTAAGAACCGAGTTCCACCCTGGTGGACCTCTCTATATCTTGCTCTCCAAAACTCAAAATTTGTTGGATTTCTTTACAAACTGTTTTGTTCTACTTGAAAGGATACTAATTAATAAAACTAGTTAAATTAAGTCTCATAAATAAATTAAATTAGGTTTAAATTAATTAATATTCCCAAGTTTTAGATAGGACGCCATTTTTTCCAAAATCCTCTTTTTAAATATGTGCTGTGAGCAAAATTTTGTTTTAAAGCGCCATCTCTCGATTGAAATAGGAAGTAAAAACATCAAATAATACATATTTCAGCTTTTAGCTGATAATTTTCAATAAAAAGTTTGTTTTTGAGGGGGTAAGCGAAGGTCCACCACGGTGGAACTGGGGCGTGAAGAGGTTATATTATCATCTCTTGATTAAAATTATTGGATTTTGTTAACATTAACTTGGAAAATCTTACGTAGGAATGGGTTTGACTCCCCCACCCCCCCAAGTAAGGGTATGTAGAGATTTTTACCACCCCCATCCCCCTCGGGACCCTTAAGTAATTAATGAATGACCCCTTATGTAGCATCTTCTTTTACTTATGTTAAAAAAGTCAAATTTTAAATATTGCAAAGGATGATAACACTATTTAAGATATATTTTTAAGAGTTTCTCTTACTACTACATAGAAATTTTAGAAATACAGGTTGAATTAAGTTAAATTCATCCAGCTATATTGCCAAGCTGTTATTGTATACCAAATTTAGATCCTATTGCCAAAATTTGATATTTAAACTATTGAATTTTTCTAATCTAAAATAATCTATTCTAACTCTATTATAATCTAATGATATTTATTCTATTGAAACTTTAAAAAACTGGCAATATTTTTTAACTAAAAAACCTTGATGATATTTAACAGGACAGCTCCCTTAGAATTGACCCTTAAAAAGACAAATTTTAATTCCTTGCTAAGTTCAATTGTAATTCTGGTGAAGCTACTTAAAAAATAATTGTGACAAACATGTAAGCAACTGATTGGAAAACATGTAAATAGTACATTACCTCCTTTCTAACTTCACTCCATAATCACAAAAGAAGAAACAGAAGGTGTCTAGAAAACCGGCTTCATTAGACTAGGACAGCTAGGGGAGGCTTGGGCGAGCTGATCTTTAATTTGCAGCAAGATCCAATTTTGTAAATTCCAGACATAATTTCACTGTCATAACTAGGAGTATAAACATCCTGAAATTATTTGAATATCAATTTTTAATTTGACAAA
This sequence comes from Tetragnatha versicolor, assembly GCA_024610705.1. Classification (NCBI taxonomy): domain Eukaryota; kingdom Metazoa; phylum Arthropoda; class Arachnida; order Araneae; family Tetragnathidae; genus Tetragnatha; species Tetragnatha versicolor. The sequence continues at coordinate 57,298,233 of JANDEH010000004.1, read as the reverse complement.
ACAGCTTGTAATGGACGCAGTGAGACTATCATCTTCGAGCTCAGAAAACCGGAGGGTACTTTTCCATTATACCAGTGCAGGCGATAAAGTTGCCAATAATGATGCAACACCAACTCAGTGTTTCGTGATTCCTTCCAGCGACTGTGTGCTATCGCCAAAAAGTCTACTTGCCGAGATTTGTGCCAGTATAACGGAAAAGTACTAACCGGAGTCTGTTATAGTATATGAACAAACAGTCGATACCAGTGGCGAAGTGTGTCAAAAAAAGCAGTACTGTATACATATATTAACCAAATTTGTACCATTTTGAGAAATCAAGATTTACCAAAACCATACTTCTTAGAATCTTGTAAATATACCATAATATGATTACAACAAAAAAACTAATCTGGTAACGGAATAAAATGTGGCTATTTCTACAGCTTCCAGAACTTTGCCATTCACGCTTTGCTACTGGGATGGTAAAAATTCATTTTTGACGGGGTTAAAACTTCAGCAATGGATTGAGGGATCTTAACAACCTTATTTCATCATAATTAAAATACATTTTTTCATCGGTACGGTATAATAAACTATCTACAAAAGCAACAAGCAACTATATATATATCTAATATTAGTTGGATAAATATGGACCTTTTGAAGAAATCCTTGTAGTATTGTTAAATAATATGCTTTCAGTTTAAATTTAATTTAAATAACAAATATAGTTATTAATTTTTTAATTGCATAATAGATACATATAAAACTAGACTGTTAACTAATTTATGCACTAACTTTCAACTTTGTTCTTTTATACACCAAAATATTCATTAAGAGCTAAAACACAATGCATTATTTGTTAAACATAGGTTGTACTTTTATGAACGGTTAGGGACATCAAAACAAAATTTTAGTCTTGTATATAATGATATAGCACACACAATTATCTAACGATTAATTCCTATAGCTAGAAAATACGAAATTATTATAGTTACTAAACGAAAAAATTATGATGGTCTACAACAAAACCACATTTCGACTGAATTGAAAAGTCAAATCCGCCTATTCAAATTCATATATCAGTGAATTCAATCAGTCAATTATCAAAAAAAATCGTGTTATTTATACAAACTGATTGAGTTGCACAATTAGTTAATGTCACAAAAAGGTTATTAATTATTATAACTAATCTTAAAAGAATGAAAAGCATGCAAAAAAAACCTTGACTATAGCATCGTGTCCTTGTTAGTGGTGGGTAAATGAGGTGTGAGGCACCTCACTTGAGTACCTCACCTCCTCGTTTTGTCATGACACCTCAGGACCAAACATTGTACCACCTCACACCTCAAGCCACTCACACCTCTTTTTGAAGTAGTGGAGTGTGGTATGACAAACTGAGGTGAAGGCGCCCACTGTGACAAGAAGTCCCAATGGTACTGTCACACTCACAGCACATGCGCAATGAATACAATAAGCCCCTCCACTCCATGCCGGAGGGTCAGGTGACGTCTCGTAGACTGAAATCCGACACCATGGCAATGTGTTTGGCCGTTTTGCGTTTCTTTCGGCGCTTCGGGAACATTCTTTTTCTTTTCTTTTGTCATCTTCCTCAGGGCGAATGATCGGGGTGGGGGGCAAATTAGTGCTACGCAGTGCTGTTCTTAGGATTTTTTGGAGGAGAAGGAGTTAAAATACTCTTTGCCTTTTTCATTGAGGAGCGAAATTCATTTATGAAGAGTAAATACAGAAATAGCAATAGAATCGGGGGTCCAAGCAATTTGTTTTGTGTGGTGGGTGGGAGCCATGACACCTGTTGGAAACCACTGGTTGGGACTGCACATTTATAAGATAATTTTACTATATATCAATTGGTGATAAGTCATTAGTTAATTAAATTATTTATTAAAATGCACTTTGAAATTACAGGTAACATTTTCCAATCAAGTTAAACAGAAAATATTTTGACAATATTTGGTAACAAATCTAAGAAATAAATAAATTTTAAAAAGAAAAAAAATCTTTTTAAAAATTCAATTCAATTCAATTTTAATCAAATTTAATTTTTATAAAAAAAAATTACATGTGCATAGACGATATTTTAGTGCTCTTTACGATTATCTGGCCACAAATTTGCAATAAAATTTAGAATACATCTGTGGAAATATTAAAGCATTTAAGCCCAAAAGTATTAATAATATAAATGTTTCAATTTTTAAATTAAATTAAATTTCAAAAGAAAGAGTGGGGAAATGCAAAGAAATACTTTTTCAACTAGCTTATATGAAAATAATTGTTTTGTTGAAAAATTGGATAATAATGAAAGGAGGAAACCATTATCTTTAAAAACTTAAGCAACCTTAAATTTAGAGTTAAATGTAACTTCTTTTTTAAAAAAATAATTACTTTAACAATTTATCGTTAAATTTCCCTTATTTTTACGTAATGGTTTAATTTATTAACTAATTATGTAGTCCAAAAATTCAAAAATTTGAAGCATTGGTGCTTCACCTTCTTCCAGTTGAGAAGACATCATTATCTCAATTAAGTTTTAATTTAAATATTCAAATTTTATTTTAATATTAAAATTATAATTTAATTTTTTAAAAATAGTTAATTCAAAAATAAATTTTATTAATTAAAATTAATTTTTAAATACATATTTTTTAAAATTAATTTTAGTGTAAAGTTTAAATTTATAAATTGAAAATTTACGGGTAAAGTAACTGAAGGTAGTCATAAATACTTTTTATATGCTCTATTTGTACTCTATTTAGCTACTTTTTTGGGGTATTTAGTTACTTTTTCTGAAATACTTGTATTTGTACTCAAATACTATTTCAAAGAAACTCTAACAACCTTGGCAATGGAGAAATATTAATATTAATATCCTGTCTCTTCTATTAATTCCATGGGATGGGACAGGGGGATGTCACGCTGAATGGGACGTTAAAACCAAAACACCACACCGGGACGGACGTGTGTGACATGACATTGCAGTGGGACAAATTGAGGTACCGTGACGTACGTGACATGGTTTGTTTGTATGGGACAAATTGAGGTGGTACAACGTCACACCTCACTATGACAAAATGAGTACCTCACTCAACTCACCAAAAATTTCTGAGTTACCCATCACTAGTCCTTGTTGACATTCCCGCTTGCCGAGGATTCGAGATTTCAAATGTTTCGAAGTTCGCCGATACACTTTTGCGCATGCGTCACCTCAAGAATCGCTCTTGTACCGCCAAATCATCCGTTTCAATATCGGCCAATACTGAGAAGGGTCGCTAAAAACCGTCCACCGTTCGCGATGTAAATCAGAATCGGGCGATGTTGTGCGATATTAAGCAACATTGCTGTGCTACTGGGGTACTAGGAGTATGTGCTGCCTCCCTTTGGAGTTCTGTTCTCCTATGAAGCAGTGATTGGACGGGGCCGCTCTTATGTATGAAAAAGGTCTTCTTACCTTTATGCTTACCTCGAGGAATAGCGGCCTTTGCGGCTGAGAATATTATGAACTTAAGACGGGACCATTCTCTCTCCAAATTCTCAGAATGGGAGATCTGAGCAACCAAATCCTCTGAATGCCTTTCAAATAAAGCCCAGTCAGCTCTCTTAAAGTTCCAGTGGAGCCTATTATCAGAATAGCAATCCACTTTAAGGTTAATTTCAATCAGAATTGGAAGGTGGTCACTACCCACCCCGTCCAGGACTTTCCAGGAGGAATAAGGAAACAAGCCAGGACTGATTATAGAGATATCTAAAGCGTCTGTCGAGTTATAACTATGAGAGCGATAGGTATGGCTCCCGTCATTCAGAAAGAGGAAAGCCTTGTCATTTGTCAAATTAGCAAGTTGGGTTCCTCTATTATTAGAGGTGGAACATCCCCACTCAGCATTTTTAGCATTTAAGTCTCCGAGACAGTGGCGAATCCAGTAGGGGGGGCTGTGGGGCTGCAGCCCCCCCCCCAGGAATAAGACCTTCAAGTTTTGGTAATAGCAATAAAGCCAAAAAAGAAATTTCAACACGTTGTGGACATTCGATGGTATTACCCAAAGGGTCTCAAAATGAGTCGGAACCCTACTTTTAAGGGTGAAAATTTCAAAATTTTTCTGGGGGAAGACCCCCAAACCCCCTCGAAATTTTGGAATCTAATAAGTACAGTTTTTCCTTGAAACTTTAGGGATTTACAAGGAGTGATCATCTTTGATGTAACCTAAAGTGTCTCAACATGAGTTAAAATGCCACTTTTAGGGGCAATATTCAAAAAAATTTCTAGAATAGGAACCCCCAAGAAATTTTCCAATTCACAATACTATAAACTTTATTCCTTGAAAATTCTGCCGCTTACAATGAGTAGTGCTCTTAGGGTGGAATCTAAAAGGCTTCAAAATGAGCTAAAACACTATATTTTGAGGGGTAAATTTTCAAATTTTTTCTGGGGGAGGACCCCCAGACCCCCCTTTTACTTGGAGATGACATTTTTACAAAATTTTTTAATTTAGTGCACCAAAATTAAATCCTTACGAAGTCATCTTATCTAAAACTTAGTATTCCTAAGATTAGACCTCAGAAAAGATATTGAGTAACCCCCCTAAACAAAAATTTGGCTACGGCACTGGCAACCTCCCCTCCCCTTTTCAAGTGCTTACATTAATATTTGAACAGCCCATAATATAGCAATTAAGTTATTTGTGAAACTCAGCCCCCCCCCCCAGACAAAAATCCTGGATTCGCCACTGCTCCGAGAACAAGCGTGTTGTTCTCAAGAAAACCTTCCATTACATCGATAGGAAGTCCCTGACTATTCGGAGGGTGGTAAGTATTTATAATATCTATATCACGGTCTTTGGAGATAATTTTTAAGCCCTGATATTCCAAGTCACCAGAAGATCCGATAACGTCAGGGATAGTTTTAAAGTGTACATTTCTAACTAGAAACATGAGACCTCCACCCCCCGCATTTCTATTTTTACGAAGTACATTATAGCCCTTTACCTTGAACTGACGCATCTCTCCTAGTTTAGTTTCTTGTAATGCTATTATTTCCACTCGATGTTTATCTGCCAAATCTAAAACCTGATCAAGTTTGATCCTAGTAGCTGGGGCACTAAGTCCATTGATATTACACTGGATGATACGGAGGTTCTTTGTAGAATTTTTATAATCTTTCTGACACAGTAGCCGATTTTTCGGACGGGACCCTCTGCCCAAATCCCGAACGCGTCCCGGATTATCCTGCGAGCCGGACGATGCAGTATGAGAATCAATATGCGACTGGACCATCTGGTTTAGGGTTGTTTGCAGCTTCTTTTTGGGGAGGTACCACGAGGGCAGAAGACTGACTTGACCTCCGAGTTCACCTGCAGCCGAATCGCGGAACGGCCTTCACGCCTAGGGTGGCCCTACCAGGAGAATACTCTCCCGACGTAGGGCCACATGCAGCTGCCATCGAATCGAACCGAATATCGAATATTTGTAATGGCATCGTAAATCGAAAAAAGCGATTCAGCAGTGTCACAATCGTTTTTCTCCATGACGTCGGCGCTCACAGGTCGACCAATGGAACTACCAGTATTACTAACGCCATCTGGCGATAAATTGACCCCATTGGACTCGCTTCACCTGACGTAAGGATGACGCGCTAGCTACCATCCAATCAGAATTCACTTCGATTCACGTGACCAATATTCGAGACCCTCCGGAGGTATCGAGCTCGTTTTTGACCACGTGACTCGATACGAGTAGCAGAAGTAACAGGTTGATAACCTGTTATTTCGATATACGATGACAGCTGCATATGGCCCGTACTTCGCCCGCTCCGCGAATATCCTGTCCACCCCCTCGCCCCATTGAGGCCGACTGCAGGACTTGAGGGGGGGGGTACCCATTTTAGGTCGCCTCTTACGCCATGCATGAGCTACAGTGGGACTATTCTTCCCCGGCCCCACACGGGGAGTTCCCACCCTTATGAAAATGTTGATCTGTTACCTTCGTTCTTCGTTGCACTAAAGGGGAATTTCAGGGTATACATCGTTCTCCGAATTTTAAACTTTTATTTTTTTAACTATAGAAAACGACCAAAAGTACTACATTACTTAAGAGGCAAAGGGGGGGTCCGGTGTCCCCCCTAAACACTTTTGAATTTCAGCAAGCTGAAAAATTTTCTGAAAATGCTTTTGGGGAGTTTTCAAAGGACTTCACGGGCTTCCAGTAAGAAATCTCTGGTCTAGAACTTAAGTTTTTTTACATTATTTTTAGTGAATGCTGCATGCCACCGAAATACCGGATGCATGCCACCCAGTGGCACGCGTGCCATAGGTTCGCCATCACTGCCCTACGTCTTTTGAAAGGGGGGATCCATGGGCGTAGCCAGGGTTCAACTTAGGGGGGGGGGCAAGCAGGTTCGACTTTTTTTTAAGTTTGTAGGGATCCATTTTAAAGCCCCGTGAGAGAGACCCGTCAATTTTCAACAGGGGGTCTGGGGGTCCTCCCCAGAAAATTTTTGGAAATATGCCCTAAGAACATGGTTTTAAATTGTTTCTTGGTGCACGTAAACCCAAATTTTGACATACATCTTTAAGTAGAATTTTGATTTTAATGAACTTATTACAAAAAAGTTTGAATAATAAAGGTTTAAATACTAAAGGGGGGCCTGGGGGCCCTCCCCCAGAAAAATTTTGAAAATTTGACCCTAAAATACTGGTTTTTAACTTAACTAACAGTAAAGTAAAAGTTAATTACTCGGGACTTAGGGGGGGGCAGCTGCCCCTCCCTGCCTCCCCCCCTTGGCTACGCCCATGGGGGGATCACGGTTGCAGGTAGTGTGTTAATATCTTGGAGACCTTCATTCACCTTTTGAGGGTTCCTGTTGGTCTTAATGTCTTTTCAATGGATGGAAATCTTTAACTTTGTGGAGTTATTCATGTTAACAATATTCATTAAAACGGAAGATATTCGCCATTAGAATGGGCAGCCAGTTTTTTAGACTTCAACCCTTAAGAGGAGGTACGGGGGCTCTAGATAAAGCAATTTCATTGCTCTACCCCTCTCTTAAAATCCTTCAGAGCCCGAAAACTGTGTTTCTGATAAAGTAGGCTTTATGAACAATAAATTTTATTATTTGCCTTATTCTTGCTGTAAAATCTTTCAAGGAGGCCTGATGCTGAAGCGATAAAGCCATAAGTGTAATAAAATTTAAATTGTATAAAACTATTGCTTACATACAACTGGAATTTCTATTGATATTTTTTAATGGTCCTTTTGAATTTTAAGTCAAAGACATTTTAAAAGGGGATTCAGGAGTTCTCCCCTGAAATTTTTTTTGAAAATTAGATCCGAAAAAAGAGTTTTTATCCCATTTCTGTAATAAAAATTTTATTATATTTTTTGTGCTTTATGTTTACTTATGCTTTGAATAAGTATTTAACTTTGGGCTGAGTGCCATGGAAATCTCTTAGAGGTTCGAGGACCACATGTGGGCCGCGGGCCGCGGGTTGGACCGTTTTGGAAGACACGGGTTTAAGTAAAAAGACATAGTAGAATTCCTCTCCTCCGTAGTGGAAAATTCCTTCCCGGAGAGGGACCTTCCTTCCTGTCTAGGTGGGAGGCCCCCACCTTATCGTGGTGTAACATCTCTCCATCTACGGAGGCAATTTCCACCCACCATTCTTGTGTAAAGTGCCGTATTTTTTTACAGTGTTAAAGTCGGTTCTAAATTACAAAGATTTGGCTCCCATGAACTGTTAAACTTACGATACTTTTTTTAAAACCTTAATGAAATCGTATTAAGTGAAGGTCGTATGTGGGAGGAGTTAAAAAAACCAACCAAACAACCTTCTGTCGTTTAGTAAGTACAAATCAAACTGTAACCATCACCTCAACCAAATTAAAGAACTCTTGCTTGCAGCAGACTGCTATGGATTGAACACCCACCGAGTATTTTCCTTGTCAGATTGATAAATAAATATTCGTAAATTATCATGCTTTACGAAAGAAAAAAATCTATGACAAATGTTATTAAATAAGTGTTATTCTGATTTGCTAAATGTTTTTATTTTGTAAAGAATGGCTATGGGGTCGTGATTTGAAAGTTTGTTTTGATATCTTCTGTTTATATTTCCTATTGCATAACAGAAACTTCAAATCCTGATTAAGCAAATTGGGGAAGATATCTTTATATATATTTTCTGGATTTGATAGTTTTTAAATTGTAAGGAAACAAAAAAAGATCCAGTCATGGCCACATGTAAACAAACAGCTTTTGAACTAATTCAAGATGTTTTTTCACCTTGTGTTGCTGTTTTGTGCAGTAGTGATGTTGAAGAAATATGTGCTAAGAATAACTTGACATTCGTGCAGATGATTCAACCTTTCTGTCGACTAAATACTAAAGGTAAGATTTGTTTACACTTTAACTGAGCTTTATCCTACTTCTGAAATGTCTTTAATTCAGGGATCTCGACTAATTTTGGTCTCTAAATAAATTTATGCATAAAAAAGAATTCAATAATAATAGTTCATTCCCTTTCAATTTCCTTATGAATATACATAGGTAAGTATCATCAAAATATTTGATACCAAGTTTTATGCAGGTAGTTATGACTTTTGAAACCAACGCTATAATATAAATTGATAAAAAGCATTCACACTGTAATTGTTTGGTTTTTGTTTTATTTTCAATTTTTATCAATTGATTTTTTGCCACTGAGGATGCTCTCCGAAGTAGAGAGCGAAACGTTTGGAAATTCCATTCATCAAACACGGCCATCTATCCCAGAAAATGAAATAAACAATGCTATAATGTTGTATCATCATCATAACCATATAGATTTCTGAATGATTCAAAATATTTGTCTTAAATTGTTATTTACTTTATTCAAGAAAATTGTGTAAATCGGGTCTCCAAACTTTTCAACCCAAGGGCCGTATTAACTATTAAACAGCGGTTTGGAGGTTGATTACGTACTCAGTCCAAATAAAAAAGAATCCAAATCAGTGGTGAATCAAGGTTAATTTCAATGGAGATTCACAATTAGGTTTTGAAAGAACAGTAAGTAACAACCATTCGATTAAATCTCAATTATTATTTGCAAGAGAAACACACGCATTTTAGAAACTACTTTATTTTTTATATTTTATTTATTAATTCTACAGTCAAACAGATAAAAATCCAATTACATGACTGGTAATACAAAGTAAAAGACACAACAAAAAACACTATAAAAGACACACAAAAACCCTATAAAAGACACATATTAAACAACAAGAACAAACAATGAATAAGAAAAATTTAAAAGTCGAAATTCATAACCTAATTACCCTGACAAGATCACTGCAAGAATTAAAGAAGCCAATCAAGATCTGCCAATCACAATTCTTCTGACCCATAAATAGGCCTTTTTGAGGGGAATGACTCAAAATTGTTTGGGTAATCCAAAAATACTTGGCCTGATTCCAAAAATGGCAATAAAATAGTGAATTCTGGCAACCTGTTCTAAAGAAGTAAATTGCTTACTCGCCAATTAATGGGATTGGCAATACCAAATTTCACAAAAAATGTCACCGGAGCCAAGTTTTTTTGAATTACCAATATTATGAGCCCCATTGTAGGTTAGGGGACATCCATAAAATACGGGAGGTCCAAAAGGGGGGGGTCCAGCAAAATCTCATCAGGGGGTGGGGAGAGTCAATTAAAATCTTGTGTCAACTATTACTATAGAAAATATGTGTATTCTCTTATCTCTTTAAGAACGAATTTAGGAAAAATGTGCAGCTTAGCGCAAAACAGCGAATCATTCGCCAGTTTGTCAGGATAATTAAGAGTTGAGACTATGTTTCAGATTTTAACATGGGTTTGTATCAAAGCTTGTGCAATGTGTATGTTAAATGTGATGCTGATAAGGCGAAACAATCTCGCGTGAAACAAATCTCACAAACTTGAGGGAGGGTAGTAGTAACCCTTAATTGTAGATTAATAGTAGAACAATTATGCATAAAAGGTGTGGAAATTCTAAATTCTATGCAAATTAAAAGGGGTTCTCCCCTAAAAAAACTTAAATTTGTTACTGAAAAAAGGGGTTCTTTTAACTCTTTTTTTAGGGTATATATATATATAAACATAGTATACTATTTATCTTTCTCTCTTAAAATTAAAAGTACTGTCAAAACTTTGAAAAATATTCAGATGTTATTTTCAATAACTCATTACAGTTACCATCAGAGATCCGAGCAACATCCCTTGTGCCATAAATAGTTTCCGGTTCATCGTGAAACACCTACATTCTCAACCACCATCACCTACAGTTGGAAAGAAGATGATGCATGATGCAGTGGCCTCTAATATCATTACAGTTACAGATGGAGTCCTTACGAGCACTTTGTCTACTGATAATTACTTCTTAAAGTATTGCTGTAAGTATTTGAAATTTAGGAAACAATACTTTTAAGGACATTTTTAATAAGTATTTTTTTCAAGCAGAAGCCTGTTTCAAGCCATTATTTATTTTATTTCTTGTGTGTATTCTTAAAACTTATTTGTTAAGCCAAGATTTTCTGCAACATCTTTGTCTTAATCCCTTTGTCAACCAGGATTGGTAAGGCCACCACAAGTGGGAAAACCACAGTAAAAGCAGTAAAAATATGTTGATAAGCTTTTGCTTGCAAAATTTTTTCATAATAATTATTTACGCTTTCGAAATTTAGCTCTCCACTTGCATTATAATCATCACTACAAAATATTTCTTTTTAGAAGTAGAGTGGTGTCTTATCTATATATATCTACTTTAATTTTACTCCAATCTACTTTAAGCCTATATCTCCAATCTACTTATTTCAGCAAACTTAATCTGCTATTGTCAATAAAAAATATTCATTAAAAAACAAACTATTTTTTATTGCCAATAGCAGATACTAGATTAAAAAAATGAATTCACTAAATAAATGTTAAGCTCTTTGTGCCACTGGATTTTTAGTGTGTGATTGATTTCATTTCATGTGTGTTATTTTTATTTTTAGCATCAACCCCTTGGTTTGAAGTTTACAGAGAAGTTTTCTTTCAAGTTACTTCATCCCCAGAGCATGAGTTTATTCACAATTATTTATCTTGTATCCTTTTTACTTTATAAGCTTGCCAGTGAACGTGTATTTCGTTAATGGTAGTTGTATTGGTATATAATCTTTAATATTTTTACTCAGTGCTGCAATTAAATGGTTAATTACTTTATGCTGTGACCTTAAAGCAACAACTTACAATCTAAATGAAAGGAGTAATTCACCATTAGCGCTGGTTAGTGGACAATAAGTGTAAACTCACAACTGTCAAGCGTCGCCCTCTGGAGGCGACGCTTGAGAGTTGAGTTTACACTTAACTTACAATCTACTTCCATAGTATAAAATTCAACCATTTTACACGGACCTGGAAAAAGTGCCCGAACCTACGAACCTGGTTCGGGGGAAGCCCATGCCAGCTCCATAGGAGCAATACATAAGGTTTGGGTAAATTTGATTAGGTTCGGGGGAAGGTTACAACTTTTTCCAGGTCTGATTTTACATTCCACTCCATTTATAAATTGCAGGATTTCTCAAAATATTTACGAGTAATATTGAAGAGTTATTTGTTGATCTATTAAGTGGCAGACTACAGCTTAGTAACATTATAAAATGACTCTTGGTAGTTTAAGGGCTCAGACACATTCGGCGGTTTTCCGCCTCGACAGCTTTTTGCTGCTGCCGCGTGTTTCGTTCACACTGGGCCAAATAAAAGCGGCAAATATTGGCCGCAATTATTTTGCATCACCTGTCAGTCGACATTTGGTCTTGTTTGAGGTCGGATGCCTTTTGTTAATAGTTATAATATAGTTGTTAATAGTTATAAATAGAAACGTTTTTGACTTAGTATTTGGTGAATCCTGTTAATCGAGGGTTTTTTGGGATTTCACCCATTTCTCCTCAATTTAAGATATACGATGAATATTTTTAAATAATGTTAAAAGACCATCCTTGTACAAAATAAATAGGAAAGTATCGAAAATGAATAAAAGTTCACGTATTTCCACAATTTTGTATCTGGTATATAGGGTGCTTCCAGTGTTATTCTTAGGATATTTTCGGAGGAGTAAAAATACTCCTTGACTTTTTTAGGAGGCGTGAAATTCAATTATGAGGAGTGAAATACCAGAAATAGCATAAACTATATTTTAAGAGACAAATTTTTTTATGAAAACGCTTTTTTTAATATACAAACTGAAATAGGAAAAATGAGGATGCTATTTTGGTTTTTAACAATTATAGCATCTGTTGATATAAGCAGAAAATATTAAACATTATAAATGAAATCATTTATTTTACATTCAACATTATAAATGAAATATTTATTTATTACAAATTTGAGTAGAAAAATTTTTTGATATCGGTGGGGTGCCATGTATTTTTTAAGCAAAACATTTATTAAATATTTAAAGCGTGAAAATACGCCTGGCTAGTTTTTAAAAGCGTGTTTCCTATTTTCAATGCGTGAAATACGCTCTCAGAGGCGTTAAAACTATCACTGAGTGCTTCTGATAACTTTTTGTGCACTCTACCGATTTTGAGTACTTTTTTTGGTGTTATAGAATGAGATTGTACTTAAATTGTTTTCTTTAATTAAAAACGAATTTTTTGTTATAGTGTCGCTCTTTTATACATAAATGTGCTTTTTTAAATTTCTTTATGAATAATCTAAAAAAAGAATAGGAATATAAAAAAGTTTACAGCCGTTAAAAAGAAACAAGACCCTCTGGAACTAAAGTAACTCCCAAAAAGTGCTCGAGATTTCTAATATGACATTTTCAACACTTTGTATAACAAAATATGAGTGTACCAGAAAAAAAACTTTTGGCACAGTTGTAATCAGGAGAAAAAATTACATAATTAACACCCAATTTCATACCAGATACAAAAAGTAAGGTAAAATTTGTGGATATGTTCATTGAATTCTCTCCAGCAGCCGCCGCCGCGGCATCGAATGTGTCCCCGCCCATTCAGTCCTGTGAGCCACTGGGAGGTGGAACACTGCGAAAAACCGTGAGCAGCAGTGGCAGCGGGCGGCTGCTTTTCTGCCGCGGGCGAACGTTTCTGGCGGTTTTTATGCCGCTAGTCGAGTATGAACCGGGCAATAGGATTTCCATTGCCACTGTTGTAAAAGCGTTTGCGGCAGAAAAAACGCGACTCTAGTGTGTCCCCGGCCTAAGTCTTAGTGTCAAAATGATAAATTCACAGAAATGTAAAATGCATGAAATTAAATAGTCAACTCTGCCTATGTGATTGCTTTTAGCCAAGATTAAACTGATAACGATATTTGATTGATAATAGTCTTCATCTACTCATTCATTAGTTTATGTGTCAAACAGTGCAACTAGAGTATTGCCTGAAAATCAAACTTATGCCATCCTAATATAGGTATTTGAAAAGGATTTTCTATTTTACAAATTAAAATTATTTTAGAAAAATTTAAGAGTATTATGATTTATTGATTTATAATTTTTGATAAAATAATCACTTTCTTGAACTCATTTTCAATAGTTGTCAATATGATTCAAATTATAAATATAAGTCCAAATATTTCCTTTTTTTCTCCATCTTGTTTCCTAATGAACACTAGACAACCTTAAAAATTGTAAGCCAGAGACATCTGCTAGACAAACCACCTATAGACTAAACATGTGATATCCAATCTCATCCTATGTATTCTGATCTTCTTCATAATGGTATAACTGACTTTCAGAAAAAAAATGGGTTATTATTGCTTGTAAAAACTGACCTACAAAATTAAAAAATAGATAGTTTTAAAGGGGATATGATGTAACTTTGGTAACTTTAAAAGATTTAAAAAATTTTATAATCACATAAAACCATTGTATTTTATCATAGAAAGTCTTAAAAGGTTGCATTTACATTAAATAGAAGTGATTAAGACTTGTCGATTTCAATAACTATATCCAATTGATAGTATTGAGCATATTCAAGTCCATCAATCAATAAAAAGTACATCCTCAATTTTTTCCTTGACACTTGTCAGGTATATTTGTTGTATCATCTTCTCATCAAGATCCTTTGAGCCAAATCAATGATTTGTCTCAGCAGCTGAACCAGCATCAAAGCACACATGGTTCAAGATGGTTTTTCTCAAGCACTTTTACTTACTACCTTCTTGTACATGATGTGTCCTCTGAAGATTTAGCAAAGTAGGTTGAAGTTTGGAAAATCAGGGTAACACAAAATCTCTAAAGGGAGGCAACATGCAAAATTATAAGCTTTTCAAATAATTTGTTTTATTAGTTGTATAATCTATACTTGAAAGATAGTTGGATAATTTTCATTAACTCTTTGCAATTTTCATAAGGATTTTAATAACTCAAGAACTATACTAATATGTGTGCAATCCTAATAATTCCATAAATAACTAACTTTATGTTATCACAGAAGTTTTTCATGCATGTTTCTGTTAAAATGTTTTTGGAGTACAAATTATAAAACATTCAAATTTAATCATTAAAAATGTTCAATATTATAATCCTCCCCATGACACGAATTCAGTTATTAATATTTATAAAAAGTGAATTATCTCCTTGAACAATGTTTGAACTAAACAATACATTGTGCTTTATTTTCATACATCTTTTAGAGCTGAAGCTGTTTACCAGAGCATGAAAAGCTCATTTGGTCCAACAAACTGTCATTTACTGCAGATTAATTCTGCTGTGGATTCATCTGATGGCAATCATGCAAAGGAATCTGATTCAGCCATGCCTAATCCATGGAATCAATTTCTTCCAAAATATTATGTCCAAAACGTGAGCTGAAACTTTTTTTAATTTATTCATTTAAGAAAATTTAAAATGTTGCTTGTGCAAAATTAGAAATAATATGTATTTTTCAGAATATCCCCAATCATATTATAGAAGAAAATCATTCAAATGACTCTTCTGATGACACTAAATTAGGTAATATAAATTTTGTGCTCTTTTAATGAAACTAATTTTAGAAAGGGATGCCAAATCATTATTTTGTGTTATATTCGAGAGTTATGTATAATTAACACACAAATCTTAAAAAAAATTTTTTTTGAAGGAGGGGAATCTTTAAACTTCCCTTCATTTAATAAATAATTCTTGTTTGTGATACTTCATTTGATATTCTTATTCTGGACCCTTTACCAGTC
The DNA here is from genome assembly GCA_024610705.1 of Tetragnatha versicolor. Classification (NCBI taxonomy): domain Eukaryota; kingdom Metazoa; phylum Arthropoda; class Arachnida; order Araneae; family Tetragnathidae; genus Tetragnatha; species Tetragnatha versicolor. The sequence goes on along the minus strand of JANDEH010000004.1, from coordinate 57,283,055 downwards.
ATGTCTCAAGAATAATAAATAACATTCTTTACTATTACATTATATGTTTAAAGAATTTAATTTACATTTTTTCGTGGTATTCTTTGAGTTATAGCAAACTTTACAAGAGAGATTGATATCCCATTCAGATTTCGTTAACAAAATATTGTTCCAAATTTTGTTTCAGGTGATTTGACACTTGGAAGTATCAAAGATACTGAATCAATTCACCATCCACTTCTTTATAGTGCTGAATCAAATACACTGCCAGGAGTAAGTTACAATCTTTTTTTCTCCAATTTGTGTTGAAAATTGTGTGACTCCTTATGTGTATCCAATAAACACAGCAAACCATGTACCATCCATTGTAATTTGGAGTGATATCATGGCATTAAAGTGCTGTTTTTAAAATTTCTTTGTTTGTACTTAAAATTTCAAAAAAGTTTTTCCAGTTGTTTATTGTTTACTTTGTTGCATCAAAAGATGCTATTGATTCCACTAGAAGTTGATAAAAATATATTCTGCAAACCATTTAAAACCCCATAGTAATCCCTATTTATTACTGAAAGGGAATGTTAATTCAGCTAACACAGTTTGTATTTTTAGAACAATTACAGACATGCGAACTGCTCCGGTCTGACCAGAGTTTCTCCATTTTGTAATGGTAAATCCGCTTGCTCTGCCTAACTCCAAAATACAGTAGAGTCCTGATTATTGCTGGGATAAAAACAACGTTTTTGATATAAAATAGGCTTATTGTAATTGTTTTTCCAATTTATATTTTAGGATAGTATGGCTGATGAGGTTTCTGCAGCTTCAGGTTTTGCTAATGCTCTATCAAAAACCTCTAAACTCCAAAGACATGGAATGTGCCTGACTCAAAGTGATATGGATCGTATAAAGTGCTTTGTGCAGGATTTCTGCATCCAGGGCCTTATTCCATTCATTGAGAAAAGAATAAAGAACCTCAATGAACAGGTAGACATATTAAAATTTGTTTTTGGTTAGCTACTAATGTGTGTGTAACCTTAAACCTTATTTTTTATGGCATAAAAATGCTTTACTAGGTTGATTAAAAGATGCATTCAAAAGTACTAAAGTTAGCAAATGGTTTTGTAACTGTTGGAACTAAAATCTGAATCCAATATCAGTAGACTGTATTATTTATCCAAAAATTCTTTTTATATATATATATTTTATTTCAAGTGTTTAACTGTAAGTTTTATAACTTTGTTTTCATGCACAGTTCATTTACAATATTGTAATATGTTAAAAAAATATGACTATTTAACTGAAATTTTTTTCAATAATTTTAACTTGAGAACTAAGGTTCTCCAAAAAAAGATTTTAACTTCTAGTTAATACTACTTTGCAAACTAAGTACTAAACCTCTCATAATTGTAGGTAGCTAATCGTAAAGGCATCCACAGAACTCTGTTTGGTGTTACCAAGAAGTTCTTTGGTAATAAGCCTGGTGCTCAAAGCCCCTCATCATCTCTAAATTCTGTTGTGTAAGCTATTTTATTACCCTTTGTTTTGTATCTAATTTTGATTCAAGTTCAAATCTTGAAATAATTTGGACTGATTGATTAGGTATGGGCCAGATGCTCCTGAGTTGCAAGTGAGGAAGCTTGGAGATCTGGCTTTTATGTTTCAGCTGTATGAAGTTGCATATCAAGCATACCACAATGCTAAAAGAGACTTCCATGCTGATCAAGCTTGGCTTCACTTTGCAGGGGCCTCTGTAAGTATACTCTATAAATTACATAGCATTCTAAACACTCATTTGTTTATACTTTGAAAATATGTTTTTTCTTATCTGTATGAATTGATTATTGGGATGTTAAAACTTACCAACCACTGCTCCCTCAGAAGCTTCTGGAAATATATTTATCCATCTTAAATTTAAGACTTATTTAAAGAAATTTGCCCCAAAAACTGTGTTGTGTGCTGAAATTGTGTAAAATCTTTTATATTTTCCTAGGCTGATAAGTTATAACAATGGCTAATATAATGGTCTTGTGATTGTCATACTTATAGTATTTGCTTGAAATATAGGAACATTTCTTTGTAATCACAATTAAATTAGAAAGTTATAAGTTTATCAAAATTCTAATCCTACTTAATAATATGTGTCCAAAATTAGGACTAGGTGTACCAAAACCAAGTTGAAACCCTGTTTTAAGGGTTAAATTTCCAAAAATTTTCTGGGGGAGGACCCCCAGATCCTCTTTTGTACTTGGAAACTCTATTATTTTCAACTTGTTTTTACATTAAGTTCACCAAAATGCAAATCCTATCTAAAAATATGTTTCCAAAATTTGCACTAGGTGTACTAAAACTAGTTTTAAAGCTGTTTTTTAGAGTCAAATTTTCGAAAAATTTCTGGGAGAGGACCCCCAGACCCCCTTTGGTACTTGGAACACTAAATCACTCACAACTTTCTCACATAATTACTCACATATTAAGTTCTTATATATGTAAATTCAAACAAAAAATGTTTAAAAAGCTACATGGGAATTAATAAATTTGCTTGGGAGGGGGTGAAAAATAATTCTGGCCTACAAAATAGAACCCTATCATTACTTTGTATGTAATAGAATATCTAACTTTAAAACCCCCGAATAACTCATCTTTCAAACACTGTGCGAGTTGTGTATTGTTTTACAGTAAAATCCCGGTATAACAAACTTCATGGGACCATAAAATTTTTTCGTTGTAACGGAAATTTCTTTGTAACCGTACTATCGCTAATTCAAATAATAACGGTTGGGGACTTCATGGACTTTCGTAATAACAGGATTTTTCGTTGTATCAGCATTCGTTGTAGCGGAATTTCACTGTATATAAAATTAATTTGATAAGATTGTGTATAAATTTGATTTTTTTACAGGAAATGGCCGCATTATCCATATTTATGCAAAATAATCCTGCTCAAGAATACCCAAATCGTTACATTGAAAGTGCAATTACCACATATCTTCATAATTGCAAGTAAGAAATGTTAAATAGCTTACAGATTTATTACAGCATTACCTTACTAAAACATATATTTGGATGTTCTGATTTCTTTTGTTAAGTCAAAGATATAATGAAACTTATCAATAATTTAAATTAAAATTTTCATTTTGAATTTTGTTTTCATGCAATTTCAAAAAACATTGATAATCAAAGAAATAAGCTATTTTAACTCGCTCAAGTAATCAGTTATTAGAGCTTAGTGATGTAGTTCAACTTGGTGAATTGATTAACACTTTCATTTTCATCAGACTGCCTGAACTTGCTACAAGAGCTACATTTTTAAGCACAGAATGTTTGAAAGCCAAAAACATGTACGGCGAAGCTGCAACCCAGTTTGTGCGAATGCCGAGTGAAGCAGATTTGGCTAGTGCTCTGTGTCTGGAACAAGCTGCCTACTGTTACATTAACTGCAAACCTCCTAAAATAAGAAAATATGCCTTTCACATCATTCTTGCTGGGCACCGGTTTAGCAAAGCTGGTCAAAGAAAACACGCTTTGAGGTCGTATAAACAAGCTGAACAGGTAAAATATTTTGATTAAGACCATTTAATTTCACTTTTCTCCTATCCTTTGTAAGGATTGTCACATTTAAAACTTGTTACATTTTCATATAATTATCTCAAGTACCACTCAAAATTAGATTAACTGATGTAAAGTTATCTATGACGCATCTTCCCATTTTTTTGTCGCTGCAGTCGGTTTTCATTATAATTTTAATTATAGGTTTATCGCAGCATAGGATGGAATTTTGCGAATAATCATATCAATTTCACCATCGGACGTCTCTCTGTACAACTCGACCAACTTGAGAGTGCATGCTCTGCTTTTGAGCCTTTGCTGGTTTCAAAGTGCCAGTTACCAGCTACTGAACAAGCAAATTATCTCAGGGAATATCTGTTTGTTTTGAAGGTTTGAATAATTTATGTTTTTCCCATTACTTTCATTATTTCCATTAATTTATTTTTAAACAAGAAAATAAGTAGATAGAAGGGGAATATAATGTCATTGTTATTAATCTTTGCAACAATGAGTTTTCACTGATTTATTTTTTGTGTAAAGAAAAATCCATAGAAATCTTTGTTCTGATCAAAAGCATTTGGCCGTTTTTAGAACTTTATTCAATGGATTATGTATCCCAAACTTATTTTTGGAACAAGAGTATTGTTTTATAGTTAGTGAGAGCATAAGTTAGGGGCCATTCATTAATTACGTCAGGATGATTTTGGCAATTTTCGACCCCCCCCTACCCCCATGTATGGGTACGTAAGATTTTTCAAACCCCTCCCCCCTATTCTTATGTAAGATTCCATTTCGATTTTCAAAACAATAAAATGTTAGAATAGGATCAGTTACACTAAAACTCTCAGTTTGACGTAAATGATAAACAAAAAAAGTTGAAACCAAAACTAATAAAGATTTCTCTCTTTTTGATTTTGTTTTGTTTCGACTTTTGACAACTGGAAGATGGATTCAACAGTTTTAATTTTTTATCTTAACTAAATACTACCTACTCCAATAAATAAAAAAGATACATCTGATAAACCTTATTTTTTTAAAAATTACCGAGATCGTCAGCATTTTTAAGTTTTTCTACGGTCATTCAATAGTAATTTGATTATAATAATTGGAATTTGTTTACATTAACTTGAAAAATCTTACGTAAGAATGGGTTTGACCCCCCACCCCCCAAGTAAGGGTATGTAGAGATTTTTCCAACCTCCCCTCCCCCTAGGGACCCTTACGTAATTAATGAATGGCCCCTTAGCATATGGGTGTGCAAGGAAAGTAATGTAAATAAAATAACTTTTGTAATTAGTCAAGTCCAATCTGAACTGAACTTAAAATAAAAAACTAAATTTATACTTGCACCAAATTTTAAATAGCTTCTGACAAAAAGAAAATGTTTGAAGTAAATTGATTTAGCATAACAAGGTGAATCTTAAACTGTCTCTTTGCTTTAAAATTTTTACTATCTTATTCAAGTGTATTTTAAAAGCTGTGGACAAATAATAGTATGTATCAATTAGCATATGATGTATCTTCAGGCTGCCTTATGATAATCAGAAAAGTTTATTTTGTTATTTTTAAGCTAAAAAGAGCCATCATACCTTTTGCCTTTTTTTATAGAGGCTACTTAGTCAAAAATCTGGTAGAGATCTTCCAATATTACCAGTGCCACTTATCAACTCTGATGCTACAAAGGTTATATTAGCAGAGGATACTATGAGTGATGAAAGTAAGAATGCTCAAAATAAAGTATTTTTTATATTTTTGCGAGTGGATATGGCATTAAGTAATGCTAAAACTATTCTTAATCTGTAGTTAATCATATTATATTTTTATACTTCTATAACTAAACTGAATATATAAAAGTAGTGCCCTTATTTTGTCCGTTCCAATATATTATTAATTGCAATGGAACATCAAATTTACTGAGCTGTTTTTCTTTTTTTATCCATTTTTTGGGTAGTAGTTTTTGGGTATTTGAGTTGAGATCAGTTTTCTGTACTAAACATCTTAGTTAAGCTTACTATGAAAGCCAACATTTCTGAAGAAAAAAAAAACATTTAGGAATTCTTTTCATTACTGAAAAAGATATCCAATTGTCATTTTTTTATATTTTGCCAGTGTTCTGAAATCAGAGAACTTCTAATGAAAACAAAATTTTAAATGAAACCTAACCTTCAGTCTTAGTTTCAATACTTGTGTCATTGCCAGAAATAGGTTTTAATAGTAGAAGAATTTACTAATTCCTTATTTATTTCTTGAAATGAAAGTAAATAAGTTTTCCCCTTTAAACTAATAACAGTTTTCAGTATTGCTAAAAACCTACCACCTCCTTTTGACTCAATCTAATGTAATTATTATTATTATTATTCAAATTTTCTTTAAAGCTGCATATTTGTAATTGCTGTTTTATGATTACCTATTAAGCATTGATATTAAAATTATTTTTTTTCTCATTAGATGGTCCTTTGTATGTCAGTGGTCGAGGTTTTGACAGAGGAGATATAAACAATAACATTTGGGAAAAACTAGAAGAAATAGTTGTGTCCCGTATTTCTCACAATCTTCCTCATAACCATTTACAATGTTTAACAAACAAAACAAACAATACTATGAAGCCAAATGCTGTTGTTGGAGGCAAGTACCATTAAGTGATAGTTGTCATTCTAGTATTTTTAAAACACTTTTTCTTTATTGAATTTGTACTGTAAAAATACCAAGCTATCAAGATTAGAAATGATATTTAATTGTATGAAATCTTTCATGGTAACAAAAATAATTTAATAAACAATATTTTATGTTATCTCATTAGTAAAAAATGTAATGATCTTAGTTTTTATTTTCTTCCTTTATCTTTCAATATGATTTAAACTTTTTTCAATAATAGCTTTTTTAGAATTTCATTACTGGATTTCTTTATCAAGTTTATTTATGAATGAAAATGAAGAATGTGTTTATTTAAGAATGTGTTTATTAGAATGAGTTATATAAGTTTTTTATTCATCTGTGTTAATTTAAGACTATTAACTTTCTAAAATTTTTTATTCTGTTTTCTACTGCCATTTAAAGTTTTTGATTTTCCATTTTTTGTGACAATATTTTTATACCAATTATGTTTTAGAAATCATGAGCTTGGAAGTTGTTGTTAAAAATCCTCTTTCTGTTCCTCTAACTATTGATGATGTTTATCCATTGTGGACCTTTGTGCCATCTTCTACAGACTCTTGTGATACTGATTTTTTTGTAGTAAGAAATGAACCAGGATCAAGCAATGTAAGTTATGGCTCAATGATTAGAATTAAATCAATCACCTTCTAGGATAATTGAATTTAACAAAACAAACATTTAAAAGCAAAACTCTCATAAAGAAATGAAAATTGCAGTCTTCATTTAATAAAACTTTATTTGATAATATTTTGTTTCTACTTCGTTAAATAAATTGAATAAGCAGCGAGAGGATTTTTTTCTGCCCATTAAATTTAAAGATGCTCATTTAGCTACAATAATGGTAATTTTACTTCGAAATATTTTTGTTGATTTATTGATTGTGCATAATTTTAGACAATCCTCAACAATAAATTATTAAATAGTTATTTATTATGCTGTAATAAAATGGTAAAATTTCATTACAATGTCTTCATTATGTCTATTTGAAAAAAGAATTGAGAGTCAAAATAAACAATCTAATGTTAATTAATGTAATCTAAAAAAATACAACATTTTTTGTAAAAATTGCTACCACTCTCCTTAGTGACAATTAGTGTAAACATTATCACTATTGTAAAAGTTCACCTTTTTATTTTTCAGGATGATAATGTTAACAGCTACATAGAAACTAAAATTGTACCTAGAATCATAATAGAACCTCATAGTGAGAAAAAAGCAAGTAGTTTTTCTAATAATAAACCATTCACTACTGTTGGAGGAATTCTTTGATTTGTTCCTTTAAAATCTGCCAAAAAATTTTTGAGCAGCATTTATAGATCATTCAAGTTTCATAGAAGTATTTACCACTGCTAATCTTTCCAACCTTTTACAGATCCATCTGCACCTTACCCCAAGGCAAGTTGGTGAGTTGTCCATAACAGGCATTGCTTACAATTTGTTGTCCCTCAAGTCTCAAGTTGTTGAAGACATGCTGGACGAGTCCACTCCTGACCCTTCAACAATTCAGTCCCTTCAGGGCAAGCAGTGCTTTAACATTAGAGGTCCACGACTCAATAAGTCTTCGAAGCAGCGGGCTTCTAAAGTTTATGCAGAAGATAATAGGTTGAACTTGAATGTTCTTAATTCAACTGCTAAACTTCAAGTGAGTGGCTAGTTGCTTGTTTTTCTTCTAAAAAGGGTACAGATCTTGAAGGTAGTGACTTTTGCACCTTGGGGTAAAAAATTGAAAACAAAGTTAACAAAAAACTTTAATATTTAAAATATTAATTTTATGCTGGCAGTTCAAACATTGGTGAGCTATGTTTTTTTATAATTTAATAGTTTCTTTAAATATTAAAGTTTACTTTATATATTAGTTTCTAACAACAAGAGTTAGTTTCTATACAAGGTCAAATCTATAAATTATGCTATTAATATTTTACTACTATTAAAGGTTTTTTACACTGTAGCGGTTTTAATTTTGTTTTTGTATTTAACTACTCACTAATTACTCATTCTTGTATTTGTTGGCTGGTAAAATAATTGATTTTTTAATGCACTCATGGCAAGCATGTTTCCCTCCATATTTCAAAGAATTCATCAGATTTTCAAAAATACCAAGGATATTGGTAGTTACGTGGCTAATTTTGGTCTTCATATATTTATCACTATTTTAAGGTCATGAGTATGATAAAAAAGATTTTTAAATACGATCAGTGAACTAAAGAATTTGAAAATGTAAGAGATAATATCAGGCTTTCATTAGTGAAAGATTACCTACAATTGTCGGGAAATTTTAATTTAACTATAAAACTCGGGAAAATTGCTTACTTTTGCTAAAACTTTGAAATAGTCACCCAAAGAACACCTAGAAAATTAATTAATGTTAGCATATAATTTTTTTTGTTTGAAAGAGAAAAAGTAAACTGTTATGTTTGTAATGAGCAAGAAATATCAAAAAAATGGCAGTGGATTTCTCGTGCTTTGACCTAAAAATTGTTTGAAATTTATCTGGAAAACTGGGAATTTTTTCTATTATTTATTATTGAGGAATTTGTTACAATATTACTGGGTGGGAACCCTGGATAGTTAAAGACTAATAACTAACTTACTCTAACTAATTTAAGATCTTGCACTTTGCGAATTCAGGTAAAGTTCGACACCTTTCCATTCAACCTTTTCTGTGGAGAAGTCCGCAAGGTCACGGCAGAGTTGAAAAATGTTGGCAACCACCGCCTGAAGAGGGTGATCATGGCGTCTCCCACTCCTGGCCTCTTCGCTGTGGGAACTCCGGGGGACACCAATGACTCCAACACCATTCTGAGGGACATCACTTCGTCCAGGCAGCCTTCCCCCGTTATAGCCAACTGGGAATCTGATTGGATGGTGGAAGTGCTGATGGCTGACGGAGAGCAATGTGTTTTGGACCCTGGGGCATCATTGGAAATTTCTGTGTGGTTCAAGGGTCCGGAAACGCCTGGAGACCATGACCTGGACATTTTGTTTTATTATGAAAGTGAACCCACTCATCCTAAATTAAGGTAAAGATTTTGATTTAGTTTGTGGAAAATGTAAAATTTTTATGCCTCTTAGTGTATGTTAATAAAAAAATATCTGTTTGATCTTTTACAATTCTAGATATATAACTGCAAAATTGTGTCATGCACCATTTAAGTAGGGTAAAAAATTGCTGTCATTTAAAGGAATTAAAATATATATGGGGAAAAATGATATGTAATGAAGTGAATATATTAAGATTTTTCTCATAATTATGCAAAATGGGTTGTATCAAAGTCTGGAAGGCAGGATCCAGCTCACTGCCTCTTTTTGAGCTGGTTATACCTATTTTTGCTGTTTCTGAATAAATGATTTAAATATATTCATGAAAAATTATATTTTGCTCACATCTGACATTGGATGTAGTTGGGTCAAGTGTGGAAATTTTATAATACATCAGAGTTTATGAGCCGGTGATCATTTACTGGGTAGTAATATAAAAGTCAGAAAAGGGAAAGTACTTATGTAAGTTAAGTATGTAAGTTATGTACTTAAGTAAAGTTAGTATGTAAATTTGTCAAACTGTGTTTTGGAACTGTTTGTAAAATTGTGAGTGTTTGCAATTTTATATTGTTATAGTCATTCTTATTTATAATTATACATATTATAATTAATCTTGTGTGTCTTATTTACCATTTTGTATCATATAAATATCATAAAAGTTCATTAGGTGCTGTTTGGTAGTCTCTTTGGTAAAAAGTTTGTTACAATTTTAACTTGCTTGTTGTTCAGTGTTTAAGTAGTTATAATAGGCCCTAAATTTTCATTATTAGGTATAGGGTGCTTCAACTATCTAATGTTTTAATAACCCATCCATCTGTATCTGTTCAATCACAAGCTATGAGAAGTTTCTGCCCTGAAGATAAACTATCTAATTTCCATCCTGCTGCTATTCCCAGCAGTTTATTATTATCTGTGGAAGTTGAAAATGTTAGTGAGGTAAGTTAATGTTCATTGAATTTATTTATTGTACAATAAAGAATTATAAATTTTTGAGGCCATCAAAATGTAATTTTGTTGGTTGTGTAAAATTTGGTTTCAGGATTAAAGTTTCACAAGAAGCAGTAAAAGTGAACTATTTTAGTAATGAATCTGGCTTTGAAAAACTGGTCTCTGGCTTATAGATATCAATTGTAAATACAGTCGAATCCGCTTAATGTGATCACGGTTAATGTTATCAATCGGATAATGTTATCGAAATCAACAGGTCCCGATCATTCCTATTTAATTTAATGTAAAATACATCGTTTAATGTGATCAACTATGAATAATCACTCCGCTTAATATTATCAAAATTTGTCCATATTCCCTTTGAAACGACCGCTTTTGAGTTCAAGTTTCATTTTGAAGGTCTTTTTTTACAAGTAAACATCTGCCCCATGAGAAGCAACTGGCGCTTCTTTTTTCTGAAACTCAATATGAGTAAGAGATAAAGAAAACATTCTGCAGATATTGAAAGAAAACGGTTATGGGGGGTTCCGAATCCATTCTTGTGATTGGTTAAAGAAACCACCAAGATCGACGCTTTGCAGATGTCTGATAAGAGATTTGAATTTTACGTTGTGTTTAATGAATAAGCGGTTTATTGGAGTGGAAGAATTAAAATGGAGTGGAAAAAAGAGAGACCTTTCTATACCAATAAAAATACAAAGTAAGCGATTATTTTACTTTTATTAACTGAACTACTCTTATATTTCCCCCTTAAAATTTTACCTAGTTTAAAAATAGTGTTTTGAATACATTTATTACGATTACATGATTTTGATTTCAATGCAAACAATCTAGTTTCACTGTTTGCTGCTTTTGATATAAGATTGCTTATTGTTATCGATCGGATAATGTTATCAGTTTAGTCTCGGACAATTGCGATAACATTAAGCGGACTCGACTGTATAAGAGTTAAGATTACTCAAACTTGTTATGAGATACTCGTGGATTTCTGTTTATGGCACATGGAAGTTAAATCTTTGTTTCTAAATGTGTATTAAAGATGTTTTAAAAAGAGCCTTAACATACATTAAAAGTTTCGTTCCTTTGTTTGCTTTTAAATTTTTTATTATGTTATATGCATTACACATCCCCTGTCACACTCCTCATTCTTTGGACTTTTTAAAAATAAATCTTATCTCTGCTGCTGTTTTTCAATTTAGGTTAAAATAATATGTATCAGTAAATTATATGTAATGACCTCATTGTATTTAATAAAAATTCCAAATTTTTAAAGTAAAGTTATATGATCAGTAGTTTTTTAGAGTAATAGTAAATTTTTTAAACATAACTAATTTTTCTTCAGGAATTAAATCAAGTTAATATAGTACAAATATCTTGTATAAGTAAGGATTGGTGCTTCCTGCCATCTGAAGATAATTGTCGTAAGGGTAAGTTACAGTTTTCTGTACTATTTTTTGTATATATCCCAACTACTCAATAGTTTTATGTTATAGCTTTCAACTACCCCTTCTTAAAATTGTACCTGGAAAGTTGATAAAAAAATTAAATGTTACTTTGGAAAAAAAGCATTTCAAACTACCATAATCATAAGTAACTATGCTAGTTCTAATTTTCATTGCTGTCCAAACAATTTTAAATTGCTCTCAAAAATGATTTAAAGAAATTTCAAAGAATATTCAATAATATGTATGTCTGTAATCTTTTGCTCTTCATATTACACTGTTCAACAATGAAAAAATTTCCTTGATGAAAATAGTCATTTCTTATATTCAATTCTCAATTGACTCAGGATTTTCGGGGAACAGCCCCTCCCCCTTTTTAAGTTTTTCGACGACTTTATAACTTTAAACTCGATTTTCATGATCAAAAAGCATTGCTTTAATCTTCAAATTGCTTCCCAGGTGACAAGAAAGGTTCAAATTAATAAAATATGATAAATTTATAACAAACGGATAAGTTTAAGGGGTAATCACCCCCCTTAAAATGCAAAAAATTAGCTAAAAATTATAGAGGTTTTAATACGCTATTTTTTCCTCTTATTTTTTACTCAATTCATGTTTAAAGGGTCCTAACCCTTCCTCAAGGACACAAATTTGATGGCAATATGCAGCAATGGTTTTTACTAAAAGCGGTTGAGGTGAGAGCGCCCCCAAAGCACCCACGGAAGGGTTCAATATCGCACTTAGAGTTGAACTGTGCTGTACAAAAAAATTTGAAGCCACTAACTGAATTTTAGCTGATTCTTGTGTAAAATGATCTGCTGAATTCAAATATGACACCCATTTTCCTCCATCACCCTCAATTTTTAAGAGGATGCCCCCTAATTGTTATCCACAGCCGTGCATCTATTAACATCTTGAAACATGGAATCCTCACTCCCTAAAACCGGTCAGTTTTTAAAGAACTGAAGAGTTTCTACTTAAGATAGACCCAAAATATAAGAAAAACATCATTTGTAATCTTATCAAAATCATCAATATTAATTCCTGAGCTTGCGAGCGCCTTCGCGATTCTGGAAGTCTTCCGAACTCATCCGCGGGGGCTTCTGGGAGGCTAACACCTCAGCCGCTTTTAGTAAAAATTATTGCTGCATATTGTCATCAAATTTGGGTCCTTGGGGAAGGGTTAGGACCCTTTAAACGGGAAGTGCGTAAAAAATAAGAGGAAAAAATAGCGTATAGAAACCTATAATTTTATCAATTTTTTTGTATTTTTAGGGGGGTAATTACCCCTTAAACCTATCCATTTGTCATAAATTTATCATATTTATTAATTTGAACATTTCTTGTTACCTGGGAGGTAATTTAAAGACTAAATCAATGCTTTTTGACCCCGAAAATCGAGTTTAAAGTTTTAAAGTCGTCGAAAAAGTAAAAAGGGGGAAGGGCTGTTCCCCGAAAATCCTGAGTCAATTGAAAATTTTAATGGTAATTTTCGTACTCAGCGACCCAAAATCTATAAGGAATGACTATTTTCATCAAGGAAAAAATTTTGAAGGTCAAATTTGTTGAACAGTGTTATGCATATTTATATTTTTCAAAAATAGTGTGAATTAGACCTTTTTATCATACTTTCTTTGTACTGCTACATGTTGCTTAAGCTATAACTGAAACCATACTCTCACTTTTTTTTATTTAGGTTTGTCTGTGATACATGCTAATGAAACATTGATGCTCACATTGAAAGCCATTGGTTTTGATCCTAAAACTACAGGTAACTGTGTTGAGCAGTTTTAATTTGAGCTGTATACTTTAAAAATAAATTTTAAAGAAGGATACACACACTTATCATCTGCTCTAATTTACATACTTAGCTCTGCAAAACTTGATAGTTGCAAATCTTTTTTTTTAAATTGGGAACTAAGACATCTTCTATAAGACAATTTGAAATTGCTGAACTTATGGGCAAATTTAATGGAAATCTTGGGTGGTCTAATTTGAAAGGGTTAAATAAGTCAAGGGACCTGAGCAGATTAAAAAGATTCCTCTTAATATAACAATATTTTATGCTATTATTTAATAATAATTGAAATTGTTTATAGCTAAATTGTTTTTGACTTTTAAAAAGTGCCTAATACTTATATATTTGTATTTGTTTTTCTCTTCTCTATAGTGTCTAGTCAGAAAATCAAAGTCTTTTCTCACATTCCAATGGGAAGAGTGGAAGTATGTTTAAAGTTTCTCAACTAACTTTTTTTATACTATTTGATAATGCTGCTTAACTTAAAGCTGTTACTTTTATGTTCAATATATTTTGGTAGCTTATATAACCTTAATAAATTCATATTACTCAATAAAATTAATTTTTAATGAATCAATTTAATTAATTTTTATTAACTAAATAAGAAAATACCTTTCTATCCTTAAGTTAAAAGTCAGTTAATTATACAGAGTTATCTTGAAAGATACTGTTGTTTATTGTCCTTTTGCAATATAGAGACTCCTTTCTTTTAGGTGGATAATAGTTCTACTCCTTGTGTAGATTTCAGTCAGAAGTCTGGTTTAGACTTAAGCGTTATTATGTCAGATGATCAGGATAAAAATGCTCCATCTGTTAAAGAATGTGATAAGCTTAGAATAGAACAAGATGTGATAGTTCTTTTGGTTATAATTTGGAAGGTAACATTTTTTTCAGACATTCAGTCCCTTGTTTAAATTATCCTGAGTATAATGAGTCAAATTGGTGCGTTCAGTTGCATTAATTATAAAAACCATTGTTCACTTCTAAATTGCATTCGAAAGAAAAATAATTTCCTTTAACTTGCCTTCTTCCTTGTTTTTTATAATTGCATGAAGAATTTTGTCAGTTCCATGTTTCTTTCTTTGCTTGTTTCAAAATGTAACAAAATTTTCTCTTCCAGGCCAAAATTTTGCAGGATGGAAAAGAAAATATCATCATCGGGCTGCATCATACTCCTATTCTTTCTCTTGAACCTTCCACAGTCGAATCAAAATCGCAATCTGAGGTCAGTTTGTTTAATTTAAAATAAATCAATTATAATATAAAGCTAACTTTTATTGTCATTTAAAAAGACAATAGTCTAGTTCTTTGATTCTGTTGAAATTCAGTATTGAATGGGAAAAAAGGATTCTTAATGAAATTTAGGATAAAAAGTGTTTACAGTTCAGATTAATTCATATGTTCCATTGCATTTATGCAAGTTTTTTATATATCACCCATTACCCCTTAGATTTCGGATCTATGTTTAGAAGTAGGTTCCTATGCTTTTAATTGCTCTTGTCATGTCATAGTCATTGTCAGAAATTAAATTTTATTAAAAAAAAATTTGGCAAAAATTTATGTATAAAATGTTTTAAAAACATTAAAAATATACCAAATTCCTTTAATTAACCACTCTTAGCTTTCAAAACTTATTTTTAAAATATCAAGCTGAATTTTGAAAATTGATGTAAAGCTTGCAGGATTCTCTTATCAAATATAAAAACTTGTAATTTCAGAAAATCCTAGCTATATTTAAATTAAAAACTTTGTTTGAAGTACTTAATTTCTGGAATATATATTTTTTTTATTTCTCTCAGCAGGGTGAGGATATCATTGCTGGAGAAACTGATGAGACTGATTTGAGTCAAGTTGAAAGTCATGTGCCTTCTGATTTGACCATCATGACTATGGTGAAATGTTCATTAACACATCCATTTCAGGTGCAGCATGACTTTAGTCTTGAAAGGTTGGTCTATTTTATTTATAAACATTATTGTGTTCTCTTAGCTTCTTCCAAAAATCCTGATTTTTTTCTCTTAATATCACACACCCTTTTGATATTTTACCATTTTTTTATTTTTAGAATTGTCATAGTTCCTGTTGAATTTATAGCTCGTAGTACTTGTGATTTGGAATTAACTGTTATCATAGGAAATTCTTCTAATTTAGAAAGGTATAGTATAAAATTGTGTTTGAGAATTTGTCATATTTAATTATTTTATAAATGAAAATTATTTATAATATTATTTTTAAAAGCATTGTGATATACTTAAAGAGATGAGGACTAATGTAACAAGAAATCTTTTTAATTAAATTTTAAACCAAAATGCGCTAGCTGAGTCATTTTTTAAGGAGTCTTATGCATAAATATGTTATTCATCTGCACATTTATAGTGTTGATGCTAACCAAACCTACTTCTCTTTAACTTCATCACTTAATTAATTTAGTCAAGGTTCACTGGAAGTCATTTAGATGATGGAGGATCTTGGGTGGTAAAGATTAATTTGGCTAAAAAAAATTTAGCCCTCTATAATTGGGTAACTTTTAATGATTTATTGTGAGAAAGTTACACATAAATTTATATTCTGTGTAAAAATAAAAGTTTCTGGTTAAAATAATAAATTATTTTTTATCCTTATCATTCAATTCCTTAATGTTCTATTGTAAAAGTTTTTGGAAGTTGTGATTAAAAAATATTTTTGTGACTACTTTGTTTTATGATTACATAAAATGACTTGAATTAAAATTTCAATGAAAATTTGTTAGAAACTTTATTTACTATTTGATACCCATTTGGCCTTCAACCATTTCATTAAATATGTTTCAAAGGCTGCCAATAATGTAACTAACTTGTAATACAAGCTAATATGATGTTAACTTGTTCTTACACATTTAGTCCTATCTCACAAAGAGCAATTAACAAAAACTTATGTTTCATACACCAATACATTTTCACTTATTATTTTTCAGTATGGGTGCTTCAACTAGTAATGAGAATCCTATCCATAGAGGCCAAAGGTTTTCATGGGTAAGCGGCAGCAAAAGAGAATTGATCATAAAACCACATAGTACAGCTCAGGTTTCCCTGCAAGCCATGTTTTGTGAACCAGGAGCATACAATTTAGGAAATTTAAATATTGTTGTTAAGTCTGGTTTAGATACATTCTACGATTATCCCTTGCCTCCTTATTTAGTTCTAATAGGTTCGTCTAGTAGCACATAACAGTATTTTTAGCTCTTGTAAAAATTCAATTTGTTGTCACTAGGATATATGAAATTAAATTTGTGTTGAATTGTAAATTTGATAAAGTCGTTTTAAGTCTTTGTAAATAAGGATACATTATTACAAATGTAATGTTAATATTATAACTTGTTTTTCAACTGTTATTTAGCTTTGAGAAATTTTAAATTGTTTTGAGAGTTTAATATATTTTAGATGGACAAATTGAGTTTCAGTGTTTATACCTATTTTAAATATCTATCAAAAATGGAGCATATGATTATCTTGTAAATAACATTTATTTCTTATAATTTTGTTTGTATCAAAGGAAAATAGTAAGATTTCACAGCATTATATGCCTGCTTGGTGAATGCAGCCAGTATGTAAAATTGAGAAATGCGGCCAGTTCACAAGTATATTTAAAATGTATAGTAAAAAGGCTAATTCTTAGGTATAGAATAACTGACTTTTTATGCTATAGCTTAAAGTTCTTTTGTGGCATGTTTTTATGTATTTCATTGTCTTAACCTAATGATTGAAGGAGGTAAAACTAAGTTAAATTTTCAAATGCTTGAATTCTTAACATCCAATTAAGCATTTTTAATTTCTAATTGTACTATATTATTTATTGTAATCAGTTTATTTTAGCAAGACATTTTATTGTTTTAAATTTGTTTTGTAATGAACTCAAATATATTCAGCAATCCTCATTTCAATATAATTTATTCATCCAATTTGAATTATTCATATTTCTCATTGTGCTGTAAAAAAGTAATGACATTGTATTTTGTATTACTATATTTATAATAATAAAATCTGTTTTAAGACTGCTCTTATTGTACATATTTTATCAATAAAGATTAGTTTACAATTATTTGTTACATCATTGACAATCTTTATTCCTACATTTTTAGAAAGAAGATTTGGGTAAGATGGAATGAACTGTACATTAAAACATTTACTAAAAATTTTAATACAAATTTTTGGAGTATTTACTATCTTAGTAAGATACATAAAATTCCATATCGGTGAATTATACATAATTTACAACATGCAAAAACAAGGTAGTTAAAATGCTACTGGACTTAGTATCAACTTATCCTAACTGCTTTAATTTGAATTTAATGCATTTAGATTTTGAGTTAGATAAAAAGTACACAAAACAAATTGATACCTGCATAAAAAAAACTCTTAAATCCTTACTAGATGGAATCAACAGCCTAGACCAGTAGTGGCGAACCTATGGCACGCGTGCCACTGAGTGGCATGCGAATGACACAAAAAAACTTTAATTCTGGACAAGAGATTTCTTACTACCTGAAAACTCCCCAAAACCAGCTTCAGTACTTTTTAGCTTGCTGAAATTCAAAAATTTTTCGGGGAGGACCCCCGACCCCCACTCACCTCTTAGGTGCCGTTGAGCGGTTCAAATATTACTCATTTTGGACCCCTCCTCCCCTTTTGTCAGCAAAAGTAAGCAAATCACAACCACCCTTATAATTACATAAGGAAACTGATTAGGTCGTTAGATAACAAAATCATGGATGCAAAAGGAGCTTGATTACTTTACGCAAGGGCGTATATATAAGAGAGGGCGCCCCTCCAAAATTTGAACAAGGTATACCAAAAGAAGTTAAAACCCAATTTTTTGGGGGTGAAATTTTCAAAAATTTCTGGGGGAGTGTCCCCAAACCCACCTTTTCTACTTTAAACTTTATTATTCACAACTTTTTAATTCATGAAAATCAAAATCCTACCTAAAATTGCATGTCCGAAATTCTGACTAAATGCTCCAAAAACTTGTTCAAAACCGTTTTTAAGTGTCAAATTTCAAAAACTTGTATAGGGAGGACCCTCAGACCCCCTTTACTTGGAACTTCATTATTGACAACTTTTCTTAGATTAAATTCTGTAAAATGCAAATTCTACCAAAAATGTATTAATAGCTCCATTAAATCGATTAAAGATGCATGGGAGGGACTGAGGAATAATTGTTTGGCCCCTCCCAAAATAAATTTCTATACACACCACTGACTTGACAGCCCACCACTAGAATTGTGCCTTCGATTGGGGCCCTTGAGTACTTGTAAGTTGGAAACTTCTGTTCTAAACTATCGACTCTCAAAGGCGGATTTCATTTTCCAAGGGCTAAAGATATTTTATTAAAAAAATAACAAGTGGCACACTTGACACCTGAAAATCATGAACCGTAATATAAATGACACACTAATCGAAAAAGGTTCGCCATCCCTGGCCTAGACCCTAGAGTAATTATGCCATAGCAAATTTTCAACAATTGCTAATAATATAGGAAATTTTAACTCCTTTATGCAGATGCAACTTTTAAAAGCTAAGCTAAACAGATTTATCAGAAGGGATTCATAGATAAAATCCAAAAAAAGAAATAAAAGGTAACAAGCCCAGAGATCAAAATTCTTTAACATGAATGTCATTGTTAAATTATTGACAAATAAAACTAGATAAAATTTTTGCTATTTACATAATCCAATCATACAAATATCTACAATGAGAAGATGGGTCCATCCAAACTCAACATCTCCACTTTTTTCAGGGAAAAAGGCACTGATTTTCAACAAGTGTTGGCTGTGCACTTATAAAAGATATCAAATTTTGATCAGTTCAATCGTGCTTCCTTTAACCCTTTCCTCATTATGGGATTGTTTATGCCTCTCTTAGACCTTCAGACAGCAAAGTTATTTCATCGTAACAATTACTTGGAGGAGAAATAACTGTTCCCAGTAATGAGGTGCACTAAACTGATTTTGCCAGATTGAAAGGGTTAATGACTTATGGTTATGTGGAGATGTTAAGTTTTGAGGAAATCGCTCAATTTTGTGCTTTGCTTTTTTCAGGGGATATGTAGCTTTAGTAGATAGATGCAGTTTTTACCATCTGGAAACAGTCCAAAACTGAGAAAAAATTGGATCAGCTAATGAGGATAGATGGAATGCACCAGATAATGAGGGCTCACAGATGATTTGTTAACTCAGTTTTCTTCTGCTCGTTGTGATGTAATTGTCAAGAAATGTTGTAATCTAGTATACAAGCAAAGGCTTTCTTACACATACTTTTAAAAGTGATAAAGTAAAGTATAACTTGGTTGGATAAAAGAGGTATAAAATATTAAAGTCTATATCCATGAATCTGAATGTCTTTGATGCCTTTAACTATTACTATTTGCAATGAAGTGTTCACTGTACTTCAAGATTTTAAAATATTTACTAAGTATTTTAGTAAGTTCTAGTTAAAATAAGGTGTGGGTGTCAAATATTTAACAAATGAATTCTTATTTTAAATGAAAAAAAATAAAGTCAGCAAAGGTCAATCGATGGATGACTTTAGAAATATTTATTAGTTAATTGTACACACTTAATAGCAAGATGTATTACTAATTGAAAAGTATGTGAGGAGGGAATTTAGGTTAAGGTAATATAAGACATTAAAACACTCAATCAGGCAAAATAAATTCTACAATAGAGTTTCCCTAATTTTTTTTGTTTCATCTGAAACACCCTGTATTTTAAAACAATGTAAAGAAATTGTAATATAATTAAGTTTTATAAGTAAGGGGAAAAGAAACAAAAATACTAAACAGAAAATTAAAATTATAATGATTTTTTTGGGGGGGAGGTGATGAAATCTGCTATGGTTTATTATCCATGCTTAAGTTACTAAGTTTTCTTAACAGTTCCTTAAACAGGATACCTTTCTTAATGAAAATGCCCATTTAACCTCTAAACAAAACAATATTGAATATCTAAATATTCTACGAGGGTAGTCCCAAAAGTACCCGGCCTGACCTACAGATTGCGCTTATTAAACCGAAAAAATGACTTGCGGCGAAAGTTCAAACATAATTAGGACCAAATTCTTAATCGGAATGGGGAAAGTTAATTAGAATTCGTTTTCGCGGGTTCTAATAGAAAACAAGTGCAGTAAAATTTTAAAGATGGATAAAAATGGGCATCGTTTCGTTGTTCAATACTTCCATTTGAAGGGCTTAAGTTGCATGAATATTAAAGTAAAGCTGGATTCCACACTGGGGGACTCTGCCCCTTCATTTTCCACCATCAAATACTGGGTGGCGGAATTTAAACGTGGTCGCACGAGCTGCCAAAACGAACAACGAACCGGTCGACCAAATGAAGTTCCTTCTCCAGAATTGGTTAAAAAAATCCATAAAATGGTGGTGGATGATCGCCGATCGAAGGTGAGGGACCTAGCAGATAAAACAGGGATCTCAAAAAGTGCAGTTTACAGAATTTTGACAGAAAATTTGATATTGAAAAAGCTTTGTGCAAGATGGCTGCCGCAATTGATGAAAATTGTGTCCATTGTCGGGATGGCTAAAATCAGTTAAATCAATGTTTAAATTACTCAAACGTGCTGTTTTCCCCAGATTTTGTCCCCACAGGTCATTTTTGCTCCTAAACCTCAAAAAATGGTTCGATGGGCAAAGATTTGCAAAAATTATCAAGTAAAATATGCTGTTAACGGTCATTTTGAGGGCTTTTACGAATCCTTCTAAAAATAGGTCATGGAACCCATGGAACTTCACTGGAAGAGGTGTATGGGGCTAAAAGAAGTCTATCTATAGAAATTAGGAAAAATTTTCCAAAAATTTTTCGTTTTTCTTTGTTAGGCCGGGTACTTCTGGGACCACCCTCGTATTTCAGTATATTTTGTAGTATCATTATAGGTTTTGTAAAATAAAAAGCCCCGTTCCTTGCATCATTAGCAATTTCTTACTAAATTTATGTACAGGTATTAACAACCTCTTTCAAATTTATCCTCCTCTTTCCCAAGTACTTAGATTATTTGATACATTATTTTTTACTCAGAGTGCAGAGAAAAATGTCTATAAACACAGGACTACCACAGATTTTCAGAATAACTGATTACCTTATGCTTGGTTATATAAAATAATTGGAAGAATAAAAAATACAGAAGTAAAATGGGTTGGCTAAATTATGGACATTTTATATACAATTACAACAATATTCAGCAACCATTGTTTATGGCAATATATGATCACAGTTCCCTTATTTAAATTTATAAGTTAAGAGAAAAAAATTACAATTTATATATCTTGATTATGTACAGAGTTTTTTAAACCTTTAGGAAGGAATAAGTTTTAAAATCCAAGTTTTCTATGAAATACTAAGAAGCTATATTAAACTAAGAGAATGTAGCGTTTCCAGATTTATTTTTTATATTATACATATTTCATAAGGGATTTCTAAGAGAACACTCAAATTCAATTATTCTTTTCCAATTAAGTTCAAATAATTGTAAAATTAAAATGAAAGTACATATGCATATTATTTGTTTCATTAAAATTATTCCAACTCTGGTTTAAATATCAAGATTTTTGTAAGAAATAATTCTCTTAAAAGATAACAGATATATTCTTTTAATAAACATACCTATAATAGTGTAAAAATTAGAACAAATTGTAATAAAGCTAAAACTGAAATGAAAATAAATTAAAACCATCAAATACTATTACAGCATAATTAATACAATAAGCAAAGTAAATATAACATTGTCAAACAGGATAAAAAATTCAGGGGAAATAGAATCAAATTGATGGAAACAGTTAAGGCACCAATCAACTCTCTCGGGTAAATTTTAAACATGATTTAATACCTATTTATTAAGCAATTGACCATTCTGCCACAAAATTTTTTTAGCATTATACTGATTTAAGTAGCCTTTTTCTATTTTTTTAAGACAGTTTTGGCATTGGCAAAATAGCCAATGACTCAGTAAGTATATACATTATTTTATTCAATAAAACTAAGGGTTATGTTGTATAATAAACAAAGCAAAAATTAATAAACTTGTCTGGTAAATTTTAAAGTAAAAATATTTTTTATGTTGTAATTCCCATTAGTATTTTTTAAAAAATAAATTTAAGATCCTCTAACACTCATGTTAAATATTTATAATTGTAGGTAAGAGCACAAAATATTTTTACTTACAAAAATATCAATATAGATTTCTTAAGGTAAGACTAACATGATGTGATAATACAACCTAAAGTTCCCAAGAGAAAGAAGGACTTGAAAACTTGATTCATTGAAAATAGACAAAAATAAAATACTTGCAACTTTACAATAGAGTAAAAGTGTAAAAATATTATAAATTATGGAAAACATCACACATTTATTTTTTTCATCATAACTTTTAACTAATCCAAAACAGTGTAAAAAAATTAAAACAATTGATATTATTCTTCCAAGTAATAACAACTTTCCAAAATAATTTTTGTGACGATAGAAGTTGAATTTAAAATACCAACACTTTGTGAACAAAACCTCTTTTAAAGATTTCTTTAGAAGACAAGGATAGGTTTTTTTTGGCACTTTTTGACTTTTTTATATTAAAATATTAATACAATTCACACCATAATTACTTTTAAAAAAATTATGCTTTTGATTTTAAACCAATAAAACTTGGTGATATAAGTTTTAAATCAAGTAAGAATTGAAGGGGTTGTTAGTGTAGTTAGATTCAGGAAACAAAGTGGTAAACAGGAGATCTTGAGCAAATTACACCACTTAAAAAATAATAGGTATGAAAAAATTATTTAGCATATTAAATGTATCTGTTTAGGAAATAGGAAGAATTCAATTGAGAAGATGGAAGATGCTATACACAGAGAATGATGAAAAATAATTTACAAAAACATCTAAATTTACAAACAACAATTTATGGGGAACACTCCCCAGAAGTTGATATAACTAGTTTTATAAGAGTTCATTGTGAGACATCTTCACTCATTCAATGAGGTTATTACTTTCTGTTTTCTAGTAAACAGTAAAAACGATTATTATCACAAAAACATAACTCTCTGATTCAGTCTTTGAATTCGGTTTTCACAAGAAACAATAGTTGAGTGTAAATAGCACACTCCTTACATGTCTAATTGTTTGTCTCTCATTAAAAAGTGATCACAGTAATCTGCATTTTCAGTCTCTTCAGATTTATCTAGATGCAGCCTCTTCTCAAGCATGACATGCACGCTCAATTCTAACGCACACTCAGTAGAAAGACAAGTAGAAACATTCAAGTACTTCAATGTGCGCAGGGATGAAATGAGGTACCGAAGACCAATACAGCTGGTGTGAGTATTTCTGAGGCAAATGAATCTCAGCAATGGAAGCGAATGATTGGGAATCGAGCACAGATCCTCGTCAGTGACAGACGTAAAGCCGAGGAAGAGTTTCTCCAGCGAGCGGCAGCTTTGGCCAAGCGTTGCCAAAGTGGAAGCACCGATAGCCGTGTTCTCTAGGTCCAGAACTTTAATGTTAGGCACAGCCTTGAGTAACGACACCACACCGCTGTCCGAAATGCGACATCCCGCCAGATAGATTTCCTGCAAGTCGCTGAGGCGGGAGAAAAAGGGTATGTCATTGTCGCGCAAGCACCAGCAAGAGCTGCAGTCCAGTACTTTGATTTTGGGTACCGTGGGGTGGCTGACGCTGCAGAAGAACTGGTCAGTGTGGAAGAAGGACCGCCGTAAGGAAAGCACGGACAGCTTCTGCGGCAGATCTTCCACAGTGATGTCGGTGAAGTTGATGTGCTTGGCAATGAACGCGCTCTCAATGATGAGGGTCTTGAGGCGAGGGCAGCGCTCCCGAATTTCAATGGCTGTGTGGGGTGTAATGAAGGGGATGCGCTGTTGTGTGGAGAGACTACAGATTCGGAGGTATTCAACGCACGATGGAAGAAGAAGTACCAATTTCTGCACTTGGTATGAAGACAACTGCATGTCGTGAGCATCGACGTGCTTCCACAGCATTTGACAACGAGACAAATGGTGCCATCTCAGGCAAACTCTACAATATTAAGGAAGAATTAGATTGTAACCTGTTCTCAGAATGATACATTTATGATTGATTCATGTTTAGATTTGAGGCACATTAACTAGTTAGCTGAATTTATTACTGGATTCATAGAAAGATTCTCTCAAAAGCTAGTTTGATTAAAAAAGCTAGCTAGATGAAAGCAACAGAATTTATGTTAAAGTTTCTCATTGTTTTGGAGGATTTTCTAACCCCCAGAGCTGAACTGAACACTACCAGCAAAAGCAAGCGTACAAACAAAATAATTTTAAATATTATGTTTAATAAGATAAAAAATAACTTTGACAGTAGAAAAAAAAATTTAAAACTGATTTAAATACTTTCCTTATAATTATCTCATGTCAATTTAATTTTCACAACAAATAGTATATTAATTAAAAAACTAATACAATTTATTATAGATTGAATGAAATTACCTTCCAGCACGACATAAATCTCCAATGTATAGATAACTGAACACTTTAAAAAGAATAACATCAGGCAAGTTTTCAAAACTTATATAAGGATCAGAGTCTTTATCTTCCTATGAAAAAATTTAAATAGTTAAATAAAGAAAAAATTTTATCACTTTGTAATAATGCACTGTAAATATTGTTTATTGATGCTAAAAAATATCTTTCTTGGAATAAACCATTATTTTTACACTAAGATAGTTTCCATGTTCCCACCCAAATCAAAATATAAATGAACATAAAATTATCATTTATTATGCGAGAAATGTATTAAAAGTTGATTATTATTTCATAGAAAATTCTTTTGGAAAATAGATGGACTTTGAGAATTGATGAAAAAAATTTCAATAGATATGAAAAATTAACAAATTTCAGGTTCAGTTTTTTTACTCAGTAAGATCTTAGCCGAAATTTTAGTAAGATATATTTTTACCCCAGTTTAATCCATTAAATATTCTAATCCTAGATATTATTAAATGTTTGAAGATTTAATTTAAAAAAGTTGAATTATAATTTAGGGAATTAATACTTGACACTAGTAAAAATCTTGAAGTATTGTATTGCATAATCGCATTATAATGTAAAAACGAAATAAGATCTTTAAATTATTCAGTTTTTTCTACCCAATCCTCAGTCTTGGGAGTTATAAATTCCTTATTCAGTGCATCTTGAAAATGAGAATACAATTTATTAAAACACCCTTAGGTATGACAATCATACATCAAGATAAAAAATTCACATAAATTTTATTCAAACAATACGAAATAAGTGATTGAAGTTACATAATTGTGATCAAATTTTTTAGGTTTAGCATAACAAAGGGCAGTGTTGCTAAAAATCATATAGGTAACTTACTTTATCAACCGACATAGTTGCATGAAAGAATTAGCTTTTAAAATAATTAATTTGCAGTTTTTAAGTTGGTATCAAGGTTGTAAACTTCTTAAATATTTATTTTTTAAGAGGGATAATGAAACTGTCATATTTTGTGTAAACAACTTAAAGGCACGGTTACAGTTAACAAGTTACATTAAAAATTAATTAAGTATAGGCTGGATGATAGCATGATTCAAAATCTTGTGCTGCGGTTTTCAGTTTTTTTAAGTAAAAATTGCACACATTTTATAAAAGATAAATTATTCTAATTTATTCAGAACCCCCTATAAAATGGGTTCAACTGCATGACGTCACAGAGCAGTTGAAGACTTCCGCCTATCTCAGGCCTCTTATCTGTAGGGTGGTTACAAAAAATAAACTTTCGAAATTCTTAGGTCTTATTCCCCTAAAATGTGCCAATAGGTAGGCTAAAAAATGAGATTAGCCAAGTTTTAAATCAATCCGATTATATTAACCCGTGCCTCCTCGAGGCCAAAGTTCAGAAAAACAGCGCTTTTTAACAGAATATCGTAGTTTTCGCCCCATAAAACTGGAACCGTTTGTCCCAAATCTGGTTAGGGTGTGTTTTGACAAGACCCTCTATATAAAGGCCTCCCAACTTGGCCGTGCAACGTCATAACTTTCACTCATCTTTGACGTCACTCCATAGACTTAACATGGCAATTTTCATTCACGTTTGACGTCATCGTCTGGAGTTGGGTGGCCATGTATATATAGAGGGTCTTGGTTTTGATCACAATGCCTAAATACCCAAATTCCCAGTTTCTAAGATCCAATGAGAATACAGAATTCCAGATCTCTTGTAAATTACAGCAATCTCATTGTCATTGGTTCTGAGGAGTTGGGAACTCGGGTAAATAACGACGTGTTCATTTGATGAGGAAATTTCACACACTTTAACTCTGATGTCACGGAATTTTATTTTCTAAAACGGATAGGGCGCTATTTAGCATTTTCATAGTGAAGGTCCGTGAAAATACCCCTACTTTCATTGCTAGAAACCTAGAACATTTTCACAAAAAACTTTATCGTTCGGTCTTTTTCTATTACTTTTGGTCCCAATAAATAGCAAATGAGTTTTTTTAAACCCCTATGTGAATTCTAGGGTATAATTTCAAACCTCCTTGTGTTCGAAAAAAATGAAAAAAATATTTTTAAAATTTTAAACACGCATTTTTGGACTGATAATGATAAAGTTGGTCCAAATACATTATTAAAATCTTAATAAGATAGAAGACCAATGATATAGGATAGGGTATCGATGAAATAACAATAGAAGCTGCTCCCGAGCTTTCAAGCCCTAAAGTTTTAAAAAGTGGAAAAAATTCCCTCTTCCTGATCTTTATCATATGAAATTTCAGTTTTATATCAAACGATATCTTATTAGAAGACTTATAGTTCTGAAAAATTCGAAATTTATTCGTTTCAACCACCATTATAGGAGGTATCAGGCGTTTTTGAGCAAAATGACCCTACTTTTTGCCTTAAAAGTAGAAAATAGGTCTTATGAGGTCACTTTTATAGGTATAAATAATTTTTTCTGTCTAAATAAGTACTAAAAGCATATATTAGCCAGTTTTATCACAATAGCAAACTCAAAAATATTTTGAAAAAAAAATTTGAAAAAAAAGACAGTTTTTTCCAACTTTAGGGCCCTAAAAGTACCCCTTAGAACTAACTTAGGGGGCTGAAACTTCATACACTATCTATTGGGACACAAAGGAATAGGAAAAGCCTTGGAGGGTAAGTATTTTATCTTTTAAGGCATCTTTATATCACTTTATTGTTTGAAATCAGAAAAAACTCATAAAAACGTAATTTTAGAATATCTTAAAAACTAGAGCTGATGTGTAAAAATCGATGCCATATCAGGAGGTCAAATATACTACACAAAAACAGCTTTAATATTCCCGGCAACAAAAAAAAAGGGTTTTTTGGTAGACCAGTGTAATCATGACATCCAATTGGTTAAATTATTTCATCGTAGAGTAAGAACCCAAAATAGTTTTCCCATTTTTGAACACTATCAACTTTTTACTTTACAGAAATTGAAATTTGTGAAATTCTCGGGTCTGTTGCTCTTCAGTCTTGTTAGTGACAAAACCAATGGACTAGAAGTCTATAGGATTTGAAAATAATTATCACATAGTAAAAAAGTGTCTTTATAGTTTGAAAGAAAGAGGACCCTCAATATAAAACGCGCCCTACGTTGCTTATGAAAAGCAAGAAACCGTTGGCAGAAATGCCCCCCCCCTCACCCTCCTCCTTTAGTCTTTAGAGAGGATGCAGAAGAGCAAGATGGACCTTGCATAAACCACTACCTAAGGGACTGTTCAAGTATTACGTTAACATGCTTTTGGTCATTTTTGACCCCTCCTCCTTGACAGCAAAGATAAGCAAACTGCAAACCCCCTTCATAATTACGTTATTACGTAAGAAAAACATTGAAATATCCGACCCCCTTTGTTTTTTTACAAAATAAATTTTTTTAAACGGAATGGTTTTCGAAAATTCAGTGTTGGTGACATCTTACGTAAAGCATCACTCATACTTCCTTCTCCCTTGTAAGGAACGTTTAAAGCAAGAGAAACCCCCCCTTCCCCCCGTTTGCTTACGTAATATTTGAACGGCCCCTAAGATTGAAACGAGAATTCAAATCTAAATGTATAAATAACTAAACGAAGTACACAAATTAATAAGGTTGATTTTAAATCAACTCAATTAATCAAATCAAGAGAAATGAGCATTTTTATCGGCCCTGAAAATACATTTTTGGATAGGGAACACAACGTGGATAACTCTTACTCATAAAAAACATTTTCAATACAGCTAAGGGTAGGCGCACACGAACAACTTTTGTCACCATGACAGTAGGCATCATTGTCACGTCGCTGTCACCGAGAAAAAGTGAGTGGGCAAACGAGAACGTGACATTTTCCAAAATTACAGCATTGTGCGCATGGCCATACCGTGTGCGCATGGTCATAGAATCTATAAGGCAGATAAATCCTTTCGCCTAGGCCAGTGCTTCCCAACCTTTTTCGGTCCATGCCCCACCAAAGCCTTTCTAAATTTCCCATGCCCCCCCGTCTTAGTGGCATATATAGAAATATATTTTGAGAGGGAGCCAAAATTATTTCTTAGCCCCTACTATGTATATTATGCCTTCATCCTTCCGGGGTTGATAAAATGAGGACCAAGCTTGCTTGGGGAATCAACTGGGGGTCCAGCGTTGAGCTAGCCACTCGGCCTGGACACACGCTAGTAATTAGCACCCCAGGCCCCAGGCCCAAAAGGCTACAGAAACGGAGATGGGCACCGCCTGATGGGCCACTAGGCCCGGGCAGACTTTGATTTGATGATTTGACTATGTATATTTAATAAGTCTAATGAAGCTTTTCAGAACATTTTTAAGTATTTGCATACTAAAGAACTAAATCAAGTTATGAGTTATTAAGTCGTAAGTACCAAGGGGGGTCGGTCCTCCCCCAGCAAATTTTCAGAAATTTGACTGTAGGAAGCAGGTTTTTAACTAGTTTGGTACCCCTAGTTGGGAAATTTTGGATATAAATTAATAGGTGAGATTTGCATTTTGATGAACCTAATGTAAAAAAGTTTCAAATAGTATAAGTGTTCTGAAAACAAAGAG
The DNA here is from genome assembly GCA_024610705.1 of Tetragnatha versicolor. NCBI lineage: Eukaryota > Metazoa > Arthropoda > Arachnida > Araneae > Tetragnathidae > Tetragnatha > Tetragnatha versicolor. The sequence goes on along the minus strand of JANDEH010000004.1, from coordinate 57,253,561 downwards.
ATCTTTTATCATTCCCCAGAAAAGGTTTGGAAAATGAGACTCTAAAAACAGGGTTTCAACTTGGTTTTGATACATATACTGGTCCAGATTTCGGGCATACATTCTCAGATAGGATAATAGGATCAGATTTTGATAAACTTCTTTTAAAAAGTATTTTTGGATTGGCCCCACCTGGGGGGCAATTTGGTTGAAAATTTTCAAATTGCCCCCCAAGAAAATGATATTGCCCCCCGGTGGGGTGTGCGCCCCACGTTGGGAAACACTGGCCTAGGCCCTATCTTGTTAGCCACGGACAGAATTGTCATGAATGTGTCGCGTCGCACCATGTGCGGTCCTTACCTTTCACTCATAGCCAGAACAAGTGTGACAAAACAGTTACGGTGACAGAAGTTCACCGTATGCGCCTACTCTAATGCAATGCGTTACGCCCTTCAAGTTCAGAAATTACAGTAACTTCTCAAATCAGCTACGATTGGGGGCTGCGTTATGAATTATATTTTACTATCAGATAAATATTTAAAGTTTTATTTTTATTAATAAAATACATTTTTATATGGATTTTATTCAAAACTCTAATCTATTCCTAACCTTAATTTATTTGAAAACAATGTGTAACTATAATTGAAAAATAAATTTTTCTCAATCAATTGGGAAGTAAACACTTATTGAAATTAGTAATTTTGACTATATTGTATCACTATATTGACTATATATAATCACAGAGGATCTAAATAACAAGTTTTTAATTTTTTCAAATTTTTTAAAACACTTATTAATTTGCAATCCTCATTTAAAAGTTACAAAGGAGAAAAACCAGGCGTGACGTCACAGCTGCCGATGAGAACGATCGGATTTGAAAAATTTCTTCACTGATGATTTTCTTTTATTATAGATTCTGTTCGGAAAAATTAAATTTGAAAAAGTGTTTACGATCCTCTTAGTTTTCCCTGAAGGAAAGGAAATATATAAGCTAAGATTTTAGTTTGAATTAAAAATATTATTTACCTTTAATTATATTAATTTAATTTCAAAAATTCCAATTAAAATTTTAATTTAAAATTTTAGTTTGGTCACCTTTAGTTTCTAGAGAAACTAAATAAAGCAGAAATAAGATCCTTTTGCATCCAAGGTGGTACAGAAAAATTTAGGCAGTCATTAAATTTTGAAAATTAAATGCTTATTATTTGTAAATAGTATTCCTGCCCTTAAATAACTTTTAAAGAAGTCTAAAAAAGTTCGAATCGCCATTAAAAATTCTACGAGCTAGCCGATGAACGCATCTGGCATTTGATCAGCTTTCTGAACAGAACTCGCAAAAGTGCGTTGCCTCGAGTTTATTCTATCTATGTGTATATTCGATTTTAACTTAGATTTTTTTCCGATATTTTATTGAGACTTTACCGCAGAGCTTCTCATGGATTTCGGACAGTTGCAACCCATGTAGTAAATATGAACTACTGTTGTGAACTCTTAACTCTTGAACTTGTATGTCATCTGTCGTAAAAATACGTTGGAAGATCGTTTGGCGACTTACTGTGCCGTGCCGGGATGTGACTGTTTTGGGATTCTTACAAATCAAGTCTTTTGCATCTCTCTTCGGGAAACTGTTCCAGTAGGATTATTGACTGAATTGACTGTAGACTATTTTAAAAAACTTCCAGAATCCCTAACTTCTCCTAGAGTTCATCGGTTTCTCTTCTGCCCTGTTTTCAACGAGGAACCCTAAAAGCATGTGAGTACCATCTATTTTTTTATACTTTGTAGCCTGTTACAAAATTTTTAAAATTTGTCATTCGGTCAGTCGATGTTAACTCCAACTAGTCGCACCATTTTGTTCAACATTAGAGTAAAGTATATAATTTCTGCCTCGTTCTAAAACTTTTCCTTCCATTTATAGTAAAAGTGACTCATGCTGAACGATGCTGCTGTTTTTGCTTTTAATCATTTGAAATTTGAAATAAATTTTTAAATCATCAATAACCCTCTGGTGAATGGAATAGTGTTGAGAATGGAATTCTTAAGAACATTTTATAAAATGCGTCAAGCTGTATTTTGTTTCTCTAAACCAGTGGTTCCCAACTCAAATATGTCTGCGGACCACTTCCCTTAAATTTGAACCTCTGCGGACCATCTCCATCCCTATCTGTATCTTCAAAATTTTAACTTTTTTCCAGTGCATTCATTTCTCATAGAGGGCCACTTTTTTCTGAAGTAAGGGAAACCGAGTCTTACAATGTTTCTAAATGGAACTTAGAAAACTAAATAATCTATTGAACTTAAAAGAAAAATTAGCATTACATTAATTTTATATCTAATTATTTAAAAATATACCTTTTATAAGTGATATTATTAATTACGATTGTTTATTTAATTCCGTAAAACTAATTTAAGAAATTTAATAAGAAAAATTCTTTTTTTCAGCAATATACCATACTAATAAAAACTTCAATTGATCTCATAGGAGAGGCACAAATCTTTCTATGAGCTAAGTTAACCACTTAACTTTCTTCATCTTTTATGTATGTACTAGCGGATATGCCCGGCCTTGCACGGGTGGAGTGTATATATTTTTTTTAAATTAAATTTTCTCAAAATATATTTATTTTTAAATCAGCAATTACCAATCATCCCGGTATCCCAGACGCCTTTTTCCTATCCCGGTGTTCCCGGTAATTTTTCATATCCCGATGTTCCCGGTTATTTTCCTTATCCCGATGTTCCCGATCATTTTCCTTATCCCGATGTTCCCGATATTTTTCCTATCCCTATGATCGAGGTAATTTTTATGTCCCGGTAATCCCGGTACTTTTTTTTCCTATCCCGATGTTCCCGGTAATTTTCCTTTTCCCGGTGTTCTCGGCAATGTTTCCTAGTAAATTAAAGAGTCTAGTGAACAAAAATAACAAATTTGAAACAATAATAAAAGATCTAGTAAATTGAAAAGTCTAGTGAACCGCTTCATTTTAAACAATGTTTTAATTTTAAGTCTTTTTCCATGAAGAAAATTTACACTTTTCCATAAATATTTAATTTTTAAAGGAAAACATCTTGAAATAAAGGAAAGTAACGTTTGAAAATAAATTATTTGAATTTATTTTAGCGTTTTCACAACTTATATCCTTTTTAAATGGACAATTATAGAGTTTTTCCTGTAAAAAGATTTTTGATTTTTGGAGGTTTTCATCTCGTTTACAATAGTGAGTCGAGCAGATCTACTCTGGAAGAGAAATGGAGAAATAAGCGTTTCGGGCTATAAATTCGTTAATTACTCGTAATTATTCGATTTTAAAGCTTTGAAAACTATCCCAAGTTACTCCCCGACTCGGAATACGTCTATACGTCGAGTTTGGTTTCGGTCCGTGGCCTATTTCAAGAGATTACCCCGGACATACCCACATACATACATACACACATACACACATCGCCCGTTAGCCTTTTATTTATACAGAGATAGAAGAGGATAATACAGCCGAGTCCGCTTAATGTGATCGCAATTGTCCGAGACTAAACTGATAACATTATCCGATCGATAACTATAAGCGATCTCATATCAAAAAGCATCAAACAGTGAAACTAGATTGTTTTCTTTCAAATCAAAATCATGTAATCGTAATAAATGTATTCAAAACACTATTTTTAAACTAGGTAAAATTTTAAGAGGAAAATATAAGAGTAGTTCAATTAATAAAAGTAAAATAATCGCTTACTTTGTATTTTTATTTGTATAGAAAGATCTCTTTTTTACACTCCATTATATCCTTCCACTCCAATAAACTACTTAATTTATTACATAATCTGAATTCCAGTAACAAGAGAAAGTTCAAATCTCTTATCACACATTTGCAAAGCTTCGATCTTGGTATTTTCTTTAACCTATCACATGCATGGACCCCCCCCCCTTAAAATTGTTTTCTTTCAATATAATATGCGGAATGTTTTCTTTTTCTTACTCATACTGAGTTTCAGAAAAAAGAAGCCCCAGATGCTCTCATGGGGCAGATGTTGTAAAAATTGACCTTCCAAATGAAACTTGAACTCAAAAGTGGTCATTTTAAGGGGGATATGGACAAATTTTGATAATATTAAGCGGAGTGATGATTCATAGTTGATCACATTAAACGAAGTATTTCACATTAAATTAAATAGGAATGATCGGGACCTCTCGATTTCCATAACATTATCCGATTGATAACATTAACCGTGATCACATTAAGCGGATACATGATTTTGATTTGAAAGAAAACAATCTAGTTTCACTGTTTGATGCTTTTTGATATGAGATCGCTTATAGTTATCGATCGGATAATGTTATCAGTTTAGTCTCGGACAATTGCGATCACATTAAGCGGACTCGGCTGTAATTATTTCAAAGGATCGGTTAAAATTGAAAATAATTTATGTGTTCAAAAACTTATGCATTTTTGGCAATAAAATTTTCTCATATCTTCGAACAAACCTATTTCTTTTGTGTCTCAAATTTCCTCTTTTCATTCCACGATTTCTTGGAGACCCTCTGTCTAACCATAGGATCCCAGTTTGAAGTATATATTTCAACACTTCCAGACTTCGTTTCGTATCAAACCAAGTATCATTAGATTCTTTATTTGCCCCACCCCATTCAGTTTTAATTAATCTCATGCAATACTTTTCCCACATCATCACATTTAGTTTCTACTCTGTAATAATCTAACTGTTGAATAAAGTTGTGGAAAATAAGAGAAATTCAGAAACTATTCATAGGAGAGAAAGAGAACTTAACATTTTCTATTTATGAGAATTTATGAGACGCATTACTTTTTACTTATGTTTTTGCATCTGTGTTTTTTTTACTATTTTCTGGAATGCGTGATTAGGAAAACTATTTTTTTAATTTCCAGACATTTTTGGGTAAGCTTAAAAATCTTCTCACGGACCACCTCTGAAGGCCTCACGGACCACCAGTGGTCCGCGGACCACCTGTTGGGAACCACTGCTCTAAACCATGAAGAAACTGAATGAGTAGGTTCTTACATATTTTGTAGCTTAATGAAGGATTTAAGTAGTTTATAAGTGGCGATTTTGAACCCTTGAGGTTTAGAATAATTTGTGAACAAAGTTTATCGTGTGACTAGTTACGGGTTAAAGTATTCTTGGTATCTTAAGAATTTTTAGAGTTTAATACTGAGGTGAAAGTTTTAAATTTTTGACTGAATTCAGTCTTACTTGAACGGCAAGACTGAACAACATGCTAAAGTTTGAAATGTAACAATAAATGTTTGTAAAAATATGCGTGCTTACAAGTTATCCTGTCGACCTTTCAGCTACTTACAAATTCAGCGGCTCATGATTTCGTAATGCTTCTCGGATTCAGCGACACGGTAGACGGGGTAATACGTTAATATCACTTTTTTTTGTCTTGAGAATTTTTGAAACTTTCACCTGCTCCAAAGGAAAAATTTTGCTGGAAAATGATTTTTTTATTACTTAAAAATAAGAATTTTTTTACATTTCGAGGCTTTCTTTAAAAATGCATGTCAATTGGGAGAAACTGAGGGCTTTTGACCAAGAACCAGATATCTTCATTCCTCACTTTGAAAGTAGTTTTCTTTTAGTCAATTTTTAGGATACCTCACATACTTAAATGTTGGCGTGCTTTAGGAATGGTGTTAAGGTTGTTGTATATACTTGGCCTTAGTATAGGGATTAGAATGAGGCAAAAAAGATTAGCAACCCATGTACTCGGTATCATGATGAAGTCTGTGAATAAGAATGTTTATTGCGTTTTAAAATTTGCTAGAGGTTCGATCTCCTCTGTGGTTAGATCAATCAGGTATGACCAGCCCATAAGATCGATTTACTCATACTTCTTTGAAAAACATATATCTCATATTTATTGATAACCCCTAGTATTCAATCTAAGATTTCACTTGGTTCAATAGTATTTAAAAACGAGAATTGGCTAAGTATCTCTTAATTGGCAAAATTCCTTGTGAATAAAATTGCTGTGAATGTAGACACTGGTTCTTGACCCCCAAGCCCTCGAATGAAATGTTAGAAAGGGCATGTCGTACAGCCTGTATTTCTATGTTCTTAGTGTTAAAGTTAGGGAGAATCTGCATTAATGGATCCTAGTTGTAAAGATTTTCACCAAAACTGCAGTAATTTCGGGTAGATAATCTGCAGCTTATTACGCGTTTAAAATTTAATATTTTCAGCTTATTTTCTTAGGGTGACTTGCATGTAGTCTAGCTTGCTATCTAGTAAAATTATGGGGTTAAATAGTCAATTGAAGCATACAAATAACACTTACCAAGTTTTTTTTGGTGGTGCGACTTAATTGGCACTGAGTTATCAAACTGGAGTTACAGCTATACTGGTAGCATTGCATGTAAGCGAGCGTGCCCGGATGGACTCAGCAATTTTGCTTAACAGGCTAAACAAGAGTTTTCTATTATATCCCCTTATGACACAACGACATGCTTTCTTAAATTTATTAAAAAAAAATAGCTCGATTAAACTTTTATTCCGAATTTAAAATGCTTGAATCACATTGAGCTTTATAATTATTTGTATGAATGTAGAAAATAAGAACTGAAATTATAAATAAATGCAATGTAGAGAAAACTATTTAGGTTTTAAAGACCTGCTCGTTTCCAAAGTCTATGCTAATAATTTATTTGAGATACTGCAGCCCGCATGCCCGTTTAAGTGCTAAGCAGTAGGAATACATCCAATCTAATCTAATCCAATCCAATACTGAAAGAAAGAAAAAACACAAAAAACCCAAATAATAGTGAAATAACCATAAATCTAATTTGTTTTTTATTAATATGGATACTGACTTGGCCGAGACAATATCGTTAGGCAATGCGTTACATTCATCGATTATAATAGCCGAAAAAAATTAAAAGATATTAGTCCCATAAAAATTTGGTACTATCTGGAAGTTATGAAGTAATCTTAAATTTGATGGAGTCTCTAGACTGCAAGCAATTAAACGAAATTAAATCATGGAACATCTGCGCCAAATTCACCCATATATGCGCCAAACCGATTCATGCGCGCCGTATATGTACGATTTTGATGAAAATTGCGCACGTCTGGCTCCAAAACGGCGAATTCTGTCATTTTTTCCCTCAAGAAAACAGTCTTGTCCCTTACTTTTTTTTTTGCTTTTTTTCATACTTTTTTAAAATTTATGAATATCCCCTATTAAGTGCGCTTCTCTTTTCACAATCAAATCGCGAACTACTGATCATTTCGGGTGAATTGAGAAACTATTTCCATCTCATCCATGATAGTTGTCGTTGGTTTCTTGTTATGTAATGAGGATATTTCAATAACTACGCGTATCGCTCTTCCTGTAAGTTTCTTCGGATTAAATTTAATTTAAAAAATGATGTAAGGGTTTTAAAACTGCAACCCGTATTAAACCGGCGGTTTTCGATCTTTGTCATTTTCTTTAAAATTTATATAATTTTTAATATCGGAATTTTCTAGATAAATGAGATTTTTGACTAATACTCTGTATAAAATTTTGTGGACACCAAATGCATGCATTCATGCCTGCCTGTATTTATTGGAAGTTTCTATTACATACCATGACCGTTTCTTGTATCTGTTGCGGTGTAATTTCTCTTATAAACAAAGGGTATTTTCACACAGTTACTTAAAGTAACTTAAAAAATTAACTTAAAATCTTTATGACAAAGGGGGGAAAACCCACTTGCAATGCAAACCTATACCTAATTTTATTTCTTAATTCCCGGCAAAAGGCATTTCCCCTGCACAATTTATTAGAATTCCTTTTTAATACTAAAAATATCAAACACGATTAGCTTCTATAGGGATAACTTTGTATTTTGAAAGCCTTTTTGTATTCTTTTGTGAATGAAGTAGATTTTTTTGTATTGTGCTTCAAAGAAACTTGAGCATAAGAAGTAGGTACTTTTGGAAAATATGAAATATTTTTCAAGCTTTTTTAAAAATTAATATTCATATCACCACTGCTACATAAACAAATTGTCTACCATACTTGTATGTGAACGGTTTTCCATACCTATAGAATTGTAGTAAAGGTAACGTCCATTTTCCTATTAATATTAACAATTGTTATGGAAGGGGGTTTCCTGACTTAAAAAAGAGGAATTTTTCTATTGATGTCGAATTCTAATTGCTACAAACAGAAGATGCCCAAGATAATAGAACCCTTCTGAACTCAACAGGAAAGGTTGTAATTTCTACGATATTTCTTTAAGTATGAAATGGTCAATATTCCGAATTTAAAAAACTAAAAAGTTCATTCATTTTAAATTGTTTGCTATTGTATTGTTTTGGAAAAAATGAAATTTGAAAAAAAAATTAAAAGTTATTTCCTCTGAAATGTTAAACTTAAAATTGTCCATTGAAAATCTTGCGAAAGGAATAATTACTCTCATGCTGAATTCATATTTCTTTCTCCTTGCTGAGAAAAATAAGAGATGCTGTACCGCTACTCAAATATTTATTGGGTTGTCCCATAAGTTCTGTTACTTTTTACAAAGTTTTGTGTTTGAAAATTTTTTATGAAAAAATGGCAATAGGTGGAGACTTCAAACAAAAGGGATTTTGATTTATGTATATTTATGAAGATAATGTGTGATTTTGGTAGTTCTCGTGATATTATTTCTTTTCAAAATGGTGGTTTGAAAAAAAAGACCGCAAACGACTATTTTCACTCAATTTTTTTCTTTTGTTTAAAAATCTAGGAAGAATGCATAATTTATGGCTAAAAAAGGATTTACTGTATGTTTGAAATGTTTAGTTCAAGATGTCATAGTTTCAAGATAATTCGATAAGTTTAACTTAGGAAATTTCGGTCTCAAACATAACATCTTTTTCAAAAAGGTTACCTCGGTAATGTTAGTCATTTCAAAGAAATTTTCACGAAAAAAGCATCAAAATCAATAAAAAAGCTTAGGAAAGAACCAAGTATTCAAAATATGCAGTATATTAAATTATATCTGAACTTAAGTTCAGAAAGTAGTGCTCACAATGCAAGCGCGCGAAGTTTTAGCTTATCAGAATTACACTCGCTGAACTTATGCTAAGCGAACAAAGCAATTATTTGCTTCATATACGAAAACACTACAATAAAAACAACTCGTTGGGATTTAGAAATAAATCAATTCGACAATATTATGAAAAGATGCTTTCTATGTTTAAACCGTTGAAACAAGCATTATGGTTCAAAAAACATCTGCCTTATACCATTTGCTTTATACCAGCTGCTTAGAAAAACAATAGGTGTGCTTTAAAAAACACATGAAATTGCCAATATATGAAGTTTTAAAGTCAAAATTTCCTACCTTAAACTTATCGAATCATCCTGAAACTATGACATCTTAGTCTTAACATTTCGAATATACAGTTAAACTTTTTTTAGCCATGAATTATGCGTTCTTCCTAGTTTTTTAAACAAAAGAAAAAAATTACGCAAAAATCGTCGTTTTTGGTCTTTTTTCAAGCCGCCATTTTGAAAGGAAATAATATCATGAGAACTACCAAAATCACACATTATGTTCATAAATATACATGTATCAAAATCCCCTTTGTTTGATATCTCCACCTATCACCAGTTTTTCATAAAAAATTTTCAAAGACAAAACTTCGTAAAAAGTAACAGAACTTATGGGACAACCCAATATATGAATTCAACATGATAGAGTAGAGGAACTTTTTTCGGAAGCTTAAATTTTGCTGGAAGGTCCATATTCCAAATTATAAAAAAAGGTTAGGCCAGATATTTTTATTAAATTTCCTAAAGAACCAAAAAAGATTCATTTTATCCAAACTGTTAGGAATTTAGAGGGACCCCTTCCTATCCACTACTCTAGCTAAGAACGTTTTTTAAGTTATATATTTTTATTAGCTTGTCTTCTCATAAATGTTGTCTCTTTAAAATGGGAGGGACATAGGAAGTTAAGCTTAATCAGGAATATAAAGTGTCAAGGAAGGATCCAGGTTTTGCTCCGCCACAAATGTTTCTTGATACATACTTTTAATTTTAAAAGTTCACATTCTTTTGAGCAGAGATTCATACTATTAATGCATTTTATGTTTAAAATTTGCATATCTCCTTTCCTATTGTACCACTTAAGGGTTTGATAAATCTAGTATAAGAAAGGATTATTCTCGTGTTGAATTCATATTTCTTTCTCCTTGCTGAGAAAAGTAAGAGATGCTACTCAAATATTTATATGAATTCAACATGATGTAGAGTAGAGGAACTTTTGTTGGAAGCTTTTTTACTAAAAGGTCCATATTCCAAATTTGAAAAAAAATCATGATAAGGAAAGGCAAGATATTTTTATTAAATTTCCCGAAGAACCAATATTAGTTTCATTTTATCCAAATTGTTATAAATTTAGAGGGACCTCTTCCCATCCTCTACTCTAGCAAGGAACATTTTTTAAGTAATATATTTATTATCTTGTCTTGAGACATTCTTCTAATTACAAAAAATTCCCATTCTTAGGTGAGAAGAGTTTGATACTTATCATGCATTTTCTTCTATTTAAAATTTGCATATCTCCTTTCCTATTGTACCCCTTAAGGGTTTGGAGAACGTAGTATAAGAAATGACTATTCTCGTGTTGAATTCATATTTCTTTCTCCTTGCTGAGAAAAGTAAGAGATGCTACTCAAATATTTATATGAATTCAACATGATGTAGAGTAGAGGAACTTTTGTTGGAAGCTTTTTTGCTGAAAGGTCCATATTCCAAATTTAAAAAAAAAATCATGATAAGGAAAGGCAAGATATTTTTATTAAATTTCCTAAAGAACCAATATTAGGTTCATTTTTATCCAAATTGTTAGAAATTAGAGGGACCTCTTCCTCTCCTCTACTGTAGCTAGGAACGTTTAAGTTATATATTTTTATTAGCTTGACTTCTCATTGATTTTGTCTCATTTAAATGTTTCTTGAAACATTCTTCTAATTTTAAAAGTTCACATTATTTTGTGAGAAGAGTATCACACTCTGAGAATGCATTTTCTTCTGTAAAATTTGCATATCTCCTTTCCTATATACCACTTAAGGGTTTGGAGAATCTAGTATAAGAAATGATTATTCTCGTGTTGAATTGTACCATTTAATGGTTTGGAGAATCTTCAAGCAATAATTATTCTCGTGTTTAATTCATATTTTATCTTTCTCCTTGCTGAGAAAAGTAAGAGATATTGCATCTCAAATATTTCCATGAATTCAACATGAAAAAGAGTGGAGGAGCCTTTTATAGGAAGCTTTATTCTTGATAAAAGGTCCATATTCCAAATTTGAATAAAAAACACACTAATGTTAGGCCAGATATTTTTATTAAATATCCAAAAGAACCAATATTAGGTTCAATTTATCCAAATTGTTAGATACATTAAGGGACCTCTTCCCAACCTCCTCTCTAACCTAATCTAAATATTATTGTATTTATTCTTAATGACTCCATTCCTATTGTACCATTTAATGGTTTGGAGAAATTTTTTTTGTAATGAGAGAAAATCTCACCATCCAAATGAGGAATTTTTTTATTCAAATTCATAATTCTCTCCAATCCTATTGTACCATTTAATGGTTTGGAGAATCTTTAAGCAATATATATTCTCATGTTTAATTCATATTTTATCTTTCTCCTTGCTGAGAAAAGTAAGAGATACTGCATCTCAAATATTTCCATGAATTCAACATGAAAAAGAGTGGAGGAGCCTTTTATAGGAAGCTTTATTCTTGATAAAAGGTCCATATTCCAAATTTAAATAAAAAACACACTAATGTTAGGCCAGATATTTTTATTAAATATCCAAAAGAATCAATATTAGGTTCAATTTATCCAAATTGTTAGACACATTGGGACCTCTTCCCAACCTCCTCTCTAACCTAATCTAAATATTATTGTATTTATTCTTAATGACTCCATTCCTATTGTACCATTTAATGGTTTGGAGAAATTTTTTTTGTAATGAGAGAAAATCTCACCATCCAAATGAGGAATTTTTTTATTCAAATTCATAATTCTCTCCAATCCTATTGTACCATTTAATGGTTTGGAGAATCTTTAAGCAATATATATTCTCATGTTTAATTCATATTTTATCTTTCTCCTTGCTGAGAAAAGTAAGAGATACTGCATCTCAAATATTTCCATGAATTCAACATGAAAAAGAGTGGAGGAGCCTTTTATAGGAAGCTTTATTCTTGATAAAAGGTCCATATTCCAAATTTGAATAAAAAACACACTAATGTTAGGCCAGATATTTTTATTAAATATCCAAAAGAACCAATATTAGGTTCAATTTATCCAAATTGTTAGATACATTAAGGGACCTCTTTCCAACCTCCTCTCTAACCTAATCTAAATATTATTGTATTTATTCTTAATGACTCCATTCCTATTGTACCATTTAATGGTTTGGGGAAATTTTTTTTTGTAATGAGAGAAAATCTCACCATCCAAATGAGGAATTTTTTTATTCAAATTCATAATTCTCTCCAATCCTATTGTACCATTTAATGGTTTGGAGAATCTTTAAGCAATATATAATCTCATGTTTAATTCATATTTTATCTTTCTCCTTGCTGAGAAAAGTAAGAGATACTGCATCTCAAATATTTCCATGAATTCAACATGAAAAAGAGTGGAGGAGCCTTTTATAGGAAGCTTTATTCTTGATAAAAGGTCCATATTCCAAATTTAAATAAAAAACACACTAATGTTAGGCCAGATATTTTTATTAAATATCCAAAAGAATCAATATTAGGTTCAATTTATCCAAATTGTTAGACACATTGGGACCTCTTCCCAACCTCCTCTCTAACCTAATCTAAATATTATTGTATTTATTCTTAATGACTCCATTTTTATTGTACCATTTAATGGTTTGGAGAAATTTTTTTTGTAATGAGAGAAAATCTCACAATCCAAATGAGGAATTTTTTTTATTAAAATTCATAATTCTCTCCAATCCTATTGTACCATTTAATGGTTTGGAGAATCTTTAAGCAATAATTATTCTCATGTTTAATTCATATTTTATCTTTCTCCTTGCTGAGAAAAGTAAGAGATACTGCATCTCAAATATTTCCATGAATTCAACATGAAAAAGAGTGGAGGAGTATTTTATAGGAAGCTTTATTCTTGATAAAAGGTCCATATTCCAAATTTGAAAAAAAATCATGATAAGGAAAGGCAAGATATTTTTATTAAATTTCCCGAAGAACCAATATTAGTTTCATTTTATCCAAATTGTTATAAATTTAGAGGGACCTCTTCCCATCCTCTACTCTAGCAAGGAACATTTTTTAAGTAATATATTTATTATCTTGTCTTGAGACATTCTTCTAATTACAAAAAATTCCCATTCTTAGGTGAGAAGAGTTTGATACTTATCATGCATTTTCTTCTATTTAAAATTTGCATATCTCCTTTCCTATTGTACCCCTTAAGGGTTTGGAGAACGTAGTATAAGAAATGACTATTCTCGTGTTGAATTCATATTTCTTTCTCCTTGCTGAGAAAAGTAAGAGATGCTACTCAAATATTTATATGAATTCAACATGATGTAGAGTAGAGGAACTTTTGTTGGAAGCTTTTTTGCTGAAAGGTCCATATTCCAAATTTAAAAAAAAAATCATGATAAGGAAAGGCAAGATATTTTTATTAAATTTCCTAAAGAACCAATATTAGGTTCAATTTATCCAAATTGTTAGATACATTAAGGGACCTCTTCCCAACCTCCTCTCTAACCTAATCTAAATATTATTGTATTTATTCTTAATGACTCCATTCCTATTGTACCATTTAATGGTTTGGAGAAATTTTTTTTGTAATGAGAGAAAATCTCACCATCCAAATGAGGAATTTTTTTATTCAAATTCATAATTCTCTCCAATCCTATTGTACCATTTAATGGTTTGGAGAATCTTTAAGCAATATATATTCTCATGTTTAATTCATATTTTATCTTTCTCCTTGCTGAGAAAAGTAAGAGATACTGCATCTCAAATATTTCCATGAATTCAACATGAAAAAGAGTGGAGGAGCCTTTTATAGGAAGCTTTATTCTTGATAAAAGGTCCATATTCCAAATTTAAATAAAAAACACACTAATGTTAGGCCAGATATTTTTATTAAATATCCAAAAGAATCAATATTAGGTTCAATTTATCCAAATTGTTAGACACATTGGGACCTCTTCCCAACCTCCTCTCTAACCTAATCTAAATATTATTGTATTTATTCTTAATGACTCCATTCCTATTGTACCATTTAATGGTTTGGGGAAATTTTTTTTTGTAATGAGAGAAAATCTCACCATCCAAATGAGGAATTTTTTTATTCAAATTCATAATTCTCTCCAATCCTATTGTACCATTTAATGGTTTGGAGAATCTTTAAGCAATATATATTCTCATGTTTAATTCATATTTTATCTTTCTCCTTGCTGAGAAAAGTAAGAGATACTGCATCTCAAATATTTCCATGAATTCAACATGAAAAAGAGTGGAGGAGCCTTTTATAGGAAGCTTTATTCTTGATAAAAGGTCCATATTCCAAATTTAAATAAAAAACACACTAATGTTAGGCCAGATATTTTTATTAAATATCCAAAAGAATCAATATTAGGTTCAATTTATCCAAATTGTTAGACACATTGGGACCTCTTCCCAACCTCCTCTCTAACCTAATCTAAATATTATTGTATTTATTCTTAATGACTCCATTTTTATTGTACCATTTAATGGTTTGGAGAAATTTTTTTTGTAATGAGAGAAAATCTCACAATCCAAATGAGGAATTTTTTTTATTAAAATTCATAATTCTCTCCAATCCTATTGTACCATTTAATGGTTTGGAGAATCTTTAAGCAATAATTATTCTCATGTTTAATTCATATTTTATCTTTCTCCTTGCTGAGAAAAGTAAGAGATACTGCATCTCAAATATTTCCATGAATTCAACATGAAAAAGAGTGGAGGAGCCTTTTATAGGAAGCTTTATTCTTGATAAAAGGTCCATATTCCAAATTTGAATAAAAAACACACTAATATTAGGAGAGATATTTTTATTAAATATCCAAAAGAACCAATATTAGGTTCAATTTATCCAAATTGTTAGACACATTAAGGGACCTCTTCCCAACCTCCTCTCTAACCTAATCTAAATATTATTGTATTTATTCTTAATGACTCCATTCCTATTGTACCATTTAATGGTTTGGAGAAATTTTTTTTTGTAATGAGAGAAAATCTCACCATCCAAATGAGGAATTTTTTTATTCAAATTCATAATTCTCTCCAATCCTATTGTACCATTTAATGGTTTGGAGAATCTTTAAGCAATATATATTCTCATGTTTAATTCATATTTTATCTTTCTCCTTGCTGAGAAAAGTAAGAGATACTGCATCTCATATATTTCCATGAATTCAACATGAAAAAGAGTGGAGGAGCCTTTTATAGGAAGCTTTATTCTTGATAAAAGGTCCATATTCCAAATTTGAATAAAAAACACACTAATGTTAGGCCAGATATTTTTATTAAATATCCAAAAGAACCAATATTAGGTTCAATTTATCCAAATTGTTAGATACATTAAGGGACCTCTTCCCAACCTCCTCTCTAACCTAATCTAAATATTATTGTATTTATTCTTAATGACTCCATTCCTATTGTACCATTTAATGGTTTGGAGAAATTTTTTTTTGTAATGAGAGAAAATCTCACCATCCAAATGAGGAATTTTTTTATTCAAATTCATAATTCTCTCCAATCCTATTGTACCATTTAATGGTTTGGAGAATCTTTAAGCAATATATATTCTCATGTTTAATTCATATTTTATCTTTCTCCTTGCTGAGAAAAGTAAGAGATACTGCATCTCAAATATTTCCATGAATTCAACATGAAAAAGAGTGGAGGAGCCTTTTATAGGAAGCTTTATTCTTGATAAAAGGTCCATATTCCAAATTTGAATAAAAAACACACTAATGTTAGGCCAGATATTTTTATTAAATATCCAAAAGAACCAATATTAGGTTCAATTTATCCAAATTGTTAGATACATTAAGGGACCTCTTCCCAACCTCCTCTCTAACCTAATCTAAATATTATTGTATTTATTCTTAATGACTCCATTCCTATTGTACCATTTAATGGTTTGGAGAAATTTTTTTTTGTAATGAGAGAAAATCTCACCATCCAAATGAGGAATTTTTTTATTCAAATTCATAATTCTCTCCAATCCTATTGTACCATTTAATGGTTTGGAGAATCTTTAAGCAATATATATTCTCATGTTTAATTCATATTTTATCTTTCTCCTTGCTGAGAAAAGTAAGAGATACTGCATCTCAAATATTTCCATGAATTCAACATGAAAAAGAGTGGAGGAGCCTTTTATAGGAAGCTTTATTCTTGATAAAAGGTCCATATTCCAAATTTGAATAAAAAACACACTAATGTTAGGCCAGATATTTTTATTAAATATCCAAAAGAACCAATATTAGGTTCAATTTATCCAAATTGTTAGATACATTAAGGGACCTCTTTCCAACCTCCTCTCTAACCTAATCTAAATATTATTGTATTTATTCTTAATGACTCCATTCCTATTGTACCATTTAATGGTTTGGGGAAATTTTTTTTTGTAATGAGAGAAAATCTCACCATCCAAATGAGGAATTTTTTTATTCAAATTCATAATTCTCTCCAATCCTATTGTACCATTTAATGGTTTGGAGAATCTTTAAGCAATATATATTCTCATGTTTAATTCATATTTTATCTTTCTCCTTGCTGAGAAAAGTAAGAGATACTGCATCTCAAATATTTCCATGAATTCAACATGAAAAAGAGTGGAGGAGCCTTTTATAGGAAGCTTTATTCTTGATAAAAGGTCCATATTCCAAATTTAAATAAAAAACACACTAATGTTAGGCCAGATATTTTTATTAAATATCCAAAAGAATCAATATTAGGTTCAATTTATCCAAATTGTTAGACACATTGGGACCTCTTCCCAACCTCCTCTCTAACCTAATCTAAATATTATTGTATTTATTCTTAATGACTCCATTTTTATTGTACCATTTAATGGTTTGGAGAAATTTTTTTTGTAATGAGAGAAAATCTCACAATCCAAATGAGGAATTTTTTTTATTAAAATTCATAATTCTCTCCAATCCTATTGTACCATTTAATGGTTTGGAGAATCTTTAAGCAATATATATTCTCATGTTTAATTCATATTTTATCTTTCTCCTTGCTGAGAAAAGTAAGAGATACTGCATCTCAAATATTTCCATGAATTCAACATGAAAAAGAGTGGAGGAGCCTTTTATAGGAAGCTTTATTCTTGATAAAAGGTCCATATTCCAAATTTAAATAAAAAACACACTAATGTTAGGCCAGATATTTTTATTAAATATCCAAAAGAATCAATATTAGGTTCAATTTATCCAAATTGTTAGACACATTGGGACCTCTTCCCAACCTCCTCTCTAACCTAATCTAAATATTATTGTATTTATTCTTAATGACTCCATTCCTATTGTACCATTTAATGGTTTGGAGAAATTTTTTTTGTAATGAGAGAAAATCTCACCATCCAAATGAGGAATTTTTTTATTCAAATTCATAATTCTCTCCAATCCTATTGTACCATTTAATGGTTTGGAGAATCTTTAAGCAATATATATTCTCATGTTTAATTCATATTTTATCTTTCTCCTTGCTGAGAAAAGTAAGAGATACTGCATCTCAAATATTTCCATGAATTCAACATGAAAAAGAGTGGAGGAGCCTTTTATAGGAAGCTTTATTCTTGATAAAAGGTCCATATTCCAAATTTGAATAAAAAACACACTAATGTTAGGCCAGATATTTTTATTAAATATCCAAAAGAACCAATATTAGGTTCAATTTATCCAAATTGTTAGATACATTAAGGGACCTCTTTCCAACCTCCTCTCTAACCTAATCTAAATATTATTGTATTTATTCTTAATGACTCCATTCCTATTGTACCATTTAATGGTTTGGGGAAATTTTTTTTTGTAATGAGAGAAAATCTCACCATCCAAATGAGGAATTTTTTTATTCAAATTCATAATTCTCTCCAATCCTATTGTACCATTTAATGGTTTGGAGAATCTTTAAGCAATATATATTCTCATGTTTAATTCATATTTTATCTTTCTCCTTGCTGAGAAAAGTAAGAGATACTGCATCTCAAATATTTCCATGAATTCAACATGAAAAAGAGTGGAGGAGCCTTTTATAGGAAGCTTTATTCTTGATAAAAGGTCCATATTCCAAATTTAAATAAAAAACACACTAATGTTAGGCCAGATATTTTTATTAAATATCCAAAAGAATCAATATCAGGTTCAATTTATCCAAATTGTTAGACACATTGGGACCTCTTCCCAACCTCCTCTCTAACCTAATCTAAATATTATTGTATTTATTCTTAATGACTCCATTTTTATTGTACCATTTAATGGTTTGGAGAAATTTTTTTTGTAATGAGAGAAAATCTCACAATCCAAATGAGGAATTTTTTTTATTAAAATTCATAATTCTCTCCAATCCTATTGTACCATTTAATGGTTTGGAGAATCTTTAAGCAATAATTATTCTCATGTTTAATTCATATTTTATCTTTCTCCTTGCTGAGAAAAGTAAGAGATACTGCATCTCAAATATTTCCATGAATTCAACATGAAAAAGAGTGGAGGAGCCTTTTATAGGAAGCTTTATTCTTGATAAAAGGTCCATATTCCAAATTTGAATAAAAAACACACTAATATTAGGAGAGATATTTTTATTAAATATCCAAAAGAACCAATATTAGGTTCAATTTATCCAAATTGTTAGACACATTAAGGGACCTCTTCCCAACCTCCTCTCTAACCTAATCTAAATATTATTGTATTTATTCTTAATGACTCCATTCCTATTGTACCATTTAATGGTTTGGAGAAATTTTTTTTTGTAATGAGAGAAAATCTCACCATCCAAATGAGGAATTTTTTTATTCAAATTCATAATTCTCTCCAATCCTATTGTACCATTTAATGGTTTGGAGAATCTTTAAGCAATATATATTCTCATGTTTAATTCATATTTTATCTTTCTCCTTGCTGAGAAAAGTAAGAGATACTGCATCTCATATATTTCCATGAATTCAACATGAAAAAGAGTGGAGGAGCCTTTTATAGGAAGCTTTATTCTTGATAAAAG
Organism: Tetragnatha versicolor; assembly: GCA_024610705.1. Classification (NCBI taxonomy): domain Eukaryota; kingdom Metazoa; phylum Arthropoda; class Arachnida; order Araneae; family Tetragnathidae; genus Tetragnatha; species Tetragnatha versicolor. The sequence goes on along the minus strand of JANDEH010000004.1, from coordinate 57,234,304 downwards.
GTCCATATTCCAAATTTGAATAAAAAACACACTAATGTTAGGCCAGATATTTTTATTAAATATCCAAAAGAACCAATATTAGGTTCAATTTATCCAAATTGTTAAATACATTAAGGGACCTCTTTCCAACCTCCTCTCTAACCTAATCTAAATATTATTGTATTTATTCTTAATGACTCCATTCCTATTGTACCATTTAATGGTTTGGGGAAATTTTTTTTTGTAATGAGAGAAAATCTCACCATCCAAATGAGGAATTTTTTTATTCAAATTCATAATTCTCTCCAATCCTATTGTACCATTTAATGGTTTGGAGAATCTTTAAGCAATATATATTCTCATGTTTAATTCATATTTTATCTTTCTCCTTGCTGAGAAAAGTAAGAGATACTGCATCTCAAATATTTCCATGAATTCAACATGAAAAAGAGTGGAGGAGCCTTTTATAGGAAGCTTTATTCTTGATAAAAGGTCCATATTCCAAATTTAAATAAAAAACACACTAATGTTAGGCCAGATATTTTTATTAAATATCCAAAAGAATCAATATTAGGTTCAATTTATCCAAATTGTTAGACACATTGGGACCTCTTCCCAACCTCCTCTCTAACCTAATCTAAATATTATTGTATTTATTCTTAATGACTCCATTTTTATTGTACCATTTAATGGTTTGGAGAAATTTTTTTTGTAATGAGAGAAAATCTCACAATCCAAATGAGGAATTTTTTTTATTAAAATTCATAATTCTCTCCAATCCTATTGTACCATTTAATGGTTTGGAGAATCTTTAAGCAATAATTATTCTCATGTTTAATTCATATTTTATCTTTCTCCTTGCTGAGAAAAGTAAGAGATACTGCATCTCAAATATTTCCATGAATTCAACATGAAAAAGAGTGGAGGAGCCTTTTATAGGAAGCTTTATTCTTGATAAAAGGTCCATATTCCAAATTTGAATAAAAAACACACTAATATTAGGAGAGATATTTTTATTAAATATCCAAAAGAACCAATATTAGGTTCAATTTATCCAAATTGTTAGACACATTAAGGGACCTCTTCCCAACCTCCTCTCTAACCTAATCTAAATATTATTGTATTTATTCTTAATGACTCCATTCCTATTGTACCATTTAATGGTTTGGAGAAATTTTTTTTTGTAATGAGAGAAAATCTCACCATCCAAATGAGGAATTTTTTTATTCAAATTCATAATTCTCTCCAATCCTATTGTACCATTTAATGGTTTGGAGAATCTTTAAGCAATATATATTCTCATGTTTAATTCATATTTTATCTTTCTCCTTGCTGAGAAAAGTAAGAGATACTGCATCTCATATATTTCCATGAATTCAACATGAAAAAGAGTGGAGGAGCCTTTTATAGGAAGCTTTATTCTTGATAAAAGGTCCATATTCCAAATGTGAATAAAAAACACACTAATGTTAGGCCAGATATTTTTATTAAATATCCAAAAGAACCAATATTAGGTTCAATTTATCCAAATTGTTAGATACATTAAGGGACCTCTTCCCAACCTCCTTTCTAACCTAATCTAAATATTATTGTATTTATTCTTAATGACTCCATTCCTATTGTACCATTTAATGGTTTGGAGAAATTTTTTTTTGTAATGAGAGAAAATCTCACCATCCAAATGAGGAATTTTTTTATTCAAATTCATAATTCTCTCCAATCCTATTGTACCATTTAATGGTTTGGAGAATCTTTAAGCAATATATATTCTCATGTTTAATTCATATTTTATCTTTCTCCTTGCTGAGAAAAGTAAGAGATACTGCATCTCAAATATTTCCATGAATTCAACATGAAAAAGAGTGGAGGAGCCTTTTATGGGAAGCTTTATTCTTGATAAAAGGTCCATATTCCAAATTTGAATAAAAAACACACTAATGTTAGGCCAGATATTTTTATTAAATATCCAAAAGAACCAATATTAGGTTCAATTTATCCAAATTGTTAGATACATTAAGGGACCTCTTTCCAACCTCCTCTCTAACCTAATCTAAATATTATTGTATTTATTCTTAATGACTCCATTCCTATTGTACCATTTAATGGTTTGGGGAAATTTTTTTTTGTAATGAGAGAAAATCTCACCATCCAAATGAGGAATTTTTTTATTCAAATTCATAATTCTCTCCAATCCTATTGTACCATTTAATGGTTTGGAGAATCTTTAAGCAATATATATTCTCATGTTTAATTCATATTTTATCTTTCTCCTTGCTGAGAAAAGTAAGAGATACTGCATCTCAAATATTTCCATGAATTCAACATGAAAAAGAGTGGAGGAGCCTTTTATAGGAAGCTTTATTCTTGATAAAAGGTCCATATTCCAAATTTAAATAAAAAACACACTAATGTTAGGCCAGATATTTTTATTAAATATCCAAAAGAATCAATATCAGGTTCAATTTATCCAAATTGTTAGACACATTGGGACCTCTTCCCAACCTCCTCTCTAACCTAATCTAAATATTATTGTATTTATTCTTAATGACTCCATTTTTATTGTACCATTTAATGGTTTGGAGAAATTTTTTTTGTAATGAGAGAAAATCTCACAATCCAAATGAGGAATTTTTTTTATTAAAATTCATAATTCTCTCCAATCCTATTGTACCATTTAATGGTTTGGAGAATCTTTAAGCAATAATTATTCTCATGTTTAATTCATATTTTATCTTTCTCCTTGCTGAGAAAAGTAAGAGATACTGCATCTCAAATATTTCCATGAATTCAACATGAAAAAGAGTGGAGGAGCCTTTTATAGGAAGCTTTATTCTTGATAAAAGGTCCATATTCCAAATTTGAATAAAAAACACACTAATATTAGGAGAGATATTTTTATTAAATATCCAAAAGAACCAATATTAGGTTCAATTTATCCAAATTGTTAGACACATTAAGGGACCTCTTCCCAACCTCCTCTCTAACCTAATCTAAATATTATTGTATTTATTCTTAATGACTCCATTCCTATTGTACCATTTAATGGTTTGGAGAAATTTTTTTTTGTAATGAGAGAAAATCTCACCATCCAAATGAGGAATTTTTTTATTCAAATTCATAATTCTCTCCAATCCTATTGTACCATTTAATGGTTTGGAGAATCTTTAAGCAATATATATTCTCATGTTTAATTCATATTTTATCTTTCTCCTTGCTGAGAAAAGTAAGAGATACTGCATCTCATATATTTCCATGAATTCAACATGAAAAAGAGTGGAGGAGCCTTTTATAGGAAGCTTTATTCTTGATAAAAGGTCCATATTCCAAATTTGAATAAAAAACACACTAATGTTAGGCCAGATATTTTTATTAAATATCCAAAAGAACCAATATTAGGTTCAATTTATCCAAATTGTTAAATACATTAAGGGACCTCTTTCCAACCTCCTCTCTAACCTAATCTAAATATTATTGTATTTATTCTTAATGACTCCATTCCTATTGTACCATTTAATGGTTTGGGGAAATTTTTTTTTGTAATGAGAGAAAATCTCACCATCCAAATGAGGAATTTTTTTATTCAAATTCATAATTCTCTCCAATCCTATTGTACCATTTAATGGTTTGGAGAATCTTTAAGCAATATATATTCTCATGTTTAATTCATATTTTATCTTTCTCCTTGCTGAGAAAAGTAAGAGATACTGCATCTCAAATATTTCCATGAATTCAACATGAAAAAGAGTGGAGGAGCCTTTTATAGGAAGCTTTATTCTTGATAAAAGGTCCATATTCCAAATTTAAATAAAAAACACACTAATGTTAGGCCAGATATTTTTATTAAATATCCAAAAGAATCAATATTAGGTTCAATTTATCCAAATTGTTAGACACATTGGGACCTCTTCCCAACCTCCTCTCTAACCTAATCTAAATATTATTGTATTTATTCTTAATGACTCCATTTTTATTGTACCATTTAATGGTTTGGAGAAATTTTTTTTGTAATGAGAGAAAATCTCACAATCCAAATGAGGAATTTTTTTTATTAAAATTCATAATTCTCTCCAATCCTATTGTACCATTTAATGGTTTGGAGAATCTTTAAGCAATAATTATTCTCATGTTTAATTCATATTTTATCTTTCTCCTTGCTGAGAAAAGTAAGAGATACTGCATCTCAAATATTTCCATGAATTCAACATGAAAAAGAGTGGAGGAGCCTTTTATAGGAAGCTTTATTCTTGATAAAAGGTCCATATTCCAAATTTGAATAAAAAACACACTAATATTAGGAGAGATATTTTTATTAAATATCCAAAAGAACCAATATTAGGTTCAATTTATCCAAATTGTTAGACACATTAAGGGACCTCTTCCCAACCTCCTCTCTAACCTAATCTAAATATTATTGTATTTATTCTTAATGACTCCATTCCTATTGTACCATTTAATGGTTTGGAGAAATTTTTTTTTGTAATGAGAGAAAATCTCACCATCCAAATGAGGAATTTTTTTATTCAAATTCATAATTCTCTCCAATCCTATTGTACCATTTAATGGTTTGGAGAATCTTTAAGCAATATATATTCTCATGTTTAATTCATATTTTATCTTTCTCCTTGCTGAGAAAAGTAAGAGATACTGCATCTCATATATTTCCATGAATTCAACATGAAAAAGAGTGGAGGAGCCTTTTATAGGAAGCTTTATTCTTGATAAAAGGTCCATATTCCAAATGTGAATAAAAAACACACTAATGTTAGGCCAGATATTTTTATTAAATATCCAAAAGAACCAATATTAGGTTCAATTTATCCAAATTGTTAGATACATTAAGGGACCTCTTCCCAACCTCCTTTCTAACCTAATCTAAATATTATTGTATTTATTCTTAATGACTCCATTCCTATTGTACCATTTAATGGTTTGGAGAAATTTTTTTTTGTAATGAGAGAAAATCTCACCATCCAAATGAGGAATTTTTTTATTCAAATTCATAATTCTCTCCAATCCTATTGTACCATTTAATGGTTTGGAGAATCTTTAAGCAATATATATTCTCATGTTTAATTCATATTTTATCTTTCTCCTTGCTGAGAAAAGTAAGAGATACTGCATCTCAAATATTTCCATGAATTCAACATGAAAAAGAGTGGAGGAGCCTTTTATAGGAAGCTTTATTCTTGATAAAAGGTCCATATTCCAAATTTGAATAAAAAACACACTAATGTTAGGCCAGATATTTTTATTAAATATCCAAAAGAACCAATATTAGGTTCAATTTATCCAAATTGTTAGATACATTAAGGGACCTCTTTCCAACCTCCTCTCTAACCTAATCTAAATATTATTGTATTTATTCTTAATGACTCCATTCCTATTGTACCATTTAATGGTTTGGGGAAATTTTTTTTTGTAATGAGAGAAAATCTCACCATCCAAATGAGGAATTTTTTTATTCAAATTCATAATTCTCTCCAATCCTATTGTACCATTTAATGGTTTGGAGAATCTTTAAGCAATATATATTCTCATGTTTAATTCATATTTTATCTTTCTCCTTGCTGAGAAAAGTAAGAGATACTGCATCTCAAATATTTCCATGAATTCAACATGAAAAAGAGTGGAGGAGCCTTTTATAGGAAGCTTTATTCTTGATAAAAGGTCCATATTCCAAATTTAAATAAAAAACACACTAATGTTAGGCCAGATATTTTTATTAAATATCCAAAAGAATCAATATTAGGTTCAATTTATCCAAATTGTTAGACACATTGGGACCTCTTCCCAACCTCCTCTCTAACCTAATCTAAATATTATTGTATTTATTCTTAATGACTCCATTTTTATTGTACCATTTAATGGTTTGGAGAAATTTTTTTTGTAATGAGAGAAAATCTCACAATCCAAATGAGGAATTTTTTTTATTAAAATTCATAATTCTCTCCAATCCTATTGTACCATTTAATGGTTTGGAGAATCTTTAAGCAATATATATTCTCATGTTTAATTCATATTTTATCTTTCTCCTTGCTGAGAAAAGTAAGAGATACTGCATCTCAAATATTTCCATGAATTCAACATGAAAAAGAGTGGAGGAGCCTTTTATAGGAAGCTTTATTCTTGATAAAAGGTCCATATTCCAAATTTAAATAAAAAACACACTAATGTTAGGCCAGATATTTTTATTAAATATCCAAAAGAATCAATATTAGGTTCAATTTATCCAAATTGTTAGACACATTGGGACCTCTTCCCAACCTCCTCTCTAACCTAATCTAAATATTATTGTATTTATTCTTAATGACTCCATTTTTATTGTACCATTTAATGGTTTGGAGAAATTTTTTTTGTAATGAGAGAAAATCTCACAATCCAAATGAGGAATTTTTTTTATTAAAATTCATAATTCTCTCCAATCCTATTGTACCATTTAATGGTTTGGAGAATCTTTAAGCAATATATATTCTCATGTTTAATTCATATTTTATCTTTCTCCTTGCTGAGAAAAGTAAGAGATACTGCATCTCAAATATTTCCATGAATTCAACATGAAAAAGAGTGGAGGAGCCTTTTATAGGAAGCTTTATTCTTGATAAAAGGTCCATATTCCAAATTTGAATAAAAAACACACTAATATTAGGAGAGATATTTTTATTAAATATCCAAAAGAACCAATATTAGGTTCAATTTATCCAAATTGTTAGACACATTGGGACCTCTTCCCAACCTCCTCTCTAACCTAATCTAAATATTATTGTATTTATTCTTAATGACTCCATTCCTATTGTACCATTTAATGGTTTGGAGAAATTTTTTTTTGTAATGAGAGAAAATATCACAATCCAAATGAGGAATTTTTTTATTAAAATTCATAATTCTCTCCAATCCTATTGTACCATTTAATGGTTTGGAGAATCTTTAAGCAATAATTATTCTCATGTTTAATTCATATTTTATCTTTCTCCTTGCTGAGAAAAGTAAGAGATACTGCATCTCAAATATTTCCATGAATTCAACATGAAAAAGAGTGGAGGAGCCTTTTATAGGAAGCTTTATTCTTGATAAAAGGTCCATATTCCAAATTTGAATAAAAAACACACTAATATTAGGAGAGATATTTTTATTAAATATCCAAAAGAACCAATATTAGGTTCAATTTATCCAAATTGTTAGACACATTAAGGGACCTCTTCCCAACCTCCTCTCAAACCTAATCTAAATATTATTGTATTTATTCTTAATGACTCCATTTCTAATGTACCATTTAATGGTTTGGAGAAATTTTTTTTTGTAATGAGAGAAAATATCACAATCCAAATGAGAATTTTTTTATTAAAATTCATAATTCTCTCCAATCCTATTGTACCATTTAATGGTTTGGAGAATCTTTAAGCAATAATTATTCTCATGTTTAATTCATATTTTATCTTTCTCCTTGCTGAGAAAAGTAAGAGATACTGCATCTCAAATATTTCCATGAATTCAACATGAAAAAGAGTGGAGGAGCCTTTTATAGGAAGCTTTATTCTTGATAAAAGGTCCATATTCCAAATTTGAATAAAAAACACACTAATGTTAGGCCAGATATTTTTATTAAATATCCAAAAGAACCAATATTAGGTTCAATTTATCCAAATTGTTAGATACATTAAGGGACCTCTTCCCAACCTCCTCTCTAACCTAATCTAAATATTATTGTATTTATTCTTAATGACTCCATTCCTATTGTACCATTTAATGGTTTGGAGAAATTTTTTTTGTAATGAGAGAAAATCTCACCATCCAAATGAGGAATTTTTTTTATTAAAATTCATAATTCTCTCCAATCCTATTGTACCATTTAATGGTTTGGAGAATCTTTAAGCAATAATTATTCTCATGTTTAATTCATATTTTATCTTTCTCCTTGCTGAGAAAAGTAAGAGATACTGCATCTCAAATATTTCCATGAATTCAACATGAAAAAGAGTGGAGGAGCCTTTTATAGGAAGCTTTATTCTTGATAAAAGGTCCATATTCCAAATTTGAATAAAAAACACACTAATGTTAGGCCAGATATTTTTATTAAATATCCAAAAGAACCAATATTAGGTTCAATTTATCCAAATTGTTAGATACATTAAGGGACCTCTTTCCAACCTCCTCTCTAACCTAATCTAAATATTATTGTATTTATTCTTAATGACTCCATTCCTATTGTACCATTTAATGGTTTGGGGAAATTTTTTTTTGTAATGAGAAAAAATCTCACCATCCAAATGAGGAATTTTTTTATTAAAATTCATAATTCTCTCCAATCCTATTGTACCATTTTAGCGTTTGGAGAATATTTAAGCAATAATTATTCTCATGTTTAATTCATATTTTGTGGCCGCGGTGGTGCAGTGGTTAGCGTGTCTGGCTACGAGCATTACCGACCCAGGTTCGATGCCTCGCGGCTCCTGCTTGGGTAGCTGGTCATGGGTTAACTCAGCCCTTCATCCTTCCGGGGTCCATAAATGAGGACCAAGCTTGCTTGGGGAATCAACTGGGGGTCCAGCGTCGGGCTAGCCACTCGGCCTGGACACACGCTAGTAATTAGCACCCCAGGCCCAAAGGCTACAGAAACGGAGATGGGCACCGCCTGATGGGCCACTAGGCCCGGGCAGACTTTGATTTTGATTTGATTTGATTTTAATTCATATTTTATCTTTCTCCTTGCTGAGAAAAGTAAGAGATACTGCATCTCAAATATTTCCATGAATTCAACATGAAAAAGAGTGGAGGAGCCTTTTATAGGAAGCTTTATTCTTGATAAAAGGTCCATATTCCAAATTTGAATAAAAAACACACTAATGTTAGGCCAGATATTTTTATTAAATATCCAAAAGAACCAATATTAGGTTCAATTTATCCAAATTGTTAGACACATTAAGGGACCTCTTCCCAACCTCCTCTCTAACCTAATCTAAATATTATTGTATTTATTCTTAATGACTCCATTCCTATTGTACCATTTAATGGTTTGGAGAAATTTTTTTTTGTAATGAGAGAAAATCTCACCATCCAAATGAGGAATTTTTTTATTCAAATTCATAATTCTCTCCAATCCTATTGTACCATTTAATGGTTTGGAGAATCTTTAAGCAATATATATTCTCATGTTTAATTCATATTTTATCTTTCTCCTTGCTGAGAAAAGTAAGAGATACTGCATCTCATATATTTCCATGAATTCAACATGAAAAAGAGTGGAGGAGCCTTTTATAGGAAGCTTTATTCTTGATAAAAGGTCCATATTCCAAATTTGAATAAAAAACACACTAATGTTAGGCCAGATATTTTTATTAAATATCCAAAAGAACCAATATTAGGTTCAATTTATCCAAATTGTTAGATACATTAAGGGACCTCTTCCCAACCTCCTCTCTAACCTAATCTAAATATTATTGTATTTATTCTTAATGACTCCATTCCTATTGTACCATTTAATGGTTTGGAGAAATTTTTTTTTGTAATGAGAGAAAATCTCACCATCCAAATGAGGAATTTTTTTATTCAAATTCATAATTCTCTCCAATCCTATTGTACCATTTAATGGTTTGGAGAATCTTTAAGCAATATATATTCTCATGTTTAATTCATATTTTATCTTTCTCCTTGCTGAGAAAAGTAAGAGATACTGCATCTCAAATATTTCCATGAATTCAACATGAAAAAGAGTGGAGGAGCCTTTTATAGGAAGCTTTATTCTTGATAAAAGGTCCATATTCCAAATTTAAATAAAAAACACACTAATGTTAGGCCAGATATTTTTATTAAATATCCAAAAGAATCAATATTAGGTTCAATTTATCCAAATTGTTAGACACATTGGGACCTCTTCCCAACCTCCTCTCTAACCTAATCTAAATATTATTGTATTTATTCTTAATGACTCCATTTTTATTGTACCATTTAATGGTTTGGAGAAATTTTTTTTGTAATGAGAGAAAATCTCACAATCCAAATGAGGATTTTTTTTTATTAAAATTCATAATTCTCTCCAATCCTATTGTACCATTTAATGGTTTGGAGAATCTTTAAGCAATAATTATTCTCATGTTTAATTCATATTTTATCTTTCTCCTTGCTGAGAAAAGTAAGAGATACTGCATCTCAAATATTTCCATGAATTCAACATGAAAAAGAGTGGAGGAGCCTTTTATAGGAAGCTTTATTCTTGATAAAAGGTCCATATTCCAAATTTGAATAAAAAACACACTAATGTTAGGCCAGATATTTTTATTAAATATCCAAAAGAACCAATATTAGGTTCAATTTATCCAAATTGTTAGATACATTAAGGGACCTCTTCCCAACCTCCTCTCTAACCTAATCTAAATATTATTGTATTTATTCTTAATGACTCCATTCCTATTGTACCATTTAATGGTTTGGAGAAATTTTTTTTGTAATGAGAGAAAATCTCACCATCCAAATGAGGAATTTTTTTTATTAAAATTCATAATTCTCTCCAATCCTATTGTACCATTTAATGGTTTGGAGAATCTTTAAGCAATAATTATTCTCATGTTTAATTCATATTTTATCTTTCTCCTTGCTGAGAAAAGTAAGAGATACTGCATCTCAAATATTTCCATGAATTCAACATGAAAAAGAGTGGAGGAGCCTTTTATAGGAAGCTTTATTCTTGATAAAAGGTCCATATTCCAAATTTGAATAAAAAACACACTAATGTTAGGCCAGATATTTTTATTAAATATCCAAAAGAACCAATATTAGGTTCAATTTATCCAAATTGTTAGATACATTAAGGGACCTCTTTCCAACCTCCTCTCTAACCTAATCTAAATATTATTGTATTTATTCTTAATGACTCCATTCCTATTGTACCATTTAATGGTTTGGGGAAATTTTTTTTTGTAATGAGAGAAAATCTCACCATCCAAATGAGGAATTTTTTTATTAAAATTCATAATTCTCTCCAATCCTATTGTACCATTTTAGCGTTTGGAGAATATTTAAGCAATAATTATTCTCATGTTTAATTCATATTTTGTGGCCGCGGTGGTGCAGTGGTTAGCGTGTCTGGCTACGAGCATTACCGACCCAGGTTCGATGCCTCGCGGCTCCTGCTTGGGTAGCTGGTCATGGGTTAACTCAGCCCTTCATCCTTCCGGGGTCCATAAATGAGGACCAAGCTTGCTTGGGGAATCAACTGGGGGTCCAGCGTCGGGCTAGCCACTCGGCCTGGACACACGCTAGTAATTAGCACCCCAGGCCCAAAGGCTACAGAAACGGAGATGGGCACCGCCTGATGGGCCACTAGGCCCGGGCAGACTTTGATTTTGATTTGATTTGATTTTAATTCATATTTTATCTTTCTCCTTGCTGAGAAAAGTAAGAGATACTGCATCTCAAATATTTCCATGAATTCAACATGAAAAAGAGTGGAGGAGCCTTTTATAGGAAGCTTTATTCTTGATAAAAGGTCCATATTCCAAATTTGAATAAAAAACACACTAATGTTAGGCCAGATATTTTTATTAAATATCCAAAAGAACCAATATTAGGTTCAATTTATCCAAATTGTTAGACACATTAAGGGACCTCTTCCCAACCTCCTCTCTAACCTAATCTAAATATTATTGCATTTATTCTTAATGACTCCATTCCTATTGTACCATTTAATGGTTTGGAGAAATTTTTTTTGTAATGAGAGAAAATCTCACCATCCAAATGAGGAATTTTTTTTATTAAAATTCATAATTCTCTCCAATCCTATTGTACCATTTAATGGTTTGGAGAATCTTTAAGCAATAATTATTCTCATGTTTAATTCATATTTTATCTTTCTCCTTGCTGAGAAAAGTAAGAGATACTGCATCTCAAATATTTCCATGAATTCAACATGAAAAAGAGTGGAGGAGCCTTTTATAGGAAGCTTTATTCTTGATAAAAGGTCCATATTCCAAATTTGAATAAAAAACACACTAATGTTAGGCCAGATATTTTTATTAAATATCCAAAAGAACCAATATTAGGTTCAATTTATCCAAATTGATAGACACATTAAGGGACCTCTTCCCAACCTCCTCTCTAACCTAATCTAAATATTATTGCATTTATTCTTAATGACTCCATTCCTATTGTACCATTTAATGGTTTGGAGAAATTTTTTTTGTAATGAGAGAAAATCTCACCATCCAAATGAGGAATTTTTTTTATTAAAATTCATAATTCTCTCCAATCCTATTGTACCATTTAATGGTTTGGAGAATCTTTAAGCAATAATTATTCTCATGTTTAATTCATATTTTATCTTTCTCCTTGCTGAGAAAAGTAAGAGATACTGCATCTCAAATATTTCCATGAATTCAACATGAAAAAGAGTGGAGGAGTATTTTATAGGAAGCTTTATTCTTGATAAAAGGTCCATATTCCAAATTTGAAAAAGAAAACCATGATAAGGTTAGGTAAGATATTTTATTAAATTTTCTAAAGAACCAATATCTGGTTCATTTTATCCAAATTGTTAGAAATTTAGAAGGACCTCTTCCTATCCTCTACTCTAACTAGGAACGTTTAAGTTATATATTTTTATTAGCTTGTCTTCTCATTAATGTAGTCTTATTTAAATATTTCTTGAGACATTTTTGTAATCTTAAAAGTTCACGTTCTTTTTCGAGAAGTTTCATACTCTTAATGGGTTATCTTATGTTTAAAATTTACCTATCTCCTTTCCCATTGTACCACTTAAAGGTTTGAAGAATATATAAGGAATGATTATTCTCATGTTGAATTCATATTATTTATTTTTCCTTGCTGAGAAAAGAAAGAGTTAAGGGTTTGGAGAAGTGTTTTTATTACATATATATATTGAATATTCTATTATAAGGTCATATTCTAAATATAAAATTTTTAAGCATTTATTTACTTCTCCATTCCTATTGTACACTTTAAGGGTTTGGAGAAGTGTTAATATATAAAAAAAGATATAAGGTCATATTCTAAATGAAAAAAAAATTCTCTATACAATATCTACTTTGCCATTCCTATTGTACCCCTTAAGGGTTTGGAGAAGTGTTATTATTAAATAGAGATATAAAAGGTCATATTCTACATATGAAATTGTTAGGCATTTATATACCTATCCATTCCTATTGTACACTTTAAGGGTTTGGAGAAGTGTTTATATTTAAAAGAAGATATATAAGGTCATATTCTAAATGAAAAAAAATTCTTTATACATTTATCTTCTTTTCCATTCCTATTGTACCCCTTAAGGGTTTGGAGAAGTGTTTTTATTAAATAGAGACATAAAAGGTCATATTCTAAATATGAAATTGTTAAGCAATTATTTACCTCTCTATTCCTATTGTGCACTTTAAGGGTTGGGAGAAGTGTTTATATTTAAAAGAAGATATATAAGGTCATATTCTAAATGAAAAAAAATTCTTTATACATTTATCTACTTTTCCATTCCTATTGTACCCCTTAAGGGTTTGGAGAAGTGTTTTTATTAAATAGAGATATAAAAGGTCATATTCTAAATATGAAATTGTTAAGCATTTATTTACCTCTCCATTCCTATTGTACACTTTAAGGGTTTGGAGAAGTGTAAATATTTAAAAAAAAGATATAAGGTCATATTCTAAATGAAAAAAAAATTCTTTATACATTTATCTACTTTTCCATTCCTATTGTACCCCTTAAGGGTTTGGAGAAGTGTTTTTATTAAATAGAGATATGAAAGTGTTAAGCATTTATTTACCTATCCATTCCCATTGTACACTTTAAGGGTTTGGAGAAGTGTTTATATTTAAAAGAAGATATATAAGGTCATATTCTAACTGAAAAAATTCTTTATACATTTATCTACTTTTCCATTCCTATTGTACCCCTTAAGGGTTTGGAGAAGCGTTTTTATTAAATAGAGATATAAAAGATCATATTCTAAATATGAAATTGGTAAGCATTTATTTACCTCTCCATTCGTATTGTACACTTTAAGGGTTTGGAGAAGTGTTAATATTTAAAAAAAAGATATAAGGTCATATTCTAAATGAAAAAAAATTCTTTATGCATTTATCTACTTTTCCATTCCTATTGTATCCCTTAAGGGTTTGGAGAAGTGTTTATATTTAAAGGAAGATATAAAAGGTCGTATTCTAAATATAAAATGTTAAGAATTTTTTTACCTCTCCATTCCTATTGTGCCGCTTAAGGGTTTGGGGAATCTATAAGAAATAATTATTTTCATGTTGAATTTACATTATTTCTTTCTCTTTCCTGAGAAAAGTAAAAAATGCTACACTTCTAGTCAAATATGTTGTTAATTCGACATGAAAGATTGGAGGAAATTGCATTTATAATATTAGATCAATATTCCAAATTAAAAAAAAATCCATTAAAGTATTCAATTTATGTTTCTTAATGCTTTATACATAACCAATGTTTGGTTTGCTTTGTTCAAAAGTGGGTTGGAAATAGTTTTATTATTTTTATTTATTTTAGGGATCTTTTCCAATCCTATATTCTACGCAATATCTTGACTATGTGAATGAATAGAATTTATAACACCTATAAATTGTCATTATGTATCTTTTATGCTACCTATAGTACTGTTCTATTTAGTATGGAGGCACTCTTGTCTTTTGGTGCGGAGGTTTTTTTTCTCTTTAAGAAATGTGGAGTAAAACATAAAATTTAATATTCCGTCTATTTCTTAATTATTCCATAAAAGTCGAACTTAATTGTCTGTCGCAATATTGTTCCTCATATTACATCAATTTTCAAATTAGATATCTACCTTTTTCTGTGCATGATAGTAATCTTTTTTATTAACCCTATTAACTTTTTTTTGAAATCGTACCAGGGGAAATGCCTATTAGGGAAATTAAATTCATCATTTGTAGACATATGGTATTTTGATTACTCTTCAAAATTTCTGATGGGCATAGAATTTTAGCCTTAGACTAAATAAGATTATACTTTAATTTAGCTTTTAAAAAATGTGTTCCGTTCTATACAAATACCAGTATTTCTTAGGATGTTTGGATGTATTGAAATTTTTTTAAACTTAATGTGATTTCATATTTTTTAATAAACAGAGGCTTTGCACAAAGATTGGGTCGTTTGTTTGAACTTTTCGTTTAACTAAGGAGGTAACGCACCTATAGTTCGTTATTTAAGCGTGTGTAACGTACCGTAGCACATGGTATAAAAAATAGTTTCGAGAGAAATGGCAGCAAGTGTGTTTTATAAATATTTTGTAGTTAGTTATTTGAGTTTGAGGATCTCATATAGGGATAGCATATACAAAGAGAGGGCTACTAAACAAATTTTGTAACGGGATAGAAAGTATAGTTTAGGTTTATTCATTTTGAATGTGAAGATAAAACTTAAATCTTCAGTGAATTTAACACCCAGATATTTTATACCGAATAACCTATGCCAAGAAAGTAGTTTATGTTATAGTAATAATTAAATAACTTAATTTACACCAAGTGAAAGTTTAAACGAGGTTCAAAGTTCTACAGAATATTTAATCTGAAAAAAAACCCGCTTTAATTAAACATGAAAGTTATTTGTTGAAAAAAATATACAGTTCGAGTGCAAAAAAAGTACGCAAATCTTGCTATAGATGAAATGATGAGATAAATTGTCCCTATTCGCTCGCACACGATTCCAAGCTGCCTTCACTCAGCCGTCACTCCAGTTTTATAGCTCAGTGCTTATTAGATGAAATTTTATTTTTAAAATGTTTAAGTCAAGTCAATTATCGTATGTGGGTGGTTAATACTCAGTGCGGCTTATCTACCCGAAATTACTAATACGTATGATATTCTTTTTTTGGGGGGAGGATATTCAGTTTTTATTGTGTGTGTGAAAAGACTGAAAAATGTCCTCTCCCTATACAAGAATTATAGCTGCAAACATGGTCACATATTCCACTCTTTCCACAAATGAGAATTGAGCAGGTTTGTCTCCCCCATGACGCACCCCTTGATTGACTTTCACAAATGCTTTGTTCTACCTGCTATCCGTTTGTACACTTTGCATCCAAACACCGGCGGGATTATCTTCGGGAAGTGTAATGCTCGGAGGATGGGTTGGCACAAGTGCTCCACGTATCCATGGAGACGGACAAGAAGCTGAGAGACCCAGAGCGAATCAGGTATGCTTCTGGGATAAAATTCCTAAAATCTCATTTTCCAGAAATTGGGAGATGGAGACGGGATTGCTGACTGGAAGATAGTTCCAGTGTACTGATCGAGGATAAAACTTATCACCATTTGGGTTAAGATGCATGAAACAAGTTGCGGATTTACAATTGATACGAATTTCAATGCTTAATTACGTTGTGTTCATGAAATATCAGTTAATTTTAGCACTTTTAGTAGTCAACTAGTACTAATAAAAATAGTCAAATACTAAGGATGTAGAGTATTGTGTAATCCAGGCCTACACAACTCTGACTAAAAAGAGGGGCATTTAGGGTTAGTTTTACTTGCCCCGACAATCATCTACTGTCGTACTTATATTTAGAACAAAGTGGGTCTAAAATCAATGAGACTCGCGACTTTTGCTTATGAAAATTGAAAAATTTTGAGAGTAGAACTGAGTAAATGGACCTTTAAGGTTCTTCCCTTCAATTACTATTTTCACTCATAATAGGAAAATTAATAAGTTCAACCTTTTCCATAGGAGAACGCTTCTGCAAATTCTGAAGATCAAACAAATGCATCTTTTAAATTGAGTTTCATAAACCTTAAATACATTTAAAGTGCTTAAAGATTTATCAGGCCATGTAAAGACGGCTGAAGTGTCGTGGGTTGTGCAGGCCTGGTGAAGAAAATATTGAGTTCAGTTGATACTTTAGAATAACAATTTGGTTGGATAGAAAAAGGGCGGTTCCATGTTTGACTATTGAGAGCACCAGGATTTAACATAGGGATTTAAAAAAAACTGGCAATAAAATATGAGAGAGTTATACAAATTTTTGTTCTGGTCATACACTATTTTAGACTGAAACACATTTAAGCTTTTTATAGCATCTTTTTTGAATAATTTATTTAAAAAATATATTTTTTTAACTACTCAGTCTATTTAAGTCTCTTCTTTAAGTCCTCGGTCAAAACTCAGTCCAAAGTTTTTCAAGTCTCCTAAGTCCCAGTGTATTATCCTTCTACTAAGGTGGTCCCCGGAACCGCCTAAAAAAACTTAAGAAAAAGTTAATCCATAGAATCGCCAATTTCATTTGTTTAAAAGTTTCTAAAAATTTTTTACACTCTTATTCCGCGTATTTTTTGTATGGATTTTCAATTAAGACTGTGCTAGCGCTACAAGCTGTTCGTGTTAAAAGAAAGATTGATTGTGTATGTAAAAAAAGTTTAAATGGTAATTAGGGATATATGAAATAAAACATTACGTATATTTCAAAAACCTATTAGAAACGTTGTTCAAAGTATTGTGACTGTAAATTCTGTTTTTTTTTAAAACTATGGTCAGTTTAATTATTTTCAATTGATAAATTGGTTGTTAAGAATGGCACTGCTCTCCATTTTTTGATGCGAAGACTGGTCGCAAAAATTTATGGTAACATGTGTTGTCATTACATGTTCACATGACTAATACTTGTCAAATATTTCCAATATACATTAAAATGCTTTAAATATGTATTGGAGAGATAAAACAAAACTTTGATATGCTGCTCTTTGATTCTATATTTTTAGAGCAGAAGTGGCTTCAAAGATGGTGTTTTTACTCCTTTTTCTAACACCTAGCTCAAAACTAAAAATATATAAGCCAAAATCATTCATCGTATTTAAAAAATGATTAAACTAAAAAAATATTGGTATTAAGATTATATAACATCATGTTTTTTAATAAACCGGGAAATTTTCAGTTTCTATTATTTAAAAATGAAGTTTAACTTCTGTAACCTGAATAATTTTGAAAATTAGTCTTCAACTTACGGCCGTATTCACCGGTAACCTGACCGGCGGTCAGGTCAGGAAACCATGGTTACAGCCTCTGATTGGTGGAAAAATAATTCAATAGTTTCCTTCCACCAATCAGAGGCTGTAACCATGGTTTCCTGACCTGACCGCCGGTCAGGTTACCGGTGAATACAGCCGTTAAAGGAATAAATGGATTAATTGATAAGGATTTAATACATATAGTTTTGGAAAAGTTTTGAATAGTTTGGTCACTAATAAACTAGCACTCCTTTAAACTACTATAAATTATTGAATGCAGAATTCCGTTATAACAAAAATTTTATTTGAAGAACTTCAAATTCCTTAATTTTGTATGTTTTGCGATCAGTTTCTTAAATTTTATCGCGTTTTTAGGCAGATGTGTCTAATGAAGTTGTCCACAAATCAAACTTGCTTCGTAGAAATTTTAAGTAGATTCGAAATAAACTGTTTATTATAGCTAAACATTGAATAATGTACGTTATTTCAATTGAAATAGAAATCTCCTACATTATATTCTAAATTCAGTTCTTAAAAATTTAAATGCATTAAAAATCTTTATTTTTGGATGTCTTGCAAACTTCCCCATGTTAAGTTTTTATTCCCAACACGGATGGTCCACAAATCAAACTGACTTTGAAGAAATTAAAAGAACCATTAAAAAACAAATGCTTATTAGCTTGCTTTATATAAATTAACTAATTTGAATTCAAATGAGTTTAGATTCCTTTTTAACTATTTTTTACTAAAGTATTGGACATTTTTTCCTGTACTAGGAATTACTATTTTTTATTGAAGTGTTTAAAAGAACTGTTAATCGAAGGGCATAATTCGTAAATGCATTAAAATATCTTTAATCCTTATACTCATCTTCAAATTATGTTGATCTATTGCAGTTATTTTATATATTTCCAGTGTTACCATGAATATCTTAACACAAAATTTATGAAAATATACGTTTATGTCGCACAAAAATTATTGATTTATTAAAGCCTGTAGTTTTTCAAACAACATTAAACCCACTTGTACAAAATGATTGGAGTTATTCAAACAGATTGCTCTCTAATTTGTACTGAATTTAAGAATACTTAAAAGTCCCATGGAAAAACTTTGGAGTAAAATTAACTGAAAAAAACGTTTAGAAAAATTAATTTTTATAACTATTATAATTAAAATAATTATGGGAACAAAGAGCTAAGATATTAAGATAATATTTATAATCTTTGCATCATGTTAATTAATTTTTGTGACGGATTAAAATTGCATAATTGAGTTTTGTTTTTAAAAACATTTTAATGATATAATAAGCTTTTAAGACGGTTGCATAAGAAGTTTTCTCTAAGTTTTATCGAAAATCACCCCAATATAATTTTTCTTTTCTCATCAGTGACCTAAAACATAATATTTGATATGTTTAAACATTTAACTAATGAGATAGATGTGATAGCTAAAGTTGTAAGCAAAATTATCACGCTCTGTTTCATTTAGTCTACTGCAAATTTGTTGCAGCTTATATCACAATAGTTTAAAGGTTTTTGGGTTTAATAATATTAAATACAGAGTTTTTCTCAATGAAACTGAATTTGATATTGGAAATTGCATATTTCTCTTGGTTTTAAACAATTTTGTACTATGTTTACATCTGCTTGAGTTTCATATATTGTGAGAGGTGCCAGTAAAAAGAAATGTCACACAAATTATTTTGTGATCGACTAAAATGTCAACTCTTTGTATATAAAATTTCTGAGTATATTTAGAACATAAACTTGAAATGGAATATAAAAGAAAAAAACTGGGCTAAATTAGACTGAAATTTTTATTGTTATGCTCAGTTAGAAAACCAAACTTTTTGTAAGCTTGATAATGACAGGCATCAAATTTCATGAGAAAAAAAAAGTAAACAAAGAGTGGCGAGGCCTAATCAATTCTAATTTATTTAATTTTGTGGTGCCAAAAAACTTTGTTGATGAAATATTTTTCTCCCCCAAAACGAAAAAAAAAGTTGTGTTAAATGCCACGCTAGGTCAACCTGATGTAAAATATAATAATGATGTAACGGAATGATAAATATTAGCACAAGTAATTTAGTTTAAAAAACAAATGATGGCTTTATATCAAGAATTAAATAGAATTATCATTCAACCTTTGCTTTTTAATTCAACTTCCCAGCCGCCAATCTGCTGTCCAATAACGTCTCCCCTGCTTCTGTACACACACCTCTTCACTGTTAACCGCAGGCGATGTTGGTGCGCGGTCAGTGGGGATACCATCGTATGAAAGAAACGATGCGTTGGTCACTGTACCCCAGGGCCTTTGTCCAAAACCACTGACCACCACCCCTCGGGGCGCCATCCGGGTTGATGACTGGTCCTCGCGCCACGAGACACTGGATGGTTAGTGTCCGTCTCCTACTTCCGGGGGAGTCGGCACGCAGCGCCCGGGAGACATCGTCTGAACTCGAGGTCCAAGTCTCCGATGGACAAAACGGTCTTTTTGACCACCTGTGGCTGGGAGAGGCTGAATCTAGCATTCAAAAACCGGAGGAACTCTCCTGGCCGGTCGTCGGAGCACCTTTGGGAGCAGGTGGAGGCGTCAAGAGAAGGAATCGTGTGGTTTCGTAGTCTCAATACGACATGCATGACTTGGCGGCTGGTTAAGACTATGATTTAAAAAAAAACTACAAAAAGGAATCATAAATGAAATACTTCGGTTAAGCAAAGGTGTATTACGTGTTTAAAGGTGTATTATATCGTAGATTGTTTTGGATTGAACTGGCTGTAGTGTTTTATCCCACCTTTTTGTTTCGTTAAAGGGAAGAAAAATAATGATGTAACGATGAATTAAGTGAAACGGGTTTCATCTGTGTTCACGGTAAAATTTGTCGGAAAATATTGTGAAGTTGATTTCGTCTCTTGCTCTTTTGCTAGAATATAAAAAATAAATAAATTCCTTGTATGTCATAATTAATCTTACAATGTAAGTGTTTGGTTTATTAAGAAAAATTAGTAATTCCCAGAAAAAAAGGTAAATCAATGACTAATGTATTGCGAAAATACAAATTTTGTATTTTTCACACTGGGTATAAAATAAAAAAATCCATATAACTTAAACTATTACAATGGTGAGGCTTCAGCAGAAGTAAATATAGGATTTAAAAGTTAAAAGCTGTATTAATATTGAATATCTTTATATGTATGAAAAATAGCATATTTTTCTAGTTATTATATATCAATGGAATGTTAATTAACGTCAAAACAATCATCAATTGTGGGGTTAACATATTCTTAAGCTACAACAAATTTTAAATTCATATTTCATTAGAAAGTTAAACCATCGAACTCATTGTTTTTTTTAATTACTTTGAATTGGGGTGATTTTCAATTAGACTGTGTGTAATTGTATCAGATTAAAACATTCATTTTTTATCAAGAATATTATGTTAACTTTGTTTACATGCATTTATACAAAGTATGATTTTATCTAATCCGTTATTTATATCTGTCACAGTTTTGCTAAACAAGATTTTAATACAGGGGATGATGAAAGTAAAACTACAGGCTTTTTAGAATCTTTTCAATCACGATCGCTCTAAATTTTCTGTAGTTTTAATGAAAAACTTCGGTGGCCTGTTTTTAAAAGGGCGCGACTCCATCAGAAATTTTAAGTTAAATGATTGTTGAATTTGTACAATTTATATAGATGCCTAGTTAGAAAAATAATTACTTTGCGATTGGTGTTTAAAACTAAATTAATCAATAATTGATCATTCATCATCGAAAGATAAAAAAAATGTTTTGTAACTTAGTCTTGGTTTTAATCTCTCAAGTAAACTGCATATGAATTTGAAGTTATATTTAAATAAGGATAAATCATGAAATTATGTAGAGCTACTGAAAAAGTAATATTTTTGAGAGTTTCTAATGGATAAGGCTTAATAGTCATTACAAAAACAAGATGGTCAATTTTTATAAATTGAATAGATATTAAATTATTTTTATAAGATTACTTTTGTAAAGATTCATGTGTGGGCAATTTTTAAAGACGATTTAATTTAAAGCATTTGCCCACAGAAAAATTTGTAATTAATTTGGAACTAACTATTTACTGCACTTATGAACGATGGTTTATTTTAATGTTTTTAAAGATTTTGTTCATTATTATTTAAGTTTGATTTGTGGACAATTTTCAGATATTTTAAAACAGTATACTGAAAAAAAAATCAAAATCGATCGGAGATTAATTGTACTAAAATTATTTTTGTCTCGTGTGTTGATGAATGTTTGACTCATATGCTTGGAATATTTAAAAAAAGTTTGTGAAGAGCCCCACAGTAATGATTTTTAAAGATTATTTTTGTTTTTAAAATGGGCATATCAAAAAAATATTTGCAGCATATTTTTACCAATGGTTTACTAGAGTATTTAGAATACTTTGTAAAGTTTGATTTGTGGAAGAATTAAGGATGAATTAATTCCAAAACTGTGCACACTAAAAAGTTCTACAAAATGTTTTTAGAAATATAATTGAGATCCACTTTGGGCTAATGCTTTGCTGGAATATTTAAAGATTTAGTTCATGCAAGCCATAGTAATGAGGGTTTTATTGAACAACATAAAGAAACAATACTCAAAACTTGTCTTTATTTGATATATTTCAACTCAAGTTCTAAAATCTATTTACGAAGAGGACAAAGTTAAAAATTCATAATAACAGAAAACGCAATTTTAATACTAAAGCGTTAGTTTGAGCTAGAATCAAACAAAAATAAACCACCCCATGCTGATTAAATACAGTGTATTTAATTCTTATCTTTATTTTGGATACTTTCGATCAATTGATTATTGATTTACATTGCAAAAATAAATAGAATTTTCATACTGCGTGCTAGAAAAGGAGCAAAAACCAGTATGTTAATAATTCTGATTAAAAAGCTATAACTGGTAATATGGAGACTAAAAAAGAACTCCCTTTTTAAATGACCTAATGCATCATCTATACATCTCGATTATGTATATTTTTCATCTTCAAAATTTAAAGTACAAATATTTTTATTACCAATAGTAACTTTTCTTATTTTAAAAACTGGGGTTAAAAATTTACAAATGTATAATTTCTAACATATTTCTAGTTCTAAAAATTTGCATTCATAATAAAAAAGTTATATTAAAATGAATTACTGTCAGAAACTAAATTTTTAGTTGGTCAGAACCATGGTAAAAGAGCTTCAGATTTTATCTAATAAAACTAATTAAAATAGAATGTTTAAAGTTTAATCCCCTTGATTAATAACTCTATATAAAAGCGAATGATAAATAAAGTGAAGAATTGGAAAATGGTTATCTTTTGAAAATAAGTTAGGTATAAAAGGAGTCAAAACACCTGTCCCATTTGGCTGATTAAAAATAAAAGCTCTACAACTACAAGACCATAGGCAGTTAGAAATAGATGGTTCCTTTTTTAGAAACTTCAATATTTTTTAATTGTGCAAGTTTTTCCGAAATTGAAAATTATTTTTTTAAATAGACCTCAAATAATAAACATTTATGTGGTTGAAACACAATTCAACTCTATTCAATGTTCTTTGTCGCATTTAACATAATAGTACTCTTCATTAGAAGTTAATTAGTTTTAGTAGGGCCAAGTAGTACTAGTTGACTAGTAGGATAGGTGGGGGTAAAAACCCGCACGGGGAAAAACCACGCACCGCGATTTTTAATTGTTAATAATCGATTCAAAAGTTGAAAACCAGGTGGTTGGTTTGTCTTATTGTGACCTATCATTCTACGAAAGTTCGTACCCCTAAGTCACTCATGAGTTGAAAAAATGCTGTAAGTTTGTTTTTCATCATTTTGATGTAATTTTTCTGATCTTTTACTTAAACATTACATAAAATAGGGGTTCAGGAGAAATACAAACACATAAGCCAATGATAAGAGAGCATTTGAACATCAGTTTCGTGTTGAAATAATTTCCTTAACATGTCTCTAAAAATAATAAGGCTTGTTTTTCAAAATAAAGTGAAACGGGGCAAATACCCGCAGGTGTTTTGGGGCAAATACCCGCATCTTCAAAACTTTGGGAATTCACCCCAAAAGGAAATTAGAATCTACAGGGTCCCTAAAAAGTTGAATAAAGGTTTCCGAGATATCAATCCTCAAACGGAAACCCTTTTTTCTCCCTTTTGAAAGATATTGGGCACTTTGAAATGAATTGCTACAACAGATTGACAATTTTCATTAAAACGGATTATATCTATGTTTAATATTGTTGGTTAACTTAAAAATATTAAAACAATATATTAGAAATCCATTATCCGCGAGCGGATGATCCACGATTGCTACGAAAAAATTTTTAATGATGACGGTAAATTTTAGACGACATTAGAGAGATTTTAGATGTAGAGCAAAGGTTTCTGCTGTACTGTACACATTTTAAAAGTTTTACATATCATGTTTTTTGTACAATGAAACATAGTTTTTATGCTGAAATATTTTTTTTTCGTGTTTTCACCTCATTTTTGGCCTTTTTTCGATTTTAGCTATCCGCGGTACCCTTGGCACCCAATTCCACGGATAATAGGGGCTCTAATGTATTAAGATGATTATCTCTAGTGTTTTTATGATGAAACATTTTGTTTATCCATGTTTATTTCATTTGGACACGGAAATTCAAAAGTGCGTGTCTTTGCCCCATTTTGCGAGGCAAAGACGCAATTTTTTTTTCTACTAAATTGTCAATTTCTCTTGAAATACTATCGATAATAGTATAAATTTGGATTGGTTTTGTAGGTAACATCTCAATCTAACACCTCCAATTGAAATTTCGGGATTATCTACCCCCTATCGATCACAATGTTAAAAATACTGAAAACTGCGGGGCTTTGCCCCCACCTACCCTATATTTGTGTTTAGGTTAGCTAATCTTTCATAAACACAACGTAATTAAGTATTGAAATTCGTATCAATTGTAAATTCGCAACTTGTTTCATGCATTTTAACGCAAATGATGGGAAGGTTCGTCCACTATATCAGTACACTGGAACTTTCTTCCAGTCAGCAATCCTGTCTCCATCTCTTGATTTCGGGAAAATGATATTTTGGGAATTTCATCCCAGAAGCACTACCGATTCCTTCTGAATCTCTGAGCTTCGTTTTCTTCTCCATGGATACGTATGGAGCATTAGTTCCAACATTTCCTTCTAGCATTATACTTCCCGAAGATGGGTCCGCCGGTGTTTGGATGTAAAGCGTACAAACGCAAAGCAGGTAGAGCAATGCATTTGTAAAACTCAATCAAGGGTTGTAGCATGGAAGGGAGACACCTCTTAATTTTTAATCGGTGAAAAGAGTACGAGCTTTGAATATGCTTGCATCTATGCTTCTTGTACATGGGATGGAAAATTTTTAGACTTATTTAATATTTCAAGTTTTTTGTTGTTATGAATACAGGTAATCGTGAAAATCTCGTTTTCTATACTCGACAGCAACGTTTCCTCCAGTACGTCACTACACGAAAGGAGAAAGTGGGTAAACACAAAACCTGTTGGGTTGCTAGGAGGAGTTTCGGTACACAAATCGTGATAAAAAACTCCATACATATGTTACGGGCAATGTGATAAATCAGGCATTATTAATAATGTCCGAAGTGGAGGAGGGCAATGTGATAAATTCAATGGTATTTATCAATGAAATTAATCACTTTGCCCGCCTCCACTCTGGGCATTATTAATAAAGCCCAATTAATCACTTTGCCCGTAACATAAACATGGGTTTAACGAAATAATCGTATTTTAAAATTAACTCCCTTCGTTTCACTCGAAATTGAGACACCGCGATGGGAACTGCTTTGTTAGTGACGTCATAGGGTCAACTAACGTTGCTGTCTAGTATAGGAAGGAATAATTGTAGAAAGAATCGATCTAGTAATATTTAGTTTTATTTCAATGCATAAAATGACTGCAACATTTCATATAGATTTTCTGATTAAACTCTTAGTTGTAATAAATACAATTCTTAAAAAAGATATTTTTTGTACTTGTGCAACCAAAACTTGGTTATATTTTAATAGTTAATCTTAATCATCTTAAAACAAGTGTTAAAGTACAGCTTAAAAGTCATGCTGATTTTTTTGTTTGACAAAATACTTGTTAATTGGCCTGAAATTTTTTATGGTGAATATGGGACTCCTGAGGCAACTTTTTTCTGTATGACTTTTTGAATTAAAAAAAAGGTTTTTCGTGATTCATCCTACTGTATATAACTAATATATGATACGCTTTCACATTATAATAAATTATTGTAATAAGAATTATGAAAAAAAATATTTGAATTAAATGGCATGTGTTTTCTAATGCTATTCTTTGATTTTTTTCCATCTCAACTTGCTGTGAGCTGATGTTCCCTATTTGTTGGATTACGTGGGTGGAGTAGA
Source organism: Tetragnatha versicolor (assembly GCA_024610705.1). Classification (NCBI taxonomy): domain Eukaryota; kingdom Metazoa; phylum Arthropoda; class Arachnida; order Araneae; family Tetragnathidae; genus Tetragnatha; species Tetragnatha versicolor. Next base: position 57,207,923 of record JANDEH010000004.1, on the reverse strand, counting down.
AGTAGGTGCCGAATCTCGAGTCTCTTGGTAAGTTACCTATTTTAATTTCTACCTAGATTCGTAAATACTTACTCTGCTACAGGAACATCGATTAAACAATTCGTTATTAGAGATGGCCAAAAATATTGATATTTTTCTCTTTGATTGATTTTGATATCATTCTCCAGGGTAACTCTCCTAGGGGTAGACCTTACTTCCGTGACCCTAGGATACGTTGGTTCCAAATAAAAGCTGGGAAATGGACTTTTGAATTTTCCTGTATATTTGATAGTTAATCTCCCTGTCTTTATGTCAAATTTCATTGGAATCTGTCCATTTGAGAGAAAATTGCACAAAAAGATCTAAATTGTGGAAGACTAGTGTAATTTAAAGGTAACCATGATAAGTTAACAGAAAACAACAAAAAAAGCAATTTCAAATTGAATTAAAAGAAGAGTAAATAAGCTTTCATGTGAAAGGGTCGACAGAATAAAAATAACAATAACTGATATTCTAAGTTGGACTGCAAATTAAAATACAGTGATTCCTCGTTATTCGCGGTAGTTACGATAACAAATATCATAACGGTTTATCATAATATAAATATCATAAAAACGGTTCGATTCCGTCATTTATTACATAAAACAATAAAACTGGTTCATGCAAAAAGTAATTTAAATTTAAAATTACTGTAAATAATTGTAAATAATTTGAAGTAAATACCAAAAGGGTTAATTTAATTCACAGCAACGTTTCCTGAACCCAGTACGTCACTACTAGGAAGGAGAAAGTGAGTAAACACAAAGCCTGTTGGGTTGATAGGAGGATTTCGATACGCGAATTGTGATAGACACTATTTATACATGGGTTTAACGAAATAATCATAGTATTTTAAAATTGACGTTCTTTGTTTCACTCGAAATTAAGACACCACGAGGGGAACTACTTTGTTATACTCCGTTCATTTTGAACTGGCGCTTGAAATATTTCCTTCCCCCACCACCGATCGGTAACTATAGCAACTATCCTCGTCAAAGTGACGAAGAAGGCTTACTATTGGCTGCTCGAAGTATGGTTACGCTTCTAGCGTGGGGGAAAGCACTATTTCTCAAGCGTCAATTCTAAATGAATAGAGTATAGTGACGTGGTAGGTTCAACTTAAGTGTGTCTAGTATAGTTAGAAAACTTGCTTAGTAGAAGAAGTTACACTTTTCAAAATGGTTTTACATAATAAATATCGGAATCTAACAATTGTATCTTTTCTTTCTTTGCTAAATAAACTTTGAGATTGAAATCTGCGAATATGCGGGGATAACATTACTCATCCGCAAATACTGAACCGCGACTGACTATAGAGGCTAAATTTTATATTTCTACTTACACCAGTGTAGTTAGGTTGAATTGAAAGGTTTAAAAATCGTTGTTCCTGTACTAGAAATTTGTCTTTTGTATTTATTAATTTTTTCAAACGTTTTATTGAAGAGTAAATTGGAATTGATGCCTAATGCAATATCTTGTATTTATAACTAAGTTATTAAGAAATGAGCTTGTTACAACCCTTGCTTTTTATTTTATGATTGATTATTTTTGATTCTATCCTCTGATACTTTTTCAACTTGACTAAGAAAATTGAGGAACCCAGGGACTCTTTGTCAGACTCCCCCCATTTTACCCCTCTAATATTATTTTTCTTAATCCCTGAGGACGCGCGGGGGACCCGAGAGACCTGGACAAAAATATTTGCAGAAACTTTCTTCTTATCTTAGAAGTATAAAAAAATCACTTCTAGCTTCCCCTAACGTTATACTCAATAAGTTTTGTCACATCTACTAACCCCTGTATTTTTTCCATGTACTGCGAGTTTAGCCTGGGAACGTTTCCTCTAGTAAGAGGAGGAAATGTTGTAGATTTAAAAGGGATACGGAGAAAGATGAGTGGGTATTTAGAAGGACGATAACGGGAGGTTGAAGAAGGAGTAGATGTGGAGAAGAGAGGGCAGAGATGATCAGATATCGATAAAATGCTGGAATAAAGATGAAAGAGAAGTTATGTTGATACAGATGGAGACAAAAGGATGTGATATAGAGGCCGCTGAGGAAAGATGAGAAGATTTTGAGGAGATGATAGCGAAAGGATTGGATTCTGAGATGGATGAGAAAGGAGCAGTTTAGGAGGAGATGGATGTTGAGGATACAGTGAAGATTTATGATGGGAGAAAATGATGAGTAAAATAAAAAGAGGAGAGGGGTTTTAGAGGAAGGGGTTTGACAAGAGGCTTGTTGAGATTTAGAAAGGATGCCGGGGAAACTGCTCGTATTAGAGGTGAAAATGCTACTGAGAGGTATGATAATTAGAAGGGATGCTGAGGAGAAAATTTAGATATTTAGGAGTGAGGGATTTTACAGGGTGATTCAGAATTCATCATCAATATTTGGTGGGGAGGTAGAGGGGACCTAGACAAGTATATTTTGAATAGGAATGGGGGTCGCAGCCGCATCGTTAAAGAGCTGCTAGGACCTAATGTAGAGCGAGATCGTTACAAAAGGATGTTTTGCCAAGGCCCTTGTAACGAAACAAAACATAATAGAATGATGGAAAATTTTATTGAATGAAAAAATTTATTTCATGAGGTAAATCAGTATCTGTACTACCTACACCATAAATTTGATAGAAATTGGATCATTTTGCTAAACCGTGGGGTTAGTTTTAAAACTTGCAATTAGTGGAGTAGAATTAGCCGAAAAAAGGGCTTGACCTTGAACAAATTGGAACAAAAGCAAAACCTGCGGGAAATGGTAGGTCACATGGTCCTAATCAACATACTAAAAATATACATCCGTACTAGTGGGACAAATATGGTTTTTTGGCCGCCATCTTGAAAAAACACCCCAAAATATTTTTCATCATAAAAGGTCGTGTAAGGTATCAAACTGCGGGGAATTTTGTACTGAAAGAGAATATGATTTTTGTTTTTCTTTAATTTCAATAAAAATAATATTTTTGACCAAAAATGCAATACAAATACAATGGTTAATGGTCCTTCCTTCCGTACTATATTGAGCATAAACGCCCTAAACTTTTTTAAAAACATTATTTTGTGACAAATGGTAGGTGACATGGTCCTGATCAACATTCTAAAAATATACATCCGTACTAGTGGGACAAATATGGTTTTTTGGCCGCCATCTTGAAAAAACACCCAAAAATATTTTTCATCATAAAAGGTCGTGTAAGGTATCAAACTGCGGGAAATTTTGTACTGAAAGAGAATATGATTTTTGTTTTTCTTTAATTTCAATAAAAATAATATTTTTGACCAAAAATACAATACAAATACAATGGTTAATGGCCCTTCCTTCCGTACTATATTGAGCATAAACGCCCTAAACTTTTTTAAAAACATTATCGTATGTCAACAAAAAGTATGGGAAAGTGACCATAGTGTTTGATGGGTATAAGAAACAAAACATAAAAGATATGGAGCACAGACTACGCTCAAAGCAGTCATCTGCCACTGTTATCTTTGATGAAGACTCACCAGTAATAGTCTCTCTTCTCTCTATTCTAAAAAAAAGTTTTTGGTGAACGGTTTCCAGAGAAAGGCTTTTTAATTACTGAACCAAATGACACATATATGGTATCAAAATGTCCGAATTCTTTCCGGATTTCCGAGTAAGCCCTTCGATTTTTCAAAAAAATTCTTAATTTTAAAATATATCCATTTTTTTAGATTTCGGATAAGGTCGCAGTTACAAAGCAAGAAACTATGAATTTTAAAACAATTGAAAATATATTTCACTGGTTTTTTAACATTCAAATACATTAAATAACCATCTTTCTATTTATCACACTAATTTAAAAAATATATATTGGATTCTTTTTAACAATATTTATATTTTTGCTGTTCAAACGATTTTAATTATATTTAAAACTAATGTATAATTAATTTATCTTTTATTTTTAAATAATTAATTCATATTTATATATTTATCTTTGTCGTTGTGGCAACCTAATCATTACTATATTTACAATAAAATATAAACTCGCTTTCAGAAATTATGAACTTTTGCATTTATTTATTACAATAATAATTATTTTTATATCCTTTTGCAAGTTATATTATTTAAGGTAGTAAAAGGTAACTTTTTTTATAATGCCCAAACGCAAAACTAGATATGGCGGGGGAATGTTTTAGAAATAAAGATAAAAATCGAAAGTCAGAACATTCGTGTCATTGCTATGAAACTGACACAATTTCGATGTTTATTTGTTCTCATGAAGCAAAATTCTAAATTTTCGTGATGTTTACGATAATTACTACATTTTTCACAGACAATCAATGAAAATCATTACAAATTTTAAGAAAGTAATATTTATTCCGGAGATTTTTCAGTGCTTCTGAATGGATCTGTGTCAGAAAAACATTACATTGGGGAAATGGTAAAAGAAAGTTTACACTGCTTTGTTACTAATTTTCTTGGAATTAAATGGCGATCCGCCAATTCATATTGCCATAAAGGAACTGTTAAAATTTCGCCGCTGAATGAATATTCCCCTTTTTTGAAAGAATACCCCAGAGAAGTAGTTCCCCTGTTTTAAGAATGTTTTATAAAATGAGTAAGTGCTGTGAGCTGTGTTTTGTGAGGATGGCAAAGAGATCCTTAAGTATCAGCGTCAGCAGTTAACGGGGGTTGGCGAGCGATAGCGAGCAGGGGGCGGTAGCTCCCTAGTAAAGAAAAAATAAGTTTCTCTCAAACTCTCAAAACAAACAAAGATTTATTAATATACTAGGGAGTTATTTACAAAGAAATGGTCATTCCGTCGTTCATGCAGAAGGGGATGCAGATACTTTGATAGTAAAAAAAGCTTTAGATATAGCACAGGAGAAACCTGTCACAGTCGTAGCTGATGACACCGATGTTTTAATCTTATTACTCTATCATTCGTCTTTAAAAATTTTCATGCAGTCTGCCCTACAATCTGAAAAAGTTCGCGACATTCAAGCAATGCAAAGTGATATTGGAGAAGAGGCCTGCAAAGCTTTGGCTTTTGTCCATGGTTGTGACACCACCAGTGCATTATTTGGAAAAAGTAAATCTTCTGCTTTAAAAAATATAATTAAGTCCCAAATATTGTTCAAATATGCTTCCCATTTTGGATCTACTGAAAATATTAATAAGGAAGAGTTACTTGAAATGGGCTACAAAATTATCGTGTCATTGTATGGGGGTAACATACATACCATTGACCTAAATACTCTTCGTTATGAAGAATATATGAGGAAAATAGCTTCAGCTAAAAAAGAATTTGATATTTCACGTTTGCCCCCGACACAAAATGCTGCAAAATATCATTTACTTCGAGTAAATTTGCAATGCTTAATTTGGAAGAATCTCTCTATGTCAAGCCCTGATCCTACACTATGGGGTTGGCAGTTAATTGACGGAGAATTTCAGCCAATGTTAACAGACAGAAGTCCAGCACCAAAAGAACTTCTGGAAATGATCAAATGTGCATGCCAATCGACTACTTCTGATCCATGTAACACTATGAAATGTACATGCCGTCGATATGGACTTTCTTGCTCGGTAGTTTGCAAAAATTGCTGTTGAAAGAACTGTACAAATACAGGAGACGTAATCAATGAAGATGAAAATGATCTATAATTTGTTTTTAATTTTATACTTATTTAAGATTAAATTTATGTTTGTTGTGAAATTTTCAAGCTTAAAATTATCTGCTTAAACATACATCAAAATAGCTTCCTGTTAATTATGTAAAAATTATAAGAATACTCAATGTATCCAAGAATTTTTAAATCCTAAATCATATTAATAAAAGGATTTTTAAACTAAAAACGTGTATTAACTATTTATAATTGTCATATTTTCTTTTAGCACATGATTTCCTGCAGCTTGATACCCTATATATTACCTTTTATAACGAAAAAAATATTTTAATGTTTTCCAAGATGGCCGCAAAAAAATCGTAACTGTCCTACTGGAAGAGATATATGATACATACTTTTAGTATGTTTATTTGGGCCATTTCATCTACCATTGTTCACACAATATAGCTTTTAGAAAAGTTTAAGATGCTTAAGCCCCATACATTATGAAGGAAGGGCATACATAATCATGGTAATACATAATCTACGTATAATAATATGCTTTTACATAAATAATATGCAATATTATATGCTAAAGCATATAATAATATGCTTTACATATCTACATATAATAATATGTAATACATAATCATACATAATCATGGTATTTGCTTTCAGTTTTTGGTAAAAAAATATATCTTTTTATTTAACATAAGGAAAAACAAAAATCCTATTCTCTTTCAGCACAAAATTTCCCGCAGTTTGATACCTTACATGACCTTTTTTAATGAAAAAAATTATTGGGTGTTTTTCAAGATGGCGGCCAATAAACCATATTTATCCCACCAGTACGGATGTATATTTTTAGAAGTTTGATTAAGACCATGTAACCTAACATTTGTCACAAAATAATGTTTTTAAAAAAGTTTAGGGCGTTTATGCTCAATATAGTACGGAAGGAAGGGCCATTAACCATTGTCTTTGTATTGCATTTTTGGTCAAAAATATTATTTTTATTGAAATTAAAGAAAAACAAAAATCATATTCTCTTTCAGTACAAAATTCCCCGCAGTTTGATACCTTACATGACCATTTATGATGAAAAAAATTTTGGGGTGTTTTTTCAAGATGGCGGCCAAAAAACCATATTTGTCCCACTAGTACGGATGTATATTTTTAGTATGTTGATTAGGACCATGTGACCTACCATTTCCCGCAGGTTTTGCTTTTGTTCCAATTTGTTCAAGGTCAAATGCTATTTCTACTCCACTAAATATTAATCTTTTAGCCAAAGAATGGAGTTTCCTTATACTCTGTTCATTTAGAATTGGCGCCTGAGACGTAATGTATCAGAAGCAGTTACTACTGTAATAATCATCGAACATTTTTTCTTGTGCAATAACAAGGCAACCGAAACAGATGATAAACCATCCCGCCTTCTTCAAGAAAAAAAAGGAAAAAAAAGTACAACGCACTGTAAAAAAAGGTGTTTTAACAAAAAAATTGCCTAAATAGTTCATCGTCTTATACAATTCAAATTCTTCCTAATCTAGTACAACACATTTGAATTTATTTTTTAAATTATAAAATAAATGCTTAATTTTTTGTATTAAAAAGTATTCCCTTTTTTTCAGTTTTGAGACCAATAATTTTACCGTTCCGGTACCTCTTTTTTTAGAAGTCGAGCCCTGGCTTAAATTAAAAGGAGGGTAAGAAATTGAGAAGGTTGAGGGAAGGGATTAGAAGAGCCGTGTAAGTTGATAAAAGGAGATAATGTTAAGAAGGAAGAGCGGGATGGGATGGGATGCTGAGGGGAAAATAAGAGAGAATGGACGATAAGTAAAAGGGGTCAGAAAAGATGAAAGAAACTAGTTAATGCTGAAGAGGGAGCGAGATAATGTGGGATTTTTAAAAGGAACGTTAAGATTTAAAGATAATGCTGATAATAGTGATGAGAGAGGAGATTTTTAAGAAGGGTAGTCACAACAATGAGGTATTTGCGTGTTTTGAGATAAAATTTTATTAAAATAGTAGATAAAAACAATGAAGAATGAAATTTACACATCGACATCCAATAGAAGCCCGTTTTATGATAACGTGACTTTTCTGGCGTTTTGGTAAAAATAAAATTGAATTTTAAAATGATTTAAAACACATTTTTGAACTTAAAAATCAGAAATTTGGGAGATTTAAACCATAATGTATCAAAAAAAATATAAAATCAAGCAAATCACTCATTCATGCAAATACCTCATTGTGGTGAGAGTTGAGAGAGGAGGAATGAGGTATAGAAGGGAAAATAGGGAGGGTGATATAAGATGAATATGGAAGAAAATTATTTAAAGGAATGCCATGCAGAGGGAGGGGATAGGAGCAAGGATATTAGTTGGATTAGAGGAAGGGAATAGGAGTAGAGACGGTTGAGAGAGAAGATGTTGAGCCGAGGTGATGAAAGACGATGGAAAGCTAGAAGGATCATTCAGACATAACTTTTTGTGTTCATTTTAGTGGAATTGTCTAAAGTGAAAAGTGCTAATTTGCGCCAATTTTCTATGAAAACTAGCGATTCACTGAAGTGAATCACTCAGGATGAAAAGTGGAAGTAAAATAGTGTGAATGATAATTTAGAAAGGGAATATAAAATGGTGAGGGATGAGGTATAGAGAGGGTGCTTGGTCAGAATGTTTCATATAAAGTGGATGCTGTGGAGGAAAGGAATGGGAGTAGAGACGATGCCGGGAATTTAGTGAAAGAGGAGAAATTAGGGATGATATTGATAGAGGAATGTCCAGGGTGGAATGGTGAGAAGAAAAAAACAAAGATGGGGTTCGCTGAGAAATAAAATGGAGATTGAGAGGGTGTTGAGGTGGAGATGAAATAATTTTGTGAAGTACAAAAAATAGTGTGGAGGGATTTGGCCGCAGAGGAAGGATATCGAGGAAAAGAATGCGATGGATTTAGTTGATAAGAAAAGGAATCCTTCTGGGTCAAAATCTCAACAACACTATTTTTATTTATCCAGATCTTTTCTCAAATTTCTTATACAGACTACACTGCTTAATTTTATCAAGGTTAATGTTATTAAAGGAAATTATTTAATACAGAATGTTTTGTTTCATATAATCAAGATTTATATTATAACCTTTTCTATCAAGACAGTCCCAAATCTATTGTAGGATGCTGTAGAAATTTCGGACGGCTTATTACTGAAAGAGTTAATATTATTGCAAATTGTCCTGATCCTCTTAATTTTCACAATTTAATTTTTGGTGAGTTACTAATTTATAAGCTATAAAGTTCTAAATTCTACTACTACTACTAAGTTTTTTTTTGCGAAACGCGCACTATCAAATTAAAATAATTAATAAATATATGGTAATGACTTAACCCTTTTAATCCTAAGTCGTCCAAGGTTACCATTGAGTTCTTTGGAAAACTTGGGGCTGCTAGGAATGAAAGGGTTAAATTTGATTATTCTATTTACACTGTTCCCCCTTATCTTTATCGAATCACTATAATTGATTGGATATTATTATTATTATATGTCTAATATCTTATAAAGGAGATCACTTTACGCATAGTAGAATGTAGTTCTTAGAGTAATGTGATTTATTTTAATAATAATTACATAATCGTCTCACAGGTGGAAAAATGATTCAGCTCCTCTCAAAGTAAGTAAAAGAGCTAAAAAGGTTGACATGGAAGAATTTTTTTCCTGAGAAGGAATTCAATTGGGGTAAGAAAAATTATTGTTTTTTATGGGAAATCGTAAAGTTATCTTAATGCTTAGTCTTGTACTGCTAATTAGGCGGTTGTATGGAGAAAGGGGAGGGTGTTTCGATAAAAGAGGGAAAATAAGTTGGAGAAATAGATGAGAGGATAGATTGGTTGGTTATTTGAAGTTTTATGGCGCATGATCCACATCAGGATATTATGCGCCAAACGATGAGAGGATAGAAGATAGAAAAATAAGTTGGTAAGGATGTTGAGGTGTATGAGAGGGAAAGGATGGTAAAGATTGTTAAGAGGTAAGGAAAGTAGGGAACTTTTGGAAGAAGAAAGAGAGGTTGGGAATGGTATTGAAGAAGTTGAGGTATAGGGGATATGCTGTGAAGGGCCGATGACATTTAAAGGGGTTTCTTCAGAGAGGGATAAGATAAGGGAGAAAATTCTCTGTAGATGCTGTTAAGTGGGATGTGAGAAGATGATCAGGATATAGTATGGAATGCCGAGAGGGATGACTAGGAAGCGGATGTTGGGGACAGGGATGTGAAATGGAAGGAATACCGATGAGGGGGATTCTGAAAAAGGGGGTAAGAAGAATTATGATGTAGAAGAAATAATGGAGTTGAGGATGCTGAGGAAAGAATGAGATAGAGGAGTGAGATTTATTTGGGATTTCGTACAACGTACAACAGAGGTTCCCAAATGAAGGTGGGTCTGGCAAAACTCAACATCTCCACCCCAACCAAAATAGGTTTTATTACTGTATTGGACTGAGGCTCCAGGTTTACACAAGAGGTAAAAATCTCTTCTTCCAAAAGTGTGTATTTCCTACAAAAAAGCGGGGGGGGAAATGAGTGATTTCATTGAAGCCAATGGGCTATGTCACGTTTTTGGGCTCTCCTGAAAAATTTTTGAAAGTGGAGATGTTGAGTTTTGCCAGACCCACCTTCAAAATTTTAAGCATTGTGACCCATTATAAAAAAGATTCGGAAACTTATTTCGGGTTCAAACTTGGGGCCGGATGCAACTCCGTTTTACGACGATTTGGTTGACGGTTGAAGCTGGTCGAATCCTACTTCCAAACAACTCAACTATCGTTTTCTTTAGTCATTTGCCCAGCTTGCCGCTGATTGGTTGGAATAAATAAATGGAGCTACGTCATCGGGCATTTCAACCAATCGGAGGAAAACGGCAGCGGATGAAACGGCCGACGCCTGCTCCTGACCTGACGTTACCGTTGTACGGTGGATGACGGTGAAATACGGTTCCTTAGAACGTAACGAAACGGAGTTGCATCCGGCCCTTGGTAGGTTTGTAGTAAACCCTGAGAGTATCCCTTCCTGGGCATAGTAAGACACACTAAGTACGGGTAGGTAACACCGCCTAAAGGTTTATCCACTATTTATTAATTTTATTACACTTCATCAAGAGAGGAACAGCCTAGCTAGTCTATAGAGTACTTAGACACAGAAATGACTTAGGTACGCAGGTTTGACTCTACATGTGGAAGTTTCATTTATAACTCATCAAAACCTATTAAGTAACATAAAAAAACAAATTGTATACATTACTAGCTGATATGCCCGGCCTTGCACGGGTGAAGAGTATAAATTTATTATTTATGGTGTTTGCTATCAAAACCAGCTCATTCCATATTTTTTTGAAATCCCTTTTTTGCATGTTTTGAAAATTGGTACTTTCGTATTAGCCCGTCCATCGTTTTCGCCAACTTCGCCAAAACGCGCCAAAATACGGGATTTTATCAGAATCGCCGAAAAACACATTTTTTAACATCAGAAACATCTTTATAACATCAGAAAATAAAAAAAAAAAGTTTCATGTGGTTGGGGGGGGGCTGCCGCCCCCCCCCAACCCCCCCCTGCCCTATCTATAACCAAGCTCGTTGTGGGGGTAATCAGACACAGTAAGGATTCAGAAAAATGGGAATCAGTATTCTTGGATGAACCAAAACTACGGATATCACTCGTTAAGAGCATAAAAATAACTTTTTTAGCACTAACTTACTTGCAAAATGGTCGATCCTACCGCCGGCGATCTTTTGTCGATTCTACCACCGGCGTGCATACGCAAAACATTGAAAGACTCTGGGGCTCGGCAAAATGGCGCAACAAAGTTCACCGTGGAACGACACGAAAGCATTTAGACTCCTACCTTTCAGATGCAGTCTTCGTTCTCACCTTGTAAACACTGTTGAATTTACGTTCAAAACAACCTGCGCGGTGCACCAGCGGGTGCGCATACATTATTTCACCCATGGGCTTACCGATTTAATTGCGCGCGCATGCGCCAGTGATCGGAACTAGCGCGATTTCGCTACGTTTTCCAGGGTTACCAGAATCAACGGTAGTGTTGCGGGGTTTACCAGACTTGGCGACTTATGGCGAATGGACGAGCTAATACGAATGTACCTGAAAATTTAGAGGGTCCTTCATAACCTGGCGAAGGGATATATCTCAAATCCAGCTCATTCCAACCCAAAAATTAGATTAAAGGGTGAAAACTATGATCTCGACTGTGAAATTTCAGATCATTTGAAAAAGTTAAGTGAATGTCATTTATTTAAACTCGTAAAGACACAAATTAACTGGTTTACTGAAGAAAACCAATTTCACACAACTTTATTGAGCAAAAAACTGAAAAAAAGCATGATAAATCGTGTTTTTGCATCAAAACAGCTCATTCCAACCTAATTAGTGTAATTACGCCTAAGGTTATGCAACTGGAATGAAAATAAAAAAACTAATCAAATTCTAGGTGGTTGTACCTACGATTAAAAATTTAAAAAACAAATTTAGCTTTAGAACTGTGGACGTGAGAAGTTTTTTGTCTCTCCTGTAAAATTTCCAAAAATGGAATAAGCTGGTTTTGATAGCAAACGCCTCATTGTTAAGTTTTCCCAAATACATTTCTAATTTTATATAATCAGCATTTACCAATCATCCCGGTATCCCAGGTGTCTTTTTCATATTCCGGTGTTCCCGGTAACTTTTGTTATCCCGATTTTCCAAGTAATTTTTCTTATCCCGGTGTTCCCGGATGGACTAAAGTTCCTTCAGTTCTCAAGCAATATAATTTTTGAATGATTTTCACATTTAAGACAGAAAAAATATTCTAAAAACTATTTAAAATTGCTTAGATCCCTTGATTAATCATATCTTCAGGACGGAATTAACGTTTTCCGTGAAATTATTCAATAATTAAAGCTTATTCCATTTTGAAATTTAAGGGGAAAAAATCAGCCTTTTCTAGTTGAAAGGGAGTTTTAATAGTTTTTGGTTTGTTAACCAACTTTCTTAAAAGCTGAAATATTATCGCCTTTTGATTTTACATCCTCGTTTCCATGGAGACTATCTTAACAACAATGACATTCCATAAAGTTTTTTTAAAATATAAAAATTAGATAAACTCTCAAATAAAAATATGTTAAACTGTACTTAAAATTTTTAAATTTCATTGAAATATATTTTTAAATTATTAATATAATTTTTAAATAGGCTTGTACCTAGTGTTTCTATTAAAAACATGTTGTTTAGCATTAAATTTTCTTTGTAACAATGGAGTAAGCAGATCTCTTCTTGAGGAGAAATAAAGCTATTTCAGCAAAATGACTATAAAAAAGGTCGAAAGAGGGTCAAGGGCAAAGCTATCAACACTTAAGCAACGACGCTCCCATGGTAACAGCGGTCGCAACTTTCTGAGCGATCGCAGCGCCAATTTTTTGCAGCGATCGGGCGGGGAGTGAGCCGATGACGGAGGGCGGCCGCCCGCGCATGCGTGTTAATACCTTCCTTAGCATTGTTTACCATTCCTTAAAATTTATTTTGCTTAGTCTTGTTGAAGAAATAAAATAAATTAGGTTTCCCATAAATTTGATGATTTTTTATTCTTAAAGTAACATTGCTGATTATAAAATATAATTAACATTAAAACATATATGAAAGCTGGTGTTATTTGTGTAAGAAAAAAATTTGAAACCATTTTATTTTAATTTCATCACATTAAATCATTAAAAACAATAAAATATGGCTTTTAAGTTAAGACATAAAATATTAATTTTATTAAATTATAAAAAAAACTAAAACTGCAATAGTACTATATGGTTTTGTTTAGCAACTTTATTTTGTTTTCACAGAATACATAAAATCGTTAATGATATATAAAATTAAAAAATTAGGATTCTTATTGTACATTTTTATGCATCCAAATATTCTTAATAGGATATTAAGATATATTCCCAAGAACACGATTGTTTCCTCCAAAATGAGATTTTATTGTAAAATACTACCAAGTTGATTCAGTTATTGAAATTCTTTAAGATTCAACAATTTTCACATAATTCATGGATTAAAATTTTAGTAAAATTATACCCTATTTTAGTCTTCCTTTCGTACTTAAAGCTTATATTTTAAGTGAATATTTTCTTCAATTATTTTTTTTCTCGAATTTAGCTAGCTTAAAGCAAGATTGACGGTGTTGCATATGCAAATGTTTGGTCAGTCGACAATATCAAAATATTCCATCTCTAACTTCTAATAAAAAAATACTTTATTCTATAATCAATACCTAAATCCTTGCAAAGAAATTTAAAAATGTCCCTTTAAAGAAAACTGGAAAGTTATTTACAATATGTAGGATAATGGGACAGATTTTACAAACACAATTTTAATACTCCAGTTTTGAAATAAGAAAAGAGATTGAGTCTGTCTAGGATTTTTTTAAAACTACCAATTTTGGGAAAATTTAAATCAACTTGGAAAAAATATAAATTAACATGAACATATACATAATCTTCAAAACATCAAAAAATATCAGAAATTTGTTCAGAATGACTTATTAATTTTATATAGGACTAGCTGTTATACCCGGCCTTGCACGGGTGGGGTGAATAAATTAATTTTTTAAAATATTTCTTAAAATACATTTATAATTTTGTAAATTAGCAATATTACAAATCATCCCGGTATCCCAGGCGCCTCTTTCCTAATCTTATCCCGGTGGTCACGGTAATTTTTCTAATCCCGGCGTTCCCGGTAATTTTCCTATCTCAGTGTTTACGGTAATTTTTATATTCCGGTATTCTGGGTGTCTTTATGGTAAATTTCCTATCCCAATGTTCTCGGTAATTTTTATAACCCGGTAATTTTTCCATCCCGATGTTCTCGCTAATTTTCCAATCCCGGTGTTCTTGTCACTTTTTACAATCCCGATGTTCCTGATAATGTTTAATATCTTGGTGCCTTTATAAAATAACCAATTTGGAACCATAGTAAAAAGTTTGGTAAATTAGTAAGTCTAGTGAACAAATTAACAAATTTAAAACCAGTGTTTAAAACTAAACTAAAAGATCTAGTAAATGAAAAAGTCTAGTGATCTGTCTCATTTGAAACAATGTTTTATTTTTAACTCGTTGTATGACTGGTAAAACAGGTTTTCAAACACGGAAAAATAAGTGAAAAAAAGCAGGAAAAACGGGAAAAAAAGAATGAAGGACTGATTTTCTCTTTATAAATTATAGCCCATGTCCTATTCTGATGTATCAGCTACATTATGGTAGAATTTCATTAAAATCCATTCAGTAGTTTTTGCGTGAAAGAGTAACAAACATCCAGACAAACATTCACAATTATAATAGTAGTAGGATAAAACAGCTTATATCAGAGAACTTTCCTATAGAAATTTATTTTGTGAAGGTACCAATAAAATGTAGTAAATTTTCCTTGAACAGACACCTGGAGTAGCTTGTAAAACTTTAAAATTGTATTTTATAATATACTAAATCTTGAAAAACCTCTTAATTACAAGAAGGTTCTGAACTGTAAAAAAGTTAGCACTCTACAAAAATTTATCAATTATTCAACGTTTATTCAGTGACTTAAATATAGTTGGATTGTCACTTTGATGGTCACAATTCTTAGGAGAAATATTTTTTTTAAATTACTACTAAATATACAGTAATCTGTTTTTCACTATCAGAATGGTTATATGTTATTGTCATCAAAAGATAACTCAGAAATGAAGAGAATTTATCAATAGAAAAAAATGTTTATTTGACTACATTACTCGACACTAACTCTAAATTCTTCACAATCTGCCCTTTTCAATATTTGTTTCATGGATGTACAAAGAACATCATTTTATATGAAATAAAAAACAATTAATAGCAAGCGATCACAACATCAAAATAGTAATTACAGGTAAAAATTTAACAGTATATTATTTACTGATTGCTATATTAAATGTCACATTGAAATTTGAAATGTTTACTTATTTGCATTCAATGATATTTATTTTATCTTGGTGTAAATATCTAAATTTAATCTCCTGAGATATAAACTTTCATGCGAAAGATTTAAACAGAAAACAAACGAATAAGAATTCTTAAAATATGGGATTTCCTTATTCTAGAAAAATGCGTAATTTAGCTAAATAAGAATGAGAAAAACAATCAAAAATAATAAATATTTTTATCCCTGTTTCAATTAAGAATTACAAATAATACGTAATTTATAACTGTGGCAAAAAAACATCTTATACAAAATTTTAAAAACAAACAACCTCTTCTTTCTTTCTTACAACTGGAAAAAACAATAAAAAGCTCCATTTAAAACAAAGTAAACAAAGGCTAATAAATATATAATTTATCGAGAAAGATATCTTTCACTGGGATCTAAAAAATATTTAATATTTACCTTCGTAATTCCAATCTTGAATAGTCTTATAGTCTATAATTGTTGATGTTGATTTGAAATTAATGATCAATCAAAACAATACTCGCCATCGTCGATTCAATTGAGTGACATGGGGAAAAAATGGCGGCAAATTTTGAGCTCTAAGATTTCTGTAGTTCCCCGCCCGATCGCTAGGTGACGCCACTAGAAAAAAAGCGGCTGGTCGTCTCATTGGATTGTCTTCGCATAACTATATAACGCTTTGGTCAAGGGGTCATTAAAAGTTTTTGAAACATAGCCTATGTTTTTCCTTGGGTTTTTTTACGTTGGTATACCAAGTTTGGTGCAGATAGGAAGAGAACTGTGGATTTGTATAAAAGACAACCATACATACATACACACATTCAATTTTATTATATTAGATGCAACTTTTAAGACAAGCGAAACTTAAAATAATATTTTATGCAAAAATAATTTAGTAATTTAAAAAGTAAAATCTAAACTTACTTCAATTTTTTACTGTAAAAGTTAATAATAAACATAAAATATGTTTAAATTGTTATCTATTTTTAAAAGCAATCTATTGTAATCTATAGAAATTGTAATCTATTTTTTTGTTCGTGACGGTCTCGCTCTCCAAGTCGACCCATTTGAGGGTTTGCTACCCCCCTACTCGGGGAGAGAGGGAGGCTCATCCGGGCACTTCCTCCCTCGACCTTTTGTTTTTGTGGGGAGCGAGAGCAGAAGAGTTTAGAGCACTTTAATAATAAAAATTTTTAAGCTGCCGCTTCCAATTAACTTTGTAACAATAAGAATTATAAATAGATGTTGAATCGCAGTAAACTTAATTTAACCACGCCCAAACCAAGAAGTGGAAATATAACCGAGATCAACACTACCGACGTCACATAAGCTATTCCAATAAAATCGGAAAGATCAAATTTGTTATTGAGCAAGTGTAACTGAAGATGGTTTTAGAGTGTAATACAAACCTACAGGTTTTAACCTGAGGTTAGTTACCGAAGTCATGCCGTCTACTTGTAATACAGAATATTTATAGTGGTGTATTTCAATATTTTTTTCACGGCTTGCTCCCTCTTATTAATTGGGCTAAGATAATCCAATTTTTCCACACCCTCTTTACAAGTCCGCAACAAGACTTGGGTTCCTTCATGTTTTTCTTGGAACAATTTCATGCAAGCAGTAAGGGTAAAATGTAGCCTATTGGAAAATCAAGAGGTAGGATTTAAACCTCGGTGCATAAATTTTGCATGCAACACTGATCCTTGCGTAATAGGGAGGTGCCGGAAGGTCCTCCCCTGGAAAGTTTTTTTTAATAATTTTCTATTAAAATCAATCCTCATTTTACTTCGTTTTTTAGTCTTTTTTGGGGTAATTTTCGCTTAATGCTTTAGTTAGGAAAACTCGTCAAAATTTGTAATTGTCCCCTAGAAGGATCAACCTCACGTTTTGAAACACTGATTTACATGAAATTTTTTGAATTATTACATAATTTAAATGAATATTTTACATCGTGAGCACCTAAGGGATTTTTTCTGTTAACCACAACTATAGCGACACAGTATTAATTAGGTGATGACCTGCAGTTTGGGATTTTTTGCTGCAGAGAGGGAAGAGAAGGGGAGATTTAAAATGGATTAAAAGAATAGATGATATTTTAGAAGGGATTATAAAGGGAGAGATGAGGAGAAGAGGGAACAGAGGTGAGGTATTAGAGATATCTAGTTATGTGGTGATTGAGGGGGTTGTTATTATGGATAAGATGGTTGAAAGAGAGAGGGAGTTGACAAGAATGGGTTGTTGCAAGGGGAGCGATGGATTGAAGGAAAGGGATGAGAAATCGATGGAAAGGGATAGGAGGAAAGGTTGGTAAAGGAAAGAGAAGAAGGGGATAGAAAGGTAAGAGATATGATATGTTAGGAGAGGGATAAAAGTGGGGAGATGTGAAATGGGAAGGAGGAGATGTTGAAGACTGGGGTGGGAGAGGATGTAGGGGAGGCGGGTAATGTAGAGAAGTGGTTCTCAAAGTGGGCGGTACTACCATCTAGGGGACGTGTTGAAGCATTTTAAGGTGTCGGTGAGAAGTTTATAAGAAATTTGGGGGGGTGGAGTAAAAAGGGAGTCGTTGAATGTTTTTAAACTTGCTTAATGTCATTTTTATGCGTTAAAAATATTCAAAAATCCAGTAAATAACTTTAAACATGCTAAAATTCAAAAATTCTCTGGGAGAGGACCCTTTTTATCTATAGATTGGGATATCTACAATTTAAGTAAATTTAAGAAGAAAAAAGGATATTTAAAAGGGATGCGCACATTGAAGAAGGATAAAAAAGTTAAAAGAGCAGAGGGATGAGGGTTGGGAGCGGATGCTGGGAAGAGGGATCAGGGATGATAGAAGAGATATGGTAAATTTGGCAAAAAAAAACATACTTAGCAGAGATGAGAGGCCTAGATGGTGAGACAGTAGGGTGTCTCAAAAAAACCTTTTTTCGAAAAACCTCGCTCCCCAGGGCTTTTCCCATTCCTTTTGGTCCCAAAAGATAGTGTGTGAAGTTTCAGCCCCCTAAGTTAACTCTAGGGTTTGCCTGTAGAGCCCCAAAGTTTGAAAAAAGTGGAAAAAATGATCAATAGGGTGTATCGAAAAAACCTTTTTTTCGATTTTGATGACGCATTAGTGCGGAAAAGTTGTCTAAGGTGCCAGCGAGTACCTGTGAATTTTTTCAGAATTTTTGGATAATTTCTTAAGGTGCCACATTGGCCCTGAAGTTCCCCATGTTAATCCAATGGGGCGCGCCGCCAAAAAGGCCGAAAATTCGTTTTCGCCCCTCATTTCTGCCCTAATCACACGAGGAATGTCTTCCCTCAAGTTATGGACCCTATATGATCTAGGCTATCCGACAAAACTTGAATAATAGCCTAAATATCTATATTACTTTTTTTTGTATGCTCAAATTTCGTCGAAAATCGCGTATTTCCTCGTTCAAATCAGAGCCCACAATCAACATAATATAGAGATTTAAGTTATTATTCAAGTTTTGTCGGGTAGCATTCATCATATAGAGTCCATAACTCGAGGGAAGACATTCCTCGTGTGATTAGGGCAGAAATGAGGGGCGAAAAACGAATTTTCGGCCTTTTTGGCGGCGCGCCCTATTGGATTAACATGGTGAACTTCAGGGCCAATGTGGCACCTTAAAAAATTATCCAACAATTCTGAAAAAATTTACAGGTACTCTCTGTCACCTTAGACAACTTTTCCGCACTAATGCGTCATTCGAAAAAAAGCTTTTTTCGATACACCCTAATGATCAATTTTCAGAATTTTTTAAAATTATGTTTAAGGTTGATAATGCAAATAAAACTGGTTCAAATGCGTCTATAGGACTTATTTATATGGAATATATTTATTTATGTATATTAACTGTACCCTATAGCCCCTCTAATTTAAGATTAAAACGTACTACTTCGGGACGTTGCACATGCCAAAGCTTATAATGCACTACCGGTGGACGAAATTAATTAAATCTGAATTTCTTAGAAGGAACTCCCTCAAATGATGCCATTTGGGGCTAAAATTATATTATAAATTATAAAAACCAGTGAAATAACAGTTTTGAGCCCTTCCACTGAGCTTTTAATGTAATAATAAGTGCTTTTCTTCAAAATTTCTCGTCTCCAGCTGATGAAACCAAAACTTATACTAAAAAAGGGGTTTTCTGAACTTTTTTAGATACCAAACATTAGAACCTTTATAGGGGTTTCATTTTTTCAAGTAGAATTAAATTTTAAACAGCACAGATCGGAAATGACATGAATATTTCCTATACCTGACGTGAAAATCTATTTTCTTTTTTGAAAGTTAGGAAAAGAGTTTAATACATGTGAATCTTGGTTTAAATGTTAAAGAAAGAAGTTTTTAATCAAAACTTTCCCCTAATACATTAAAAGGAAGTAAATTTCCAAACTTAAAAAAAAAGAAAATAGATTTTCACGTCTGGTATAGGAAATATCCATGTCATTTCCGTTCTATGCGCTATAAAATTTAATTCTACTTAATAAAAAGGAAACCCCTATGAAGATTTCAGAGTTTGGTATCTAAAAAGTACAACAACCCCCTTTTTTTAGTATAAATTTTTGGTTTTATCAGCTGGAAACGAGAAATTTTGAAGAAAAATACTTTTTACATTAAAAGCTCAGTGGAAGGGCCAAAAACTGTTATTTCACTGATTTTTACAATTTATAAAATCATTTTAGCTCCAAATGGCATCATTTGAGGGAGTTCCTTCGAATAAATTTGGATTTAGTTCATTTCGTCCACCGGTAGTGCATTGTAAGCTTATGCGAGTGCAACGTCCTAAAGTAGTACGTTTTATCATAAATTATAGGAGCTATAGGGTACCCAGTAAATGCACATAAATAAATATATTCCACCAAAATAAGTCCTAAATGACGCATTTGAACCGGTTTTATCGCAGTATCAATCTTAAAATATAATTTTTAAAAATTCTGAAAATAGATAATTTTTTCCACTTTTTCCAAACTTTGGGGCTCTACAGGCAAACCCTAGACTTAGGGGGTTGAAACTTCACACACAATCTTTTGGGACCAAATTCTCTGGGGACCGAGGTTTTTCGAAAAAAAGTTTTTTTTGAGACACCCTAGCGAGACAGATAAGAGAAGATATAGAGGAAATACGGGATAAGGTAAAATGGTGGGTAAAAAGAGTACTATGGAGGAAAAAGGAGGAGAAAATGTTAAGAGGGATAGGATGCTGAGAAATATGATGAGAAGGTAGTGGATGTTGAGAGAAGGGATTATAGAAGATATATTTAAGGAATGTTGAGAAGGAATTGTTAAGGAACATTGTAAAGTTTTAGAGAGAACGTTAAGAATACTGATATAAATAGATATGTTAATAGAGAGGGAGGGGAGGCTAAGAGAGGGAAACTTAGGATTTTTGGAAGGGATGCTTGGGAGATGATGATATAAGAATTTGGTTGGAGAGATAAAAGGGGTTTTAAGGGGAGAGCGTGCTGAAAGGGATGGGAGATGACTGATAAGGTATCGAGAAAATTCCAAGGAGAGGGATTACAGGTGAGGGCAGTGGCGGCTTGAAGGTAAAATTATAAGGGGTGTTGCTCCGGTGGTACCAAGTTGGCAACGTATTTTAAGCGATATAATGCCAAATTATATTTATATTAAACAAAAACGTGGAAAAAATCAAATAGTAGAAAAGATGGGAATAACATAAAATTTCGATTTCGCACTAATAAGCATTCAAAAACTGTCACTTACCTATATTTAGCTGATTATTACGAATATGAAGAATCTAAGATGAAGTCTATTTCATTTAGTATCTCAAAAGCAAATGAAACTAAAATAACATTTCGAATTCAATTTGTTCATTATAAAAAGAAATAAAAACTTAGCTACTAAAAAGTAAACATAAATCTTGATTGACTTGCGGAAACATCAGAAAAAATTTTGTTCTCTCTATGTTGAAAAGAAAAAAAAAGAAGCTATAAATAAAAAATTAAAACAGCGTTGGAGTGAGAAACAAGCTAAAAAGCCAATGTGATTTATTAGTAGTAGAAATCGTTTATTTTTCTTCTTCCTCACAGCTCTCTCAAGAGAAAAAGCTATCATTCTTTTGGTCGGGGCTGCTGAAAAGCAGCCCCTTTTCTCCTAACAGATTCGCATGCTAAATTCTTGATATTTTGATTTGATATGATAGAGCTAGTTTTATACCACGATTGGTATATCTCCGGGGGCTGATCGACCCGGAAAGAAATCTGTTTGGGAGACGGCATAGCAGAGAATTATTAATTGAAAAAGGATTATAGAGGATAAAGATTAAAGGGGGAAATAGATAATTTTTTAAATATTGTAAAGCAAATAAAAATTTGAATTTCGGGAAATTTTGGTTGGGGTGCTGCAGCCCCGCAGCCCCTATGGACGAGCCGCCACTGGGGATTGGTGGGAAGGGGAAGAGAGATTAGGTGATGTTGAGGGGCATAAGGAAGAGGAGGTTGTTAAGGAGGGGAATCATAGCGGAAAGGTTTGAGAGAGGATAATTTTGTGAAGAAAACGGAATCATAGAGAGGATATATGAAAGAGGATGCAGAGGAAAGGTATCAGAAAAGATAAAAGGTATTTGAGGGAATGCTGAAGAAGGAACGAGAAATAGAGGGGATGTCGAGGAGCAATGTTATGAAATGAGAGGGTCAACAGGATGGTGGAAGATAAGATTGGGATGCTAGAAAAAAAAGGATGTTTGGATGGATTGAAGAAGAGGATGACGAATCGAAGGTATTTTCTGGAGATAATTAAATGGAGTGATTTTGGGGGTGTGGAAGGATGTCTAGGAGTATTTTTAGAGAGAATAGGTTTTTAGAAGGAAGATGAAAATAGAGAAGTTTGAGGTATGCTAAGAAAGATGCTTAGATGAAAAGAAGATGCTGGTGAGAAGGATAGGATATGATGCAGAGGAGGGGTAATGTGGAGTGTTATATGTTGGAGGCAAGGATGTTATAGAAAGGATAGAGTATAGGGGCTGAATTTATGAAGAAGAAATTAATCGATGGAATACGTGTGATGAAGTTGATCTCCAGGAAGGGGATGAAAGATGAATGAAATATTGAGTAAAAGATGAGAGAGGAAAGGATACAATGAGAAAGATGGGATGGGTTTAAGATATGAGTTTATTTTAAAAAGGGGTGATAAGGAAAGGGGTAGGAGGAGGTGATGATGGGAATTAGAAAAGGTGGTTGATAAATCGAGGGAATGCGAGAAGTATGAGAAAGGAGTAGACGTAAGGGGGAGGATAAGAGGGAAGATAATGGAATAAAGAAACAGGATATCTAAAAGGGGAATGAGATGTGAGAGAAGCTGCTTAGCATAGCAGAGAGAGAGAGAGATCCTTCGGACTTATAAATGATATTCATTTTGGAAGAATAATCCAAAGTAAGGAGTGTGAATTCACTGTATAATGCTTTAATTCGTTTAAAATAATTTAGACCTACATGCTTGTGAGTTAAATAAGAACAATATTTACCACTTAGCATTATCGAATCACTAATAACATTTGTGACTAAATACCTTAATCAATATAGTAATATATTATCTTCACATAGGTGGGAAGAGCCGAGTAGGTTGAAATATTTCTAGAGAATGTCCCTGAACGGATCCTGTGGTAAGAAAAATTATTGTACTCTTTATTTATGGGAAATCGAACAGATAATGTCATTTCGGGTACCGCCAACTCGATTGTTGGAAGGAGGAGGGCGAGAAGAAAGGCAGATGAGAAGGGATTTCGAGAATAATGAGGGGAATTTAGAGAGGAAAAGATTCAAGTAAAAAGTTAAGAGGTATGAAAATTAGATATTGAATGATATACAGGGTGATTCGAAATAACGTGGACAAACTTCTCATGGGGGTAGAGGGGACCTAGACAAGCATATTTCCCATAGGAATGGGGGGGGCGCAGCCTTACCGTTTAAGAGCTAGGACCTAATGTGTGCGAGCGCGTTTCAAAAGGCCGTTTTTAGAAGGCCCGTGTGACTTAACAGAACATAATAAAATGAAAAACATTATTACATAGAATTTGAACCACTTTCTAAACAGTGGAGTGAGTTTCAAAAGTGCAATATTAATCTTTTAGTCAAAGAATGGAGTTCCCTTAATGGTATTTAGAAAAATGATGATCGGGGAAGGAATTTTCAATGATCGCAACATTGATCATTGAAACTGTTTGATCATTGAAAATTCCTTCCCCGATCATCATTTTTCTAAATACCATTAAGGGAACTCCATTCTTTGACTAAAAGATTAATATTGCACTTTTGAAACTTCCCCCACGGTTCAGAAAGTGGTCCAATTTCTATCACATTGAGGATTTAAGTAGCACGGATACTTCTGTACCTCATGCAATAATGTTTTTTCCTTTTATTATGTTTTGTTTCGTCACACGGGCCTTCTAAAAACGGCCTTTTGAAAAGCGCTCGCACTACATTAGATCCTAGCTCTTTAACGGTGCATCTGCGCCCCCTCTAGTTTTTCAAAATATGCTTGTCTAGGTCCCCTCCACCCCCATGCGTAGTTTGTCCACGTAATTTCGAATCACCCTGTATAGGGAGGAGTTTTAAATTAGATTCTGAGGAGTGGGCATAGAAAAGAGGAGAAATATTTTAAAGGGCTGGTGCAAAAAGGGATGATTGGGATGGAAGGCTGCGGATAGGGAGGAGAAATCTAGGGAATACTGAAGAGAATGGACGCTGAAAAGGGAATTAGGATAATGTTGAAGAGGGATAATGGAGGTAGGGTGTTGGGGATAAAGGATGGAATGAAGGATGAGGATGGAAGTGAAATTAAATGATGTATTAATGAGGATGGAAGTGAAAGTTTAGTTTTTGTAAGTAATAGAGGGTATGCAAAAGAGGGTTATTGAGATTAAGAGAGGAAGCTGGTAAAAATGCTGGTATAAAAAGGATAATACAGAATAGGTTCTGTAGAAAGATTGTAGTTGAGAAAATGCTGCTGATAGGTATGGTATGATATTCAAAAGAGATGCTGTGGAGAAAAGGAATTAGGAGATACACTATGGAGATAGTTATAGAAGGGATGTAGATAAAATGGGAAAAGTGATGAGGTTAGTTGGGAGAGAAAGTAAACTTAAAAGAGAAGATAGATGTTAAGACATGAGAAGAGGGGGAGATAACATTAGTGGTTAAGAAGTTATTGAGAGGAAAAGAGAAGATGGAAGATTAGGATGGGTTGTTTAAGAGAAGGAAATGGATGGTGAGTACAGGGATTAGAGATGATGGAAGAGATAAATCTAGGGTATGTAGAAGAGGGGGAAGATATAATGAGGGAACTTAGAATATTATGACTTATAGAGGATGTTGTTGAAAAGTGTAGTTAGGATTTAGAGAGAATGCTAAGAATCGTGATAACAGATTATTAAGAAGGATAATAATAAGGGAGTAGATTGAAAGAGGAACGGTTGAGATGAGGAAAGGGGAGACTGAGGATACTTTTAAGAGTTTATTAGGAGATTGAATATACTGAGGAGTATGAGGTGAGAGATAAATGGGTTAAAGGGGGAGATTATGCTGAAGATAGAGAGAAGGGAACGGATTATGATGAAAGGGTAGGGAAAAGAGGAATTGAGTATTGAGGGAATTTTGAGTATAGGGTTAAGAGGGGAAGAAGCGGTTGGGGGAAAGGGGGAAGGATTATAGAAAAGGTGATAAACAAATGTTGAGAGGATTTGTAAAGGAAGAAGATATATAGAATTGAATGTAGAATGTTAAGATTAACAAAGGATGTGGAGAATTAGGGGAGTCTTTGAGACAGTTTGTGAGATACAAAGAGGATATCGAGGGGAAGAGTGAAAGTAGAGAGGATGCTTAAAGGGGGATAAAAAGGATAACTAGGTGAAAAAGGGATAAAAGATTATATTAAGAAGAGGTGTCGAGGTTGGTAAGGTTATGAAAAGAAAAGGAGAGGAGGAGATCTGCTGAGGAGAGGGAAAGGGATGATATGATGTGGAGAAGAGAGAAATTTAGGAGGAGGGAGAAAAGTTTGGAGAGATTTAAAGAGGGATGAATTGAATTCTATGAAGAGTTGTGAGAGAAGAATGGTGATAAGAAAAGGGAGGGGATGTTGATAAGGGAAAGAGATAATGAAGGATGATGAAATGAAAAAAAGAGGGGTGAGATTAGGAGAATGCTGTATAATAAAGGGATGAGAGATGATGTAATGTAAAAGGGGAGAGGTGAAATAGAATTGAAATCAGGAGACAAATAGAGACAAATATCAAGGGTAGGATGATAAGGATGTTTAAGGTCGGAGAAAATGGAAGAGGTATCGTTGGAATGCTAAGAAGGGTGAGAGATGATGCTGATATAGGGATGAAAAGGAGGATGGTGCTAAATATTTAGGGGATTGCGAGGAAAGGTATAAAAGAAAAGAGGATACTTAGAAAAGGGTAGATTTAAAAGCAAGTTCAGAGAGGAATGAATAAGCAAGGAATAGTGAGAAGATTGGGGGAAAATGTTAAGGGATAAAGGTAGGGGTGATAAAAATTTCTAATAAATAGTACAAAATAATATGGTAAGACATATTTAGGAGGAGAACGAGCGAGGATTCCTATGGAGAGCGATGAGTGTGGAGTGAATCAAAGGAAAGGGACTAGAAATGATGGATAAAATATAGAGAATATGTTAAAAGGAGACAATTAAGAGAAGGCTTATAAAAGAGAAGAAGATATTTTGAAATGGAAAAGAGATTATAATGAGGGAGAATATAAGAGGAGGTAGATGTTGAGGAGATGGTTGATTAGGATGGAAATAATTCTGAGGAGAGAGTACGTTTGAGGAGGGAGATAAAAAAAAGGAGAGGTTCATGAGTGTTATAGAGGAGAGTTTTCTGAGGGTAAGGATTTTATGTAAGACTGGGAGTGAGATTGAAGAAACGTTGAGGGGAGGGATGAGAGAGGTAGGAGTAGAGGGAAAGAATTTGAAGAGGGGTGACTAGGATAGGATGAGGAGAAGGAGAAAAGTTACGATTTAATTAGGATGTTGAAAAAGATGAGAGTATTGAAGAGGTGGATAATATTGGAGATGGTTGAAATAAATAAAGTTAAGAATGTCTAGAAGAGGGATGAGATAAAAAGGGATTCTTTAGGATTAGAGGAAGGGGAGGATTAGATGGAAGGGGTTGCTGACTTAGGAAAAGAGATGAGAAGATGTGGGATATTAGAGAGGATAAGTTAAGGATGAGGAGATAGAGAGGGAACTGTATTCTGAGAAGGTAGAGAGAAATGGGCGATTAGATAGAGTGGATGGTGAGGAAAGGGATACCGGAAGAGGGATAAAATGGGTGCTAAGAAGAAGGATACGTGAGTTTAGATTGGTGTGGATGATGAAGAGGACAAGGATATGATGCAAGAGGAAATATTGTAGAGGTAAGGATGATGAAAAGGATAATAGATGAGTGAGGAGGATGTTAGAAGAGGCGGGAAGATATAGTGGGTGAGATCAGGAGGAAAATAATAGGATGTTTGAGAGAGTGATGAGTGAATAGAAAGGAGGAGTTTGGATTGGAAAGGGAACAGGTATTTAATAACAAAGGAATGCTGCGGAGATAATATAGAAGAAGGTGATTAGAAAGAAGAGGAGATGATGTTAATTGGGGTATAAGAGAGGTTAACTAGATGCAGAGGTAAGGAAAAGGTGAAGAGATGGTTTAAAAGTATGGAATTCCAAGGATAGGGAAGAGATAAAACAGTTAAAGGAATAGAAGAAAAAAGAGGAGAGGTTGTTGATGTGGCTATTGATAAAGGAGAGCTATCGAGGAAACTTTGAGGGGAGAGAGCAATATAAAGAAAAAAAGAGGAGGGAATGGTAAGAGGGTTGACTAGGGTGAGAATGTCGAGGAGAATTAGGAGAAAAGATTAGATGATGAGGATTGTAATGAAGATGGGATAGATATAAGAGAAAACTGAGGATGGGGAGAGATATCGAGGATGTTGTGAATAGTGATGAGATTAGAGAGATTAATATTGAGGAGGGGGATATTATAGATAATTGAGAGATAAGGTACAGAGATATAGAAGTGGAATATTGGTCAGAGAAAGAAGGGATCAAAGTTAGGGTGAGAGATTAGAGCGAAGGTGTTGCTGGTAAGGAAGAGAGATGATAGAGTGATAGAATGATGTGAGAATAGAATGAGATGATAGAATAGATAGATTGAGATGATAGAATAGATAGATTGAGATGATAGAATGATGTGGGAAGAGGATAAGAGAATGAAGGTTTGCGAGAGGAGAGAAAAAGAGAAAAGACTTAAAAGGAAGATGAGAGGGGTTCTGAGGAGACAGGAAAGAGGAGGGATGAAACTAAAAGGGAATGATTTGATTGAGAGTGATTCAACATAGTGAATGAGAGATGGTTAACTATTTAAAGGGGATGATAGGAAAGGGGAAGATGATGGAGGAACAAAAGAGAAAAAATGGATGAGTGATGGGAAAACTAATGGGAGAAAATAGGTTGTAAAATGAGGCATAGGATTTAAAAGGAGATGAGGAGATATAAATATAAGGTAGGATTAGATTGTGGGAGGATAAAAAGGGAAGGAGTAAGAAATAAGAAAAGTATGCATGTGGAGAGCAAAAAGGATAAATGATTGAATTAAATGAAAGATAGGTTGTAAGTGATAAGATGAGAGATGGGAAGAATATGGAGAGCAAGGGTTTTGGAGGGAGTAGTGGTAAAGATGATACGAGAGAGAAATAATATAAAAATAAGAGGAGTGATGAAAGGGGAAAAAATCACTTTTTTATATCACCAATATGTAATAAACCATGTTTTCATTTCAGATTAATAGTTAAAAGAGGTGAGTGTTGGCTACCGATTACAGAAATCAAGGCAGTGCAAAGAAATGACAAAGAAAATTATTTACCATTATTTATTTAAGTGTGATGAAGAGTATTATCATACAAAATATCAATAAAATGAAGAACCGAGGGTGGCAAACCCTCGGAGTGTTGTACTCATTCTCTATTGAAGGAGAAGACTGATTTTTATGGCAGGGGTTCCCAACCGGTAGATAGTGAGGTTTTTGGGAGTTGTCAACAGATTCTGCATAAAAGGACTAACTATTACTAGATTATGTGTGGAATTCAGTACTAACCTTGATAGTAGATATTAGTCTGGTTTCTTTTTATACCAATTTTAGATTAAAAATCGACATGATGAGATTATATGAGTTGATTGGAGTACAAGTTCCGTTCCGTTAAAACTGTTTCTTAGAAGCGTGATAGGTCAGATAGTCACTAAAACTAGACATATCGTTTCTAGACTGCTCCTTTATTGGCATTTAATCCTATTAAAATTGGGAAGCCAGGACCGAAAGATAAAAAATGGAAGGATTAAAAGTGGAAAAAAATATGATGGAAGAATTATAGATAATGAATAAAGGACGGTACAAGAAGTAATAGATAAATGGTGATTGAGGTCCGAGTTGGGAACCTTTTCTGAAATAGAATCATTCTTCTCCTTCAAGGAAATAATATATTTGATAACATAAATATTATAATAGGTGAACCGTAAAGATCTGTTGCTTCAGGAAGCGTATGTATATAATGCATTCTTGGTACTTTCTCCATTAGAATAAATTAAGTGAGGTTTAAAAGGAAAGGAGGGGGTCCAGCAAACTATTACCAAGTATGGGAGGGGCCCAAAATTTTGAAAAAACACTTCGCGTTAAAAACTCCCCTTAATATTCAAAATTATTTTGAGTATTTAGGAGCGGTGGGATAATTTTAGATAACTATATTGCTGCAAATGATCAACTTTCGTTTTTTCCCTAATGAATGGCTAGGGTAAGTTATCCGGCAATTCGATATGGAAGATTGATCAGACCCCCCAAATGTATCGAAATAAAAATTAATCCTAAAATAATATTTTTAAAACATGCGAAAAATTTAATTAAAATTTAAGGTAAAAGTGGGTATAGTGGACACTGTTCCAATAGTGGCCACATAGCTGATTAATTGTAAATAAAATGAGTTAGAGGCATCAAACAGCGTCCAAATTCATAAGCATAGTATATTGTACAATCAGGTAAACTGGTAAATAACCACAGATCAGCATGGGAAGGAAATTTACATAACATAGAATTTGGATTAACTTTTCATCATAAACTGTTGATTGTGCTTTAAAATGAGTGTTGTATGAATTTGGTTTCATTCTGGCGTCGGGAACCAAGGTTTCAAAAACATTAAATTACATGCTTATCTCCTCTCAAATCAGCTACAGCATAGGCTTTCGGCCGGAAACTATCAAGTATTTTTTTAAATAAAGCTAATAATTTGATTTAATATAAAATGCATTTCGTTGGGAAGGAAGATTTTATTATAAATAAACGACTATAATATAAAAAAACCCATCAAATAGGCAGAAAAAGAGGTGTCCACCATAGATACAACAGCTGCTACATCTATGTGGCCACTATAGATGCAATTTGGAGTACTTTTTAAAAATTAATTAAAAATACTTTACCCAATTTAATTAAAATTTTTAATGGTTAAATCGAAAGAAGAAGATCCAATTAATCTAAAAATAGGATGATAACGGTTTCCAAGCAAATAGGATTGTATTTATTGAGAATTTAAGCAAAAATTTTCTTTAAAGTGTCCACTATACCCACATTTACCTTAGTTTGTTTTAAGGAACTATAAGTTAATACAAATTACAAAACTTTGAGCTGAGAAGAAAGGAAATAAAGCTCATACAGACGCCCCCAAATGCGACAGTACTTACTGGCTTACTAATAACTATTCTAGACCGAAGTGTGGCTAAATCCACGAAAGTTGACCCATGCGAAAGTATTAAAAAATTAGTTAGAGTTGAGTTCGTTACCTTCTATTAGCTAGACAGTGCCATAGGTTTAAAACCAAAATGCGATATAGTTGAGTTGTTACTTTCGTGGATTTAGACAGTGCCATTCTAGACAGCAACTTAAGTTGAACCTACAACGACACTTCGAATTTTCTTAACGAAGTGTCTAAATCCACGTGAGATGTCCCATGCAAAAGCACTAGCGAAATGTGTTAGAGTTGAGTTGTTACTTTCGAGGAGCTGGGTGCCATTTTTAATAGCGAAAAGCGTTACAGGTGAGTTGTTACTTTCGTGGATTCTATTATTCTCCAGAGGATTCTATTAGGTCATCTCCGAAAGTGTCGCTCTTGGGAGCATCTGTTTTTAAGATATTTTTGATACTTTTCCATTATGTGATACCAATATAAACTGTAACTTTATCTACGTTGACTTGGCATCTTGGCTTGATTTTGGGGACTAATCGAAACCTGGGCTTTCCTTAAATTTATGATAACATGGTACTTCCTTTCTTTTCTGCTCAAAAGTTTGCATTTTTCCTAAAGTTAAGATTTTTAAATTAAATTTAACTGGCTACTTCCCTTAAACAACTAAATTTTAAGTATTTTTAACAAGTGGGGAAAATTTAACTTAGATTTAAATTTGTTCTGAGGCATCCTGAGAGTTTGATCACAATCATCCATATAAAATTGCTGGATTGCTACTCCTAACCCTCTATTAGAAAAGATCCGGATGATCATTTGCAGTAATCTTGATCGCTGGAAATTCTACCGCCGCTCTACAAAAGTAGTATAAAATGAGTTTCTTTTAATATGAATTAAAATTGAAGTTAAATTCCTTTGAATTATAATTTTGAAAGTTTTCAATTAATGGCAACTTGAAGTAAACAAAAACTTATTAATCGTAGAAACTAGGAAAGCTGGAAAAGTGAGCCAACAAAAAAAAGAGCCAAAATTTGCCAAATCGGCTTTAGGTAGAAGTACTTATACTGGTTGACCGTAACGGAAAAGTACCAAAAAATACATTGTATACAGATGTTCCCAAGGGCTTTTCGATATCCATTATCGCTCATGGCCATCTTTTCGATTTTCATTAGCACCTATGGCCACAGACCCTCTGTTCTAGTACTCTGTGAACCACATCAGGATATTATGCGCCAAACTTAATATGACGATTCCTGGACTTAGTTATAACGCTTGCGTCAACTGCCTGTACGGATACAATACATATATATATTTTCCGGTTGGTTTGCTTGATTTTTAGGATTCGCTCATTAACCTTCGTCAAGAAGACAGACACAAATGGAATTTTTACCGAGACAGAGAAAATACACTCAGGGCGAGGCCGGGAGTTGAACCCAGCGACTGGTACAGCGTGCAGGCTGATAGCGTAGTGGACAGCACGTAAAGTCACTAGGCCCGCTCGGTCCCCAAAAAAGCGGTTAGATACAGTGGTATGGTCTGCCCCTTCGAATGGAAGAAGGTATAACCACAGAGTACTAGAACAGATGGTTCAAAATTCTATTTTCAGAAATGATAGTGGGCGGGCAGCACTTTAAATGCTTGATTTACAGAAGGGTAGGCAGTGCAATATGGAGGACGGAGTTGTAATTGGCTGTGACATGTTGATTCCATCTGTCACTTTCAAAGGGGGTTTTGAGGATTAAGGTTTTATTTCTCCGCCTCCTCGTGACGTGACAAGGGAGGCGCAAGTTTGAAGCCATTCCAGCGCCCTTATGACAAGGCATTGCCATGCTTTTCGATTAGCAATATCGCCTATGGCTTTGGACCTTCTGTTCTGATTTACTGTGTACAGAACATATTCTTCTAGACTGTTATCGAAGTGTCGAATATGTTATATTAAAAGTGTTATATTATCGAAGTGTCTAAATCCACGAAAGTTGACTCATGCTAAAGCATTAGCGAAATGCGTTAGAGTTGAGTTGTTTCTTTCGGGGATTTAGACAGTGCCTTATATTGTTCACCCTCCACCCGACTTTGAGAGTAAAAACAGAGAAGATTTGGTTTGATTATTGTTTTATGGCGCATGAATCAATGTTGATCATAGTGCGCCAAGAGAGAAGAAGAAAAAAATAAAATGACACATAGAGTACAAAACAAGAATAAACGAAAATAAAGAGTTAAGAGAGAATAGAAAGGGAAAAGACGAAGATGATTTTTTTCCAGAACACCGGTAAAAGTTCCGGTTCAACTAACTCTGAGCTTCCTGAGAGGGCACGTACCCCCTCCTGATTAAGGAACCACCAGCACCACTTCTTTCTGTTTTCATTCCTCCGCTGTATTTGAATTTCCACCGTGTGGCCCGCTCGGCAGAAGAGGAGAGCGAGGGCTATTTATAACAGCCACAATAGGTGCCAGGAAAGCAGCGCTGCGATCCACCAAAATACCACCTGGTTCAGTTTTCTGGTGGGGATGCCTCGCGGACGGATCTTCGCGATTCCTCGTACGTCTTCCTGATTCCTCCGTCAGCATGTCGTACGGGCTCAGCGTAAGTACAGTGTTGTTGTTTGCAAACTGATGCTTCTTTGGTTTCTATAGTACTAAAACTCCAACTTTTCTCGACAATGGAGGAATAAGCTGCTGTAGAGTTCCCTGCACAATGCCCGAATGCCAAGTGAAATTGGGCACTTACCTCTGGAAGTGTGATTAGTTGGTTAAATCCATCCATATATTTCGTTTTGGGGTCATAACTTCCGTGAAATGTTAAGTATTTTGAATTTTGCGACTTAGTACATTCCTTGGCTTAAGTTTAGAACTGCTGATGGTTGGCGAGTTTTGGCTATTTCGCACCATATTTAGAAGCCACATAATTCATTTAACATTAGTTGGGGTAACTATATAGTGATTTTTATCGCTAAAAACTTGGCGCATCAGCTGTTCTAAACTTGCGCCCATTCCTTTAGAATTGAACGCGCCCAGCCAACGAGAGCTCTCACAGACGATCCGTTAAATCATATTTTCTTCCGCTCATTGTCAGGAAAGGTTGTAATCTAGTATACCCACTTTTTTTTGGGAAAGGTGTCCCATCAGGCTACAAGAAGTCCCTTGGGATTCAGTCGGTCTGTAACTACTTGTGGATGCTTTTAGGGTCGTAAACTTGGGAGATTTCCTTAAGGATTTGAAATGTGCATTGTATAATTTCAATCTAATGTAATTGTAACTCCAAACACAAATCTGATCCGTGCCTGGTGTTTTCTATCTTCCTTGTGGCATCCTTTAACCTGCTGAATGCTGAAGAAAGAATGGGATGGAAAAATTCAGAGATAATAGGGAGAACGAGAAAAATAGAGTTTTTTGGGGGGTTGCAAGCTTTAGAGGTTTCCTCGAGGATTTGAAGTGTGCAGATTAAATCCAATATAATTATACCTCCAGACACAAATTTGGTTAGTGCCTGGTATTTTCCAACATGTTAACTTCATTGCATCATCTTTTAACCAGCTTCGAAAGTGCAGTGGTCCGCAGGTCAGAGACCACTGGAAAAACTTCCCGGACCACTATGGTCAGAAAATCACTGGTCCACCTAACCAGTGTAAAAAAACATCCCACCCTCCAGTTCTAATTAGTAGTTTCGCAGCAAAAAAAGAACGCGGCTAGAAGTTTTATGTCAAATAGAGGAATATTAACAATTAATTAAGAAAAGTCATTTATAAGTAGGTTAAATTCTTATTTATTTTTTTATGTAAGTAAGTTTTTTTTCAGTTTAGTTTTTAAAAATCAATTATTTGTATTAACTTCTTATATGCAATTATAGTTACTTTAAAAAATTAAAACATGTCCTCTTTAATTTGGCGGACCAATCATTTTGGTTGAGGACTAGTAAGGACTAATTTGAAAAGTAGGGATCCGCAGAATCACTGAATTTTCCCCCTAATAACGCTGCTTTAAACTTACACTCTGGAATGAGAAAGAAAGAATTCAAAAGGAATGGGATGAAAAAATCAAAGGAAAAGGGAGTGTGAACAAAAAGGGAGAACTAGAATAAGAGACCTTAATAGCTTCTGGAACATCAGTCTGGCTCAGTTACTGCACCTTATTATTCATGTAGAAGAAATACACAAAAAACCAGACAATAACAAATAGCCCCTCTGAAATATCGGCCAGCGTCAATTTTGACGATATTTCCCAGAACTGTTTTTTTGCTGGCTAATATTGTTTTTCTGAAATTGTTTATCACAAATCGTGCATTTTGTAAGGTCTATTTTATTTTAATTGTGTCAGTTCGACTGTCGTTTCACCTTTTTATATTAAAAATCCCAGAAAATATTTTTATTTATTCAAATTTAGGAATTTCGTATGATGTTGGATGCAAAGAAATACCTTTTGGAGCTGAATATCGCATTGGTGTAGTTCCTCAAATACTCTAATAAACACACTCATGCATAAACGGAACTGCGTATATAAAATGCAACAAACCCAATTCAAAGATATAGTAAAATTAATTTTTATTTTAATTAAAAATTACTGTTCAAAGTCTTAAAATTTCTTCACATCAAGGGCGGATTTAGGGGGGATATCCTGGGGTACATAGTATTTAGAAACCTTGGGGCAAGTCGTCCTTGATGGTACTAAAAACAAAGCTAACTCATAAAATTGAATTTTCTGAAAAAGTTCGGGGGTATCCTCTACGTATAGATAGTTATTTTATTGTATTTTTAGGTTTAGTAAGGTAAGTTTTTGGAGAAATAAGGGGTCGTACAGTTTTGCTATAAGAAATAAAAATATCAACTATAAAATAACTTTTTCAGTTGGAGGAAAAAAAACTTCGGCAACAATTTTTTTATTGAAAAATTTGCATGCTGTTGAATGAATAGTTGAGAATATTGTGATAAAAAATGTCTGAAGAACGCTAATAAGATACAAACCTTTAAATTCTCTTTAAACTAAGTTACATTTTTCCATCCTAACTTCTTAAATCTTTCAAAGAGTAACATTTCGGCAACTTGTTTCACAAGAAAGTTTTCAACACCAGGGCATCTGTGGCAAGGAAATTATCCCTAAAATAACCAGCTTAGTGAAAACACGTGAGTTAATAAGGGAATTTGAATGAAAAGTGTTTAGAAGGAATTTAAATTGGTAATAACTTTGCAATTGGTTTTGATGAGTGTCAAATGCAGAACTGGGAGCTGTCCAAAAGCATGGGCGTAGCCAGGGTAGCAGGGTTAGCAAGGAGGGTCTACTTTTTTTATGTTTGTGGAGAACGAAATTAAAGCCCCGTGAGAGAGGTCTGTCAAGTTTCAATGAGGGGTCTGGGGGACCTCCCCCAGAAAATTTCGTAAATTTACCCCTAAGAACAGGGTTGTAAACTGCTTTTTGGTACGCGTAAGCCCAAATTTGGACTTACATTTTTGGGTAGAATTTTGATTGTAATGAAGTTATTTTAAAAAAGTGTGAATAATAAAGGTTTAAATACTAAAGGGGGGTCTGGGGGTCCTCCCCCAGAAAAGTTTTTAAAATTTGACCCTAAAATACTGGGTTTTAACTAACTAAAAGTAAAGTAAAAGTTAATTATTTGAGACTTAGGGGGGGCAGCTGCCCCTCCCTGCCCCCCCCTTGGCTACGCCCATGTCCAAAAGGCTTTTAACATAAATAATTAGAACTCAAAAATGGTACAGCTGCATTTTTCATAAAGATAACTTGAGTATTTTATAAAAATATTTCAACTGTTACATAAAAACTAAAACTTGTTTTGAAGAAGGACTGGCAAGAAAATGTTTCCTTATTCAAACAAAAGTCTTGTATATCAGCTCTAATGGGCAATTCCAGTATTTTAATTTTATTCGATGGATGTATCCAAGAGAGAAGAATATTTTTTAGGTGCTTGTTTATTTTACAATTTAATTTCAAAATTTTACTTTAAAAAAGGGCGCGAAATCAGCATGTGACGTCATTTAATCCGCTGAAACATTGTTTTTAAACTATGATTTAGGATTCAAAGTGATTGTGGATTTTCAAAAAGTAAGGCCGAAACAAATTTAATATCATTCAATCCTAAACAAATGAATAGATATCGTCGATTTTTATTTTAAAATATTGAAAATTTTATTTAAATTTTTTTTGAAACTTTTAAAGTCGATTCTTGAATTTAGAGACCTATTTCTTTTTTACTGTAAAATACAGTTTTTATGTTTTCAAAAAATGCTGGTATGTATAATAGCCCATTTGCACGACTAGAAGCTAACATCCGCCAATATCTAACTGAACTTCATTAACCGTGTTAACAATTTAATTCAGTTAAAAGTTTAGTTGAATAAGTATTCTAAAAGAAATGATTAAAGT
This sequence comes from Tetragnatha versicolor, assembly GCA_024610705.1. Taxonomy (NCBI): domain Eukaryota; kingdom Metazoa; phylum Arthropoda; class Arachnida; order Araneae; family Tetragnathidae; genus Tetragnatha; species Tetragnatha versicolor. The sequence goes on along the minus strand of JANDEH010000004.1, from coordinate 57,171,205 downwards.
TTAACGTTTCTTTATTTGAAAGATATCGTGCAAATATTATGTTGTAAACACCCCCAAGGATCTTTAACCGGTTCAAATGTTTTGAAACATTAGTCGAGGATAATTAAGACTCCAGTACTCTTTCTAAAGAAAAATACAGTAATATTTTTTTAAATTTCATGTAAAGTTTTAAAAATCATAAGCATTGGTAAAGGTTGGAATTCGGCATGAAAATATGCTCTTTGATTGGAAATAAGATATTAATTAATCAATGACAGTCTTGTTAGTAGATCTATCAAATATGGAAGCTATTTTCAGTAGATACAACGCCAAACTACTTTTGGAGACTCCTCTTGGATGTGAATTTGGCCTTCTTTATCCGACTTGAATAAGGATCTTTTGATCACACATAAGGGATAAAGATTTATTATTATCTCATCCAAACATATTTGCATAAAATCAAATTCCTCATGCTTCATCTTGTTATATGTAGTTAAAAATAAAGTGTAATCCATCAAACTCAATGCTCTGATACGATTGAGATAGTTTTCGCGCAGAATAACACATCACTTACTCACCTGCAGTTTTTTTTCTTTTTCAACCCACTCCCCCTTCTGTGAACCGGTGAACAAGGAACAGAGCCAAATGACGATGACGTTTTTGACTTAGTATCGCATTGCTGTAGCCGCATTTAGACCATTAAGTAAACTCGATTTTTAATAAGAAGGCCGCCAAACGAAGATGTATACTTAAAACCACATAGTAAAGAGCTAAAAGGGATTCCAAACGGCAGTTTTCCTCTTTAGGTACCTAATTTAATTCATGCTCGCAGATTATAAATAATTTCACTAGCAGTCAATCAGAGAAAGCGAAATGCGAAAGTAATTCCTGATTGGATATGGAACTTCTATCAAAAGGAATTTTAATTTCGTCGGTGCTGAGCTTTTCCCTCCACTTCCGATTTGGATTCGAGTGACAGCTTCAGTGGGCGAATTACAGAGAGCAGGAGTGACATGAAATTATAGGGAAGGTCCGATGTACCAGAAGTTGTCTATGGGAAAATCCTTGTTAAAAAAGTTGCCATTAGCGTCTATGGAGATGAATCCTTTGTTAAGCTCTATATCATGTGCTTAAAACCTATCGAGTTTATTTAGAGTTTCATTTGGGGAAGTTGTGTGATTAGAGGACATCCATAAATTACGTGAGGTGTTTTTCCAAAATCTGGACCCCCCCCCTCCCCCCTTGGTGAGATTTAGTGAGATTTTGCTGGACCCCCCTCCCCCCAAGTGAGATTTACCTACAACCTTTAAAAATAATTTTCTATCCAATTCGTTTGCATTTTGTGCTTCACAGCACCTAAAACTTTTCCATTAGTAATGATGTGGGGAAAAAAGACTATATTCCGCCTAAAACTCACCACATCAGTATCTTATCTGTGGGTAATATTCCTTCCTCAAACTTAAAAAAATCGTTTAATTTCTAACTTAAAAAGTTGACGTGAGATTTAATCGACCCCCCCCCTCCCCCCTTGGTGAGATTTGGTGATATTTTTCCTAACCCCTCCCCCCCCCTTTTTTGACCTCACGTAATTTATGGATGTCCCCTTATGAAAGAATTCGAAGACACGAGTTTTAGTGATAAAATTTTCAGTACTTTATTAATTAAATGGAAAGAAACTGAGATTAATATAGTATGAGTATCCTTTTTATAAGATAGTATAATTATTCTTTTTCCAGGAATTCAAAACCAAATTCCATTTTTTTAAAGTTATTTAATCAAAATAAACATATCCTAACCTGTATAAAATGACCAAATAAACCTAATCCGGCGCCGCTCCGGACGAAACGTTCACAGATTTTAATACTAAACCACGGTATCTTTACCCGAAAACTTTATAATCCTCAATCGTTTGACCGTGAAAGACAATCATCTTTAATAATACAAATATAAGTTTTTTTATTTTGCATGCTGATAAGACTCATAACACTTATAACAGTCTTTTGGTATCGAATCCGCTTGTATGCTTTTAAACTTTCCCCCATCCCTAACTCCATGACCTCTGTCTCTCTCTTTTAGTATATTTCTCAGTATTCATTGAGAAGCTTTCACGTCAGCACTTAAAAAGCAAAGAGGGGCACATTTCTCACTTCGGTAAACCTTCTCGGTATCTTTTTCTTGGGCAGTTTACAACTAGGTTAAACCTGTAAGCCGTAAAATTTTTCTCCGCGACGCAAAAAAACACTTTCTGTTGGGTAAATCACTGGGCCACGCACTGTAAACAGAAGAAGGGAAACGATCTCCACACAACACATGGGTTGAGATGGATTGAAGAGTAAAATATCCGGTTCAGAAGTACTTGGAAACGCTGGGAAGGGGCTATTTCGTGAAACCTCCAGATGCTGAAAGCACCTAAATATTTAAATGGGTTTTCAATACTTTGAATCGTTTTTCTATCTGTGGAGGAACGAGCTAAATAGCTTCAAGTAAGTTGGTTGTAGCGGACAGTGCTGTCCTTCCTTATAATTCCTTTCTGACGTTTGAGAAGTTAATATTAAATTGAGAAGCATGTAGAAGATTATCGTCTTTAATACAGCAATTCTAGATTTGATAAATGACAAGAAAACTTTCAATAATATTTTTGTTATCACAATCACGTTCTAATTTTCGAATTTCTCATACGACTGCTTTGGAATTTGTTTTCAAGTAAATTCAATCACTAGATATCTTCCATGTAATATTTTACACATTCTTTTACTGGTCTCGTTCAGCTAAAAGAGTGGGAAAAAGTTTCTCTCCCAAATTATGGATTAATTTCTTTACGATATTCATTAAAGAAAATATTGGTTGAAATGAAATCAATTAAAAAACTTAATAAATATGTGCAATCGAGTTATCAGCTATTTATAATATTTACTCTAAAATGTTCTAAATGCAATTAACAATCATAAAATATGTATTCCTTGTGTACCTTAGGTGGAAGATTTATATCGAAATAACTTAAATCATATAGATGAAATTCTAGGTTTATATTTGAGCGTTTAACATAATTAAACAGTTAGGGGAGAACGGGGCACATTCGCACAAAAAGTGCATTTCGGGATATATCTCTGGATCTAGATGAGATATTGAAACAAACTCGGATTCAAATGAAAGTTAAGACCTTTCCCGATATTATAGAATGATAATTGGTCGTATTCATCTAGAATTTCTAACCTATATCATTAATCTAAAAAACGAGAAATTTCGTGCGAATGTGCCCCATGGGTGGGGCAGTTTTGCACACGTGTGGGGCACATTCGTACACATGCAAAAAAATTGTACAATAATTATTTTTACGAACTAAAAAGTTTATGGCACTTTAAAGTAAGGTAATTAAACAAAATATTTGGAACTTTTACATATTTTTCCTCTAAATTGAAGATTTTTTTACAAAAAGAAAACAGCTTCAGAAAATATTGAACATCTAAGTTTTTGATGAGGAAAACAATTGTAGTAATGAAGAGTATATTGCACATTGACATACTTAACATAATATAATTAGTTAGAAAAAGTTTAACCAATATTTAAACTGTCAGGTTTTATTCGAAAAGAAAAGTGAACCAACAGCTCACTTATTAACACCTGAAACTGACTGTTGGGAAACTTGTAATACGATATTATCTTTTGGTATGAATGTTGAATCATTTCTTACTGGGAAAATAAAAGTTTCGTCAATAGTTTTAAAGTTTTTCATCATTAATTTTAAATAAGCACCATTCAACTCCAAATTTTCTATTTGACCAACATAAAAAATTTTTCTTTTTAGTAGCAAATTCTATTGGAATAAAATCACCTAAGTCCAAGTCAATTGGTATTAAACAATTATCAGGGACATTATTTCTTCAAAGTTTAAATCTGGGTCTAAATTCCTTAAAACTGAAGCTTTCTTTAAGATGTTATTATTATCACCAAATTTTGAAACAATTACGATCAAAAACTATATTTCAAGTTATTAAATATAATGCACTCATAAACATATAAATCACTTTCATAATCAAAAATGGGAAAGATGAGGCATATTCGCACTGTCCGAATCTGCCCCATCTTTTGGTGTACGAATGTGCCCCATCTACCAGTTCAAGCTTACCACGTCCCAACAAGATATTTATAAATAAAGCAGGGAAATAAATCCTTTCTAGAAACTTACTTTAGTAGTGCCTCAACTGAATAAAATGCTGAATGTCCACTTGAGAGTGATTTTTGATTGATATTTTACGCCAACAAAATGACAAGAAAATTTACTTTGCTGCTTCTAACGCTAGCAAATTTCTAGTACGTATACAACAAAATGGCTCAGGGCTTTTAAAATTCATGCAGGAGGTGGTAGTCATGCATCCATTTACTGGTATTTTTTTCAGATTTTTAAATTAATAATTACTAGGGGAAATGCCGTCTGTCCGAATGTGCCCCATGTGCGAAATAGCCCCACTCTCCCCTACCCTAAATATTTCCCAGGGCTTAAATTTTAGTTGAAAAATTCATTAAGGAATTACATAAAATACGAGAGAATTATGACTTTAAGTGATTGTCCTACGATTAAAAATGGTACTAAATCTCACTATTCGTGTGGTTATTCTCTATTACACTCTTAAAATGTAAATACTTTTCAAATGAGCTTTTAGCCTAAAAAGTTTAAGAAAACACTACCACTTCGTACTATTTTATTAGGTTATTTTAGTTAAAACCAAACTGTTTGTATTTTACTATCGAATACGAATATGGCTCTTTAAGGATGCCCTTAGATTCTCAATATTCTGCAATTACTGCGCTTTCAACTTTAAACGTTTGAAAAAAAGCTTAAGAATTTATTTTTTTATGCAATTTTAAATTAAAACCAAATTGTTTATTTTTTACTGTCGAATTAAGAGTCTTGTTGAGAGATATTAATTTGTTAAGGTCCCGTTTCTCGCTGCTTGTTGATTCCTGGAAGAGCACGGCCTGTTGCCAAGTTACGCAACTGAAAATGTACGAGAGAGCCGTCTGGTATAAACACATGATGTTTTAAGAAAATAAACGGCCAAATTGTATATTTCCATCCTCCGTAAAATGATTTAAAAAAGCAGCGGCTTGTTCTAGGGAGTCTATTGTTTTGTTTTTGATTAGATAGAAAGTATTTCATCATTTTCAGTATATTTTTAAATAACTCGTTTACAAAACATCTCAATAAAAAAGGTATATATAGTGGATTTTTAAGTATATTTCAATTTACTTCGAAACTTCCATTTTGCATTACTTTACTTTTTTCAGATTTATTTGGTCTTTACTAATAAAACCCCCCGTATGGTGACTGGGTAAGAATAGCACCAATGTAACCTATGCATGTCGTAAGAGGCGACTAAAATAGGTAGAAGTCCAACCCTCCGGCGCAATGGCAACCCCCCTTTCCATGATGAGTCCGGACCGCCCATGGCAGTGTTTGATTTGGACTCGTCGTGGACACGACATCATCATCATCACTAATAAAAACTAAATAATTTTAATTCATAAAACACTATTGGGCCCATCTTTGAATAATATCTCTTATATATTTTAAAAACGGACGTGCCGTTTTTGATGTCAAAACTGGTTCTTATGATTTAAGAATACTTTTTTTATCCGTAAAAGTATCACTTCAATATCTTTTTGAAATAAAAAAGTTATACGGTGAAATAAATAAAAATGATTTAATACTGCACAAAACAATAGTTCTGTAGTACTAGGTTAAAAACCGTATAGGTTTAAACTTTCTTTTAGAAAAATTTCATAGTTTTGTGCAATCTTTAGGGCATGAGCATTAAAGTCAAAAAATGTTTAGTAGTCCTCCTTTATATCTTGAATCCTTAAATTTCATTTAGAAATAGATATTCAATATCAATATATTATTCTTTAAATTCTCTTTGATTAATTTCTGTAGGAAAACAATGTCCAAGTTTTAAATTTTATGATTTAGGGGGGTGTTCTTTTCTCTGCGAAGTATATTCTACGTTCGCCACTCAGTTTCATACCTAAAAAAGAAAATCAAATTATGCATTGAGGAGACCCCCCACACTGAATCAAATTTCGCTGTAAATGTTTCACTCACATTCCTTTAAACGAGTTTTCAATAAGCGATGTTGTTTCAGATATAGTTGGTCAAGAAAACAAGGATGGTCCTTGGTTGTTTCCGAAATATAAATACGAAGCACTTGCGTCAAAACAGAATTTTGCCTATCAGTTACCACGAGTTTTCACGTCTCTTCGGAAGAGTGACGTAGGATGATGCACTTGACTCACAGTCGTCTTCACCCTGTAGTACCTATTTCACTGAGATGGCGTTCTGCCAAATGCGTATCTGAGGTAGTCTTAACTGAATCTGCATGCTGTCGAATAATTGTCCGAAGGCTCAGCACATTTTCATCACATCAATATTTTGGGTTTTAATAGTTGTGCTTCATTTAACTTTCTTTAAATCTATCAGCAAGGAGTCAACTAAAGATTCAGTGGGGGAAGGGTCAATACATGAGTCGTTGTCATCAAATGAGTTATTTAGGATTCATTTATTTAAACAATTACCTGAAGAATCTGATCCTAAAAATACCCACAGACAAATATACAGACAGGTTAGTGGGCGGAGCTTAATCAAATGGCCCGCGACTAGCGAAACCTAAACCAGAGATCCTCTTAACCCTTTAATTAAAAACACGAATTATCTCTATTTACTCTAATGTTTCCGAAAAACAACTTCGAACTTTTCGGTCCTTGTTTTCCTTAGAGCAAACTTGGATTTCGTCGGAATTTTTTTCTTTTTCCATCTGTTTTTAGTTCTTTCATGATTTTTTAATCTTTACAGCAATGTAACTTCCAGTTTGCTGTTATTCCTGCATTAAATTTACATATTTCGAAAAATATAAGAAATAAAATTAAACTGGGTTTAAGAATCTATAGAGAACCTGTCCTCCCTAGCTAAGGGCACAACATGACCAAATTTTATTTTAGGTTCCGCAGGTCGAGGGCGTTTCATGGGAATTTCAATGTTGAAAACTACAGCTTTACGGTCTATGGAAGTGCTCGTTTTGTCTTCTATTCATTGGTTTACCTATGCTATGCGTTTCATGCCATCTCCATTCAACTATATGGCATATGCGAGTCACGGGGCGATACCGATCCGAAAGTCATACGACTCAAAAGTATACTTCGGAGTTATAATCGCTTCAGACGGTATTTATACCCCATTTGAATTATTTGAATCTTATAGTGGTCATTAAAGATCGCTCCACAACTCCCTACCTCCATGTTCATCACATCTCACAACAAAAAAACACCGTCACAACTCAAAGAACAAACATTTTTAATCAACACACAAAAACCAGACACAGCATCATTTACAAATGATGCACCGCTACCATGACAACGGACATCAGCACGAACAGAACCCTGTCTATGGCGGCCGCGAACACCTTCCACTCTTCCCTCGGCGAGTCTTCGGCGGACGGAGCATCTTCCTTCAGTTGCACCCTGTCGAGGGACAGGCGGTCCTCGGCCATGGGGGACCTGAGGCAGGCGTAGCGACCCAAGGGGCCGTTCAGGAAGTGCATGATGGAGGCGGGTGGTCGGGAGGGCCCAGAGAGGGCCCCCAGTTTGATGACGACGAACACTTGGAGGAGGATGGTGCTGACGACGAGGTACATGGTGGTTTGGATGAAGGAGACTGAAATAAAGGAGGATATTACTTTAAATATCACTCAATGTTCGCACTTTTTTTGGTTACCTGAACGGGACTGTTTCCCCTTGGTAACTCATATTATTTTATATATTCATTTGTAATTTCCATAGTGTAAAATAAAGATTATTATTATTATTATTATTATTATTATTATTATATACAAGGGCGAAGTAACGGAAGTGGGTTTTAGAAACTACTGCTGAACCAACGATAGTAAAAGGGTCACGTGATTTTGACAGCGCCGGAACTAGTATTTCGGAGGGGAGACAGGTGGAAGTTGAGGGGCAGTTGATCGAAAGAGGAAGAGACATTTGCTTGTATATAGAAGCAAGACCCCAACTATCACCGGTTACCCAACTATCGGCTGTGCAAAGTATGTAAAAATCACGTGACGTTACTATCGTTGGCTGAGCAGTATGCTCTTCGAAATGGGGATTTGTCATTGGGATGAATTTTTCTTGTAGCCGATGTAGGGTGTTTCAACAAGTCCGCCCACATTCTCTGCACATGTGAAAATCCCCATACAACTGTACTTCTAAAACCAAGAGTTTTCGTAAAAATTGTGACAGGAAAAGGTGGGATGTCACATCTTTTTTACACTTTAAAAGTAGGAGAAAGGAGGGTAAGAGTGCGCAGCGGTTTTCTTCCCTGTTGGTAACAGTATAAGGGGGAGCAAGTATGATCACATGGGCACATGTAATTAAATTTTTTTATTTTAGCATATTTTCGTTAAAGCCGAGGCTTTACTTTTTGAAGGGTGATTTTTGAGCTCTAGTTTCTAAATTCTTAATTTCATTGCCTGAAATCATTTTTTAGCGTACTCTTACCCTCCTTTACTTAACGAATATGAAAAACATGAACATAGATATTTGAATATGCTTCAATGTATGATGTTAAAAATATCTCTTGCCCATACACAGGGTGTCTCACGAAAAGTGGTCTAACTCCTTTAAGGTGTACGTACACACTACGAAATCCCAAAAATAGACCTCAACAATGGATACCTTTTCCTCTATTTTAAAGGGTATTTTAAATCTGCAGATTCGAAATAACTTATGATTTTGTAGATAACTATCTAATTTGTATTTGTAAGCATTCAAATTTTATCGAAATAAGTTTTTAATATATTTTAACGGAACTTTAAAAATTTTAATTTTTTTCATGGTTTTTCAATTTTAAACAGTGATAATTTCAGAAATATTTAGTTTATCTTGACAAAACTTGTGTTCATACAATCTATAGAGTTATAGGAAGGGTCTGAATCTCCAAAATAAGCAAGGTTATTAGTCGTTTATTTTAAGCTAATTTTTAAGTATTTATATCTCTGAAAAATATCGCGATTTTTTCGGCTATCTTCAAAAACAGAATTGTTACAGAAAAACTATTCAACGCAGATCCTTTTTTCGAGGTTCGGACCCTCAAGCACAGTTAAAGGAACGGTTTCCAACCAGAATTGAGTATCTAAGATAATTTGAATGTGATTAAGCACTGTTTAAAAATGATGCTAATTAGGACATAATTTCCTAATTAACTAATTAATAATTAATATTTTATTTATTATTGTTGTAATTAATTTATTATTTATTATTGTTGAGGAAAAGGATAGAAAAGTGAGAGGTGGAAGTTAGAAAAGATATACAGAAAGGAGAAAGGAATAAGAGAGACAAAATGACTGGCTGACACAAGAGAGAAAAAGATAGAGGCGATAGAGGCATAAAAAGAGAGATGGGGTAAGAGAAGGATTACAGAAAAGAGAGAGGAGTGAGAGAAACAGAGATATGCAGAAAAAGAAACATATAAAAAAAAGATATTATAAGATAGAGAAGCGGTTGACTGAACTATCAGAGTAAAACCCACCTGCAAAGGCTACTGCCAGGGGGTACTTGGTGCTCCAGGCGACGTACACTAGCAACAGGTTGAGCGCCAGGAAGAGGATGCCGCCCAGGAGCAGCTTGAGGGAGGAGTCGGGGGGCAGCCAGAAGATGGCGAGGGTCAGCAGCATGGTGAGGACGCAGGGTGCGCGCGTGGCCTCGATCTCTGGCACCGGCCGTCGCTGCAGCTCTATGAAGATGGAGATGCTGATGTAGGGCTCGGGGCAGCACTCGTACCGCATCTCGTTGCGCACGGCGTGGGCTTTCTTCAGTTTCCACCTGAGAACAGTCGCGAATTACTTCGAAGGATTTTCAGGGGGTGTTACTATCCCTATGTGGGATATTAGTTGCCATACACTACCCTGCAGCAGTGGTCCCCAACCCCCGTTCCACGGACCGGTGCCGGTCGGTGGATCAAATGGTACCGCAGTCCGCAGACTGACCATTTCATTGAAAATTAATTAAAAGTCCTAGGTTTATACTCCAAATTAAAAACATTAAATTTATTTTTTGGTGTAAGTGTATTTTATTTTGAATGCATGTTTAATTACTATTAAATTAAAATTAATAAATCAAAATAATCTAGGATATAAACAATCAACGCCCCCCCCCCAGCGGGCCGCGGTAAAATTATCAAACGTTGACCGGTCCGTGGTGGTAAAAAGGTTGGGGAACTTTGCGCCTACAGTAATGGACTGGACACTTTTATTTTTTTTCATTCCAATGCTTACACGTGACCTTGGTAAGGTTCCTTGGTCAGTGCTGTGTGAAATTGTTATTTTGAAAAGAAATAAACTTGGGGACGAGGTTTCAATAATTAAGGGTTTTTTTCATTATTTCAAATTCAAATTTATTACAATAAACAAAATACAAAACACAATGACATAAAAGTATACAAAAAACAAATTTGAATGGGTTTTATTGAATGAGTTTTTTCAAAATTCAGGACGTTTAAAGATAAAAGTTAAAACTATATAAAAAATTAAGGAGGATTTTTAAAAATTTCAGTTCCCTGATTCTATAAGAAGTACTAATCCTTTCATACAAGTTTGGATTTTATCCCATTGTTGGGATCCATTAAGAATTTAAAATATTTATACATCTTAATAAATTGATATTTCGACAGCCACGTTGCAAAAGCCTGTAAGTGCAAAACCTCAAAGTTTTCAGGAGACGAATAAAACTGCATAAGTTGATCAGTGATCAGTCTATTTCCCAACACATTAACAATGGGTTTGATGATAAGCATTTTAAAATAACGCTATATACTCACGTTTTTCTGAGGACGACACGGCTTCCCCTCAGCGTCACTGCAACTTACAGAGTTTTGCTTGATGATTGGGAGGTTCCCAACTTACAGGTTATTACAAATTGTCATGGAGAAGTTATAAAGCGTCTTTGGCCGATTTTGGTGGCACTGAGATGTGCGCAAGGCCATCTTTAACAAGTACAACTCAAAACCTTATTTTCGACAAAAAATGTTCTTACAGGCTTTTGCAACGTAGCTTTCGATTTACTTTTAACGAAGCTTTCAAAAATTACTTCGAATAATCCATAGGTTATCTCTCACTATGAATTGAATAAATTGGCAGGTAATCTATCTTCGTTAAGGAACATACGCAAACTACAGCTTCAACTGCTTCCCAAAGACAAAATTTAAAAAAATATTTGGTAGGGAATACATTATATGAATAGGAATAGTTTTAAAGAGCGGCCCAACCTCGGATGTATGTCTTCAAAATTGTCCATCAACATTTCCTCTGGGTGTTTAAAGTCGATGCTCCACCCATCGTGCATCCAGGATCCGTACTGAATCGTGCACGTGACAGTGTCACCTGGATAGGGTGAATTGGACACTGAAGGACATGTGGTCTGGGTCATTATGGGCGGCACCCACACGACGAAACCAGAGGGGAATAAGCCGACGAGTACTTCTTTTGTAGGATCCACTTGCATACTGTGGCTGAAATTGGAGGGAATAATAATTAAATCTAGGAGTTATTTTCAAAGTTATCTCGAAAATGGAGAATTGCAGCTAATCTTAAAATTTTAAATATTCAATTTTAATTTATTAAAAATTATCTCCTGATTCCAAAAATACGCTTGTCTTTCCCCACAAACTTTTTCAAAGGTAATTATGACATATTTTATTACAGAAAGGTCCTAACAATGTACAGTCACATGTGCCTCTTGAAAATGTGGGACTAGTATTTCATCGATACACTAGTCTGTAAAAAAACTAGTGCTCATTGTTTCAAAGCGGGATTATAGCAACAAGCGGGAACAAAGCACATTTCACGTCACAAGCTGTTTCAGCTCAGATACAAAAGAGGCTGTTTTTAATTGAAAATAACTTAAAATTTAAGGCTTTGAAAAGCAAATGAAAACATTTTTTTGAGGTTTTAGGCCATTGTGAACCATTAAGGATTAAACCATTAAGGCCATTAAGATTAAAAAAAATTTGACTGCAATTATCCATGGTTTCTCTTACTTATCCGTAAACCAAAGCCTACATTGAAGTAGGATCGACAATAACAAGTTTACAATACAAGTTTAGGTCGTAATTTATATTTTGAAGAAATGTCGATAGTTCAAAAGATTTATGGATATGGATTGAAATTTTCATATTTCGTATCTGGATATTTACTACTTAGTTACTAAAAATATTAGTGTTTCAAATGTGTGAAATACGGGTACCAATTATAATAAATAAATTTTTACAGGTTAAAAAATTTTAAAACCTTAATTTTTAGCTCTAAATTTAATGAGACATGATATCCAAAGCTATAAATAACACTACTCGACAAAAAATAGGGTCAAAATGCTTCTGACACAAATCAAGCAGATTCTTATGTAAAATGACCCCCTGAATCCGAATTTGACCCCCGTTTTTCTCCATCACGTTCAGATTTTCGGGGAACAGCCCCTCCCCTTTTTTGCGTTTTTCGATGACTTAATGACTTTGAATTCAATTTTCAGGGGCAAAAACTTATTACTTTAGCCTTTAAATTACACCCGAGGGAACAAGAAAGGTTAAATATTCTAAAATATACAATTTTGTAGCAAATGGATAAGTTAAAGGGCTTATTACCCCCCTAAAAATGCAAAAAAATCGTTAAAAATTACTGAGATTGTTTTTCGCTATTTTTTCCTCTAATTTTTTACGCAATTCATCATTAAAGGGTCCTAACCCTTCCCCAAGGACCTGAATTTAATGAATATATGCAGCAGGGATTTTTGCTAAAAGCGGTTGAGGCGTTAGCGCTCCCGAAGCACTCGCGGAAGAGACTCTCTGAATCGCACTGCCGCTCGTGAACTCAGGAATCAATGTTCATATTTTTAAAAGCTCAAAAATGACATTGTTCTTATATTTCAGGTCTATCCTGAGGGAAATTGTTCAGTTCGTTAAAAACTGGCCATTTTTGGGGATGGGGGTTCCATGTTTCAAGCTGTTAATAGATGCGTGGGCTGTGGATAACAATTGGGGGGGTGTCCCATTCAAAATTGAGAGTGAAGGGGGAAAACGGGTGTTATAATTGCGTTCAGGAGGTCATTTTACACAAGAATCGACTGAAATTCAGTCAGTAGCAGTTGGAATTTTTTTGTATAGCAGTTTAACCCTTAAGTATATGGCATCGAACCCCTCCGTGGGTGCTTTGGGGGCGCTAACAACTCAACCGCTTTTTGTAAAAATCATTGCTGCATATATTCATTAAATTTGGGTCCTTGGGGAAGGGTTAGGACCCTTTAATGATGAATTGAGTAAAAAATAAGAGGAAAAAATAGCCAAAAATAATCTCTATAATTTTTAACGATTTTTTTGCATTTTTAGGGGGGTAATAACCCCTTAAACGTATCCATTTGCTACAAATTTGTATATTTTAGAAGCTTTAACCTTTCTTGTTTCCTCAGGTGTAATTTAAAGGCTAAAGTAATAGTTTTTGCCCCTGAAAATCGAATTCAAAGTGATTAAGTCATCGAAAAACGCAAAAAGGGGGAGGGGCATTCCCCGAAAATCTGAAAGTGATGGAGAAAAACGGGGGTCGGATTCGGATTCAGGGGTCATTTTACATAAGAATCTACTTGATTTGTGTCAGAAGCATTTTGACCCTATTTTTTGTGGAGTAGTGTAATTAAACTATACACCGCCTTTATAATATTACATTTCAAGCTATGTAAATTTGGAATTTAGAAATAAAAAAAATTTATTACTTTGATAATTTAAAAGCACAAAACATATTGTGTAAAACTCATAGGTTAAAAACAAAATCCGTCGAGTCACATCCATTCAACCCATTGGGGGTAATCAAAATCCGTCAATTTTACTTGACACAAATAAAGCCTTTATTGAATTAATTTTTTTGCAATGTTTGTTTTCGTGTGTATAGAAAAATTATTATTTGTGAGTGAACACAAAGCAATAATATTGTTTTAGAAATATTTATAAATAAAAATATAATTTTACTTCAAATTAGGTATGGATTTTCCAGAATATCTTATTATTAAAAAACGTAAGAATGAAATTTAGATAATATTGCAAAAATGTAGTATTCTAAGAAAAGAAGCTGGTTTTATTACAACTTAAGTTCAGACTACAGCAGTATTCCTTACCAACTAATATGATTTATACGTATATAGATTCATTTTAATTTATAGCCATACCCTATACAGTAGGGTGGGCCGAAAACACACTTTATTTTTTATTTATGCTCTAATAGCGTGGAAAGGGTTCCACTTGGGTTCAATAAGGACGTTGTAATATAGTTTTTAGATTGTAAAATACCTTACAACTAAAAAATCAAAGATTAAACTCTCAAATATTGTGTATTATTTTTTATGAATAACTAATATGCGAACTTTTTTCTTTTTTGGGGCCTGAAAAAGTGCGCGAATATTCACGATATTTTCATAAAATTTTTTTCAGTGAGTTCGTTATAATGTTGGCAACAATAATATCACTGAGATTTTTGCTCCATCTCCTTTAGCTTTTAAAATAACGTTTTTAACTTTTTATTTCGTCGCTAGGGGCGCTGTAGGTCATCTCAATGGATTCTCCAGGGTCACCTACCTAGGGGTAGACCTTACTTCCGTGACCCTAGGACCCGTTGGTTCCATATAAAAGCCGCGAAACGGACTTTTGAAACATCCTGTATATGTATAGTGTATAGCCATAATCTTAAGCTACAAAAGGATAATCATTTTCTGAAAATCATTCATTGTAAACAAAGCAATTTCTTACGAAAAATAATATCTAGGATATACTACTATATATCTACTAAATTTTCCATATTTAACTTGCCTGTTATGGATTGAAAAGTCCGGAACCCATATGAATTCCTTCGGAAGTGTGAGGTATCCATCATAATCTGATACGTCCCACGATAATCTGGGATCCAACCAACCCTAGAAGAGCATATTCATAAAAAAAGAAATAAGATATTACATGCTTCTGTGAAAAAATATTTGTGAACGTTAAAAAATATGGGTAAAAAGTTTTGTGCTAAGGTTAATTTATAAATAACGATCTAACATAAAATCCCTATTAAACACACTGTCTTTATTTTTTTTGCAACCTTTTTACTTACATACTTTATAAAACTTTAAAATATTCTATCATTCACAGAAATAAATCATCTAAGTAAGTTACGGGCAAAGTGATTAATTGGGCATTTGCCCAGAGTGGAAGCGGGCAAAGTGATAAATTTCATTCATAAATTTCGTTGAATTTATCACATTGCCCGGGCATTATTAATAATGCCCAATTAATCACTTTGCCCGTAACATATATATGTATACAAATAATGGGTCACACTTCTAGGGGGGATAGTAGATGGGATAGTAGACACCTAGACGAGTCAGAATCACATAGGATTTGGGGGTCCCAGATCAAATCCTAGGGAGTTAAAAATGGAGCGACACACCAAAAATATTATTGAAAAATTCAATTTGTAGAAGAACTACTATTAAGAATTTGTTTTATTATGAAAAAAGTTAAAAAACCACAAAAAAATGTGAAAATTCTTCCAAAACCTCATTTTGTATTTCGAAATCCTTTCTTTTGATTTTTTAATATGAAAAATCATAGTTGTAAACCCTTAAGTCCAAAGTTTCACGTAAAAGCCATCAATATTAAACGCTTAAGATCCTGTTAAAGTTCGATTTTTACTTGCGCAAACTGGTTTCCTACAGCCGTTTCCAAAACGGCAGTTTGCGGACCCAAAAAACGGACTTACACCATGCTTTAACAGGCTCTCAAGCATTTAATATTGATGGTTTTTACGAGACACTTTGGACTTCAGGGTTTTCAACTATGATCTATCAGATTATTAAATCAAAAGAAAGGATTTCGAAATACCAAATAAAGTTTTGGCAGAGTTTTCCCATTTTTTGTGGTTTTTAAACTTTTTTGTAATAAAAAAAAATTTGAACTGAAAACTTTTAAGATAATTTTAAAGATCATATTAAACCACAGTTTTTGAGATTATAATTAAATTTTTACCAATAGTAGTTCTTCTACTAATTGAATTTTTCGATAATTTTTTTGGGGTGTCGCTCCATTTTTAACTCCCTGGGATTTGGTCTAGGAGCCCCAAATCCTATGTGATTCTGACTCGTCTAGGTGTCTACTATCCTCCCTAGAAGTGTGACCCATTATTCATAGGACACCCTGTATAAAGTAGTGTATAGAGATGTCTTTAAAAAATATGGGACTCACGTGTATAAATTCCTTCATTAAGAACTACAATTATTGTCATTCAAAAACATACTAACTGCTATAGTAAAAGTAATGAAAATATATTACGATTCCTTTTATTAAGGTTTTATAAAAATATTTTTTTTCTAAATGTTGGATAAACGAAACCCTTACCACGTATAAAAAACTATCTAATGTAAGGATGGCCGTTTCTTCATCCTGTAATAAAGTAATGATTACAGTTTTTGACAGTACAAAATAAAGCTATTTTACGGAAAATATTTAATGCTACTCACAAGACTTAAAATTTGACGAGGCATGAAATCTGTTTGAACTTCTGTAGTGTTTGTACCATTCGTTGGTCGTATAGCACTATCATAGTTGTTCAAAATTTTATTTTTGACTTTTTGCATTTTTTCTGTAAGTTCATCGCCAGCAACATTTTCGACAAATTCTGGAAAGAACGGATTAGGCGATTCCCCTATTAAGGTAAATGTGGGTATAGTGGACACTGTACCAATAGTGGCCCCATAGCTGATTAATTTTAAATAGAACGAGTTAGAGGCATCGAACAGCGTCACAATTCATAGGCATAGTAGATTGTGCAATCAGGTAAGCTGATAAATTACCACCGATACCACAGATCAGCATGGGAAGGATATTTAAATATTTGAAAATAACAACATTGGCCGAGTGACTGAAATTTGATTTTGCTTATTGAATCGCGTAAGGAAACGGGTAAGTCGGAACTGATTTTTTCGTATTTATTACCACTTGATTGACCATTAAATTTATATCAAGATAAATAAGAGTGTATAAAATAATACTGAATAAAATTTATTGGAAAATGTTGACTTTACAAGGATTTATGGGGGTGTCCACTTTACCAACACATAATCTTAGATTTTCCAATAGTGGCCACCGCAATGGCTTCTAATAGAAACATAAATAATACTAAATTTGAATCAGTTTTTCTTCATAAACTGTTGACTGTGCTTTAAAATGAGTGTTAAATAAATTTGGTTTCATTCTGGCTTCGGGAACCAATGTTTATAAAACATTGAATTACATGCTAAATTCCTCTCAAATCAGCTACAGCGTAGACTTCGGGCCGAAAACTATCAATTTTTTAAAAAATAAAGCTAATTTGATTGAATCTAAAATACATTTCGTTGGGAAGGAAGATTTAATTAGAACTAGACAACTATACCAAGAAAAACCCCTCAATTTCATGCATAAACCCCTCATATAGGCATAAAAAAACAGGTGTCCACTATTGATGCAAGAGGTGTCCACCATAGAAGCAACAGCTTCATCTATGTGGCCACTATAGATGCAATTTGGAGTACTTTTAAAAAATCAATTAAAAATAATTTGCCCAATCTAATTAAAGTTTTTAATGGTAAAATCGAAAGAAGAAGATCCAATTAATCTAAAAATAGGATGATAACCGTTTCGAAGCAAATAGATAGGTATTTATTAAGAATTTAAGCAAAAATTTTCCTTAAAGTGTCCACTATACCCACATTTACCTTATTTAAGATGGATTTAACTTGATTCATTTGATCGTACTGCTTAGCCAACGATAGTAAAAGGGTCACGTGATTTTTAAAGACGTTGCACGGCCGATAGTACTCGACTTGTATGAAATAAAATCTCCATATTGACATTAAACGGTTCCGCTCCTTGGTACTTGATCAGTATGGAGATTTTATTTCATACAAGTCGAGTATACTATCGGCTGTGCAACGTCTGTAAAAATTACGTGACCCTTTTACTATCGTTGGCTAAGCAGTACTATGTGATTTGGGGGTGATAAAATGTTAAAGGAGTAACTCAAAGACCAGAAGTTTAAAGAGGAGATTTAAGAAAAATAACATTATCATCCCATTTGTGTAATTTAAAAATAAATTGTTTGAGATGAATTAAAACGAATTTATACTTAATGTAAAAAAAATATTGATAATTTCGTAGTAGACAAATAAGGGTTAGCTATATTTTAACAATATCAAGAAGTCTTTAAAATCTTTTTAAGTTTTATCGATTTTGTCAAAACTGCTTTAATAATTTAAAAATTATATGTCGATATAAATATAACCGGTTAAAACACATTGGCATAGTAAAAACAAAATGCTAGACCCAAATTATACATGCTATAGAGACTCTGCTGAAATTTAACAAATACCCTGAAATGCTCTTTCGATTCACTTTTAGTTCTTGGTGCTTTGGAAAATAATATACTATTCCTTTTTAAGGGACATCTTAAACAGAGATAAATTAATTTACAATAAATGGTGATGATTTAAATATACATATTTACAAGAGAAATAAATTATAATAACATACATAAATCTACATATTTTGTAAATTTACATAAAACAGGGATAAATTAATTTCCATTAAAAGGAGGAGATGTAAATCTACATATATACAAAACATTCCACACTACTCAGTAATTTTTTCACCATTAAGTAACATTTTTTTGTAAATTCTATAATTTTAGGTTAAATAGTAATACAAATGAATTAGTGAATTAACTCTACTTAAGGTTTATCAATTTGGGGTATATCACCTAAAATTACTAATGATAGCTAAAATTTTAAATTTCTGCTGCAATACATTTTTTTAAAGTGAAGAAGATCACATTGAATATACCTAAAAATTAAGCTAGTATATTATTATTAGTATAAAAAGTATAACTATATTAGTATATAGTTATATTATTAGTATAAAAAATTAAGCTAAGTTTTTTGAAAGGAATCTTACCACTAATACAAATGAAAGAAATGAATGATACGTATAAATAGATGAATGTTTTCAGTGCACTGAAATCCATGGTTGGTAGCAATGAGTAGTGTTCATGTGGTTAGTCCCAGTCTGAAACTAACAGCAAGAGAACTGAACGCAGAAAAACATATTGTTTTTCACAGAGAGTAGGGTTACAACGGTAACAGTTTTAGACGTCCCTAGGGTACATGTAGAGGGGGTGGACATGTAAGGAAGTAGATTCGATCGAATTTAAAGGGACGGATATTTTTTGCTGATTATATCTAATAAGTAGCATTATTGTTGGTTTAAAGTTCAATAGACTTGAAACTTGAATGGGCTATTAAACTTTTCAATTCAAAAGCTATATACTTTTCTCCCTTTTTTCGTATAGGTCCTTAGTTCAAAGCTTCACTCAAAGGCTAATAAGTTATTATATGGCCTAAATATTTAAATAATCACGTTGCCTAGGGAGATTCTCGAACAAGGTCAAGGGGTATCGAAATAGGTCTCAATAAGGAAGTTGCATGTGTCAGATTTTCAAAAATAAACAAGTGTTCCGTATGTTTTTTTGTATGGTAAAATGAAATATCTAGTCAGTTTTTCAAAAAAATGTATAGGTAATTAAATATTTTAGTTTAAAAGTCGGGAAAAAAACACGTGACTGAAAACGTTTATTGTTTAAACTATAAGATGACGTCAACAATAATACCATCAACTCCATTGCTTTACAACAATGTTTAGTATAAGATGACGTCACATCCAAACTCTTGGCGTTTTCGCGCGCTTTTAAAAAGGGGATTTTTGTTAATTTTTTTGGCAATCAAAAAATTTCTCGATTGGCCTCAAATTTTGGGTAGTTGCTTATTTTTGCAAGAGGAATCGATTAAAAAAATAAAAAAAAATCATGCAACTTCCTCATTGTCTAGAGGTTTTCAAGAAAAAATTTTCCCCTCATGTGATGCAAATCTGTATTCTCTTTAATATTAATTAAGGGCCTTTTAAAAATTAAAACTGACCAATCGTTTTTTAATTCTTACTACTATAAATATGAACTTTCTATTTTATTTATAATTCCTTTTTAAATCTTATGCAACTAAAAAAGAAGGTATAATTCTGAGTTGCATTCATATGTTTTCTTTATATTGAGTGCACTAAAAACTAAGTAATTTTTCCAAATTAAACTAAAAAGGAGTCATTGAAAATTAAAATAATACCTAACCCAATTATGTATTTTTTTCAATTGATGATCAGAGAAAAATAATTTATTTCATTTATCATCAAAAGTATTGAGAGTAGAACCGTATATTTAAGCAATGTTTTCTAATTTAAGGTAAAACGTATTTTCTCTAAATTATTTCGAGTATTGATTCAAGGAATTGCTATTTTACGGCTTGAAACTCGAACAGTCTATTTAAATAATATTCTATAATTATATCATATTCATACTTATTATTTTAAATTTTACTTGGATGAATTGTCTGAATTTTACGTCTTGTTTCAAATATTCTGATTGTATTCAGCCTCAGTAACAGGCAGTATTTGATTTTTTTACTTGCGTAGTAGAAGTAAAAATTTAATTGACAGTAATTCTGTCACATACCGGAACTGTCAAACTGTCACATACAAACTGTCACTTACTGTGGTAGTTAAGCCTTAACTACCACAAAAACAAACTAGGGGCATTGGAACATTTGGAACGTCACACTTTCGGATGGCTTTCCAAAAAAACACGTTTTGCAGTTGTTTCCACAGACGTTTCAATTTCGTTCGTCAGCTGAAATACTGGCGACAAAAGACGCTGGCTTTTCACAGTAATGCACTGAAAATTAAACAAAAGCAACGTGTCTCTCTCTGATGATTTCTGGCAACAACTGTTCATTTACAGAAATGTGTCGAGCAAGCTAGAAGGGTGGCGCGTGTGGAATCAAGAGTTAAAGAACCCAAGTTCACTCACCCGACATTTAACCCCCCTATAGTATTTTATCATTCCATAACCTTGGTTTTATATGCCTCGTCTGGTGAATTTAACTCAGTTGTTCTTTTCTAGGGACATTTTTTTGTTGAAGTCTATTTGGAGTACCAAGGAAGCACGCGATTTCCCTCTCACTTTTCTGTCTCGAAACAATTTTAATTGAAGGGGGAGGGAGAGTGTAGTAGTTCGTATGCAACACGTGTTTTGGGCTTGAAGATAACAATCATAGATATGTTTTTTTAAGTTTTTAAAACTCTCCCACTTTTTTACTGTTTTTAATCAAAAATATTGCATGATTTTTAATTGAAGTAAAAAGTTCCATATTTTTTCTATACTACTACAAAACCTTTCCGCAAACTTTATAATTAAGAGAATAAGTTAACTTACAAGACTCTTAGTAAAATGTGTTTTGTCAAGTAAAGACTGCAAAGATGTTTTTAAGTAAAAGTAATTTCAATCCCTCATGACCCTCATCATTTCAGTGATCTTAATCATCTTATTACTTATGTCAGTATATCATATCAAATTATGTTTTTTTTCAAATGCTGCTGTACATGAAATAACTTTAAAGGTAAACATGTTCAAAGTTCCAGACTGTAAAAAATTCAGAATATTCATCTGCAATTAGGTATATGGTGCTTTTTCTTTAAACTGCAATATCAAGTTTTATATATTTTCATCACATTCACTTAAACAATCTTGTTCAATCATAAATTCTTCATTTATTTTATACAACTAACGAATTTTTAAAATTGTTTTCGCTTTTTCAATATGTTACTATTTTTAATAACAAAAAAACTTTAACACATTTACAATATTTTAAAACTCGACAATTTAAAAGAGCATGATTTTTTGCATTTAAACGATATTTTTTGTATTGGAAAATTCTTATATAAAAATTAATTAATATTTTGTAAACTAAAATGATAAAAATAGTCATTTACATTCCACCTATTACGTCAGTCACCTATTTTGCCCTTTAATTAGTTCCCCTATAAAACAATATATCGGTGTCTAATCGAATTGGTTAAAAGTAGTTTAATTAACTTTTAAACATTAGTCCTAGTTGGCTCCGAACCCTAACCCATTGTGTTTCAACATCCCAATTCCTATGCACGACAAAAATAAGCTGTTTTTCATTTCAGTTTAAAGCGACCCACTTGATGTGTGAGGGACAATTTGCATAAACATTCTAATCAAAGTCGTACACAAGTATTTAAATTTGTTAAAAACCTGCACCAATTGACTTTTTTACAAAAAATATTATCTTGCTTTGAATTTTATCATTAATCGACTCGTTCCCGCTATGTATGAAAAAAAAATGCATTATTAAAAATGATATAGATATTATTGAGTGAGATATTTTTGAGGTTTTACTGAGCATAAAAAAAATTGTAAGAATTGGTATTATTTAACACTTTTTTTTAAGTTATGAATACTATTTTCAGGTAATCGCGAAATATATTTACGAGATGTTTCTTTAAAGGTTACACTACATAAATCTAGAATAGTTTGTTTTAATTGCTGTTTCATTCGCTGTGAGGAAAAAAATCCCTCCCAAAATAACTCTGTATGGTATTTTTGGCAAACAAAAAATCTAGTGTAATATTAACTGCCTTTCACACAATTGATTCCAGGGCCTACAATTTTAATTCTTAGGGCTTATAGTCAAACAAAAATTTTTACTCACTTCTAGAGCTCGTAATTTAAGTGTAACTACTCGTACATTCAAACAGTTGACAGCCATAGTTGAACAGTTGAGTTTGAAAGACAGTATTTTAAAGGACAAAATTAAATCACTTGCTTGAAACACTTGCTATCAGTCGGTCTACAGCCCAAATCTTAAAAACTTTTAAGTATTCGGTGTTTCTTTTGAAATTTATCCGCAAATGTGTATCCGAAAAATCTCCTTCCTTAAGATTAGTCCACTGGTCATTCTCGCAACGATAGTTTATCTCAGACATATTCCAGAGTATCAACTTATTTCGATTCCTAAACCTTCATTCTTTTTCGAAAAGCATGCTAGCATCAGCAAGAGCATTAGCAACGTTTTCGAGAGAACTGGGCCAAAGAACTTGGCCTATTCTCGAACAAATCGGAGCCAAGGTTTTCTTATCTGCCTTTACTCATCACCAACTGAAAATTGTGTCTGCTATGCCGCTCGCTCAACTGACTCATTGTTCTAATGCAGCTTTTTTTCCCTCGAGTTTGAAATTAAGAGGAATTGTTTCACTTTTTTCTGAAGGATATATTTGACGTCAAAGTTTCTTTGAGAAAATTAACTAACATTACCTCTGAGTTTGGGTGTACCACTAGGTTGTTAGTTACCATGCTGAATCCAGAGAGATGGCTTATAGCTTCTCCAGCGGCGATATAAGAACAATAAAAAATAATTTAAAAATTAAAAGAGGGATAGGTTGAACCTCTTTAATGAAATAAAAATTTTAATATCAATAAAAAGCATAGGAAAAATATCATGAAAATATCTTAAATATTCGAGGAGATATTAACAATTATATATATATAGTTAGCTATATTTGAAACTTGAAAATGGGTTAGTCCAAAATTCAGAATTATCTCCAATTTTCAAATGCGATTTCTTTCATGTTTAAATCCAAATTCGTTTAAATCCGTCATCGTATAAGTTTCTAAATTTGTACCTTATCTAGAGGCTCCTCTTACTTTTATGGCTCTAACTAAGAGACATTTGTTCCAAATAAAAACGTGAAACGGATTTTTAAAACACCCCCTTACACCCCCCAAAAAACTCTTACGAATCTTTCTGATATTGTGACCTTAAACTTTATTTTGTAGAAAAAAGGTCGAGTTTATCATAAAATTAATTAAAATACCTTTTCAATATGACATCACATTGGAAACACTAAAAAAACATTGAAAAGATCAAGGAGCAAAAAATGTATTAACCTAAATAGATAATTTAAAACACTAAAAAGAAATTACTCATCACCAAGATGTCATTAGACTTTTCGTAATCCAATAAAATTCTTCACATGCCTGCGAATGAGTTGCTAATCACACGTAATTTATCTTACCACTTGGGTGTTAGTGTTGAATGATTACAAGTGGTTTCAGAAACACAAGGGGGGTCCTTAAATAAGACACTTACGCATTTCATGATGGCAAGAATACAGAAACGATGGGACATCTGCCACGGTGAGTCATGCTATGTAGTAATCATTGGGAATAGTATCTAGTCTGACACAAACTCTGAGTTTCGTCATTCTAAGGGTTTAGAGACGATGTTGATGGTAGAGAAAGTCTAATTTTTTATCTTTATGATGCGGTTGACCCAGTACGAATTACCCACAAAGTTCAATCGTATTGAGCTACTTTTCAATATGAACTAACAGTTTAACTATGAACTTATTTGCGCCAAACTTTCCGGGAATGCCAAAAACAAAATAATTAGCCTTTTTTCTCACAAGAAAAGTGGAGTCATAAACAATTTCCTGTTTCGAGTTGGTTTATGTATTTTTTAGGAAATGTTACTCGCACATATCCTTTATTTAGTATATTCCTGAAGAGGTTTCTTTTCCAAAGTTTTCTCCTTTAAATCAAATACCTTATTTCTCTCAATTTTTACTAAGAAAGTTGTTTTTATAAAATTAGCTTTGGCTTACATAATTTTTTATTTACAAAATATAGATTAATTTACTGTAAAATCTAAGGTGTAACAGCGTGCTCTTCTTGTGAGCAAGTTCTCAAGTCTTCAGTACCCATTAACATTTAAATGCAAAATTGTATCTAGTCCTACCTCACGTTAGTATTGCTAGATAAAAAATATACACTGTCACCTATCTAAAGCATGCCAAATTTTCGCCGTATTCCTGAACTGGTTTGAATCCGATTCTGTACATAAACGAACTCTAATTTTATATAGATTCCTCTGAACCTATCCGTCAACAGTCCTCGTAGCATTAGTTCGTTTACCTAAGCAAAACTTTCGAAGAAGAGGTGGAAAGAGCGAAGTGTGTCGTATACTCGAGATGCAGTTAAAAATAACGCCCCTTTTCCGGTCGGCCGCCACAAAGCAAATGAATTTTCTGTCTTATTTCAGTTCTTCTCCAATTTGAGATGCGGATAATAATAATAATAAAATAAGTAAAAAAAAGATTTTTTAAAAAACGCTTTTATTGAAGTGTTCTAAAAGGTCAAAAATAATTTTTTCGGTTTGACAAATAATTTATTGGGAAGTAGAAAATAACTTTTTGGTAAGTAAAAAAACTGATTTTCTAATCACTAAAAATAAAAGCGTGGGCGCTAGTAATTTTTAATATTTTTTAAATTTAATTTTTTTTTACAGGACAGTGACACTAACATCCTTGCCAAACGGGGATTCGAACCCCAGACGTACGGCTTTGCATCAGTCAGATGCTCTAACGACCAGGCCATTACGTCGGCATTTATGTATAATTTTATATAAATAAAAATACCTAACAGAGAATTTAAAGTGAATCCATCCCACTCAAAACTCATGAATGAGAAATTTGTAAATCTAACGTCATAGAACATAGAATAAAGAAGTTAGAATATATAGTGAATTAAGAATGACTAGCGCCCACGCTTTTATTTTTAGTGATTAGAAAATCAGTTTTTTTTACTTACCAAAAAGTTATTTTCTACTTCCCAATAAATTATTTGTCAAACCGAAAAAATTATTTTTGACCTTTTAGAACACTTCAATAAAAGCGTTTTTTAAAAAATATTTTTTTTACTTATTTTATTTTCTACTTTTTAGTCATGGTACTTTTTAACAAAAACTCACAAGAAAAAATGTATTTATTTCAACCATATTTAATGTTATGTTAGGATGGAATTTTAGTTTCATGTATAACAAAAAATTTTCACATATCTGACAAAGTAGAACAATCCTCTGACGACTCAGCAGGACAATCAACTCCAAAGTTAATTTTAAAATCTATTTAATTTTGCTGGGTACGTTATAATAACAGAGCTGAGCAAGAAAAATACCTCGCACAAAGAATATATTCCTCGCATCCGCTCAAACACCGATGAAATCCATCGATATCCAAAAGATTCACAATAAAAAGAAAGCATTCAATAAAATAAAAAAAAACAATCGTAAGAAACTCAGAATTAGTGTGTGTATATCAAGGAGCAAACAGTACCATCCAGTCTTTTCAGTAGTCAATAAATTATAAAAGAACATATTTTTCTTCTCGGCGATTTTCGGCGATATTTTCGGCGATTTCTCGCTCTTCTGGCGATTTCTTTCTCGCGGTTATTATCTTAAATCGCTAATTATCTTAATTGTTAATTGGAAGGTAAAAAATCACGTTTTGAAGATTAAATATTGTAGTTATATACTTAGTATATTATCTTACAGGTTTTGGGAGCCATTGGCTTCACGGAATGTCTCAAATATGAATTAAAAGGATAACTAAAAACACTCGTTAATTACCTAAATTACGGAGGTTTTGACTAGTTGATGATTGAATATTGCATTGTCATCGAGTTTCCACCACGGTGCAAAGTTTCAGAACTTTATATCGTTTGGAAGTGCCTGAAATATTATGTACAAGCATCCAGAAAGAAAAAAGTGATTATTCGTCTATAATTATCGTAATTACTGGGAAATTCTCGTTTTGACTTTTGAATATGATGAAGTTATGCCTTATAAACAATTGTGCACGGTTTAGGGAGAATAGCCCCTTGGGAAAGGTCTCAAATTCTGGTTTTTCTGTTAATTAAAAATACTCGTTAATTAACTTAATCCTTTGAGTGTTTGACTAGATAATGGTTGGATATTGGAGTGTCATGAGGGTTACACCGATGTGTAAAGTTTCGGGGCCCTGACATATCGGGAAGTGCCCGAAAATCGAGTTTTAAAATTCCACGCGTAAAACGCCGCCAAAAGCAAGTAGAATAAAAGCGTTTAAAAATAGATTCCCTTCCTAATTATTTCTTTAAAAAGAAAGCTCGCTGTTGTTGTGCCTTTTTTTCCTTTGGCCAGAAGAGGTGTACCAAACCTGGTTGGCGATGAAATTGGCGATAGACATTGAAGGGTTGTTAGTAAACCATGAATGTCCAAAACAAATGCAGCATTTGATGCAGTTTCGATGTATCGCCAGGTTTGGCTACTTATCTATAGAAAGGCCCAACTGTGTAGCGGAATCTTTCCCAATTCGAATATTGTGTTTATTTGTGTAATGTTAGTAAGTTTATCAATTAAAATTGTGTTTCAATTTTACTTTTATTTCACTATATTTTTACTTTAAAAACGTGTTTCTATAAAGAATAATTGGAGGCTGGAAATCTATGCTTCATTGTAGATTCTTTTATAAAGGGGTAAAAGCGATAATAAAAATCTATAAGACTTATAGACGGGAAGGCAGTGACCAAAATTAATGTGAAATTTTAATCATGATCATAACTTCTATATTAGATAGATTATATCCCTCCGATATTCTAAAAATTTTAGTATACCTATGGAGAGGTATAAGAGAGAGGTTAATTTTGACTGGTTGATTTTGACTATAAAGAGGTTAATTTTGACTGTAAACACTTTTTGAAGATGTTATTCAGCAATTATCAGTTAAAAAATTAAATTTCCTATTTATTGATACTCTACATTGAGATTTTGGCTTTTTCGTGCCCCAATGACATTATGTATGGGCTGGACCGGAAATATTTTTAGTGATAAAAAGATGGTGTAAAAGAATACACAATTTGTGCAAAAATACTTGTATTAAGTATACCCACTACCTAATATAATAATATGATTAATATGAAATGTGTATCCCTTGTGAAATATTTTTCCAAATTACTTGTATTAAGTGTACCTATTATAATAATATGATTTATATGAAATGTGTATCCCTTAAGAAATATTTTACAAATTACTTGTGTAAAAATTTCAGTTTTGAGTATGATGGCATAAAATCTAAGTACATAATTTGTGCAAGAATATTTTAAAATGACTATAAATTTTACTTGATTTACAAAAAGTGTCTTTTTCTTTCAGAGACCGAGTGGTTATTACTCACCCAGAAGCTACGGAACAGTAAGTTTTTTTCTAAATACGTACCGAATATATTATCGAAGGAACAATAACTTTTCAGGACGATCCTAAATTTTTATGACTCTATTAAAATTCATTCTACTGCTTATGTTAGTCAATGTAGATTCCAGGAGCACTTTTGTTTTTTTAAGAATATAAGTTATAGAAATCATTTATTTAACAATCAATCACATGAAGATTTTTTGTCCTCTAGACTCCTAGCTACGGTTCCTACAGCAGTTATTCCAAGCCCAGCTACACACCTTCATCCAAGTATGCCTCCTCATCATACATCACCCCATCCAGAGAAAAGTCCGTCGACCGAGGCTCTACAGGCTACACTTCAGACTATGGAAAGTCCGGCTACACATCGGACTACGGCAAGTCCGGTTATGCCTCGGACCGAAACCGAGTCGGCTACACTTCAGACTACAACGCGAAACCAAGCTCAAATTACTACAACAGCAGCAACAACAACTATGGACGTAGTAGCGTCAGCAGACAGAATAGTGTCACTGGTAGGGACAGTCTGTCTAGACAGAACAGTGTCAGCGGACGGGACAGTCTGTCCAGACAAAACAGTGTCAATGGAAGAGACGGCCTGTCCAGGCAGAACAGTGTCAGCGGAAGAGACAGTCTGTCCAGGCAAAACAGTGTGTCGAGACAGAACAGTGTGACGGGCAGGGACAGTCTGTACAGGCGAGACAGCTATGGTGGACTGAATAACGCTAACTACAGGAGTTATTCCAGATCTCAGAGTCGAGAGGTTTCGCCAACTGTGAACGGACTGAGCAATTCGGACTCTAAGTCAAGGTGAGATAGGGTCAATAGATGAGAACCCCTGGTGCATATTTTATGTGACGAAATATCGTCAAGACCATCATCTAAGAAACACGAAAATATTGTAAAATACTCTTACAGGGAAATATGGTTTAAGTAAATAAACAGATTGCATGAGTCAAAACATACGCAAGTTTCAAAATACAATTTGAATAAGAATCTGATTTTTTCTAACATCTTTTCTCGTGAATCCTTCGATCAGATATTTTAATGCTGCCGTCAGTTTTTAGTATGTTCATTTAGAATTGGCGCCTGAAACAGGATCAAAAACTCTCAATAATGCTTAATAACGTTCATCACACAACTTCAGTGACCTATTTTTTACAGTATTTTAACTACTTTTGTTTAGGCTGCCTTGTCATTGCAGAAAAAAAATTTTCGATGATAATTACAATAGTAACTGCTTCTAATACATTACGTCTCAGGCGCCCATTCTAAATGAACAGAGCAGTTCATCAGTTTTTCCGAATCCTTTTGGACTATTCACAAATTATTTAACACAATTTTTAGGGTTAGAGATCCCCTCTCTCCATGTCGCAAACTGTCGTATTGTAGTAACCATGTTGTCTCGTCACAATTTTGAAGTTTGATGAATAAAATATGAGAAATTAGAATATCAAAGAGTGTGATATCCCAAAGTTTAATCTTCCCTCTTGTCAAAGATTTTCTTTCTTCCAAGACCCTTCCTCCTTATTTTACACTGTTAAAAAACAGTTCATCCTTTATCAAATTTGTGTGGTCCTTTAATCCTTTATCCAATTTCACCACAAACTGGGTTAAATTTAGTTGCAACCTATAGTTCGGTAACAGGCTTCACCAAGTTTTCAGTGCTTTCACTAGTGAAATCCGGAAACTAGTGCTAAAATTCGGTGCTAGTGAAAGCACCGGAAACTTGGTGAAACCTGTTACCGAACTATAGGTTGCAACTAAATTTAACCCAGTTTGTGGTGAAAGGTTGAACTTTTTTTTTAACAGTGTAATGCTTATAATACATTACACTATCGCGATACAAGTTCAAATTTGTAATTTATTTACGTATACTACATTTGTACATAAGATGTCAGAAATTACCGATTCTAATTAGTTTTAGGGATTTTTTTGTATTTCAGGCAAAACTTTAAGCTAATACTATCAAATATTAACTCGGATAACATTTCGAAATTATACACTCTTTAAGGCTGTTATAATAACTATATAACCACGTATTCCATCACGTTATTTTCAGGGTAAACTGCAAAGCTCCTGCAGATTTCACTACAGACGAATCGGAGTCTGAAGAAGAAACCGAATCTGAAGAGTCTGAACTGGAAGACGATGAGAAACTAATGGTAACGAGAGCAACTTCCCCCAACAAAGAAACCTCCAATGGCACGACGGGATCCAACAAGATTGCCACAACCACGAAAGAAAAAACAAAAATTAATGTAAGAAGTTTTCTTTTTAAAAACATTTTTTAAAATAAGTAAACTAATGAAATAATTATTTATAACCGAAAAGGATATGATGATTTGTTTATCCTGAGTGAAAACATTAAAAAACGCAGGGTAAATTCAGAAAAAGGGGTATAATTTCAACACATTGACACAAAGGTTACCATTTTGAGACTTATTGAATTTGTTTGTATTTTTACGAATTTCTATTAAAGATAAAGACAAGTTTTAATAAATAATGTTAAAAATTAATATAATGTGTATTCAAGCAACACGTGTGTGGAGGATGGAATGTTGGAGAATGTTGGTCTCCTAACATTCAATTGCTCAAAATTTGCTGTAGAAAGGCACACTCTGAAAAAATGAACATATAATGGCCTTTAACTTACACAACTTTATCTATCCTCCACCTTATAGTAAAGGTTACTTAATTCTATAATATAATAGTACGATCATAATGAACTTACCTAATTGTATAATTAACTATTTATAATCTTGTAAACTCACAACTCTCAATCGTCACCACCAACCGTGGACCAGTTTCGTCCTTGTTAGGACTCATCAGCACGGTATAGGATGGAACGCAAGAGAGCGGAGGGCAAGTACTAGTCTAGCCGACTATTACTGAAAAAGTGGACCATTGATTAGTCCTCCACTCATCTGCTGGAATGACAATGGCATTCCTAGGACAGATTTAATTCCAGAAAAGCAAGGTACATGAAAGGAGAATTTCACCAATGTGAAATTCTCCTTTACACAAAATATTAAAAGTATTAAAAGGCGCATTTTACCTGAAATTAAAATAATCTTGTTTTAACAATATTGAAAATAAATACATGAAAAGCTATAATAATTTTAAGGATAAAATTAAGAGATGATAGTAGAAAAAATTGAACTCATAGAGAAAACTGGTTTTCTATTTACGTAGATTCAGCCCCTCAAAACTCAGTTTAAAAAATCCCCCCATTAAAAAATGTTTTAATCTCTTTTATCTCCCGTTCAATCTGTGAAATGAAAAACAAAACTCCTGAAAAATTATAATAAAAACATCGCTACCTCGAGAGTAATACCCACAGAGTAATTTTTATAGCTCGAACGTCTAATTTAAAATCGAGGATGGTTTGAATATTTCTCTAAGGTACGCTATTTTTTTGTCCAAGGTTTTTAAGTTATTGGTAATGCATTGAATCATCCAAATTTCAAAGAAAAATCAAAATCGAATTTACCAAATCGAATTTAGATGCCTTGCCTTATTAGGAAGTTGATTATATCAAAATAATAAACTATGCTTAGTATTTATCTGAAATGTTTCCTAAAATTTAATGACAATAATAAAAGTGCATGCCACTCTACTGTCCCTACAACTTTAGTTTATTGTACGCACGTATTTTAAACGATGGAGGATTTTTAACACTACTTAAGATCATAAAAGTTTACACATACATTGAAGTTTATTTATACTCCACACCATAAATCTCTACATCCTTGCTAAATTGTAAGGACTAATTGTTACAGTTTAAGTTTGTAATAATAAAAATATCATTATTCCTAAGTACTTTTAGGAACATTTTTAGGAATCATAGTTCAATTTTTGACCATTTAGGGGGAAAATATTAAAATGATAACATTTTGTCTACGATAATATTTTCATCAAATTCTACCCTAAACAAGCATTTCAAAAAGTATAAATGTGGGTTATTTTGTAACCGCATCAACTTCACCACTGAATATTACATAATCTGAAAAAAAGTAATACATTCATTCATTACAGCCCAACAAATACACCATCAGCACGAACGAATCCTACTGCCAAGTGGTACCCGAAGATATTCCAGCCAAGCGAGAAAGGTTCATCTCTTCGCGTCCTACTAGTCTCTACCTCAACAAGTACTACCCTAGTACTAGCCGGTATTCGTCCACGCCTTCCACCAGGTCATATGGCTCCAGCTCGGTGGATAACACCAGCAGTGTCCGATCTCCAGAAGCCAAACCTCCGGTCAAGGCACAGCTCTCTGTGGAAGAACCCGCTTCGGCCGGGGGTTTTTCAAGAGATGCTTCTCCTAACGCTAGGACAGCCGAAGGACCTAACAAAGTAAGATATGGATGTAATTTATTCTTGAGGGAAATGTTATTGATTTCTCCTGTTGATTATTGAAGGTGTACACTAGGGTGGTCGCAAGAAATCAACTTTCGAATTTCTTCGGTGGCAACCCCCTAAAATGTGCTTATAGGCTAGAAAATAGTATTGGCGAAGTTTCAGCCCAATGGGATAATATTAAGACCCGCCTCATTGAGGTCAAAGTTGAGAAAAACAGTGATTTTTAGCAAAAAAATCGTAGTTTTTCGGCTATAAAACTGAAACTATTTGTCTCAGAAGCATGATTCTTATCTCATTTGATAGTAAATTTTATTGGCTTGAAGTTAGATTCCTTCTACATATTTTAACTCAAAGTGATAGGGGGCATATCAGCATTTTTTCAGGTGAGATCGAAGAACAACGCCTTGAAAGTTAGCTTTCTTGCAAAAACCAAAAAACATCATATTATTGAACCAAATCTATATTTTAGATTTTTATGTTGGTATTTTTCATTTTGTACAATGAAAAGGCTTCAGTTAGAGGTATTTTCAAAAGAATATGCTACAATATATAGATTCCAAATATTAAATTTAGGGGTAAATTTGAGGAAACAGAAAGGGAAATAACACTAAGTGTTTAAATGGGAATTATTAACAGATTCTTATGTAAAATGACCCCCCGAATCCGAATCTGACCTCCGTGTTTCTCCATCATCCTCAGATTTTCGGGGAACAGCCCCTCCCCCTTGTTTACGTTTTTCGATGATTTAATGACTTTGAATTCGATTTTCAGAGGCGAAAAGCATTACTGTAGTCTTTAAATTACTCCCAAGTGGACAAGAAAGGTTTAAGTTTCTAAAATATGAAAGTTTGATGAAAAGGAAAAATTTAAGGGGTGATTACCTCCCTAACGTGAAAAAAGTCGTGAAAATAGGTTATTTTGCATTATTTTTCTGTTATTTTTTACGCATTTTATTTTTAAAGGGTCCTACCCTTCCAAAAGGACCCAAATTTAATGAAAATATGCTTAAATATTTTTTACTAAAAGCGGTTGAGGTGTTAGTTCCCCTGAAGCACCCGCAGAAGGGTTCAGACGACTATAGGAATCATTTTCACACTTGTGTCTTAAGGAATTAATATTCATGCTTTGGAAAGTTTAAAAATGAAATTGTTCATTTATTTTATGCATTTCCTAAGTTTAAAGTGTAATTATATGTTTAAAGCTGTTATTAGATGAGCGTGGCTGATGATAACAATTTAGCACTTAAAAGTTTAACTGGTATACTAGGTTATGTTGGAAGCGCCCCCTAAAAATTGGGGAGTTGGAAGGAAAAGAGTGTAATATTTGAATTCAGAATGTCATTACAGAAATTCTGTTTTCTGACTTTCTGACTTTTTGTACTCTAAAATTCTGCATTGTAATACTCAGGTTTGTATATGTTCATTGACAGCTTGAAACATGGAATCTCCCCTCATATACCTGGTCAGTTACTACTGAACTGAGGAATTTTCACTAAAATGCATAAACATAAACCATGTCATTTTAAAACTTTCTAAAGCATGCATATTAATTCCTAAAGACACAAATGTGAAAGTGATTCCTTTAGTCCTCTGAACCCTTTTGCGGGTGCTTCAGAAGAACTAACACCTCAACCACTTTTAGTAAAAAATACTTAAGCATATTTTCATTAAATTTAGGTCCTTTAGGAAGGTTAAGGACCCTTTAAAAATAAAATGCGTAAAAAATTACAGAAAATTAATGCAAAATAACCTATTTTCACGACTTTTTTGTATGTTTGGGAGTTAATCACCCCTTAAACTTTTCCATTTTCTTCAAACTTCCATATTTTAGAAACTTTAACCTTTCTTGTCCACTTGGGAGTAATTTAAAGACTAAAGTAATGCTTTTCGACTCTGAAAATCGAATTCAAAGTCATTCAATCATCGAAAAACGTAAACACGGGGGAGGGGCTGTTCCCCGAAAATCTGAGGATGATGGAGAAAAACGGGGGTCAGATTTGGATTCAGGGGGTCGTTTTACATAAGAATCTGTTAATAATTCTCATTTAAACACTTATGTTATTTCCCTTTCTGTTTTCTCAAATTTACCCCTAATTTTAATATTTGAAATTTATATATTGTAGCATATTCTTTTAAAAATACCTCTAGCTGAAGCCTTTTCAATGTACAAAATGCAAAATTCCAACATAAAAATCTAAAAAATAGATTTGGTTCAATAATATGATGTTTTTTGGTTTTTGGAGGAAAGCTAACTTTCAAGGCGTTTTTCTTCGATCTCACCTGAAAAAATGCTTATATACCCCCTATCACTTTGGGTTAAAAAATGTAGTGGGATCTAACTTCAAGCCAATTAAATTTAGTATCAAATGAGATAAAAATCATGCTTCTGAGACGAATAGTTTCAGTTTTATAGCCGAAAAACTACGATTTTTTGCTAAGAATCACGGTTTTTTCTCAACTTTGACCTCAATGAGGCGGGTCTTAATATTATCCGATTGAGCTGAAACTTTGCCAATACTATTTTCTAGCCTATTGGCACATTTTAAGGTGTTGCCATCGATTATCCGGTGAAAAAAATTTTTCCCCATGTTATTTGCGACCACCCTAGTGTACACTATACGCTGAGAGAAATCACAGTTTTAAAACTGAGTAAATCGATGTTTTCATCTTGGTATGAAACTTTTTGTTTCAAATTTGACGACCCAATGCTTTCAATACTGAAACACCAGACATACTGAATTTCAAATAATTCAATAGTCACCACCCAAATTATACTTACTTTCAATTTGTGTTTACCCACTTTCTCCTTTTGCGTAGTGACGTAATAGGTTCAGGAAACGTTGCTGTGAAGTATAGTTGGTTCTTTTCTGAACTGGAAAAGGGCAATATAATAGAACAACAAGCAAGACTGGGTTTTGTGCCTGAATATAAGCTCTAAGTATAAAAGTTCTTCAAATTTCTCTTCCTCATGCAGGACTTCCGCAAGTCGGTGCTCAACATGAACGTGGACGACAAACTGAAGGACGAGTTCGGCCGCCGCCAGGAGGAGATGCGGCGCCACCGGCGGAGGGGCGGTGGCAACACCCTCAGCGTCGACAAGGAGTCCTCCTCGGCCACTCCCAGCTCCTCCGACGACGCAGAAGAGGACAACGAGGTCAAGAAGAGGAAAGTGCTCAAGAAGTCACCCTCCAGGAGCGGTGAGTTTGATGAAGATTTTCACTGTAAAACAGAGAAGAGATTTTCCGTATACTCTGTTCAACACTGAGCTGGCACTGTTGGGAAAGCATGGGGTATGTCTTGTGATAGGGGCCTTTTTGGCACTGGGATTGCATAAAATTCCCGCTTTCCTTGCGTGATTTTCTCTATGCTTACAGCCTAGGTAGAAAAACCTGCCAGAAGATCCTTATATACAGAATTGTTCAGTCGACAGGAAAATCCTTTGTGCAGAAAAGCTCTAAAAACTTTTGCAGCCTGTTTTTTACAGTGTCGATGGTGAATATGATAAAAACCATACGGTATCATTTTGAAATAAAAAAAATATTTTTTTTAGGGATTTTGTCGAAATGCGGGTCCAGATCCAAGGTGGAAGCTGGCGTCAAGAAAAGCCCGTCCATCGCAAGAGTTCAGAGAAGAGTGAGGGAGGATGGATCGGATTTGAAACAAGCTTCTACGTCCACTTCTTCATCGTCTTCGGAGTCGGAAGACGAAAGCAAAAGGTATTTTCTGTTCCACAAGTGGATTTAAAACACATATAACAAGGCTGTGGAGGTTTAATGAAACGAAGTGTCTAAATCCACGAAAGTTGACCCATGCTAAAGTATTAGCGAAATTCTTTAGAGTTGAGTTGTTACTTTCGTGGATTTCGACAGTGGCTTAATGAAAACAGTTATTTTTAATGTAGTTGCTATTTTAGGAATGTTAGTAAAATATTTTTTGGCCCAAGATCAGATTAGCAGATTCTTGGCGATACTTAAGATTTTAGCGTCCCTCAGGCGTTTTAGTCAGGGCTACAACAGTTTCAACTCCAACTCTAGAAGAACTCAGTTTTACATTGGAGTTCTCTGACAAAAACTGTTTGAGTTGCCTCGCTGTTGCAAGAGCCTAAATTGCCTATTTATCATGTAAGATACATTGCCAACTTAGCCCATTAACTACTCTTAACTTGCGTCTTTATTATTTTTTGTATTTTCGTATAAAAAATAACATTGCTTTTATTTTATGACTTTAGCAGTCAGTTGACGAGCAATATTACTAACCCGATCCCTTCCAGGACCCGGGCCCGCCAGCGCTGGCGGGTCAACCGGAGCTCCACCAACGACACCGAAGACACGCCCAACGACCCGCCTACCGAAAGCAAAGAAGACACGCCCTCGCTGGTGGTACATCCCCCGGCCGAGGAGTCCAGCGAATCGGAGAGCAGCAGCAGCGGCAGTGCAGGGGAGCCCGAGCAGAACTTGAAGAAGATCCCCAGCAACGGTTCTTCGGACCTCACTTCCCCAGGGGAGGTGGTGCACCTGCCTTTCCCCGCCCCCAAGACCCCTCCCCCCGTTGAGAGGGTGGACTCTGGGCGGAACGTCAACGTGTCCGTCAACATCGCCGATTTCTTGAAGCCCAAATCGGCTCAGAGGAAGAAGAGCAGCAGCTCGGAGGAGAGTAGTAGTTCCGAAGAGGGTGAGTTTTTAATGTAGTTGAGAAATGGATGTTCTATTGATCGTTGTAGTAGTTCATGAATAGTCCAATCTGAGAGGGGAGAACATACACACAGACTATGAAATATATCCTTATTCCTTAAAATAATTTTGCTCATATTGTGGAACTCCATTTATGTGGGTGTATTCCTTCATTAAGTGTTAGCCAATGAACTAACAAATCATTCCTTAACGGTATTGGAATGTGTTTTAAGGTTAACCGAGCAGGTATTTTTTTGATAATACGGGGAAAATACAAACATTATCTTGGACCCCAAAAATGTCTCCTTTATCCCTTTATAAATGTTTTTAAATTCCACAAATAAAGAATATATATGAGTTCCCTTTATACTACTATTTAGCAATTTCTTTTCTTCTTTTACAGTCTGTGCAAATAAAATAGGAGGCTCGCTACTAGTAATTTCCCATTGCATTTCTATTGCGTTGCCATGGTGACGAACCGCCTATTTTAGTTACACAGACTATAGAGCAGTATTAGCACACAGTATCTTTTGTTTGCTTATTTATACCTACTTGTTACAAATGGTCCTGGACTCCTTAAATTGGCCGTTGTCTTTAAATTGGTTATTGTGTCATTTCAATGCTGAATTCCTTTTTATGCTTAAACAACGTGTTAAGTTCATCTAATCAGGAAATAGGAGCATGTGAAAATCATGTGGTAGAGGCAGGCTGTTTAGTCTAGAGTTTCCAAAGCGATTGTTTTTACTCTACAGTTAGAGATATTTAACTAGGTGTAGTCCAACAAAGACAAAAAATTATACAAAAGTATTTTAATACAATTTATCAACAATCTTGAATGACATTCCAAATAGTCTTCTCAACTTTCTAAAAACTCCATACAAAGTCCTTAAAAAGTACTCTTTCCATTTTCAAACGCTTTCTTTTCTGCAGAAGACGAAAGGGACCTCATCACCCCAGTCGTCCCCGTAAACGAACCCAGTGAAAATAAGGAGGAAGAGGAGGAGCGAGAGAAACCTAAATCTTCATCATCTTCATCCAGTGAAGAGGATGAGGAGGAGGAAGAAGAAGAGGAGGAGAGTGAGAAACCGTCCGTCAACGTGCAGAGGTCAGCCACTGTCATCCACGTGAAAGAGCCCGAAAAGGATGAGTCCAGTGAGGAGGAGTCGAGTGAAGAGTCCAGCGAAGAGAGCGAAGATGATAATGCGAGGGTGAGGTTCTTTCCTATGTTGATTTTACGTTAATTATACGTTATAGCTATACACTGTAAAAAAAATCCCCTAAAATTTACGGTTTTAAACTGACAGCTGGGTTGGTTTTGCAAAACCGTAAAAATTACACAAAGTAGATCCGTAACTACACTGGTTTTTTTGTATAAAAAGAGTGGATTAAAGTGGTAAAATACCGTTGTACATTTTACAGTTTCGCACAACCAACCCAAGCTGCCAGTTTAAAATCGTAAATTTCAAGGGATTTTTTAAAGTCTAGAGATGAATAAAGAGCTATCCGGTATCAGGGAATACCAGAAGGGTGAGGTTCTGGTATAATTATATTACCGTATATCTTTCGTTAATGATCTTCAAGCTAAAATGTTAAAAAGTAGAAATATCGCCAAAAATTGAAACGGACATGTTAAAATATGCAGTTGTATTGACGAAAAAAGTAAAGTTTGATGATTATGAAATGTTTGTCGTTCAAAATTTTCTGTTCTTGGTTTTTGCTTTTATTTATCCTTTTACAGTCAGAACTAGATAGAGGCATTAGAACATTTTAAAAGCATACACTAGTACTTAAAGTATAGCAAGATCGGGAATACTGAACTGAAACATTG
The DNA here is from genome assembly GCA_024610705.1 of Tetragnatha versicolor. Lineage (NCBI taxonomy): Eukaryota > Metazoa > Arthropoda > Arachnida > Araneae > Tetragnathidae > Tetragnatha > Tetragnatha versicolor. Next base: position 57,132,293 of record JANDEH010000004.1, on the reverse strand, counting down.
AATGGAAGATATATCCCAGTTAGCATGATTGACCAAAAACAAAAAAATTGAAAATAATTACTTTAAAGCTGGTTTAAAACATAACATTTTGTTAAAACTTGAATTCTTAGTTTAAGATCTTATGGGTAACATCCTTTTAATCAACATGATTCCAAAAATACGAGTCTCATTACAATCAATTACGCTGAAACGCAAACTGTTAAATATTACCTTTAATTTTCAAGTGCAAATTTGAAATGCTGTTCAAAAGCAAGAGTAGAGTCACAAGCCAAGAGAGAGTCCTTAACTCCTCTGAAATAAGTTGTACTTACCTTTAGTCGGTTTGAAAAAAAATCAATTTCTGCCCGTAGCTCAAGAGATGCCCCACTCAAGTCATCAAACCATCAGCGTCGCAGCAGAAGCAAGAGGAGCCCGCCAAAAAGGAAAAGTCCGAATCCTCCGAATCGGAGGAGTCGAGCGAAGAGGAGTCCAGCGAAGACGAACAGAAAATCGAGAACGACCTCAAGACATCCGTACGCCCACCCTCTCCGAAGGTACTTTTTTTATTAAACACACAAAAAGGCTTCAAGGGGCTCCAAGCTTTCACGGCTCCAAGGGGGGGGGCACTTTTCCAGACAAGACCCCCTTGTGGTACCATTGGGGGTATGGGGGTCCTCCCCCAGAAAAAAATTTAACTTTGACGTCTAAAAGTAGAGTTTTAACTCATTTTTAGAAACGTTTTGAATCTAAAGGGGTCACATTTCAACACCATAACGTTTACTTTTTGACCCAAAATGTCAAAATTTTGGGGATTTCTTAAAAATAAACACGGAATACCCCATTTTGATACTAATGGGGGTATGGGGGTCCTCCTCCAGAAAAATTTTTTAAATTAGACCTTTAAAAGTTGGATTTTCACTCATTTTGAGAACCTTTTTGGGTCTCCAAGGGGGGGGTACTTTCCAGAGAGCCACCCCCTGGATCTGCCACTACCACCAAGTATTATACGGGGCTTACAGAGGTAAGTAAAAATACATAGTAAAACTACGAGGTAACAAAAGATTTAAAAGTGAAATCTAACTTAACAGGCATGAAAGAATTTAAACAGTGTAAAAGCAACAAGTAAACATCCGCATCACCTTTCTCATAGGAAGAAAAGGAGGAGACACCTGCAAAGAGTGGAGAATCGTATTGGCCCAAAATGCAGAAAAAAGACAGTTTACCGACTCCCGACAACTTAACCTTGTTCATCGGCCAATGTAAAGACATAGATGAAATGCTGGGAGAGCCAAGTCCCATCAGTCCAGGTTCTGCGAAGGCAAACTGCACTTCTCCCAACAGACAACATCCTTTCAAGTTCCAAAGCGAAGTTTCTCAAGTGAAGAAGGTAGGACGAACTTTCATGCCCTTGAAAATCAGTCGAGATTTTATTGTGCTTGGGTAGTGCGCTCATTTTGTTTTGTAATTATAAGCATTTAGTGTGTTTTAGTGGTGTTAAATATATTAGAGGGAAACGATTAGGTAATAAAATAAGAAAAATTTCAGGGACATGAGAGATCGTTTTGTGAGACGAAATCTTGGAAATCCTTCCTAAATAAACAAGTTATTTCAGGGTTCTATTTTGGTCTTTTTTCTGCACAAGGTGTCCTTTTGTGCTAAATGCTGTTCCACAACTTTACAACTGGCTTTTCTCTTGTATCACCTATAGTTTTTGCGATAGACTTGCTGACTCAGAAACTGGTATGCTGTCTTATCGGATAAAGCATCCATTTTACTATGTCTAAACACCACTTTCATAGATATAACTTCAGGCGTTCAGAAGTTAAAGGGTGTGATAAACGATGTAGCTAAACAGTCCATAATATTATTTATCTTTTTTACTCACCACTTTATTTCCTTCACCAGCTTCTATCTATCATCTCACGGATTTTATCCACGCATTACGATTCAAATGTATTTCGTTTCCCTGCGGTTGGTTACCTATTATTTTATGCATTTTCCTTTTAAAGCGCTATCAACTAAATTTCCCCTTTTTTATATTTATGCATGGTATTTGATTCTTATCTCCCGGCCACTTTCAATTCCTATGGAAGTGCTTATTTTGCATGCTGAAGAACGTTGATTTGAAAGTAAATCCATTCGAAAGTGTCGACAGCTTGACGTTTTGAAACAAGTGCAGTAAGCCCCTCCATAAGAATTGAAAATGGCCAAGAGACATGATCTTCTTTCATTTGTTCATGTTACCATCTTCACTGTAAATCTCCTCATGTCTTATCCTACTATCATTCTTCTTACTAAAAATAAAAAAATGAACAACAATTCTTCGCTACATTTTCTCCCCCAAATACCTCACTCTTCTGTCGATGCCGTTCATTTCATTCCCCATAACCGGCGGACATGAGTTAATACCCCAATATGATGATCATCATCATCTTTCCCACAGGAATCCTCTTCATCTTCATCCTCTTCTGAGGAGGAAGAGAGCAGCAGTGATCTGGAAGAGGTGGAAGCGCACAAGGTCAAGTTCCACGAGTCCAAGCCCCAGAAGCCGGAGCTGGGCGCCTACACCGAGGAGATCGACTCGAGCGCCGTCAGGATCCGGGAGAACCGGCCGCTCAATTCCGAGATCCGGCCCGAAGAGATGGACTCCTCCTCGGTGAAGATCCGGGAGCCCACTATCATGCACGGACACATCACCAAGGCGCCCATTCAGAAAGTAGGGATCCGAACAATTTTTTTCCCATTAAAACTTTGAGGTAATCTCACTCACAGATTATCAGAACAGAGGGGGTTCAAAGCTATAGGTTATGATGGAAATAAAAAGAGCATGGGGTATGCCTAAAGCCCTGGATCCTCTACCTTAAGTAGCGACATCACGCTCAATCGGCCGCCATTGTGGGGAGAACTCACTACTAGTCTGGATAGTCTTGCTTATCGTCACTAGTAGTGAGTTCTCCCTACAATGGCGGCCGATTGAGCGTGATGTCGCTACTTAAGGTAGAGGATCTAGGGCTTTAGGTATGCCTTGTGATAGGGACCCTGTTGACGCTAGTATCGCATCCAGTACTCATGCAACTCACGCCCTTTCGTCACGTCACGAGAGGTGGAGAAGAAGCTTCATAGTCTAATACCCTTCCAAAAAGACAAACACGTCACATCCAATCACTGATGGTGACCACAAAAATAGTACTGCCTACCCGTGGCCTACCCGTCTATTAATTACAGTGATTATTGACATTTAAGGTGCTGCCCTCTTCTATAATATGGGATTGGGAAATAGTGTTTTGGGCCCTCTGTTGGATTTTCCACTATGATCCCACTCACCAGTCAAAATAGGGAACAAGTTTATCTTTCATTAAAAAAAGATATAAAGTTTCTCGAATTTTAAATAGACAAAACAACTTAGTCAATCTTTAATTAAAATTTGACACCGGATCCCCTGAAATAAATGGTGTTTGCGGTTTGCGTTCTTAACGGTATAAATGCCCTAAAACACCGCTGCCATTCTCCGTTTTGTTATTGTACTATTCATATAAATGCAAGTTCAGAATTCATACGTGCATAACTCAAATGATCAAAAATTGAGTAATTATGTCATGCTGGCAGCTTTTAAACGATGTTAAGTTTATATATTCACTTTTGAGTCGTTCTATTATGAAGCGTTCTCTGAATACTACAAAATTTTTCCGTCCGCGTTTTATTGGAGGACTATTTTCAATTTATATCATAAACCTAGGGTGAATAATTTAAAATCTGTGACATCCAACTTTTAAACAGTTTTTTTACTCAGATATTACAATGCAATGCTCAAAGGATATCATTTCTTTCCCAGCAAGTTTTTATGTGGTCTCATTGTGATTCGGTAATTGGTCTCATACGGTTTTAGTTGGCATTTAGTAAAATCTCTTGCAGATTGAAAGAATTATTTTCAAAATATTTTTATTTTTATAAGTAATTGATTTAATAGTTTTCTATCATTTTCAGTTATTTAAAATTACAAGTTATAAATGCGAGAATTTTAATAAGAACTTAAACAAAAAAAACATTATTTGTTGTTGTTTTTTTTATTTTTCGTAGGCTGAGGAATGTGAAATAGTAAAGAGAGGAAGTTTGACCAATGGAACTTATGTGGATAACTCAAGGTATGTCTCAATTGTGAATCAAACAAATATGTATCGTACTTACAGATAGTAAAATTTAAATACAGTTAATTTCCCTTCTCAAACAAAAGTTTTATTTTGCTGATCATAGTTATATTCTTAAATTATTTTTATATACCATTAGAATAAATATTATTTTATATATCATTTTAAAGCTTGGCTTATACACCAAATATACACTCAGGGTGTTTCAAAATTGCGTTGCACGGCTTTTATTCGGAACCAGCGCCTCTTAGGGTCATGGAAGTAAAGTCTACCCCTAGGTAAGTGATCCTGGAGAATCCATTGAGATGACTTACAGAGCCCCTAGCGGCGAAATTAAAAAGTTAAAAAAATGAATTTAAAAACTAAAGGAGGTAGAGCAAAAAACCTCTTGAGAGTATTGTTGCCAACGTCAAGAAGAACTCATTGAAAAAAATTTGATCAAAATAATATTCATGGAGATATTAGCATGTGAAAATAGCACTTTTTCGGGGGTCAAAAAGTAAAAAGTTCGCATAATTGCAAATTTTTCAGTGTTATTGTGTAGTTTTGTGTTTTTTTTAGTTGAAAGAACACAAAATTTAATCAAAAAATCAAAAAAATTTGCAAATAAACGAACTTTTTACTTTTTGATCCCTAAAAAAGTGCTATTTTCACATGCTAATATCTTCGCGAATATTCAAGATATTTTGATCTAATTTTTTTCAGTGAGTTCTTCTTGACGTTGGCAACAATACTATCATTGAAGTTTTTGCTCTATCTCTTTTAGTTTTTTAATTCATTTTTTTCAACTTTTTAATTTCGCCGCTAGGGGCGCTGTAAGTCATCTCAATGGATTCTCCAGTGCCACTTACCTAGGGGTAGACCTTACTTCCATGACCCTAGGAGGAGCTGGTTCCGAATAAAAGCCGTGCAACGCAATTTTGAAACACCCTGTATAACTTATTAACTATGATTTTTTTACCAAATTTTAAAATAGCTCTTTTATAACTTATTGAATAATATGTTTCAATATGAAATTCATTAAAAAACTTTGTTAAAACAATTTTAGCCGGAGAAATTCCTCAAGTAAACCCACTAAGCAGCTTGTTTCTAAAGCAAATGCATTAATTGGTAAGATTTGGCTTTTTCTTCTCAAAACTCTATTGTTTCCTTACTTGGAACGCCTTCAAATATTGGCTAATATTAAAATTTTTTACAGAAAAGCTTACGAGCATTGGTAACAGAGATTTAAGAAAGACCCTCTTTTCCTTAAAGCAAGTATTTCAGGTAAGTTATAAGTCGAAACAGTTTAATTATTAAAGTAATATCATTCGTAAATTGTAAAGCGGGACTTTAATGAACATCCCTTTCTTTAGAAAGCAAAACTTATTTATTTCAAAGTTTGCAAAAACCCAAAATTCTGAGTATTTTTTTTATCAAAAATATCGCATTAAAAATTAAAGAACAGCAGGTCGAGAGTTTGAAATTTTGTATGATTGCTTGTATTTGAAATGAAAGACCGAAGACAAACGGTCAAAGAGGAGCAAAACATTTTCTTTTAAACCGTCCAGTTTTAGAAGAGATATAGATCTGCAAATACAAATGCCAGTCATAAAAAATAGGTTAGGTCAACTGATCCGAGAGAGAGAAAGAAGCAAGGTCTGCTCTCTCCAACTCCTCTATATCCGTTTCGCAGCTGTTTGTTTTCACTCGGAAACGCAGAGCAATCATATTACTTAAGTTGTGATATTTTGACGTTCCTCCCTCTCTCCCAGGCAGGCTGCGAAATGCGTTTTTTTCTATCCGCATCGGCTTTCTTCGTGGAGGCATTATTTGGAGAGGGTGCTTTGTTATGAAACCATACGTGGCTTACATAGTGCGTGGCAAAAGAGAAAACAAGGAAAATCCCATAGACGGGAAGGAGAAAATTTTTTCCGTTTTATGTTTCTCTTTTCCTCTCTCTCTCTCTTTCTATTTTCTTTATTTCTTTCTCTATTCTTCTATTAACCCTCTCCTTCTTTTTTCTCTCACTCTACTTCTCTTTCTCTCTATTCCTGTCTCTCTCTTTCAAAAAAAATATGGAAAACAGACCGACCATTTTCTATGTGAGAGAAAACTATAACAAATCAATCAATGAAACAATATGGCTAAGCACGCACTAGAGACTTCTGTCGCGGCGACTATAAACACTAGGTCACTCGAGAGCAATGTATTTCTATGGAGATGACTCTTGTCAATCTGCCAAGAGTCTCGTCTCCTATGCGCGCTCTCTATCTTCTTGCAATAGCCAGGGTGGTAATTTTGTCTCTGTCGCCGTGACAAAAGTCTCTAGTGCGCGCTTAGCCTATCTCTCCATCCAAGTTGCTTTATTTTATTTGAGGTAATTTCAAAAATCACTGCTGTTTTGGAAATTGGAGTCAACTACTTGCAACAGTATTTTTCGGTTGTTAGGAAAACTTTTCGAAAAATTATAAGTCGTGTATGCTAGCATTTTACCAAAGAAAGTGGCTGTTTCAGTGATTTAGGTTAAAATGTTGTTAGTGATACTTTGTGATTGGATCTTAATGCACGTTTGGAATGGTACGTAGTAGAACTATCCGAACTCCGAATATCCAAATCGCTGATTATCCGAATTGCTATCGGAATTCAAACCTACACTATTAAACTTTGTATCGAAAGTTCTTCAAGGAAATCAAAGAAGGCAGCAACAAAAGATTATTTCGAAGATGCCGTTTTTAAGTCGTTTTTACAGATAAGTTTTCCATAAGAAACCCAATTTAAGGTACGATTCTCTGTGTAAAAGTTAATATCTTAGTTTCGATGCTTGGTTGTTCAGGGCAATTTGACTTTCTAGGGGGGCAATTTGAAAATTTTCAACCGAATTGCCCCCCAGATTGGAGAAAATTCCGAAAATTTTCTGGGGGAGGACCCCCAAACCCCCCTTTTAACTTATTTGTTAATGTTTGTCACTTTTATTATGATAGGGTTTTTCCTTCAAAATTCTGACACTGGGTAACAATTTTTAACCTAATTTCTGTTGAGTTCGATTTGTTTGCTGTTTTAGAGTTCAATGGGCACACTGATTATAAAACTGTTGTTAGTTTTCTTCTACCACGGCAAACTTTTTAAGATACAGGATACAGGGTACCCCCAAAATGTGCATAAAAAGCAAAATAAATGACTTTGAATTTGATTTTCAGGGTCCGAAACCATTACATTAGTCTTCAAAATTACACCCGAGAGGACAAAAAGGTTTAAAGTTTCTAAATATGAAACTTTGTAGCAAATGGATAGGTTTAAGGGTTAATTACCCCCCAAAATTGCATAAAAAACGTTAAAAATTATAAAGGTTTTTTTTCCAATTGTTAAGTCATTTAAAACTTTATGCACAAAAGTACTCGTAAGGCTGTACTTCAAAATTTTGAGTCAACCCCCCAAAACTAAAGCTTGGTTACAACTTTGTAAGGGTCTTATTAATGTTGTTATGTATTTAAATTATATGAAAAGCTATTTCATTAAAATTATTTTGTATTTAAAATTTAGTTTTGCATTTTGGTTTTGAAAATTAACTCAATAGTTTTCTAAAACAAGAATCAACCAATTAAGTTTTATTATTTAATATATGTAAAATATATTTAATTAATAAAATATGTAATCTTACATGGGGGGGCATGGAAGATTTAGAAAAGCTTTGGTGGGGCGTGGACCAAAAAAGGTTGGGAAACACTGCTTTAAAGCAAGTAACGACTAGCTAAGAACCCTAAAAACACTTTTTCAGAAAAAACAATTATCCGAATTTTCGATTATCCGAATGGGGTTCGGTCCCAATTGATTCGGATAATTCTACTGTATGAAGTTCACGTTAAATAAAATGGGAGCAGATGTTCAAAGCTAACTCTACGTAATTATACATCTATGGCTCTCTTCATGACCTGAGTGGTTTATTTCATTCATGCATTTCTGTCACCTTTTCATCTCGAGTCTACATTTTACAGTTGTTTGTTTTGAAATTGCAGTAAAAGTTGCTTAAGGGCGGGTTTACATGCAGCGATTTGAGCGATGCAACTGGGATAGAAAACTGTCAAAAATTTTCTATCGCTTTCCTCATCAATTTAGAATCTGTTCCCTGCTATTAGTTGTTAGCGCTATAACATAGTAAATACGTCATAATTTATAGAGAAGTTTCGACCAGTCAAGTCGCTCGGATCGCTGTATGTAAGCCCGCCCTAAGTTGCAATGGGGAATTTTGCTTCAAATGCTTTTTCTTTGTAAAAGGACCCTTTCAAATATTACATTTGCATGGTTAAGGGGATTTTTGACCTCCCTCTTACCGTGGTAGTAAAAAATGACAACATAAAAAACCATCTCTAAAAAATTTTTGCACTTAACCTGAATTCCAAACGTACAAAATGTTCATTCAAAATGTACAACATAGATTTTGTTTTTCAACGCGGTCTAAATTCTTAACTTCAAAAACATCATTGAACTTTTTTAAAAGTCCATTTTTAAACGTATTTTTTTAATCATAGTTAAAGTAGTTTTTTAAGTCCCGAGCATATTTGCTTATGTACATTTATTTGGTCTATAATAGAGAAAAATGAAAGAAAAATGGGTCAAATATGTACTCCATAATTAAAAAAGGTTTTTGGAAAATTACATGCTGTTATATTAAGAGGAGAATAAATATTAAAGTTCTCTTTTACGTAAATATAAGTTTTACTGAAGAGTACTAATACAATTAGATCAGAATATTCTATGAATAGTTTTTCATTACATTTTCAAATATTTTTTTATTCATTTAAAGTGTATGAATTTGTTTGCTTTGTCAAACTTTTACAACCATTCAGTCGAGAGATAATTATGTAATTTTAAAAAGTAAAAGTATTTAATTTTTTCTTCTTAATAACAGGATGAAAAGGACCTAGCTGGAGCATTCATTGAATCTGGTGGTCTAAACTGCTTGATAAAAGTTGGAGCCGATGGTGATCAGAACTATCAAAATTATATTTTAAGAGGTGCATACATATTTAAATAGTCGCTTATAATAAAAGGGTTTTTTAAGTTTTAAGGTGGTTATTCAATTAATGTACCCCTCTTAGATAAGGCCCTGTCTTCAAATTCCCATAATTTAAAAGACGTAAACAATTTAACTAGTAATATTTTTATTTAAATCTCAGTTGAAAATACCGCATTTAATTCATTATTTCTTAAGTAAAATTGCGAAATTGATAATAAAAAGAGTCCTGAGTTAATATAAAAAGTGCTTTCAGCTCTTGGTCAAGTAATGCTGTACGTGGACGGTATGAATGGTATCATGCAACATGTGGAGATAATAAAGTGGCTGTACTCTCTGGCTGATTCAAAAGCAAGTTAATTTCATTTTTAAAAAACGATGAATTATTAATTTTAAATATTGTTGTGAAACACAAAATAACTATTAATTCGCTATATGTTTCCAGTATAAAATGGTGTCCAAGATGGCAATCAAGCTTTTGCTAATGTTTGTCGAATATGCCCCTAGCAATGCCCATCTACTAAAGGACGCTGTGACCACAGTCGATCGTCAAAGAGGTAAAATATGTAGACTGTTATTAACCGCTTCTCTAGATGTGGTAGGAAAGAAAATTGCGGGTATTTTTACTTGAAGCTTTTGTTAAATGTTAATAATCTTAATTGCTATCTAATTTAATGCTTTTTTCAAAGCTGTCTTTGATAAACAGGCACGTTTGTTTCCAATGAACTAGAAGTTAATAAACGTAGACCGAAGTTCATAATAAAAATGTTTTTAGTATTTTTGAAGCAGTTTGAAAGTTGTAACAGTTTTGATAGTAATAATAGTGGTTTTCAAAATTATTTAAATTTATAAAAGTTTGGGTTATTTAAAAATTCACTTAAGTTCTGGTTTTATCAATTTCATTTACAGGCAATAGTTTGTGGTTCAACATAATGAAACATTTGAATGAAAGAGAAAACTTGGATATGGAGCTTTTGGTATATTGTACAACGTTGATAAATAAGGTAAGAACGATAAATGCACAGAAGTTTTGTAACATGATTGCATTGTTGCTATAATATGAAGAAATATTAGAAATATATTGAGTACTGTGTATTCTCGCAATATTTTCTGGAGTTTCTTTAAAATTCCCGAGTTTCAAGTTGAGCAAATTCTAATTTTAGTAACTTTGAACGCTTTAAAACTTATAGGTTGCAGATGGCTTTAATGATCAAGATGATTATTTTGATTTCGTGGATTCATTAGAAGAACAGGGAATGGAAAAAGCTGTTCAGTTTCACTTATGCAGAGCCGGAACGGATAAGGGACTTCTTAAGCAACTACAGATTTACGAGGTAAAAACTGTTTTGCATTCTATCTTACTTTAAAAATAAAGATAGGGTGTTGGATATGAAGTATTTGTACTTCATCAGTTTATAATGTATACCCCTTCAACTTATAATTGATACAGTACCTTCTTATAGTTGATGGTTTCTTTTCAAATATATTTAATTGAACACAAAATGTATAAGTTCTTAAAAATTGGTTTTAGTTTTAAATTTTTGGTACAATTAATTTACTTTTCCTTCAAATTTACAAAAATATTGCCGAAAATTAACTTGCTAAAATACACTGTTATAGTAATGAAAACAAAAACTGGAAATATTTTTCTCTTTTGGCAATCAAACTACCTTAGCAATTTTAAAAGGGACAAATAACAGAACTGACCTAATGTTTTAAAATTTATTCTAAATCATAAACTTTGTTATTTATCATTCTTCATTTATTCTGTTATTAATTTTATTATTAATTTTTTTATTTATTTTATTATTGAAAAAAATTAAGTCACGTCGATATACTAGAGGTTTTCCGAAATTCTATCCTGAGTGGAAAATATCCGAAGCAAACCATTAGAGAAAAAATTAAAAACCTCCCGTTAAACAGTCACACTATTTCTTAATATTTCTATTAAACAAATTATGTTAAGCAAAATGTATGAAACGATGATCATTTTATAATAGACAATATGCACTATGTCACGAAACATCCTAAAACTTACCCAATTTACTAATTCGATCATGAAAAACCCAAAAATCAACTTTAAAAATCACAAAAAGTTTTAATTTAAGCGCAAAAAGTGTTTAAAAAAGGCCCTTAAGTCACCTGACTGAAAACGGGGCGTAACCTTATGTGACGTCATACTTCAAGAGATTTGTTTCAGGCAATACTGTTTTGAGCACATGGAGCATAAAAACTTACTTTTTTGAATTCTCCCGTTATGCATCTGTTTAAGACTGGATAACACTGTTCTTGAAACTCAAAAATGTTCTTTTTAGAATTAAAATTTTATTCCTTTTGTACAGATTTCTTGTATTTTCATTCAGTTTCTTAGCATTTGGACTAACTTTGGAAATTTTGTAAATAAATAACGAATGTCTTGTAGGTTTTTTCTCACAATATTAAGTTTAATTATAGTCAGTATAAAATATTTAAAATATCACTAGTAATATAAAAATGTAAAACACATTTAAAAACCAAAAAATCTTTGAATTTTTGAACTGTTGCAACAGTAAATAATTTATTTGACTTCATTAAATTCTTTCGTTTATTAATTTAAACTGATGATAATCAAGCATTCCATTTATAGCAATGTCAATGTACTAGTATCACAAAAATTCTAGTTTTCTTTTGCTATGAATTATTACATTTTATGCAGCTGGCATCACGTTTTTGTTTGTTTCTTTGTGTCTCTAAGCATAAAGTTACACTATTTATGACGAATTCTTTCATTTTTTAGTACTGAGAAAAACAATTCATCCGGTGTTCTAACACTTGTATTTTTGCACATAGGTACTAAACATCCTTTATAGTACTTTTTTACTTGTTTATGGCCGTCCATAGCTGCCGAAATAAGAAACTACAGGCTACCAAAAAACCCCAACATAATTGCAAACACCATTGCTTTACAATGGATGCCTTTCGCGCGTAATTTGAACTTGAAGTATGACGTCACAAGTCAGAATCGTCAAGCACTGAAGTTTTTGTTGATAGTGACGTCAGAGCAACTTTAAATGTGTTTTAAATCGAATTTATTTGATCGAATTGCAGTTTAATTAGCATTTTTCAACGTAATTTTTCATGCTCTTTCTTTTTAAAATGAATTTGAAAATCATGCATATTGTCTATTGCATTTTATTAAGAACAACAAACTTCCTTTTTAATGCAGTTTTAATTTTTAAAACATTTCAGGCTGTTCTCAAACATGAAGATGGAGAATCTGATGGAAAACCATTTATGGGTACATTCATAGAAAGGTAAGAACATTTCACCAGCAATTGATTATATATAGATGTTTATACAAATATAAAAATTGCAAAACAATTCAATAATACAATACGGGTTTTTTCTCATCAGATCAGTTAATTTAATACCCATTACAAATGTTAATGAATTTGATTAATTTATTTTAAAGAGTAATTAATTAAGATAACAAATTAGTTATAATTTACGTTCCTGATTCCTCAAAAAACATTTTTAACTTTTAATAATTTATTCTCCTCTTCTTAGAGTGTTCATATTCTATTTTTCTTTAGAACAAAAGGCACAGGAACTCCAGGTATCGGCAGGGAACGAAGGAAGAGCAGACGCCATTCTACCCCTATATTACCGACTGCTTTTATGGCTCCTAAGACCTCACCTGTGACGTCACCCTCTGTAAAAACTACCGGGTTGCCCTGGGTAAGAAGGTAAGAAGTGATTCCGACGCGACACAGTCAAAGTAACTTATTACCTCTTCGATTAGAATTTCTGTAGTTTGCTTAACACTATTAACAGCTGCAGTTTGAAGAAAAACCTGCTTTTAACTTATATTATTATATTGCATAAGTTTTCTTCATTTTCTGTGAATGTTTTTAAAATCATGTGATCGGGAATTGAAGAATATGGTTATTTTTTACGTTTTTTTAAGTTAATTAATTTTACTGTAGAAAAGTCACTGTTTTAACTGTAAAATCTGTCGAAAATAATATATATCTTTTAAATTTTGTATTTATTAATTTTATACTATCATTAATAAATTAACTGCAAACAAAAAAAGTATATTTTGTATTCACAATTTAAATCTTTCTTTGCTTAGCTGAAATTTTAAAGCAATTGGTTTTCGTCAACAAATATTTCAAAACCCTTCCACTAAAGCGAATTTGTTGAAACAAAAGAGTGTCTGTTTGGTTTATTACTAACATATTATGTCCACATTCCTTCCCACCATTCCTATTTCGGATATCCAGCATGAAGAACTAGAAATCCCCTTGACCTTCAAAAGAAGTTTTCTTTTACTGTTGTTATCATTGAAGTGCATTTGTGCTCATTGTATGATTCATTTCTTAGAGCGTTGTATACGGCAGGATGGATATTTATCGTACCTTTCTTTTTTGTGATTTCATACACATTTTTGCTTGTCAGGGATAGCCGTGAGGGGGCAAAACCTGCAGAGTCGCCGGCTGTCAGTGATACTGGAATAGATATTGATGGTAAGCACAGCTGCATATTCATCCTGTTAAGTAAAAATATTTGTGTGTTTGTGGGTTTTTTTAATTTAAAAATGGGTTCATGGTATATCTTTGGCATTTTTAAGGGGGAAATAGGGGTTATTTTTTGTTGTTGTTGTTTCTAATCCCCACGCTGTCTAGCGGCAGCTAGACATGATCCATGAGTCCATACACTCTTAAAAAATCCAGGTCAAGCAAAGGTTCCGTCGTAAAAGTATCCTTAGGTATGCGAAGACAAGCGAGAATGGGGTTATTTTTGACACAAAAAATTAGGTTGTTATATCTTTCATTCATGAATATTAAAGAATTTGTGAAAAATCAAGTAACTAAAAAATATTACTGCAAAAAATATATTTTGAAAAATATTAGGTTTTTTACTGTTTCATAATTATTGCACACAAGCTTTATTCAATATCTAAAATGAGAAATAAAGTTAATAAAAAGCATATTAATATAGAGAACTAAAACTTAAAAGAATTTAACTCAATTTCTTTTCTTTCGATATAAGTATATCACCAAGCCGGAAAATTTGCAATTTCAAATGTAAAGTTTTAGAGAACACAAATTAATTAATTGTTAGGAGGAAAAGCCAAAAATAATTTATTTAATGTAAGCTTGGATCTTTTTATTTCTTTTAATCAGTTGCGGATTCACACAGTGGGTGGTACGATTCCCTCTTTTAAGGGTTAACATGCATAAAATGATATGACTTAAAAGCAGATATACAAAACTATGAAACATAGTTTTATGGTTGAAAATCTGCGAAGTATTTCAAAAGATGCTTCCGCAGTTAAATATTCTTGTCGTTTGGACAAAGTAATCAACAGGGGGTAAAAGCTCGCAATAAGCTGAGTAGGATCAACAATCATACTTCTTAAAACTTAAAATATTTGAGTACCATTACATCTCAGTTGAGTCTCATACTCTAAGAAAACCCATGTTTAAAAAATATCCTTTGAAAACAATTACCACCTCCATGCTATTTACTATATTAATGGAAAAACGTCCGTTGCAGACGATACGGGGATCACTCCTGCCCTTCGCCGTCGCCGTGACGCCCGAAACCGCACTCTGACAGGGCAGAGCGACCCCAACTACCCCACCCCTCAACCCCAGCAGACCCTGCCCTCTCCAGAGGTCAAGGAGAAACCGGCATTCCACAGTGACAGAGCGAGTAAGTTATGTCATGACAAACTTTCTTTAAAATACATACTTTCTTCAAAAGGTGTTGCTATTTTTTTAAAAGCTGTGTTCATATAACACTTTTAACCTAGTTTAGGCGTATTCTCTGTAAACACAATGTTCTAATCTTAAATAGAGGGTCCCTTAAAAACTTACGAGCGGAAATATTTTTTACAAATTTAAGATTTTTTTACAATAATGCTAAAAAAATAAAAAAGGTATGATGAACATACAAAGGAAACCAAAAAGTACTAACATAAAAAAACTACCAGAAAATTATACAGGTATAAATTAATTAGAATAAATCTCTAATAAAACGGGATAGCTTATCTATTCTCCTCTTTATTCCGTATTGTGTACAAGGTACATTCCAAAGTGAGACGTCATTTAAAAGTATATACCTTACTACTTAAAATACCTTTTTCACATTTTTTCAGTAATATTTATGTGAAAAAATACCGGTTTCACAAAGTCTTATACAATCCCGTTTTACCATACCAAGGGTGGGTAAAAAGGGATAGTATGTTAGGTTAGCAAGGGATTTGTATGTTATTAGGTTTTTGCTGATTTTACTTTTGATTTAGTTTTAGAACAAAAATAGGCTACGTTTTTATAGGAAGAAACTTTTTAATTGTAAATTTGAAAAATTACATAACACAGAAATTGCATAAAAATGTTCTAGCTATTTCTAGATGAAGTTCGCTGATAATTACGAGGCATCTTGTATTCTGAAACCAAAATAAATTATTAGCTTTTTAAAAATTGCCAAAGAAAATATGGTCAAAGTTTAGTTGTGATTAGCATATGTTTTTATAATATTATAGTGCGCACAACGTGTGATTTTCTGGTTTATCTTTGTATAAGCCGCCCCTGTAAAAAAAGATTTTTAAAAAACTCAACTT
This sequence comes from Tetragnatha versicolor, assembly GCA_024610705.1. Lineage (NCBI taxonomy): Eukaryota > Metazoa > Arthropoda > Arachnida > Araneae > Tetragnathidae > Tetragnatha > Tetragnatha versicolor. The sequence goes on along the minus strand of JANDEH010000004.1, from coordinate 57,116,566 downwards.
TTTTTAATTTAAAACTTAAATTTTTGGTCAAAACATTTTTCTGACTTACAGTTTTAACCTATAACAAAATTTTGCACATAACTCAGGCCAATTATTTATACCCCAAAAGCAAAGTAAATTATTTAATTACGAAAATATAATTATTTAAAATTAAAATAAATTGTTGTAATTTATTATACATATTTTAATTCATTACTTATTTCAATTAAAATAACTTAAACACATTTCTAAAACATTAATGGAAATGGTCGGGTAAAACGGGACACATCAAAATTGTATCTCGTTTTGGTCACCCCAAAAGTGTCCCGTTTTGCCCGACCGTGATGCTTTTGACAACATAAATGGCTGACCCCTGAACCGTCACTCACTAGCAATATTTAAATACATGAAATTGTTGTTAAAAGAGCTATGAACAAAACACAGTACTTTACGGAATTGTTCCGAAGGACGGAAAAGCACAAGGATAGTTGTTCTGCAGTCGAAAAAAGTACAAAGTTAGTAAACATCTCACTTGAAAACTTTGAAAAAATATTTCTTTGCAAAAAAAGTGGCTAGCATTGTGAGATCAACTGAGAATGCTGTCGTGGCGGTCGGGAACCAGTTCAGCCTGTCTCCTGCGAGATAGCACCGCCAGTCAAGCTCCGAGGCTCAATATCCCGTTTTGCCCGCCTATCCCGTTTTGGGCAACTCTCCCCTATAAATTATTGAATATTTACTTAAAGAAAAAAGTTATAATTTTAGTAAGAAATTTTAAGAGACAAAAATGTCAGAATTACACATTTTTAAGCTGAGTTAGTTATTAGGAAACATTAAGTTAATCATAAGCAAAATATGCTATGAAAACAGTATCACTTTGTTTGAATCAGACACGATTTAAGGAAAAAAGGTAGAATTAAAGTAATAATAAAGTTAGTATACTTTTACTTGAAAATAAGTCGATATTTTTATTTATAATGAATGAAGTTCAACTTAAAGAAAGTGAAAATATTTATGTGTACTCAATTCGAAGCAATGAGGCCAATTTTTGACTTTAAATAAGCTTCGTACTTTACTCAGCAGTTAAGCAGAAAAAAGAACTCATATAGTAGACACATTTGTGTATTGCAAAGAAACATAGTTAACAATGAGAAATCATAGCTTCATGGTTTGCACATTAGCTAAGCAGCAAAAGTAGTTCTACAGGCGTACAAGCGTATTGCAAAGAAGCAACCAATAAAAAGTAGTTCAAGGTAGTAAACATAGCTTTAGGGTTTACGTACACGCTGTGCAGAGAATACAGTTCTACAGGTGCTTGCGTGTATTGCAAAGAAACATAAAAGCTGTTCAAAATAGATACTGAGCGAACAAATCGACTTTTAATAAATCAAATCGGAGATTGATTCCGGCGATTAACTGAAGTGAATTTCTTAAAAAAAAGGATATTTACTGGACTTAAGTTATGTACAAATAGAGATGTATTTGTTGTAACAAAAAAATTCACGCATTCCAAAATACATTTTTAATGCTTCAAAAAAATTGCATTATAAGGCATTATTGCGAGTGCAATTTTAGCCATATCTATTGTGTTAATCATAAGAGGCGAAACTTTTAGCCATAAATACTATTTCTATCCGCAAAAATAATTAAACAAAATCTGAATTCTTACTCAAAAACATGAGTATCTAACTATTTTCTAAAACCTCTTTCTTTAACCTTCTTTATCCTCTCAGCTCGACCATCGCTGGTGAGTCGTCAGCGCTCCTTGTTCGAAAACAAGGAAGAAGAACCACCGAAAGAAGCTCTGATCCGGAGACCGAGCAGGGGGGAGACGTCCCTGGTGCAGCAGCAGATTCAGGCCGAGGTGAAGCCGGTCCCTCCCCCTTCACCCTCCAAGCCCGCTGCTTACAACAGGCAGAACAGTTTGACAGGTAGGCGATTTTTGCGTCTCAACGAATTGAGCAATCTCATTGGATAAGTGATCGATTTACTTAAAATTTAAGTGTTTGAAAAAAATTTGATGCTTAAGCTTGGGATAACACAAAAGATTAAGAAATAAAATATGAAATAATAACTTAAGATGTAACAAAACTCTGATGTTGATCTGGAGCAAGTCTTTTAATTTTTATAAACCTTGGTCTCACTATCTGTTTCAAAGCGCGCTTTTAAAAAAGCGTATACAAAAAAGGGTTATAAAAATTGAAAACATCATAATACAAAATAAACCTGCGGATAGTGGAAACTGTTAAAATAAATTATTTAAATTAAGTTGACTCGATCCATTATATAATTGGTTCAATTCCGTTAACGTTCCTGCTAAATATCGCTAAGCTCTTTTGAACACCATATATTCAAATATCGACAAATTTTTACGATTTTTATTGATAAACTGAAGAGTTATTGATCTAACTAAACATTTTAATCTATGAGTTTTAAATTATTTAGCAATATTTCTACTTTTTCTGGTGTCCAAAAGAGCATGGTGGTATTTAGCGGGAATGTTTGCGGAATTGCACCAAATAAATACAAACAATAATCCACTCATTTACTAGAGCATAAATGCAAAATAGAAAAGCATTTAATCAGTACTTTATTTTTCATGAATTCTTCCTCTTTGATTCCTATCCTACAAAATCTTGAAATATTCCTAAATAAAACAACCATATTCAGAAATGACAGACAATCACTCAATATTTATCATCATAACACATTTACAAAACTACAACCAACTTCAAACAAAAACTCCCTACCACAGGTTCTCTTCAACCACCAGCCGCTACTCAACCCCCTGCTCCCCAAACGACCCCCAAATACTACGGCCAACAGAAGAACAGAAGCCCCGTTCCCTACAGCCCCACCACAGAACCCCTCAAAGCCCCCTCGTGGGGTCAACCGGCCCCCAAACCGGTGGTCCCAGAAGAACCTCCCAAGTTCCAACTCAAGAAAGACAGCAGCAGCAAGAGTCTGCATGCCAAGTTCCCAGTGCCCGAGAAGACACCTCAGCAGCCGGAACCTCCTAGGGCTAGGTTCGGCACGACCCCTGGGATGGTCAACAGAGCCAAGGAGGGGTTGGCGTCCGGATATGGAGTGCAGAGAGCCGAGCAGAAGTCTCCATCGGTAAGCATGGGGAAATGTTGATGTGGGGCGCCTATACATAAGGGGCCGTTCAAATATTACGTAAGCACCTAAGGGAGGAGGGGGTTTGCTCTTTGCTTATTTTTACTGACAAGGGGGGAGGGGGAGATATGAGTGATGCTTACGTAAGATACTGCATTTTCGAAAATATCTTGTTTCTTGCATAAATAATTTCAAAACTCAACCTAAAATAAATTTAACAAAAAATTGAATTAGGAAACTGACCTAAGCACTTTTTTCTGGAGATGGACCCCCAAACATTTTGAAATTTTAACCCCGAAAATTAGTGTTTCGACTCATTTTTGAACCCTTAGAGTTACACCCAAAAAGGACAGCTCCTTGTATAAGTCACCTAATTCTCAAGGAGAAAAAAAACAGTACTTACTAAAAGGGACGTCAAAATTTGGGGGGGGTTCCGGCAGTTTCTTACGTAATTATGGTGGTGGGGGGTTTGAAGTTTGCTAATCTTTGCTGACAAGGGGGGAGGGGGGTTAAAAAGGACCAAAAAAGTGCTTACGTAATATTTGAACGGCCCCTAAGGGAAGTTTTGCACCGAAAACGTTATTTAAAATCTTCCTTTAAACTATAATAAATCGGTTTTTACTAACCGGAGTTTTTTTTTTCATTTTAAATTTGAATAGTATCTTTTTTATTAGGATTGTAAGCTAATTCAAAAGCAAAATCTGAATAGTTTCTGATAATATTGACCATTTTTTCTGGGGCCCCTTTTTCTCTTCGACACCCCCTTTTTTGCTTGAAACTCTAGTATTTTATACATTTTTTGCATTAAGTACTCGTGAGGGGTCCCTTTGAAATAATAATGAACAAATCCCCTTAAAAAAAACTCAAGTCTAGTAACAGGCTTGACTGGCTAACTTGCAAAAATGTTTCTTGGGTGTACAAATGTTAAGACATAAGTTAAGGTACAAAGAATGGAAATGAAGGACTAACTGCAGATGTTTTAAAAAATGAATTTAAACATTAATTTCATTAAAAATTCTGAAATTAATTCAGAATTTTAGTGAAATTAATTAAATTCTGAATACAGAACAAAGAATTTTTTAAAACCAAAACGAACGTCTGCGGCTGTTAAAAATCGTTGGTTGCTAGTTTCTCTAATGAAATCAGGAATGTTTATAACACTAAAATTCTAACTACTATTGGCTTTAAATTTAAAACCATTCACCTTTTTCACCCAATACGAAGTACCAACATAGTAATTTTTTAAACAGGGACATGACCTTCGCAAATCGGCCAGCGGTGTCAAAGACCTCCAGTGGGACCAAATGCTTCAAACGATGCGCCGCCCACTGCGCATCAACGACCTGGACTTCACCGACCTCGGAGACGACGATGACGCCAGCATCCTCATGCGACCAGTCAACGCCGGCTTTTTCCCTGGGGGCGGGGCTCCACCACCCCCTCCTCCTCCTGGCATGGGAGGGCCTCCTCCCCCTCCCCCACCTCCAGGGATGGGCGGAGCTCCACCTCCTCCCCCACCCCCTGGTATGGGAGGACCTCCGCCTCCTCCACCTCCCGGCATGAACAATAGGGGCGGTCCGGCTCCGCCCCCTCCGTGGTTGAGGCGGAGCCAGCCTGGTGCTCCGGCCGTAGACCCAAATGAAGCCAAGTTCAACAAGAAGGTCAAAACTGTGAAGCTCTTCTGGAAAGAGGCAAGTGCACAGTATGTTTTATTGCAGTGTCAGCGTGGTAAATAATGTAAAACTTTAAAGTTTAAAGCATAAAAGAGGCGTGTAAAAAGGGGAGGAGGGAAATTGCAAGAATCCTTAAAACAAGGTTTACCAAAACAAGTAAGAATCCTGTTTTTAGGGTCAAATTTCCTAAAATTTTCTGGGGGGAAGGTAACCAGGCCCCCCTTTTTTACTTGTAACTTTTATTCACAACTGTTTTTAGTATACTCATCAAAAATTTGAACTACATGTACTAAAACAAGGTTAAAACCATGTTTTGTAGGGTCAAATTTCCCCAAATATTTTCTGGGGGAGGACCCCCTGACCTTTTGAACATATAAATTTTTTATTCACAACTTTCCTTTTAAGTTTCTTAAGATGCAAATTCTACCTAGTTATATAATAAAAAAGCTACATTGAACGTATTGGGTTGTCCCATAAGTTCTGTTACTTTTTACAAAGTTTCGTGTTTGAAAATTTTTTATGAAAAACTGGTAATAGGTAGAGATTTCAAACAAAAGGGATTTTGATATATGTATATTTATGAACATAATGTGGGATTTTGGTAGTTCTCATGATATTATTTCTTTTCAAAATGGTGGTTTGAAAAAAAGACCACAAACGACGATTTTCACGTAATTTTTTTCTTTTGTTTAAAAAACTAGAAAGAACGCATAATTCAGGGCTAAAAAAAGTTTTGCTATATATTTGAAATGTTTAGTTTAAGATGTCATAGTGTCAAGATAATTCGATAAGTTTAACTTAGGAAATTTCGGTCCCAAACATAACATCTATTGCAAAAAACTTACCTCAGTAATGTTAGTCATTTCAAAGAAATTTTTACGAAAAAAGCATCAAAATCAATAAAAAAGCTTAGGAAAGACCCAAGTATTCAAAATATGCAGTATTTTAAATTATATCTGAACTTATGTTCAGAAAATAGTGCGCACATTGCAAGCGCGCAACGTTTTAGCCTATTACAATTACACTCTATGAACTTACGCTCAGTGAACAAAGCAATTTTCTTTGTTTCATACGAAAACATTACAATAAAAACAACTCCTTGGCAATTAGAAATAAATCAATTGAATGATATTATGAAAAGATACTTTCAATACATTAATGGCATCAATTCAATGCATTAACAAGCATTATGGTTCAAAAACACCTGCCTTTAATTACTTCATACCAGCTGCTTAGAAAAACAATAGGCGTGCTTTAAAAAACACGTGAAATTGCCAATATATGAAGTTTTAAAACCAAAATTTCCAACCTTAAACTTATCGAATCATATTGAAACTATGACATCGTAATCTAAACATTTCAAATATACAGTAAAACTTTTTTTAGTCATGAATTATGCGTTCTTCCTAGTTTTTTAAACAAAAGAAAAAAATTACGCGAAAACCGTCGTTTTTGGTCTTTTTTTCAAACCGCCATTTTGAAAAGAAATAATATCCCGAGAACTACCAAAATCACACATTATGTTCATAAATATACATATATCAAAATCCCTTTTGTTTGAAATCTCCACCCATTACCAGTTTTTCATAAAAAATTTTCAAAGACAAAACTTCGTAAAAAGTAACAGAACTTATGGGACAACCCAATACTAAATAATGCGTGGGAGGGGCTGAGGAAAAATTTAGGCCATATCCTCCGGTGCAAAAATCTAGCGAAAGACCTGATAAATGGTTAATTTTTATAGATAATATTGAGGCCCCTCCCGAAATAATTTACGCCACTGCAGCATAAGTGCTCTTGAAGCAGGAAGTAAAGTTAAAATCCAAGCATTCATTTTCAGTTACATATGTTCTCCTTTTTTTGATATATGTAGGTAAAAGAAGAACCTATGCTGATGGAAAGATTGGGGAAGAAGAGGACGATATGGGACGAACTGAAACCAGTTCCTTTGGACACGCAGAGAATAGAAAACCTCTTTGAAAATAAGGCGAAGGATATTATGAGTAAGGTAAGTTGAAGTTAGCTAGAAAGACTAGGGTTCTAAATATCTCTGGAGGAATCGATTCCGGAATCGAATCGGAATCGAAAATCTTGGAATCCATACCAAGGAATCGAACCCTTGAAAGAATCGATTCTAGTCGGTATCGATTCTTAGAAATCGTACCTAATTTTCTATATAATACTGTTTATTATTACAAGTTTTTTCACTAATTAATTAGTATTTTGATAATTAATTAAAGTTTTGCTTGTTATTAAATAAATAAATAATAATTACTAATTATGTTTGATTTGTGATTGAAATAGATAAGTTCGATTCCACTTTTTCGATACTGGCCTAAAGGAATCGATTCCAGGTTGGAATCGAATCCAAGAATCGAACCTCAGGAATCAATTCCGGAATCGAATCGAACGATTTTTTAGATCCATAAGAAAGACCAGTTATATCCATGAAAAATAACTTCAATGTTTTGAATTAGAGCTGTGAATTAGTTGTATTCTACTTGAAAATAAAATGAATCAAACGACTGCAAATCATTTGATTTTTATGTAATAATTTTAAGCTGTTGTTTTAAGTTGTGACTCCTCTTTGACCATAGACTTTATTGTATCTTCAAATTCAGATGGTAACTTCTAATAAAAGTATTTGAAATTAAGCATCAAGCGTGTTTATAAATTTTTTACCTTAACGAAAGTATATTGAATGTCTAAACTATATTTGAAAAGATTCCAATATGTGTTTATACAGCCTTGTTTTAAGTGCCTCTTTTACTTATAGAAAGTTCAAGATGGCAATAAAAAAACTGAACTCATCGTTTTGGATAACAAGCGTTCAAATGCAATCAATATTGGTATGACAAAGCTACCTCCGAAAGGTGCCATCAAGGCCGCCATATTGAAAATGGATACAACGATAATGAACAGAGAAGGCATTGAGGTAAAAAATCCTTTAATTGAACCAGTTACATGCATTTTATGTTGTCAACTCTCGATTATTCATAAAGATCACGCATGTTTGTCCATTCCGTTTGCAGAAAATATTGACAACCATGATGCCAACGGAGGAAGAGAAGAACAAAATAGTCCAAGCCCAGCTCGATAATCCTGACATTCCTTTGGGTTCAGCTGAACAGTTCCTTCTGACTTTGTCTTCTATCAGCGAATTGGAAGCGAGACTCAAACTATGGGCTTTCAAGCTTGATTATGAAAGTATGGAGAAGGTAAGTCGAGCTGTTATTTTTGTATTGTATGGTGTTTTTAATTTATTTTCATTGGTAAAATATGCGTTTTTAGAGTATCATTATATTTTGATGTTAGTAAAGAAGCTTTTTAAAATACATGTTTATATAAATTGAAATATTTAATTTTTAGGTTTTTAGATCATAACATGATTACTAACCCTTTCAGGCCTAGCTGCCCATTGGACCCAATAGTAACCTCGGGTGGCTAAGGATTGAAAGATTATATAAACGAAGTGTATATTTGGACGGCCAAAACGGCCAGTGGCGCATGCGCTGTAAGTCTCGTGATTACGTAGCAGTCTCGGCGCTTAGTGATTGAACCAATGAAACGCCGAGCTGTAGCCTAGCCGTGGAAATTAGAGTAGAGTTTAGTTGAAAAAAGCCGTCCAAATATACAGTGCCTTATATAAAATGCATGATTGTGTGGATTTTGTTCAAAATGCTTAGGTTGAGTTGTAGGCAAAATAACAAAAAAGAAGCTTCAAATACTACGCTTTAAGAAGAATGGTGTCGACCTACCTTGCAGTTTTTTCTTATGGAGTCAATGCTTGAAATATTTTTTTTTCGATCGGGAAATTATCACCTGTTTCCACATATATTCCCAAAATTACTTTTAATACGTTTTAAAATAACTAGAAATACGACTGCCTTCCTCCCCTTATTCACAGACATATGCCGCAACTATGCTATGTTTTGAGACATTTCACAATTTAAAAAAAAAAAAACAAAAAAATTTAATTTTTAAAAATATATTTCAACATTATTTATTAATTACTATTTACTAATATATTACATTAGTTTATTTACAACAAATCTGGAAATTTATTGGTTTTTGAAAATCTTAAAGAAATACATGCTGTTAAATATACGAATGTTTTTATTACAATAAAAATTATTATTAAAAACCACTGCATTTTATCTTCCAATGCAGGAAGTTGCCGAGCCTCTGATGGATTTGAAGCAAGCCATAGTCGAAATCGAAAACAGCAAAACCTTCAGAGTCATTCTGTCCATCCTTCTCTCAATCGGAAACTTCCTCAACAATACAAACGTGAGACACACATCCCCTCACCACTTGTTTCTGCATCATCTGGCTAGCTAAAGCAATAACTTTCTCTCCAAATTCTCTTTCAGGCCAAAGGTTTCAGCATAGAGTACCTCAGCAAAGTTCCTGAAGTGAAAGACACGGTGCACAAGCACTCTCTCTTGCACCACATCTGCACGATAGTGATGGAGAAATTTCCAGACACCACGAATCTTTATTCGGAGTTTGGAGCAGTGACACGGGCCTCTAAGGTAAAGATTAATTTTAATCACTCATTTAGGTATGGGAAAAAATCGTCATTTCCGTGATTTTTTTCACGGATAATTTCGTAAGCTAAAAAACGAAATTTTACTGTGAAATTTTTCACGAACTCATTTACGGCCAACAAAAATTTAAACTCTTCATATTGAGACAGCAGAAGTGTTTTTTCTGGGTTAAAAGGTGATGACTTTAAGATAAAAAAGTTTTAAAATGGTTTAAGGATAAATAAACGCTTTAAATGTTCCTAAATCACAGAACAGCTTTATTCCAAGGTGCACATCCGCCGAGAGAGAAAAAATATTTCATAATTAAGAAAATTAAAAAATACATTCGCCTAAAATTATTTTTAAAATCTTTTTGATGTCTTTGTTAAAAACTAAGCAAACAAGTAAAGGATAATCTTGAAATACTAATATTAGTAATCTAAACTCTTAGCAGTATACTTTCCCTGAATTTACGTTTCGACGTTGAATACGGTTTTCAAATAATCTAGCCTGCTGGTGATCGAGACGCGAAAAATCAAATCTAAAGATTGCGCGAGCGAGTCCTATTAAGTGCAATACGATTAATTAAATCATGATATAACGGTAAAAGAAAATTCCTCCAAATGATAAAAATAATACAGCAATAAATGCTGACGGGAAATATCCGTTTTCTAAGAAAAAAATTACTGTCTTACTAATTTTTAAATATTTCAGGCTGATTACGACGAGATAGCAAAGAATCTTCTCAAAATGGAAACCGAGTGCAAAGCATCGTGGGAATACTTGAAAGCTGTTACAAAACACGACGGTATTCCAATTAACAAATCCAGGTACGTCTACCGAAAATCATAAGAGTTTTAAACTTGGTGATAGGTATCAAAAGTTAAAAATTCGGTTTGAAATCTTACCAACAGTTGTTTTGTTTTCTTTTAGGCTGTCAGACTTTTTGAATGACTGTGCTGAAAGGATCATAGTTTTAGGAATAGTTAACCGAAGGGTGATTAACAGGTAAGTTCCAAATTTTAGGATTCTCAATGTATAATAATTCGATGGTTCGTGTATGAAAGGCAACAAATTCGTCTCCTAATCTGTCTTAAGAATACTTTGATGCTAAATCAAACGTCTAACTTAAAACTTTCAATACAAAAAATAAATTTTACAGAAAAAAATGTCAATTTTTTTACCAACAAAAAATAGCCAAACCTTTTGCAATTAAGTACTTTATGAAGCAAGAAAAGGAAAGTTCAAATAACTTTTAAGAGGTTTATGAGATAAAATATTAAAAATTAAACGCAATATGTTAAACAGAAATTTAAAGTTGTATTTTATTACCAATTTTTTAAACCTCTTACACATGCCTGCATACATGTATTACATATAATCATTTAGAAGCGGTTTTAGTGTCCTTAACTCTTTCAATACGACGGGATATAATGATGCCCTTTCAGTAAAGCTTGTAACAACATTGTTATTGTTGAAACTAGTGATGGGCAGGTATCGATACCAAATACTTAAGTATTCGATACCGATACTTTATTAAAAAATTATTTTAAAAATTTTCAATGAAATTATCATAATTATATCCGCCGTTGATTTAACTAAGCCTGTTCTCACTTTGCAGCTCAAAAACTCTTCACGTATATACCTCACCCAAAGTATCGACTCTTGATGTGTTTCGCCAGAGATATCGCTCATATGGTATCGATGCTTTTTTCGATACGTGTACTTTTGGTATCTAACTTTCTATCCGATACTTTTTTCGATACCAGTACTTTTGGTATCTGAAAAAAAAACTTTCTAGCTATACTTTTTTCGATAACCAGTGTATTTGGTATCGAACTTTCTAACGATACTTTTTTTTCGATACCAGCACTTTTAGTATCCAAAAAACCTGCTTTTTCGGTGGGGTCTCAAAGCAGCAGTTTGTAGTTAATTTTTAAAATTTTTATTATCCTTGGGTTTTTGTATTTTTAAATTCCCCTCTCCATCAGTTTTTAGTTTTTTATAGATTATCTCTAGCACAAAGGTTGGTTCCTGTGTATTTTTTTGAGAATTGTTGGTACTTTCAGTTCGCAAGTAAAGTTATTGAATTTTTTAATCCATATTTGTACTTAATTTCAAAAGAGTGCTAAAAAGTATTCGATCCCTGAAAATACTCGATACCTAAAAGTATTGATACCTAAAAGTACCTATTTTGCCCACACTAGTCGAAACGCCGTAATGGGAACGTTTATGCAAATGTCTGAAGGTCTAAGAAACTCATAAACTTTCCCATAACAACGTTTCAACAACAACATTGATGCTATAAACTTTATGGATGACACATAATATCATACTGAAAAGGGTTAAACCGCTTCGTGCTTCCGCCAACTACTATAAAGGAGTGTGTGTCCCCCTTAGGTTCCTGAAGCTGATGGTGTACCTGGGCTTCCCGTCGCACTCCATCCGCGAGGCCAAGGTGCACGGCGTGTGCAAGGTGATCAGCGAGTTCTCGCTCGAGTACCGCACCTGCAGGGAGCGCGTGCAACAGCAGATAGACAAGGCGGCCGCCGCCAAAGAAAGGGATAAGATCAGGGGAAAGATGCTCGCGGACGTAAGCAACCTTCATTCCACTCTTTAGCAGAGAAAAAGGCTGACAGAGGGTTCAAAAAGCTGTTTTCAAATGCCATCGTATGATAGAGGGCAGCACTGCGAATATCCATGATTGACAGAAGCGTACGATTTGGAGATCACAGCTGTGATTGGCTGTCATTCAATAAGTCACTCTAAAAAGGGTATTATAGGATTCGACGATTGGGATTCTATCTCCCCGTCTCTCGTGACGTTACAAGGAATGCGTGATTTTGGTGCTATTCCAGAACCAAAAGGGCCCCTATCAAAAGACATACCCCATGCCACCGAGTACTACAACAGAGAGTATGTGGTCATAGGCGCTAATGGAAATCAAAAGGTTGGATGGATGTGGGGCTCGTTTGGCGCTGGGATCGCATCTACGTCACGAGAGGCGGGGAAAAAGCCTGATTGGTTTTCCTTTTTTTCCTTTTCCTTCGAAAATGGCGGATTGAGTGGCGGGTTAAATGAACACGTCCTAGCCAATCAATGGTTTGGTCACCAAAATGTACTGCCTATCTCTCTGTCAATCATTTAGTTCTTCGTGGAGCCCTCACATCCGTCCAGAATTTGAAAATATCGTTTAGGACCCTCTGTTAGGATTTTTCTCTGTGACCGATGCTTTTTCGATTTCCATTATCGCCTATGGCCATGGACTCTTTAATTTTATCCTCTTTAACTCTCTTTAATTTTATCCGTCTTATCCTCTTTAATTTTGTTATTATTATTATTGTTATTAATATTTTAGACCTTTCTCTTTAACGAGCTTAGAATGTTTTAGTTTGTATAGATCTAATGACCATTTAATGCAACATATTTTAAGAACTTCTAAATCTGGAAACAATGTCATTTATTAGAAAACATGCATATAAGTTGTAAAAATAGAAATAAATGTGAATACTTAGCATCCTTTACTTATGTACCTTAATTTATTTGCCCTGCTTTCAGATTGAAAAACTCCGACCAAAAACCAAAGAACAGCGCGAAGATCAGCAGCTGCGTCAAATCTTAGGCGAATCAGACGCTGAAGAAGCGAAGATGACTCAGTGGGGATCCATGGTGAACCTTAGAGGGCGTCCGAAGAACACTCCTGGTACTCCGGGTAAGATGAAACTACAGTTTATATATCCCATCAAACCCTCTGTTTTTCAGCATTCCTTTCTCTGATCCGTTTTCCTTTGTTCTTGAGCATCTTTTAATCTCTAGAAGAGCATCTATATTTGCTCTTGAAAATCCGTTTACATTTCATCATCTCTTTGCTCTTCATCTTCGCTTTGCACTTCAGCATCTCTTTTCTTCTTGAACTTCTCTCTGCTCTTGAGCATTCCTTTCTCTGATCCGTTTTCCTTTGTTCTTGAGCATCTTTTAATCTCTAGAAGAGCATCTATATTTGCTCTTGAAAATCCGTTTTCATTTCATCATCTCTTTGCTCTTCATCTTCGCTTTGCACTTCAGCATCTCTTTTCTTCTTGAACTTCTCTCTGCTCTTGAGCATTCCTTTCTCTGATCCGTTTTCCTTTGTTCTTGAGCATCTTTTAATCTCTAGAAGAGCATCTATATTTGCTCTTGAAAATCCGTTTTCATTTCATCATCTCTTTGCTCTTCATCTTCGCTTTGCACTTCAGCATCTCTTTTCTTCTTGAACTTCTCTCTGCTCTTGAGCATTCCTTTCTCTGATCCGTTTTCCTTTGTTCTTGAGCATCTTTTAATCTCTAGAAGAGCATCTATATTTGCTCTTGAAAATCCGTTTTCATTTCATCATCTCTTTGCTCTTCATCTTCGCTTTGCACTTCAGCATCTCTTTTCTTCTTGAACTTCTCTCTGCTCTTGAGCATTCCTTTCTCTGATCCGTTTTCCTTTGTTCTTGAGCATCTTTTAATCTCTAGAAGAGCATCTATATTTGCTCTTGAAAATCCGTTTACATTTCATCATCTCTTTGCTCTTCATCTTCGCTTTGCACTTCAGCATCTATTTTCTTCTTGAACTTCTCTCTGCTCTTGAGCATTCCTTTCTCTGATCCTTTTTCTTTGTTCTTGAGCATCTTTTAATCTCTAGAAGAGTATCTATATTTGCTCTTGAAAATCCGTTTACATTTCATCATCTCTTTGCTTTTTATCTTCCCTTTGCACTTCAGCATCTCTTTTCTTCTTGAACTTCTCTCTCTTGGGCATTCATTGTCACCTCTTTAGCCTCGCTCTGTAACTCAATATTACTCTCTCTATTATCAAATTACTTTTTATTGTCCCCTTTGTAATTTAGTATTCTTTCACCCTTTATCATCTTTATGCGCTTCAGCAACCATTATTCTTTATATACTTTAAACTCGGTAGCATCCCTTTTCCCTTCAACATCGCTCTGTTATATTGTCTTTTAACATTATTCATGTTGATGCCTTTAGATCCCTTTTCATTTATACTCACCTATATCGCTGTCACGGATATTTATTAGATCCTATATTAGTGACCCCTACTATATTTAGAAGTAAGCACCACACATCTTCGCGGTCACTTTTTACATCCTCGTTGATACCTTATGGGCTGCAGACCATTGAAGGTTATACGAAAATCCGGCTGAATGTAAAAACCGATAGGTGAATTCCGGTCAGTAAAAAACAGATGTATTACATTGGTAAATCTATATATTTTTTACCGGAATTTACCCACCTGTTTTTACTTTGACCGGAATTTTCCTGACGCCCTATTTAATATCACTAATCCAAATCCCTTAACAAACTTTTTATAACTTTGTCCTTTTGTCTTCCAGGTTCTCTCAGCCGCCCTAACTCCGTAATGATGCTAGAAAGATGTGGCTACTCAACACCATACGAAAGCACAACAGATATAGATGACGAGATATTAGAGAGTCTAGTCAAGACAGCGACAGCTCAGCCCAACAGGACAGAACCTCGAACGAGAAAGAAGGCCAGATATGCCGATAGAAAATCTTGTAAGCATTTTCTTCTACTTTTTTTAGGCAATTTTTATGTTATAGGACGCACTCTTTCGTAAAAAAACCCCTAAACATTCTGAAATAAGATATACTGACAACATGTGGATTTTTTTCCCTTTTTTAACAGTACGAAGAACGCTCAAGAGTGGCCTGGATCTTGGAACGTGATAAAATGGAAGATCTCAAAAAAGGAAAAGGATTAAAGTTTCACGAAAAAGGGGATATTTCCTGACAGGAACTATTGTCCGTGACTGGTTTTTTTAAATGTGTATAGGTCCCAAGTTGTAATTTTCAAGACGATGTTTTTGCAGACTTTTATACGAATCCCAGAGTGTGCTGATATTTCCTCCTTTTCCGGTAAAATTTAGGGTTTTACATTGAATAAGAGAAATCAAGGTCTCAATACCAAGCGGTGCCTTTTCTTGTTAGCTGGAAGAAAATGTATTTTTTATAAAACTGGCATTGCTGCTAGAATAATACCGGAGATGCAATGTAAAACTTGGAATTTTCGCACAGCATGGTTGTAAAGCAAATTCAATGTTTGTTAAATATGAGCCAACATATCTGAGAGGCAACCTAAGGCCTGCGACACACTGCGCGGCTTATAACCGCGCGACCCATTAATCAAGATAGTGGAAAAGCATAGATTTGAGCCTGAGACTCCCGCTATCTTGACAGGAATCAAGATTCCTGTCAAGACTGGGCTTTCTCCATGCTTTTTTTTATGGAGATTGATCGTTCTCGCGACTAGTGTCGCTCGTAGTGTGTCTTGGCTCTTAAGTGTGTCCTGATAAGAATAGAGAATCGCTCTTTTTTGTCGAGAAGGAAGAAAAGGGAGATGGTTATTTACAGCTTATCTAACGGTGTATTCACTGGTAACTTGACCGGCGGTTAACTGGAAGTCAAACCTCTGATTGGTAGAAAACTAGTTTTCCTTCTTCAACGGCCAATCAGAAGCTTGACTGTCGTTTAACCGCCGGTCAGGTTAGCGGTGAATACGGCCGTAAGTAGCTGTTGACGACAGGATTATGAAGATCTTTATTTGTTTTAAATTATGGACTCTAGTATACGGCGGTATTCACCACTATCTTAACCTATGGTTAACCTGGAGTCAAGCTTTTTCGACAACTCTGATTAGCTTAAAAATTGTTTACTTTTTAAAGTACCGATTATAGAAACTTTGATTCCAGGTTAACCCTTAAGTAAGTTGTGAATACGGTCTTTCAATGTTTATTTTAGTTTAGAACCCTTTTGCCAATAATGTTGTTAAGTTTCCATGTCAGATATTTTATGTACATCATTCAAATTTCAAAGGAATTTCTAGTCAGACACTTATGTGAAAGATTTTCTTGAAATTACACATAAGACGTTTATATTTTAAATACTAGTGATAATAAAGCGTTTTAAAAATTGTTTCCTTTCATTTACATGGCGTGCATCTCGATGGCTCTGTGGATACGTTTGGGCCTAGAAAAATATAGACCAACGTTCAATTCCACCTGTTTAATTTTCAAAAAAATGTTTAACACAAAAATTTTAATTTAATATTTAATAGGGGGCGTGGCTGGTTAAGATGACAGGTATGATCTGATAGTCAGTTAAAATCCAGGATTTTCCTTGTTTACCAATTACATAAAAAATAAAACGGACCCTTATATTTGTTAGAGTAGATGTGGGCAATGGCTCAGTGGATGCTTGTCTGATTTGCAAACTCTAGTCCTGGGATCGGTTCCAGCACTTTTCTTTATCAATTAAAATATTTAAAATACAGAATGCGAATTTAAAATACGCTGTGAGCAGATAGCTCGGTGGGATGCATGTGGGGCTTCCGATCTCCAGTGGAGGTTTTTTTCACATTTTGAACCAAACAGTTAAAATATAGAACTATTATTTGTAGGAATCGATGTGAGAGAGAATGGCTCAGTGGATGCGTATTTGGCTTGCAACTACTGGCCCTAAGATCGATCCCAATGTTTTTCTATTTAAATCAAAATATATTTTAAATAAAATATAGAACTATTATTTGTAGGAATTGATGTGAGAGCGAATGGCTCAGTGGATGCGTATATGGCTTGTAACCTCTGGCCCTAAGATCGATCCCAATGTTTTTCTATTTAAATCAAAATATATTTTAAATAAAATACAGAACTATTATTTGTTGGAATCGGTGTGAGAGCGAACGGCTCAGTGGATGCGTATATGGCTTGCAACCTCTGGCCCTAAGATCGATCCCAATGTTTTTCCTATTTAAATCAAAATATTTTAAATGAAATACAGAACTATTATTTGTTGGTTTAGGTGTAAGAGCGAATGGCTCAGTGGATGCGTATATGGCTTGCAACCTCTGGCCTTAAGATCGATCCCAGAGTTTTTCTATTTAAATGAAAATATTTTAAATAAAATACAGAACTATTATTTGTTTATATAGGCAAGTGTTGTGAGAGCGAGTGGCTCAGTGGATGCATGTGAGGTTTGCGTTCTACAGCCCCGGGGTCAAATCTTGGGATCAGAAATAATTTTGGCGTTCAAATATATGATTAAAATTTATATTTATTAAAAGAAGTTGGCTGAGGAAGGTCCGGATGGCATGGTGGGTAGAGGAACGGCCTGTGAAACCAATGGTACCGAGATCAAACCCTGGCCTCCGACGGGACTGGTGATTTACATTCGTGAAAAGGGAGTTCAAAATTTTTAATAATTCGAATGACAGTTACGGTTACAGTTAAGAAAAAAGTTACGGTTACAGTTAAGAAAAACAGTTAAGGTTATAGTTAACAAGTCAAATCCCATTTTTTAAAGTATTCGGGGGTCCTAAGAAGGGTTAGGCTTAGCAAAAAACAGCAACCTAATAAACTTACAGTCACGGTCACAGTTAATGACCGAAATTTGGCAAAACCGACTCCTCGACGGACCCTTCTCTGCTATGCCCCTGGAACCCTTGGCGACGAGGGGGGTCCCATCCCAAGACCCCCAGGCCACCAATTCGTCCAGGGGGAGCAGATAAGGTCCGTCGAGGCGACCCCAACTGGTCACCGGTTCTGGCCCCTAGGCGATGCACCTCAGATACTCAGGAGAAATATAAACTAAAGAACTAGTATTATTGAGTAATAATTTACGAAATAAATTTAGAGATTTAAGTTGCTATTATTAGAGTAAGGATATAGAAGATAGATACCATAGAAGAAAGAGGTTGTTAGGTTAGTGGGGTTTGATCTGAGTACCTTTAGTACACCGGCCACGACTCTACCAACTGAGCCATCAGAGCACTGATATGCACTTATTAGTTTACTACTTTGTAGTTACGATATTATCCTCATTTAAACATAAAATTTATCTTTTTTTTTTCGATATAAAATGTGATTTCTAAAGGTAGAATCGAACCAAGAGCTACCAGAAGGCCAACACATAACCAGCATATGTTTCATACAGTTGTCCGAGTACTCTACCAACCAGGCCATCAGGACACATTCCTAACTAGTTTCATTAATTATATCGTTGAGTAATTTGAAGAATTTAAAAAGCGTAATTATTTTCCAGAAAAAGTAATAGTACGTCCTAAACTGGGTTCGAACCTGAAACTATCGAAGTGACACCTGATCCACTCTCAAACAGCAGCATACCTAACCGTCTGAGCCACCCAGGCACATGCACTCTTGGTTTATTTGTTTCTTCATAGTTGCGGTGTATTAAAATCGAGAATTTGTCATTTTTTAAAAAGAAAATTTCCTATGTATGCATGAGGCTGGAATCGAACCATAACCAAGCAGCACTAACGTTCAAGATTCGTCCAATTTTTTGGTCATGTATGGCCAAATTTTGTTTATTTTTAGTTGCAGTTACGTAAATTCGACATATTTGGTATAAGCTTTGCCACTAGGGTACCCCTACGATCTATCCTTTTGGAATAGTACCTTAGAGTTAGGCAAGAGTTTACCTTAGGGTTAGGAAAGAGTTAACCTTAGAGTTAACTTTTACAGACCTCAGTTTTATGGTTATCTAGTGAAGAGAAAACACTCCTCAGGTCACTTGCGCGCAGTCTCTCTCTCAATTACGAACAAAAGAATGGACTATATCCGTCTTGACGTCACATTTTACCCATCATGTGACCTACTGAGCTAGCAATTGGTTACCACAGAGATAGTTTGTAGTGAGATATGATTTGATAATGAGTTTGTTTTCCCTATCACGTGATTAACATGGGCGTGGGCGAATATAGTCCATTCCCCTCGCTGTACCGTCGTCGGTTCGATTCCGGCCTTGCCCTGGGTGTATTTCCTCTCTCTTTCTGTTAATAAATATTATGTTTGTGTCTGTCTTACTTAACGAAGATTTGATCCTCGAGATCAAGCACACAGACCTGAAAATGTGTCTCCAAAATCCAATCAAATTCCCCTCTTCGAACGGAGGTCGGAAAGGTTGATGTTGATTTGGTTACATATATTTTTCGGTTTGTGTGCTTGATCTCAAGGATCCGCTTATAAACCTTCGTCAAGTAAGACAGACACAACAGAAATTTTACTGACACAAAGAAGGAAATTACATCCAGGGGGAGGTCAGAATCGAGCTGACGGCGGATACAGTGCGCAGAGATTGCTAACGTGAAGGGCAGTGAGTAAACTCAACAGGCCATCCGTCCCCGGTCAGAAAAGTCTCCTATATCATAAAGGTCCTCTTATCTCACCCTACTCCCTGAAGCGGGGCTGCTCTGGCCGTTGTAAAACTCTAACCTCCTCCTGATGGACGATATCCGACTGACGTCACATTTTCTCCATCATGTGACCAACTGAGCTTGCAATTGGTTACCACAGAGATAGTTTGTAATGAGATATGATGATAGTGAGATGTGATTTGATAGTGAGTTTGTTTTCCCCGATCACGTGATTGATATGGGCGTGGCTGAATATGGGCCATTACTCTCGTCTTTGTCGGTTTCACACGATTCATTTGGGATTCTATAGGGTCAAATATCGGAATTCATAGATTTCCTATCGTTAAAATAGTTTTCATTCCCCTCCCCAAAAAAAGAAAAATATTGTAGAAAAAGTACCACGAGATTTGTTAATCACAATTTAATTACCCACTTAAAAATTTTCAACTGCGGAAAAAGATTTTCCGATACTAAATCCTTTTTTGTGACGCATTCGTTGAACCATTCAACCATCCTATGGAGAAAATATTCCACATTTTGAGAATATCTGCAGAACCTTAAAACTAAATACAAATGACACCGCCGAAACTGCGTTTAAAGATGAAAAATTTCTGTGCTTTAGCCCTTTCAGAAATATTGGTTCATATTTAAAATTAGATAATTTAACACAAGTTGTAAATGAAAGGAGTATTTCACCATTATCGCTGGTTAGCGGACAATAAGTGTAAACTCACTACTCTCAAGCGTCGCCTCCAACCGTGGACCGGTTTCGTCCTTGTTAGGACTCATCATCACGGCATAGGAAAATGCCTTGTTTTCCTATGCCGTGCAGATGAATCCTAACAAGGACGAAACCGGTCCACGGTTGGAGCCGACGCTTGATAGTTGTGAGTTTACACTTACCACAAGTTGTGTTTAACATCAAACTAGTCAATAAGCAAACTTTAGGTTCCTGAAGTCTGTGGAAAGAGATCGTCTTCTTTCTAGTGTATAGCTGTAAAAAGGATAAAGTTCTATTAAATAGCGTGGACGTATGTAGTTATTTATATTCCATAAACTTATTTTTTTTCAACCGGTTCTTCAAGATACAATGCAATTTGCCTAACCTCAATCATGTTTTCAAATAACAAGTCAGTGTGATTTTCTCAAAATGCTGAAAATCATGCATCGTAATTCAAAACAGATGGGATCCAAGATCCAATACAAGCTATTTTCTCAAATACTTCCCTTTGAAACATACTTCAAAATAAGAAAGTTGCATTTAAAAAAGGGATACAAATTTGATGGTTTTCTTTCCTCGTTTTCTCAAATACGATCTTATCTGATGACTGAAATTGTAGCCAACAAGCACTCCTTTTAATGGATACACTTATTATTATTGGATTTTATTTTGTGCATATTAGCATTATGTCATGATATTCGATTTCATAGGTTTGTTTAATAACATTGTACTTCTCTTTTTATCCAAAACCTTAATTTTTTTTCTTGCCTTTGCAATTAACTCCTACTCTTTCTGAAATCGCCCCCATACCATGCTATTGAGAGAAGTATTCGATATTGGAAAAAAAATTTAGTACTTAACGGGGGTTAGCTATATAGTTTTGAAAAAAGAATTTTGTTAAATCTTGGATTTAATGGAGTTTTCATGAATAAAAAAGAGCTTGTAAAGGTACTTCTAGCTTATACTCCCAATTTATCTAGTCACTGGCAATTCCTTTAGTGTTTCATTTGATCCTCAACCTCTTTAAGATACTAGAAAGCAAATGGTTAGATTACTTACATTAGATGCAGCAAAAAAAACTTTAGGTCACAAGTAAATTTTTTACTCCATAATACAAGAATAACAATCAATAAAAATAAGTAATACAATACACAGAATTCATTATCAACAAATAATTTAGTAATGGACAGATATACACAGGAACAGAACATTTCATATAAACCTCACACGAAGCTAATATATGTAAGTAGTATAAATCCTAAGGATGTCTCTTAATTTATTCACATTGAGACAATTTTCATCAGCTGATAGCACACAACTGTTAAGGTAAAAAATTTTTACATTTGTTCACACATGGGCAGTGAAACAATTTACAAACTACCATAGCTACTTTGAAAGAAAATACTAGTTCTTTACAGAACTCACAACCTTGGATTGAGAACTTTTTTAAAAAAGATAATGTTGCTTTTGAAGCATTTTAGCGGTTTTATTATAATTTGTGAAAGAAATACGTTTTCAATATACATTAGAAGGTATCGTACAATGAGCAAAATCAGTTTTGGAAGTCAAGTAAAGTAAAATCTACACTGGGGTTTAAAAGGGGTACAGAAACACCTCTTTCATCCAAAATAATCAAAAGCAAAACGAGTATTAAATACCCATGTTTAAGACACTACATAAATCATCATACTAAACGTCTTATCAAGGCCAGTAAAAATTTTATTTGTTTTATTTATAAGAATTACATTCAGAAAGACTAAAAAAACAAGTTTTGTGCTTTGTATGTAACTATGATATATGAATTTTTATGGGTAAACCAAAAAATGGTCAATGATATTGAAAATAGTTCAACCTTAGTAAACACAAAAACTACTTAGTAACAAATTAAAAAAAACTAAGCTGTACCTTTTTACAAAGATTATGTCTAACTCTGATTTCTAAGTGGTCCCATTATGTTAAGATTTTAAGGTGCATTGTTTTGGCAACAAATTTTATTTAGTACTTTTGTTTAAATCTCTAATACTTCTTTTGCACAATAAATGAAAGCAGTCTACCAAAAAGTAAAAATATTAGCACACACATCTCAGTAAAAGCAAGTCTAATAGGACGAATCCAAACTAAAAGCAAATACTGTTTACACTCTGGTTAAGTCCTTTTATTATAGGTAAAAAGTTTTAAAATATAAGAAAATTAAGAATCATTAAAATTTGAGGCATTAAACAAGGTTCTATAAAGATCTGCCCTTACATGTTTTTCACATTCATGAACTTAAAAGGTGTCAACTCTTAATGTAAAAACTGTCAGACAGCAAAGATATAGAAAAAAAGAGAATTTCTTAACCTGTCCTCCATAATCATATCAATAGGCAACAATAGTGAAAGTTTTTGGTTGATGGAATAAATATGCCCTTCAAGTCAAAAAATAGGAGGTTTCATGAAATATATAAAACTTAAACAGTATTAAGGGAGCTTAAGGATACTCTACAATTAGAAAAAGGACTCTTAAGAAATCCAAGGAACAAAAAATAATAATGATAAAGAATTAATTAAAGCAGAAACCATACATCATGCTACATAGGATAAGAGAAATACAAAACAAATTTGTATTCAGTTTAAATGCCTATTGAAAAACACTATCATCAAAAGTTAAACACTACAGCAATAAAAACTGGCTGAAGAAAATAAACTAACAATAAACTAAAGAAGGTTGGAATGTTTATAAAACGCAGTAAATTTAAAAATAAAATGGTAATAGAAGCAAAGAAAACAATCAACACTATCAAGTTAATGAATAAAAATTTAACTCCAGACTAGTTTGCTTGTCTTTCAAACATAATTTAAGAAAATTAGAATTAAAATGCAAGGACTGATGTTCTACTTAAATTCTAATCTTTAACTTTACACTACATGCATGGGTAAAGGGTTGATTAGAAGTAACCCACAATGATGAAGTAAGTAGTTTACAGCAAATGGAAAAATTATTAAGCTGCTTGGGAGTCAAAAAGTCCTGTACCAGCAGGACAAACACTTCTTCTCTCATCAAAATAAGATTTAAGAATATGAATGAATTGCAACCGATGACAAGAACTATCAGGTTGACTATTATGAACAAAGCTGTAATGGACTTCCACGTGATTCCCAGTGATTCGGCTAAATTTGAATTGTGCTTTGAACCCACTGTTAAAATTTTGATCAGTATTCTGCACTGATTCGTCTAATTCATTATTTGAACCCCCAGAAGAGGGTGTGTCTTCAGAAGGTCCAAACTCGTACTCATAGTCATCATACTCATAATCATAATCATACTCTGAGAACTCTTCCTGAGGCGATTGCTCATGCACTTCAATATTGCACCTAACTTCTACAATGTCTGGATTCTTTGCTATGTGGGGTGAAAATGGGATAGCTAACTTTCTACACCGACTGACAGAGTGGCACTTTTTCAGGACGTACAAGCCATCTGGCAAAGACCAGGACTCACTCATCACCTACATGAACAGAAATATGTATGTACTAGTACGTAAATCGAAGGTTATTGGGTTAACCATCACCAAAGGGGTTAGTTTATCCAATAGCTAGTTATCAATTTGTAACGATGACTGAAAACATTTTACCCATGAATAACAGAATTGAGTCGTGAAAGCCTTGCACTAATAACGATAAAACTCTAAAATTAGTTTAAAAATAATGCCTTGTGAAAAAATATGTCGAGATTTAGGAGGGTACAATAAACAACTTATGCAAAAGAAATATGGATAAAAAAATCAGACGAAATATTTTAAAGCTAGGACAAAATATGAAATACTAATAACCCAAAGAAGGTCCAGCTCTAAAAAATGGTTCTAATCAATGATAGAGGTATTAAATGTGAATACACAAAAATAGAAAATTTAAATAAACAGGGCAAGGTTAAGATTGGTGCATCTTATAAAACTGTTAATTGATACTTTTAAAATTGCACTTCCTTAAATCACAAAAGCCTACATGATGACACCAATAACCCCAGGTATTATAAGGATAAAAAGGAAATAATACCAATGTGTTGAA
Source organism: Tetragnatha versicolor (assembly GCA_024610705.1). Taxonomy (NCBI): domain Eukaryota; kingdom Metazoa; phylum Arthropoda; class Arachnida; order Araneae; family Tetragnathidae; genus Tetragnatha; species Tetragnatha versicolor. The sequence continues at coordinate 57,092,297 of JANDEH010000004.1, read as the reverse complement.
TTTTAAAATAACACCTGGTAGCCAAAAAAAACACTTAAATAAACAAGATCATTCACTATGACTTTTCAGCTACAGTGAGTCTTGCGACCAGCCTTTTGGATTGTGAGATGCAAAAATTATAAAAAGAAGGGTTGTGTGCCCCCAAAACAAACTTGACTAGTATTGAAACCAACCTAGGTATTTTCAAGATTTTCCCCCATACAGTGAAAGCCAGAGTAGAAAAATAATTTAGCTCTCCTTGACCATGGTTTTAGGTTCAATAAAACTGGTTTTGAAACATATCAACTACATGACTAAAATGCTTTATTATTTAATAATAAATTATAATTTAATATAAAGTCTTAAATTTAGAACATATAAAAAATAATTGTAAGAGAAGTTTGAATAGAGAAGCTTAATATAAACACAAAATGTAATTAAAATTTATATAATGTATTCAAAATGATATATTTAAAATGTTAGGGATTAAGAACTTCAAGCATAACAGGAATTTTAAAAAAGTATTTAGTAGAGTTCAATTACAATCTAAATCTAAGGAACAAATGCGTTTAAAATAAGAAAAATATACACATATTTTCCATTCTATATATTTAGACAAATGTAATGTGTTAGAGCAGGCCAGTACAATTTTTACAGTAAAAACAATAGATAAATTAATGAAGTACTAAGTAAAAAGGTGTTGATAATTTGAACAATCATTAAAAATTAATGCAGTTTTTAAAATTTGTACTGAAGCACAAAAACTCTTCATATGATTTATGTACCACTAATAAGTATCTAAACCTGTACGTACATATTTGGCAGATGTGCATACATACTGTACGTACATATTTTTAAAGGGCCATTTTCATCATATGCTAATATATATTTTTTTAATTTTATAAGGTTTTTCAAATATGCTTAAAAGTACAAAAAAAGCATTTGATCATATACTACTTTAGCACTTTTTTCATTGCCAAGTCTGTATAAATTATATGAAACATACTTGACATTTTAATAAAATCATTAAATAAAAACAGACTAGCATAACATAATTTCAAATAAAAATATCTTGATTTCACTCGTTAACAATATTTCAAAACATGAAATTTTTGAAAATATGGTGAAAATGTTGGAAACAAAACAGTTTAAAAAATAGAAAACTTGAAAAAAATAACTTAATTATATAAAAATTTATAAATTTAAAAAGCAATTAAACTTTTTAAAATATTAATTAAAATTTGATAGAAAAAAAATTGATATGATTTCATAAAACTTGAAAGAAAATCATTTTACCAAAATTAATATTTTTAAACATTAGTTAAAAATTTTACAGCTTTCTTTACTTATTGTATAAATGGAAATATTTCATTTATTATTTTTCCTAATTAAATGCTAAAATAAACTGCACTCGCAAGCAAATTTTGAAAATGACCCCAAAACATTTTTTTTAGAAAAAGTAAAATGTTAAGATTAAGTATTTTAACAATTGTAAGTAAGAGATAAAAATCAGAGTAAAAAAGCTTCAGCCACATACATATAAGTAGCATAGAAAGAGGTAGACTTTACAGTAAGACAAAGAAGAATTGAGGCGTATGCTATCAAAACCAGCTCATTCAATTTTAGAAATTTTACAGGAGACAAAAAACTTCTCACGTCCACAGTTCTAAAGCTAAAATTTTTTTTAATTTTTAATTGTAGGTATGACCGACTAGAATTGGATTAATTTTCATTTTCATTCCAGGTGCATTACCTTGGGCATAATTACACTAATTAGGTTGGAATGAGCTGATTTTCATGCAAAAACACGATTTTTCATGCTTTTTCCAGTTTTTTTGTTCAATAATGTTGAGTGAAATTGTTTTTTTCCAGTTTACCAGTTAATATTTGTGTCTTTACGAGTTTTAAATAAATGACATCCACTTAACATTTTCAAATGATCTGAAATTTCACAGTTGAGATTACAGTTTTCACCTTTTCATCTAATTTTGGGTTGGAATGAGCTGGATTTGAGCTATATCCCTTTGCAGGTTATGAAGGACCCTCTAAACTTTCAAAATATGCAAAAAAGTGGATTTCAGAAAAATATGGAATGAGCTGGTTTTGATAGCAAACGCTTCAATTCAAGAATAAAAAAATAAGCATGCATTGAAAGGAGAATTGTATTTGATAACTGAAATAAGATTACCATTTTCATAAATCTTAGAACACTAGAAAAAGTCTGAACACACCTATGAGTTTTTCATAAATTTTTCCACACGAAAATTATGAATATTCATGAATTTATTGACTATTTGAAACATCAGTTTAAATTTAAAGAATATAAAGTTTCATAAACCATCTATTTTAAGACATTTAATCAAAGGGGAAAATAACACTATCGGATGGTTGATCATATTCTTACTAACATAAAATAGAATTAGACTCTTAATAGCAACCACAATAGACTAGAAAACAAAAAAAATATGTTAGTCAGTAAATCTATTCTGTTATGTAACACCGGTTTAAAATTTCATGGTTCAAATCACATCAATATAAACAACTTAGTATAAACTTAAAAAGTTTTAAGGTTTATATAGAAATAAATCCTTAACTTCTTTAGGGAACAAATCGCAAAAAAAATTTCAGAAAAGAAAGAAATTTCATTGATAAATTTGGAATGTCAATTTTGAACAAGTAACAACAAATTAAAAATATTTAATTTGCAAAAATAAAAAATAATTTTTCCTTAACTTTTTTTATATAAAGAAATGAATTAACAACTAAATTTCTGAATATACCAAACATTGTCTCCAATTGAAACAAAAGTATTTAAGTTTCTTGATTGTTCAGAATGATTCTTGAAATCTAGTGCTAATCAGGGGTGCAGAATATGTCCGAATGCCCGAACGAGGTTCGGGGGAAATTCAAGCAGCTCTGGGGAAATTTTTGCCCAAGATGGAAAGAAAAACTAAAAAAATCCAATCATCATTAGCTGACTAACATATATTTTGGGTAGTGACTGCATTATAACCTCCAAGTTCAGCGTAAATCAGGTGAAAACTGCGGAGTTACAGATGTTGAGCGGGAAAACTACGGAATTGCGCTAAAAACCCAAGTTTTCAAGGTGAATACCTGAAAGTTGGCTTTTCCTTGCTTTCCGATTGGTATGCAAAAAAAACAACGTATTCGTGGTAGGATGGGTAATTTTCACGATAATTACGTTCTTGTTAAATCACACCGATGTTCTTTTCTGAAAAGTTGAGTTAATTAACACGTTAACGTCGGCGTGGTCCACGGGTGGCGCCGCCAGATGGAGCGCATCATGAAGTCGAGAGCCGCCTCCCAGCGAAAAACATGTAAATCGGTCCCGGCGTGAACGTGTTAAAGGAGAAGTTTACATTTAGCTTAAATTTGAGAAAAAATAAAAAGTTTTTCATATTTTAAGAAAAGAGGCACTTCTGAGCTATAAGATTATAAGTGTGTAAGAAAGACTAAAAAGGAGATCATTAAAATTTAAATCTATGGATTATGTGAAAATTATTGAATCTGAAAGAAGTTTACTAATTAAAAAAACTACTTTTTTTAAATGAAATCTCATTTTGGGGGAAATTTTGGAGAGAAAAATGTGTTCTGGGGAAATTTTGGACCCTAAAACATTTTCTGCACCCCTGGTGCTAATTTCAAAAAGAAATCTGCGAACAAAAGGGCATAGATTTTTCCATTGTCATTTCTGAAAAACTAAATTTTTAATCAATTTTTGTCTTAGCTAACCCTTTTTTTGAACCCCTTGAAATTTCTGAAACTAAACTAAATAGGATAACCTTACAAGTACATGTAAATATCTCAAAGGTACTTCATAAAAAGTTCAGAAACAGAAATTAACAGTCAATACATAATCTAACCAATCCTAAAGTATTATCTAAGAAATCCAATCCTTACACTCTAAAGCTCATAGGAAAAAAATAAGAAAAAGATACATGGAAAACATGATTTTACAGCTACAAACTAATCCTCCCATCATCAACAACCTATCTATTCCACATGTGCTTGAAGAGACCGAGTTCCAAATAAATAACAAATAGAGGAACAAAAGAAGATAACCCCACATCAGAAGTTAAGACAGCATCACACACTGATGGATTCGAAAAAAAGGCTATTTACAAATATCACAATTCTGCATTGGAAAACCTGGATCTGTGAGATAAAAAGCTCAAACCGTAGGAATTCTACCCGGAGATGCCTGTGGGGTGCGGACCACACGCCTGGTCCGCCTCCCGCCCTTCTTTAGCCGGTGGCGACCCCTCAACCGGACCCACTTGAGAAAGAGAAACAGTACGACTGCCAGGGTGGCCAGCAAGATCAACAGGTGGAAAGGTTTCCACTGGAACTCAGTGGTAGGGTTGCTCACTGTTTGGGGAGAGTCCCAGGGCAGCTTGGCCAGTTGGGGCTCGGGTCCAGGCCGGAACGGAAGCGGGGCATCCAGGTTCACAGAGAGCAGCTTCTGCGCTTTGTACAAGGTGCTGCAAAGGAAAGGCATCACAGTCAAAAATAACATCTGCAATCAATCTCTATATAAAACAAAATTATGCTTAACATTACAAGTTTACACTGTGAGTTTGGGAACCTCGGACTTAAGCATTACGACTTATTTTCAAAACTGAGCTCTCTCATTCTTTATACAAAGTTTTAACACTACATATTTTTTTATTTAAAAATTATATATTAGAACCTCTTTACAATGCCCCCCTGATACAGCAACCTCAACATTAAAATAACTAGCAATAAAAGCACTGATTGCTTATACCAAAGTAATAATTTTATTGGTAAAACATCCATTTGTTTAAACAACGATATATTCTTGGTCCCAGAAGAAGTCGTTCTACCAAGGTTTTATTGCAGCATAAATCAGTTCTATTTAAATCCCTTACCAAAAAGTTTAGTTGTTGTTATTTTTGTTAAAAAACAACTGAACTTTTTGGAAAGGGATTTAAATAGAACTGATTCATTGCTAAATTTACTAGAAATCTCTGCAGTTGTCTTGTAGAAGGTGTGTTTAAGTTCCTTTATCTTTTGGTTTTAATTTATTTTTAAGTTCCTCCTCACTAAAGTTTCTGGATGACTTAAGGTGCAATTGGGACAGTTCTGTATTTGCAGATCTGCCCCAAACAGAAAGGTTACCCTGTATGCAACCATTGGGTATTGCACCCCTGATGAAGTCGCCACATGGTTGCATAGTTAAAATCTAATATTACATTTACGGCTGTATTCTGTGCTACTTGATCAGCGGTTAAAAACAAATCAAAGAAGGAATACCCGACTCTGATTGGTGGAATCGTGCTTGGATTGCGGTTGAACTGCTGATCAGAAAGCACAGAATAAGGCCGTTACAATTTTAATCGATTCCTATAGTAACGCTTGTAAAATATTGCAATTTAGTTCTTTCAAAGCTACTTGCCTGGGTCCAGATTTATTCAATGGCTGTGCACGAACCCAGCTAAGACTTGGGCAGGCTGGTAATGGACGAGTATGAGGTGTGCCGAGATGATGCTCCAAGACTTTTGAATAACGATACAAGTGATTCCCTACAAACAGTACCCAAGAGTTTAAGTATTTTCAAAACCACAGTATATTCATTTATCAAATATGAGTTAATAATAATAATATGAATCCGCAATAGGAATCATTACCTTCCATTCTTTGAGGTAATTCTTTGGCATCCAAAACGACATCTGACTTTATTTCTTCAAACAATGGTGGCATGTGCTTAGTTGTTGCATATTGCAATAAAGCTGCCAACAGCCAAAAGCAATCTAGAATAGAAGGGGAAGGAAACCAGATTTTAAATGTAAGAAACACAATGAAAGGTGAGATCAGATGTTGTAATAAAACATTGATGAAAACAATTTAGTGAACAGAAAGGTAAGAAAAGAAATAGAAAGAATAGAAAACAAATAGACAAATTAAGCAACAAATGAAACTATCAAGCTAGAACAGCAAAGTTTTTAATTACAGAAATCAATCAACCTAATAAGAGACTCACAAAGAATATTTTAAAACTAGATTAGAAAGCATAATACAGGGATGAGATTGACAAAAAATAAAAAGCCTGAAAACTTCAAGAATTGATAAGAAGATCGTAAACCAAACTAAATAAAATTAATTAGCTGGCTCAGGTATGAAAATTTACCATAGGAAATAGCCTCAGAAATCAAGAACATTCACAAAAAGTGAAAAGTATGTAGTTTTTAGTTGGAAATTCCAGTTCATAGGCCAATTTTTTTCCCATTAAAAGTCTAAAATTTTTGTTGAAAAGTTTTTAAAAGTCTGAAAATCCTTCAAAAGTCTGAAAAATCTCCTCCCTGATAATAATGAACAAGTGTACTTTTTGCTACTATTGTCATTTCTTTACTGCCAACCTTCAAAGTAAATTAAAAATTGCAAAATTTCTCATAGTAGAAAGTTAGTAATTAACTCATAGCAACTTAATTAATGTAAGCCAATAATTACCCTTCTGCATATGAGCTGTGTCTAAGCAATTTGAGTCGCCATACACCACAATGCGTCCTGAAGTAGCAGAGTGTGTTGTCTGATGGATCCCCAGTATCGGAACTTTCTCAACTCGATCTCCTTGGCCTTTCAGAACTTCCATTCCTGTTCAATCAATCAAAGGAATCCATATTATCACCAACAATCAGGTTAGACAAAAAGCATGGCTGATATCATTGGTATATTTCCTTAAGATTAGCTAGATTTATATAAATATACAAAAATTCCACAGAAGAAGTGTGGAAATTTTATAAAAATTTAAGATTTACTAACCTTGGTTATTTAACGTCTGTGTAACTACCATACCATTCTTGGGGAATCGAGCTAAACTTGTCCCAGAAGCATAATACACTAGAAAATTTAAATACAACTGCTGATAGAAATCAAATATGGATACATTTTAACAAATAAAATACATAAAAAGATATGATAAATTAATTTTCTCATGAAAGGTAAGTATATATTTTTTACATAAAAAATTAAAACTAATTAATCCAGTAAAATATTAAAAACTAAGGAAACGTTTAGTTTAGAAACTTGTATCCAGCAATTTTCACTTTTTGAAGGTTAAACACATTCAATCCAAACCATGATTATATAAAAACAGGCATGTGATTGCTGGAGCAAGGAATTAGCTGAAAATTTTTAGGCAGTTTTTGGATGGTTAATTTCATTTTTATACGCATCATCAATAACTCGATAAACAGCTTTCTAACAATTACTTAATTATTAAATTAATTTTTGCCTATTAAAAAGTTATAATTTTTTCACTACATTATAATGCATATTACAATTTGCAGTAAGCATAAAAACATAAAAATTCAACCCAATATGAAACAAAGAAACAAATTAATATCTCTAATTCAAATGTTTTTATTCATGGAAATATCTATTATAACAACTTAGTAAACCAAAGGTGGGAATGCCAATTGGAAAGTAACATCATGGTAATTAATAGTAACATCATCATAACCATAATCCATAACATCATGGCAAATATTACATTTAGCTTTCCCAGGAATGTCTATTTTCTGTATAGTGTCCAATAAATTGACAACAATTTCCCCTTTTTTCAACGTTATGGAAACTTTCTTGTCAAGCCAGTCCCATTTAAACTTATTTCTCATTTTACGAACTTTAACTTTATCATCTTTTTCAAGAACTAGCATTTTCTTTTGAAAACTTAAGTATTCATTTAAAACAGTGGTTCCCAACAGGTGGTCCGCGGACCACTGGTGGTCCGTGAGGCCTTCAGAGGTGGTCCGTGAGAAGATTTTCAAATAACATCCAAAAAGTAATGTGTGAAAATTTTTAAAACAGTTTTCCTAATCACACATTCCATGAAATAGTAAAAACACTACTGATACAAAAACATAAGGAAAAAATCAGACGTCGCTATAAAAATAATGTAATGTTAATTTTTCTTTTAAGTTTAATAGATTATTTGATTTTCTAAGTTCTATTTAGAAACATTGTAAGACCGGTTTCCCTTACTTCAGAAAAAAGTCAAAATTTTAGACCCTCCATGACATGAGGAATGAATGCACTGAAAAAAGTTAAAATTTTGAATATACAGTTAGGAATAGAGATGGTCCGCGGAGGTTCAAATTTAAGTGAAGTGGTCCGCAGACAGACATATTTGAGTTGGGAACCACTGATTTAAAACTTATTTGCTTTAATATTTTTAGAAAACACTATTCAAAACGGTAATCAATAACAAATATTACGCAAAAAATATTACCGAAATACAGCATTACAGGTAGTTTAAACAACGCATTACATTACAAGAAATAGAAATCACTTTCGGCGATTCGAAAGCCCCGGTAACTTTAGCATGTGCATAGCTGTCATGACGCAATCGGAACTTAGCGCCGTTCGCGCAAAAAGAAAAGAAATGTATACCGCCCTCCCCATCATTGAAACTGAAACCGGAAAACTGGTTCTCGCCGGTTCTCGCGCTCACTGAGCTCGCGCCTATCAGTGACGTCACGTGCCTCAAATCGTGGTCTCGCGTCTCGCCCCTCTTGAAATGAAAATCATGGGACTTGGAAATCTTTCGATTTTTCGCGGCTCGGGGCAACGGAAACTTTTCGGAATTCCACTTCCACTTTAGGAAGAACTTAAAATTTTAGATTAGCGGAATTCCGCGAATCAGTACTTCCAAGATTCGCGGATTTCCGCGAATTAGCGGAAAAATCACATGCCTGATAAAAATAAAGAAACAAAAGTAATTATAAAATTCAGAATTCCTAAAAAAATGGCATACTGCAACTTTTTTGCAGTTATTTAACTGAATTTATTTTTAAGTACTTACTTTCATGATTCCCCATGTTGAAATCCCCTTCATATACTTCATCACTGCAAAGATAAATGACAAACATTTCAAATATGATTTTAGAATAAATACATACTCAAATAAACCTAATATTTAAGTTGCTAACACTCTTTGACATAAAATACTAATTATATAATTTTACTATTATTCATTAATTTTATATAAGCATCTAGTTTACTTTGGTTCTCTCGAAATACACACAAGCATACTAATTAGTGGAATCACATCCTATAAGTATTTTTTAAAGTTCCATGAAATCAAGCCTCATCAATACCTAAAAGCCATTTCCCATGGGGAAAGGAGATCATTCAAAGCAGGTATATTTGCTCCCCCTGTATCTGGCATCCACCATTGTCTAAAATTAAAGAAAAATTAGTTATCAATTATCAGGATGGTAATAAGCTTTGATAAAATGATACATGTATTCAAATCATAAATAAATAATCATCTAATATTCAAATCATAAATAAATAATCATCATAGAATAAAACAGATTCAAAACTGAACTTCAAAAGAATGGGCTTCTTACTGGAATTTTTTTTCGAAAACACCATACAATTTTTTTCCTTGGAGAGAAATATTTTTAGAACAAATTAAGTTCTTAGCATATTCTAAGTACCTGCTTAAATACATTTTCCTTTTTTATAGATCTCATTTAAGTGGAAGTAAATTAACTTGTTATGTTATTAAAGACTTTTAATAACAAGATTAAGATAAAGATTAATGTATTTTTTAAATCAGCATTTAACTAACCAAATCATACATTTAATTAAATATTTCATAATGCATAATTGCGTAGTAATAATAATTGTCTTGTTGAAAACCCAACTAAAGTAGTGGTAAGCACTTTGCAGCAATTCATTTCTTTAATGATTTAACAGAAATTACATCAGCACACTTGTCAAGTATATCAAGGAGTCAAATTTAAAACATAAGGAGTAAAACTGGAGAAAGATTACCTAGTATTTTCATCATAAAATTTAACTTTTTTCATCACAGAAACATTGTACCAATCAGCAAACACAACAAGAGAGAGACCACCATCGATGTCCTTTATCAACTTGGACACTTCTTCAGGGAAAAACTCCTCTTCACTATCAACCAGCAACAAGGCACCTTTGAAACAAAAATATAAAATACATGAAAAGGTTGAATATCCAAGCTGGAAATGTTTTATTATAAGTGGAATAACTGATGATTTGTAGCTATTTGCATTCTTTATGACAGGATGTTTGCTTTTTAATTCAAAAAACAAAAACTGCATGATAATCGTAATAAAAGATTAATTTATGCACAATTGAATTTTTATAAAATATTTACATACCATATTGTTTAGCATCAAAGCATGTAAAGGGTGCCCCTAGAAATATAAATGACATTTATTGTAACAGTTAAATTTTTTTCTTTACATATTTAGTACAATTACATTTAGACGCAAAACAAAATAATCTGTATGTAACATCATTTAGTTCTCACCTAAGACTTCAACATAATACCCATTGCTTCTCAAGTGTTGGTACATATCTTTAAAATTTGTATGTATATGATCACCATTCCTAAGTAGAGAAAAGGTATTGTTAATTTATTCCATTTAAATTTTAGTTTTCAGCACAAATTTTAAGTTGTATATTTAAATCAATTCTAAATATAGGTAAATCAAATGGGGATGATATATTTACCAATCCAAGGGATCATTTTTCATTCTTAAGTTATCCCTTGGGAAGTACCCAGGTGGATATCTCAAATTATGATACTGGTCCCACAGTATTCTTTTGCTAAAAAGGAATAACGAAAAATGCACCCTTTATTAAAACACTATAAAAGCAACTAACTAAAAAGGTTCACTTAAGGTATTCAAAAATTTTGACATTCCAATTGTTTAACAAAATGTCAAAGACATGAGAATAGAAAATAACAATAGAAGAATACATTGATTTTTCAAGGAAAATTTTTATCCCAAGATATGAAAGTAATTAGAACACACAGTATTAAAACATTATCAAAGAAATAATACCTTCTAGGAGGGGTTGGAATAATCTTAACTTTCAAAGGAAGCTTAATGTGTGATCTTCTGACTTCAGTTTCCCCTTCCTGTAAGTTGACATTTAATCATTAAATCATCCAAAGCAGTGAACTCAGACATGTGAAAAATCCCACTTAACTAACTTTTGATTCAATTATGCAATTCAAAGTTTCATTTAAAAATAAACATTTTTATTTTATACAACAGGGAAATTTTGATTGCAAGTTGAAGAGATAAATATAAATAAGATAAAAGTAAGCCTTGCCTCAGGTGGTGATTCCACAGTGAACGATATGTGACCCTGGGCCACACCTTCCCAAGTAGCAGCCAATTGAGACACTGATATATGTACTGCGATATAGCCAGACCATGGCCATAGAATATCAGAGTAAGAAAGAGCCACTTCCAGATGATGTCCGTACTGTGGAGTGTAAGGATGCCATTGGGGCTGTAAACACAGGAATAAAGTATGAGGCTAAAAGCATTCATGCAAATAATCATGTTCAACACCTATTTGTAAGTTAAAAACAATATGGTGGCTTCAAAAACACTATTGCTTTTAGAAATTTCTTTATTTTATCAGAAAAACCTTTGTGTGTGTGAGTATTATGTGTGACTTGTGGACATCTATTGTATGTTTTGAGAAAGCAGGGGAAGTGTGTTGACTCTTGTGGTGTCAGTAGAACTTGGAGGGACGAAAGCAAACAAGTGTTTTGGTTAATTTAGTAATCAAACCAGTTTTCATTGTTTGTTTTTAATTTACTTTTAAAAATTTAACAAGATATATTAGCAGAAGTGAGATAAATCCACTCAATCAAAGACACAACATTATTGATATGAAAAAAAAACAAAGCTTTTACCTTGTCAACAATCGTTCCAGACACCCCCATGCCATTTAATATTGTAACCTAAAATATGGAAAAAGAAGTCACTTATTATTATAAGTTATGTTTACTTCTTATAAGTTATGGAAGTCATTCATGCATTAAGTAGGTACTGTAAAGTCAGTTATTCTAATTATAAGAAATTTTAATTAATTATCATTTCACTAAAATACAGAAATAACTGCATTGGTTTAATGGTGTATTCAGCTTGTTAAAAGTATAAAGCAAACAATTCAAATTTAGTTTAAATTAATGACATTTTTTAATACACCTAATCTAAAACAATCTAATAAGTCAATGTAACAAAAGTGCTTACACATTAACACACCGAGTATATTAAAAAGACAAATTCACAGAATTTCTTACATTTACTATGGTAGGTAATCCACCATAATAGAGAGGCTGAGAGCAGTACGGCCACATATAAGGACATTCTGTCAGGTCCAGATAACTGGGGCTTAGAGTAGCTTGTGGTCTGTAACTTCGCAGTGCCTGATAAGCTCTCACTAGGTCTAGTTTCCCCCAGCCCTGTTCAAAGATGGGTACACCAGGAAGACGACGGGCAGATGCCATGAGAGCTTGTTTCATGCTGGCTGGGTTTACAGCACCGCCAAGATGTAGTACGCCACTTAAAGTAAAGAAAACAATATCATGAGGACTACACAGAAAACTTACTTCAAAATTCCCTGATAATCTAGTATGATTTTCTCTGATGTTTTACAGATATAGTAAATTTTAATCCTCTAGAAAACAGAAGGACTGTAAAAATTTAGGAAAAAGGAATATAAATGAAATTATTTCCAGACTTTTATCACAAAGGAGCCCTATGAAGCCTTTTTGAACATTTGCAAGTATAATTTATATGGATTTGAGATTTTATTTTGTAAGGAGGAGGAAAACGCACACATTAAAAGACTTGAAAATCAGAAAAATATCAAATTTATTTTTAAAACTATGCAAATTTCCAAAATTTCTCTGATAGTTATAAAATTTTCCTGATTTTTCCCTGCCAGGATAATAATAATGATCCCTGATAATGCCAGGTTTTTTTAATTTCTCCTGACAAATCAGGTTATTAAGGTTGTCCATGTCTGTGGCCATCCGGAATATCTTAAACCAGTGTAAAATGGTTGATACTTTCAGAATAAATCTTAAAGTGGGTGACATTGATACCAACTTAAATCGACTCAGGTAGGAACTGGTGGTTTGTAAGTAACATTTTAAACTTTTCAATCTTAAGGCTGTCCAGAACGGCATTTAAATTCATGAAAGTTCGGATTTAAGAAATAATTTAATTACATTAATCAAGAATAAAAACAATATTTTACAATAAAACTTTCCATTAAAAATATTTCTTTGAATAAAATAAACAAAGCATACCTCATGAGTAGTGTCACAGCACCAGCAACAACGGGGGATGCAACACTCGTTCCAGATAGTGATCTACATCCTCCTCTGCAACACACAATTAAAAGCTAAAAACACTAGCCAAGGCATGAAAATACACACATAAAAGAATAATTTACAATTTAAAACCAAAGACCAACCACCAATTAAGGATTTTTTGATAAATAAGATGTGTATTCAGCGGTTCATCTAGAAAGAAAATTGGTCCGTTTTGGGACCCTTCACCTAAAATTGACCATGGCAGAAAAACCTGGATGAACCCCTAGTATTGCAAGAATGATAGAACTAGTAGCGTCCATATAAACCAGTTCATTTATAATTTATAGCTTTCAAGATCAAGTATTGATTTGCATGTTTAAATTGTTTACAAAGTTCAGCACACTTATACCTATCTATTAAGCCCTAAAAAAATAGCACCTACTTAATGCTTGATCCTCGAACAGCTGAACCATAAGTTACAATATCAGGCTTCACTCTACCATAACCAGCTGGTAGTTCCTGCAAAATAAAAAAGTACTTTTTACAGAGTCATTTTTAATTTTTACTCTAGAATGATAAAACTAAAGCGCATCAGTTAAAAAAATCAGAACTATTTTTAACACCAGCTAGCATTTTTACGAGAATTGTTAAATCCTGGATGGAATTCTGTCTAATTAATAACTGAGATAGGATTATGTCCCCCAATTCTGAGGAGTGAGAACACATGGATCTGATTTTGAGAAATTAAATACATTTTCACTTACCCAAGTTGTCATACCACGAGACGAGAATCGAGCTATTTGATCTTCAAAGTTGATGCCCCCAACGCCAATGACATCCATTTGATCAGCAGGGTTATTCAAAGTTCTAAAAAATTTTTATTCGGTGAGATAAATTTTAACATTTTCTGAAATGAACATTTATGATGAGATCTAATAGGGGGTACTTATAAATTTGATAGAATGAACAAAGTGCATAAAAGTAATTTTCTGAAAAGTACACCAAGTATCACTTACCCATACAAAGGTCCATCATTACCAATGGCTGAGACCATTATGACATTGTTAGCAGTTAACTCCCAAACCTAATAGAAAGATGGTTTACTAAGAAAAAATAGTTTCAAATATTTTTGAAGGCAGATAATTATTATATTATTTTATCTCCAGAAATGACTCTTTTGTTAGTAAATCTTAAGAGATACAAAATTTCTTTGAAATATTAAGTTGAATAACACAAGTAGGCATTATGATGGCATAAGAACAATTTGCAAAGAATTTAATCAAGAAACTAGTGAAAGTAAATTTTAAAATATCGAACTCAAAAGGTATACATACTTTGTCAACAAAAGGATGATCCATGAAGTCAGGACCTCCTATGCTCAAGTTTAAGACATTGATCTTCTTCAAAATGGCATAATTAAAAGCATCTAAAAACCATGACGTATAGGATACCTAAAATTGATTAATTTTAATTTATATCAGAGAACACACATAATATATGAAACATTAAGCTCAAATTTATTTCAACATCATAAATTTAAAAACACAAACTGCTTGTTCTTTAAGGTTTTTTTTCTTCAGTTGTTATAATAGATATAACACACATCATTGGCTCTTAAATGAGAAAGCCAAAAAGTTACTTACGGCAAATTTTTAGAAAGCAGTAAAATGGCATCATCAAATGAGTGAGTTAGTGCCTTTCTCCTGTAAGCCAATGATATTTACCTGATTATTAGTAAAAACTCGATAAATATGCAGTTCTGAATCAGGTGCAAATCCCAAACATTCTTTATTGCTAGCTATAACACCAGCAACAAAAGTCCCATGTCCTAAACCTGTAATAAAATGAAATATCACGTAATGAATTAGAAGTTAGACCTGAAAACAATTATCGGTACTTGCGTATTATCCCCCGACCATTTAACGACCGCCAAATTCAGCTGCACAGCTAAAGAACAGTCAATAGGCTTTGTTAATGTTTTCAGATTCAGCGGCATGGTTGTCAAGATAATACGTAAGAGCCCAATGAGCTAATAAATTTAAAGTTAAAGCATGTTTTATTACCATCATCAAGTGTTTTTTCATTTGTCCAATTGGTGCGCTCCTTTATTCTTTTAAAATGAGGATGATTTTTCACCAAGCCTGTATCAAAAACTGCAACTTTAACTCCAGCACCTCTTATTCCGATGTTCCAAAGAACGTCTGCTTGTAAAATAGTAGTTATTTGGCGAGGTAAGGCTCGCATAAGACGTCTACGCACAAACTTTCCAGCAGATTCCCATAGACCCTTCGATAAAAAGACAGTTTTAAACATTTTCCAAACATTAATAGGAAAGTAGATAGTTCTTTATGATGCATACATAAGATTCTTTATAATGCAGTTTAAATATTGGGTTGTCCCATAAGTTCTGTTACTTTTTACAAAGTTTTGTCTTTGAAAAATTTTTATGAAAAACTGGTAATAGGTGGAGATTTCAAACAAAGGGGATTTTGATATATGTATATTTATGAACATAATGTGTGATTTTGGTAGTTCTCGTGATATTATTTCTTTACAAAATGACGGTTTGAAAAAAAGACCAAAAACGACGATTTTCGCGTAATTTTTTTCTTTTGTTAAAAATACTAGGAAGAACGCATAATTCATGGCTAAAAAAAGTTTTACTGCATATTTGTAATGTTAAGATTAAGATGTCATAGTTTCAAGATGATTCGATAAGTTTAAGGTAGGAAATTTTGACTTTAAAACTTCATATATTGGTTATTTCACGTGTTTTTAAAGCACACCTATTGTTTATCTAAGCAGCTGGTATGAAGCAAGTTACAGGCAGATGTTTTTTGAACCATAATGCTTGTTTCAACGGTTTAAACATTGAAAGCCTCTTTTCATAATGTCGTTGAATTGGTTTATTTCTAAATTCGAACGAGTTGTTTTTATTGTAGTGTTTTCGTATGAAGCAAATAATTGCTCTGTTCGCTTAGCATTAGTTCAGCGATTGTAATTCTGATAAGCAAAAACGTTGCGCGCTTGAATATTGCGCACTACTTTCTGAACTTAATTTCAGACATAATTTAATATATATTGCATATTTTGAATACTTGGGTATTCCGTAAGCTTTTTTATTGATTTTGATGCTTTTTTTCGTGAAAATTTCTTTGAAATGACTAACATTACTGAGGTAAGTTTCTTGCAAAGATGTTATGTTTGAGGCCCAAATTTCCTAAGTTAAACTTATCGAATTATCTTGAAACTATGACATCTTAAACTAAACATTTCAAACATACAGTACAACTTTTTTTAGCCATGAATTTTGTGTTCTTCCTAGTTTTTTAAACAAAAGAAAAAAATTACGCGAAAATCGTCGTTTGCGGTCTTTTTTTCAAACCGCCATTTTGAAAAGAAATAATATCACAAGAACTACCAAAATCACACATTATGTTCATAAATATACATATATAAAAATCCCCTTTGTTTGAAATCTCCACCTATTGCCAGTTTTTCATAAAAAATTTTCAAACACGAAACTTTGTAAAAAGTAACAGAACTTATGGGACAACCCAATACTTTGCAGGTGGATGCTATCAACTTCTATAATAAATGTACTAACCAGAGAGAGGCTTGAGCGTTTTGCAAAGGGTCTTGAAGAGTGCCATTTTTGAAAAATATTAAGATTATCCCGTAATTTATCATCACTTCTGTCTTCTTCACAATCCCATGGAATTGGATTTCCTGTAAATGAAACTGCATTACAATTTCATACAAAAATTCTAATAAAAAAGGGTATTTTATGTTCCGTTTAATACAGGGGTTCTCAAACTTTAGAACCCACTTTTTATTAAAAATCTCCAACGCAACCCACCTCATCTTCAGTTAATTTTCCCATTCCCCTCTACAAGACTTTAACTAAGTGTGCGTAGGGTTTGGTCACTAACTATTTGTTTCAATAATAAATTACATGCATGTATTGGAAGTTATTAACTGTTTAGAAAATTAAAAAAAAAGTTTTGAACCTGATCGTATCAAATTGTTTGAATGTGGAAGCAACAATGAGTTCCATGCTCCACAATAAGAAGGGGGTCTGAGTGTCCTCCCCTAGAGAGATTTTTGAAATTTGACTCTTAAAAACAGGGTTTTAAATAGTTTTTTTAAATTTGGGATGAATTGCAGTTACAACATCCTTTCCTAAGAAAATTCTTAAATTCGAAATCTTGTCGTGACACACAAAAAACTGACTGGCGATAATACCATACTTTTTGGTTGAGATAAAAATGCAACAGTTCGATAGTTTTCAAAGTAGAAAATAATCTATCCAACCATGTGTTCATGAAATAACGCTATATTTGAATAACTTAAACCTCCATATATAACTGAAAAATAGTTTAAAAGAAAATTTAATAAAGTAATATTATGATTACAAAAAAACTTAAGAAAAGTTATTGAAAGTGAAAAGAGAAAGAAAAATCAGATCTGTAATCTTTATAGGGTAGTAGAAACATGAGGTACTAAGAGACAAGAGCTTTTACAAAGCACGAGATTGTGTAATACCATTTCTTGAAGTCAAAGTTCTAGTAACTTTTCGTTGTGGTGTAACATGTTTGATGGAAGGATGCTTCTTGAGAGAAGGAATACTATTTTCTATTATATCATGTTGCAACTAAACAAAGAAAAAAATAGAGATATTATGTAGAAAGAATCTACACTACATACTGAGAAGGTTGTTAAAAACTTTTCAAGACAGCATTCTAGTTAGGTCATAAGTTAAGAAAATCTTTTTAAAACTATTTCTTATAAATGTAATTAAATACTTAAAAAATAATAATAAAATTATGAAAACTTAACAAATAGTAACTAAAAACTATTAGTACTAAATGTTTTTATTAAAACAATTATTGTTACAATAACAAATCCACAGAAAGATAATTTTAACAGTCAACATAATTTACTAAAGAGACTTACCTGTAACACTTCAAAATCACTAGGATAATTGCTAGCTGGATTATTACGAGGAAGAATTTGCCAGCTGCCTAAGTCATAAGCTTTTAGAGCTGCTTGGATATACCGCAATCTGGCATCATAACTATGAAATTTCTTGAAGCTTACAATATATTCTGCAAAAAGTAGAATTCAAATTACCGAAATTATAAATGTTGTATACTCATTTTTATATTTAAAAATTATTTCACCTATAATATTAGTATTTACGAGTCCTTTGTTTTTAAAACTAGTAATAAAAATTAGTGTTACATTTTAAAACCAAATAATATTTTTTAGGACTAGTATAATAACTCATTACCGGTTCTTTTCAGTTAGACACATTCCACTGAAAGTATCTTAATGTTATACCCATTGCATGAGGATAATATCTTAATTTCTAATTAATCTATTGCATTATGTTTTACTTGCAACAACATAAATATCTTACCATTATCAACAACTTCGGATGAAAAGTCAATGAAGAAACTATCAGGCTGAGAATGATTTTGAGCAGTAAGAGAAACTTGAGTAACTGAACATGACATGAGAATCCACAGTAGAATGAAATGTAAACATAAAGAATGGAATCGTAGGGAATCGGTTCTTAACCGCACTTTCAGCCACATATTTGTTTGAATACTAGTCCTATATTGATTATTCATGATATCCTTTGATATAAATTCTATATAACATCTTTAGGAGTAGCAGGATCACAAAGTCCTGGAAAATAAAATAAATGCATTGTTACTAAAAAAAAGGAGAAAGAATATTCATAAAAAACTTAAGATTGATTAAAATTTTTAAAAACCTCTGGCACAGCTTTGGTAAAGGTCTTTTAAAGTGATCGCTTCCCTTAGCGCTCGTCAAGTTTGCTCTCTTTTATATGGCTTAGCAGCTTAGTGATGGTGATGTGGTTGCAATGGAGGACCCAAAATCTCTGAATGTATAAACAAACCCATGTGAAGTAAATTATTCTCAAATTTTAATCAGTTAAACAAAATTAAATTTGGTGTCTTTAATTTAAAGATTCTGAACTACACAAAATCAGGGGTGCAGAATATGTCCGAACGCCCGAACGATGTTCGGGGGAAATTCGAGCAGCTCTGGGGAAATTTTTCCCCAAGATAGAAAGAAAAACTAAAAAATCCAACATCATAAGCAGAAAAACAGATATTTTGTGCTGTGACTACATCATAACCTGCAATTTCAACGTGAAAACAGCGGAGTTACGGATGTAGAGTGGGAAAAACTACGAATCTGCGCTAAAAAACCTAATTTTCTAGGTTCTTAACCTAGGTCCTAGATGTTGGCTTTTCCTTGCTTTTAGATTGGTATGCAGGAAAAACAATCTATCCGTTGTAGAATGGGTTATTTTCACTATTAATAGCGTTCTTGTTCAATCACATCGATGTTCTTAATTAAAATGTTGAGTTCACATTTTAGTTGAGGAGAAATTTACAAGTAGCTCAAATTTGAGATAATTAGAAAATTTTTCATATTTTTGGGAAAGGGGCACTTTTTTTGAGCCAAGATTATAAGTGTGTAAGAAAGAAAGAAAGAAAGACTAAAAAAAGAGTACACTGTAAAAAAAGAACGTCTTTTGACGTATTATTTTCCGTGAATTTTTCATGGATTAATTCCGTAAACTACAAAGCGGAATTTTCATCGTGAAGTTTCCGTTTTTTAATTTTCCTCTCCTCACGCATGCGTATTGTACGATTTCTCCACTAGTTCTGGTGAGACTCAAATATAGTTGTAAATAAGTAATGGAAGTTTGTGCAAGCGTCTTCAGGCGAAACGAACCTTCAGCAAATTTATTATGGGTAAGTAAGTTAAATATATTGTTTTTATTTTTTGTATTATTGGCCGTAATCGGGAATGACTAGGCTGCCGACGGGTAACCGTTGTGCTCATGATCAGGTTAAAGGCGTGGCTTTAAAGTATTTAGGATGGAACCTAGCGTAGCTCGAATGGGGCTGTGGTAGCGCGTCAGTCTAGAGTGCACATGGTTGTAGGTTCGAACCCCAGTAATTGTTTTTCAGTAAATTTAATTTTAAATTTTTATTATTCCATTAAAAATTGCAAGAATTAATTTCTCTTGTTTAACAGTCATTCCTTATTTAATTAAATTCGTTGTGTTTTTTTAAATGTTTTACTTTATCTAATTTTTTAAAAAAAATTTTTAATTATTAATTAATTGAAAATAAAATTATTTCGCTAAAATATTTTATAGAAACATCAAGAATCAAGTCCACAAGGATGCGCATTGCTAATAAAGTATAAAAATCTTGCAGGGATTGTGAAATACAGTACAAAACAGTACGTCGGCAGCCTAGCAACGGCCGTAGTAAACGTTACCGTGCTTTAAAATAGAAATACTCTGATATACTATTTTTAAACAGATATTTAAACATCGTACGATCGCTTTCTTCACCACGTAGCTGAAGTCTTAAAATATTGCATACCTAACTAGTCTTATTAGATCGCTAAAATGTGATCTAAATAGTTGTGATAACTTGTAACTTTTGATTAGACTTGTATTACTGTGATCGGTAGTGTAAATTATTTAAAAGAATCGTCTATTTGGATTTTACGGATTGTTTGTCATTTTTTTTTCAAAATTATAATCAGGAATATACTGAATCACAATAATATTAGTAATAATACGAACAATCCCTAAAATAACGGAAAGTTCCACTCCAATGACGAAAAGATATTAAACGAACGTTCTCTAAAATAACGGAAGGTTTCCCTCCTTTCACAGAAAAATACAAAACGGACATTCCCTCAAATGACGGAAAAAGAAAATACGGATACCTTCTCAAATGATGAAAATAATCCGGCAGCTGTGCTGCCGGGAAATTTACGTTTATTGAAGAAAGATTTTTTTACAGTGTATAAAGATCATTAAAATTTAAATTTATGGATTATTTGAAAATTATTGAATCTGAAAGGAGTTTAAGAACTGAATAAACTATTTTTTAATGAAATTTCCTTTTGGGGGAAATTTTGGAGAAAAAAATTGTGTTCTGGGGAAATTTTGGATCCTGGAACATTTTCTGCACCCCTGCACAAAATGAAGATCCTGATAACCTTCTGATTTGAATTAGGTGAAGGAGGTAAAGTCCGGCTGCATAAGAGGTCACAAAAGGTCACATTTAGTAGCATATATAGTTAACAGAAGAGTACCAATATGGCGTTTATGAGGCAAAAAAGTAAAATTAGATCCTTCATTCTTGGGGTCAGTGGGACTCAGTCCAGTAGTAAATTAAACATTTTTAAACTACTGTAAATCTAAAGTCAATCCTATATTTTTTATTTAGATGAATTGTTCTTGTATTATCTTGTCAATTATGCTGCTGAATCTGAAAAAGTTATCAAAATCCCAATGACTATTAGCTGTGCCACTGAATTTAACGGTCGCTGAAGAGTCGATGGGATAATATGCAAGAGTATCAATTATAATTGTGAAATGAGATCAAACAAGTATTACTATACCTAATAACTGAATCTGAATAAATTAGGGGAGACCGGGCAGGGATGGGACACCTTCAATAAATCTTACAATTAAAAACAAAATTAGTTTTTTAGTGTTCCACCAGGTAAAGCCACCATAGCTACATACTTGTAGCTGTTTACTATTTTAATTGTAAGCTCCTACAAGTGTCTGAATGAAAAAGATGGTTTTACTATGCCAAAAGTAACTAAGTACAGTAAACTCCCGTTAGTACGCCATTCAAGGGGATTTGTGAAAACGTCGTAATAAACCCTATATAAGCCGGTACAGCGCTAATTTCATAGAATTCCATAAAACACCATTTCGGCGATAAACCTAAAACCTGAGATACCTAATCTCACCTAGAAATGATTGCTGCTTATTCATAACACCTTTCTTCTCGTCATAAAGCTTGATTATCTTCAATTTATCATCGAAACTCAAAGCTTTCCTTTTACTTCCAGAAGAACTTGCCATTTTAAACTTATGCTGAGAAAAAAAGGATACTGAATATGGTATCTGAACTTACACAACAGTGGACTGAACACTGAGCTATGGAATACGGAAGTCAGATTGGAGGAGAGGGGGAGAATTTCCAAGAAATTTAGGGAGTGTTCTGATTCGTCACAGGACAACCCACTTGCCCTGCAAGACACTGGTCATCGTTATTGAGGGCAGAACGGGGGGCCATTCGGGGAAAAAGGGGAGTGGTTGGGAAAAACCAGTTCTACCATATGGTTCTACACGCGTTTTCAATGGTTCTGTAGCTCATACATTATTTGAAAGGAATTCGACGGCGCAATAACAGGGATTTTTCTTTGGAGAACTGGAAAAAAGCGGCGAAATATGCGGGAAGTCGTAATAAGCGGGGGCGCTTTAAGCGGATAGTTTTTAATGATAAAAGGCCTATCAGTACCAGGGACCGGAGAAAAACGTCGTAATATGCGGGACGTCGCACTAAGCGGGGGTGTACTAACGAGAGTTTACTGTATTACACTTTTTAAAGTGAATTTTATATCTAATTCTTGGTTACTTTCTTAATGGCTTATGTTGTTTTCTGAACTGAATAATATATCCTTTATGAATAAATAGTTGAGTTAAGGCTAAAAGCCACAGTTCTTTTGTAAGAACCTATTTTTTATAAATCCTAAGTTTTGTTTGACATCACATTGGTTATATTTTTTAAACATGTTCAAAATGTTATTTTGAAAGTTTTAAATTTAAACAAGGAAAACTAAATTTTTAAAAATATTCTTGTAAAAAATGTCCCCGGTCTGCCCCTACCTAATAAATGTGAAATAGAATATAACTTTCTAAAATATTTCTCTTGAACATAAAACTCACTGATACAGCTGAACAAAAAATGGAGAAATTAAGAACTGCTTTTAAAAGCATTCATTAAAACATAAATCTATAGTAAAATTCTTAAAAGTTTACAGAATTTCATTAGAATAACTAGACATAAATAAACAAGATTTAGTTCCCACATAAGGAAATTATAATAGGGAAGCATAATGAAATTGAAATAATCTATGACGAATAGCTGCAATGAACGAAAATAGATGATAAAAAGATCAAACCCTTATTTGTTTTAAAATTTTCTAAATTCCTGTGTATCAAAATAAAATTACAGATGGTTAAACCTCAAATCTTTATTTCTAACAATAAAGGAGCCCTGTGAGTTATAGCTCACCTAGTAGAGGAAAAATTAGGATAAAAATACGAAATAAACTCAAGGAAGTTTACTAAAACCTGCAAGTTTTGTAAAATGGAACTGTCTATTAACAACTCACCTAATTCATTTGGTTCAAAGGTTACCCTCGGACTTAAATGTCAATGCAACTCATTTTCAGATGAAAAAATAAGAAAACTTAAGTAATAAAAGGCTTTTGGAGAAAAGATTATATTCAAGCAGTAAGGAAATTAAACAAAAACTAAGTACTACTTCAGACGGAGCAATTTACACTAAGATCTCAAATATTATTTAACAAGATATACGATTTAATTTTACACTCGTTTTATCAAGTATCTAATAGTTTTAAAAAATTTTAAAATTTTTGAACTGTCAATAAAGTTAAAAACTATTTTGTAAATATAACATTGTTTTCCGTCAGATATTTGTTGTTTTGGTTTTTAACTGTTCAGTTACAGTTAGTGAGGTAATGTGATAAATTCATTCATCCAATAGTTGTGTTGTGGTTGTGCGGCTAATATATAGTATAAAACTGGTCTTGACTCTTAAGTAATATTTCTTAAGTAATATTTCTTGGATGGGGTAGCCGTGTAGCACTGCTGCTCCTAAATCCATTTTCCGGAATTTCTAAGGTATTTTATTTATTTAACTCATTCTGCGTGATAATTATTTTAATCTGTACTTGATTGCACACTTTAGGATTAGCCAGTTTCATATCATTGTTCGGAGTTTTATTGAAAACCTTTTAAAAATTAAGCCTCTTACGATAGATTATGATAATATAACATATAATGGTTCGATTCCGTCATTTATTACATCTAACTAACTAAACTGGTTGATGCAAAAAGTAGTTTTAACTGTATAAAATTGTAATATAACTCTTGTAAATAATCTGTAGTAAATAGCCTAAGGGTTAATTGTTGAAAACTTGCTTAGTAGAAGTTATACTTTTCAAAATGGTTTTACATAATAAATACCGGAATCGAACAATTATAGCCTCCATGGGCATCATTTAGGGGAGGCAAGGTTTCCCCTGTTATGTGAAAATTAGCTGCAAGTCCTTTGAAAATTCTGTAACCTCCACAAGGAGTTTTCAAAAACTTTTCTGGGGGAAAACCTTCCCTTTAGAATTCTGCCATCTGGTAAGAAGCTTTTCCGTTGAAGAGCTCCCAAAAGAGTTTGAAAAAGAGATAAAACACTAGTTTTAGAAGAATAAAAAAATATCCGTACTTATGAATTAACTACGTGAAAACTAGAGGGGGAGGGGGGTCTTGGCATATACTATGGATGGTCACCAAGGGGGGGGAGGGGGGGTAAAAAATGGGTCACGTAGTATGGGTACGTTCCCTTAGAAAGAAAATATCTAAACTTATTTGTACTGGCTGGTCTCTTCTTTCAGTGGCTGCCTAGCCACTGTGACATACCTGCCAATGAGAGAGTGGACATGTTGGCTAAACGTCCTCAGCCTCCTTATGATTCTCCTTACTGTCATGCATTTTCCACCATTGCAAGGCATACAAAAAGGCTTACACGCAGAAAGCAGGAGGTCAATGCCAAAGGTAAAGCCAGAGATTCTGCTTTCCAACCCTATTCCTATGAATCTCGCTAGGCAGGTTTTCTCCGCAAATTTTCGTATCATTAGCGGGCATGACTATCTCCAAGGACACCTGCACCGAATTGGTGGATGCCCTCTGTGTTCCTCTGAAGAAGTAATCAATTTTAAGCACCTGACAAGTTTCGCTTTTCTGGCCAACATAAAATTTTTACCTTTTGACAACTACACTTCCAAGGCTAGTTTATATTGGGCTGCACGGAGGGAAATGGTCTATGCGACCCATTCCTCGACGTAATTAAAAAACAATCGGACCTGGAAAAAGTTGTAACCTTCCCCCAGTGGCAGATCTACGGGGGAGGGCTGAAGCCCCCCAAAACGTCTAATATTTTACTAAGTTTGGGTATTTCTGCTCTGAATAAGCGAGCCATGATTGATGAAAATCAAGAAACTGTGGAACTTGTTCGTACAGTTCTTTTTTTTTTTGGATGGAGGGGAATACAATGCAGAAAAAATCTAGGAGTGCAACTGCCCCCCACCCCAATTATCACGCTCATGATCCCTCTTGAAATGCCTATTCGATCAGAAAAGTACCTTTGTCTTCTGGTTGTTAGAAATATAAAATAAATAAATGACCGTGTTTATATTGCAATTAATTTTATATATACTTAGGATGATTATGTATTTACGATAGATTATTTCACTCATGAACAAAAGCAGAGAACAATAAATTCATTGTGAAGAAAGATGCTAAGTCAGTCATCTTTGATGCTCTGCTAACAACACTAAAAAATATTTTTGTTTGGTGACCACTTTATGTGATGTGGCATCAATTGGAAATGTTTTTTGGTTGATGATGCTGGAAGTCTCATAAATACTTGAGGATGAAAATCAAAAACTCAAATATTATGACACTGCAAAGTATTATAGCCTGTGCCATAGCCAGATAATTTTTTGTAGGGAATATTGAAATTTTGCTGGTGGATATACTTGACCTGACTTAAGTCTCGCCCTCACCAGACTCGCAGGGATTTTCTAATCTTGGATAAGACGCAGATATGATGGGATTTTCGCGCGAAAATCCCCCAAGCACGCAGGAGCCCTCGAGACCCCCAACCTCGCCCTCACAGACACCCGCCCACCCAGGGGTCGAGAGAAGGCGACTGCGTGCTTGGGGGATTTTCGCGCGAAAATCCCCCAAGCACGCAGGAGCCCTCGAGACCCCCAACCTCGCCCTCACAGACACCCGCCCACCCAGGGGGCGAGAGAAGGCGACTGCGTGCTTGGGGGATTTTCGCGCGAAAATCCCCCAAGCACGCAGGAGCCCTCGAGACCCCCAACCTCGCCCTCACAGACACCCGCCCACCCAGGGGGCGAGAGAAGGCGACTGCGTGCTTGGGGGATTTTCGCGCGAAAATCCCCCAAGCACGCAGGAGCCCTCGAGACCCCCAACCTCGCCCTCACAGACACCCGCCCACCCAGGGGGCGAGAGAAGGCGACTGCGTGCTTGGGGGATTTTCGCGCGAAAATCCCCCAAGCACGCAGGAGCCCTCGAGACCCCCAACCTCGCCCTCACAGACACCCGCCCACCCAGGGGTCGAGAGAAGGCGACTGCGTGCTTGGGGGATTTTCGCGCGAAAATCCCCCAAGCACGCAGGAGCCCTCGAGACCCCCAACCTCGCCCTCACAGACACCCGCCCACCCAGGGGTCGAGAGAAGGCGACTGCGTGCTTGGGGGATTTTCGCGCGAAAATCCCCCAAGCACGCAGGAGCCCTCGAGACCCCCAACCTCGCCCTCACAGACACCCGCCCACCCAGGGGTCGAGAGAAGGCGACTGCGTGCTTGGGGGATTTTCGCGCGAAAATCCCCCAAGCACGCAGGAGCCCTCGAGACCCCCAACCTCGCCCTCACAGACACCCGCCCACCCAGGGGTCGAGAGAAGGCGACTGCGTGCTTGGGGGATTTTCGCGCGAAAATCCCCCAAGCACGCAGGAGCCCTCGAGACCCCCAACCTCGCCCTCACAGACACCCGCCCACCCAGGGGTCGAGAGAAGGCGACTGCGTGCTTGGGGGATTTTCGCGCGAAAATCCCCCAAGCACGCAGGAGCCCTCGAGACCCCCAACCTCGCCCTCACAGACACCCGCCCACCCAGGGGTCGAGAGAAGGCGACTGCGTGCTTGGGGGATTTTCGCGCGAAAATCCCCCAAGCACGCAGGAGCCCTCGAGACCCCCAACCTCGCCCTCACAGACACCCGCCCACCCAGGGGTCGAGAGAAGGCGACTGCGTGCTTGGGGGATTTTCGCGCGAAAATCCCCCAAGCACGCAGGAGCCCTCGAGACCCCCAACCTCGCCCTCACAGACACCCGCCCACCCAGGGGTCGAGAGAAGGCGACTGCGTGCTTGGGGGATTTTCGCGCGAAAATCCCCCAAGCACGCAGGAGCCCTCGAGACCCCCAACCTCGCCCTCACAGACACCCGCCCACCCAGGGGTCGAGAGAAGGCGACTGCGTGCTTGGGGGATTTTCGCGCGAAAATCCCCCAAGCACGCAGGAGCCCTCGAGACCCCCAACCTCGCCCTCACAGACACCCGCCCACCCAGGGGTCGAGAGAAGGCGACTGCGTGCTTGGGGGATTTTCGCGCGAAAATCCCCCAAGCACGCAGGAGCCCTCGAGACCCCCAACCTCGCCCTCACAGACACCCGCCCACCCAGGGGTCGAGAGAAGGCGACTGCGTGCTTGGGGGATTTTCGCGCGAAAATCCCCCAAGCACGCAGGAGCCCTCGAGACCCCCAACCTCGCCCTCACAGACACCCGCCCACCCAGGGGTCGAGAGAAGGCGACTGCGTGCTTGGGGGATTTTCGCGCGAAAATCCCCCAAGCACGCAGGAGCCCTCGAGACCCCCAACCTCGCCCTCACAGACACCCGCCCACCCAGGGGTCGAGAGAAGGCGACTGCGTGCTTGGGGGATTTTCGCGCGAAAATCCCCCAAGCACGCAGGAGCCCTCGAGACCCCCAACCTCGCCCTCACAGACACCCGCCCACCCAGGGGTCGAGAGAAGGCGACTGCGTGCTTGGGGGATTTTCGCGCGAAAATCCCCCAAGCACGCAGGAGCCCTCGAGACCCCCAACCTCGCCCTCACAGACACCCGCCCACCCAGGGGTCGAGAGAAGGCGACTGCGTGCTTGGGGGATTTTCGCGCGAAAATCCCCCAAGCACGCAGGAGCCCTCGAGACCCCCAACCTCGCCCTCACAGACACCCGCCCACCCAGGGGTCGAGAGAAGGCGACTGCGTGCTTGGGGGATTTTCGCGCGAAAATCCCCCAAGCACGCAGGAGCCCTCGAGACCCCCAACCTCGCCCTCACAGACACCCGCCCACCCAGGGGTCGAGAGAAGGCGACTGCGTGCTTGGGGGATTTTCGCGCGAAAATCCCCCAAGCACGCAGGAGCCCTCGAGACCCCCAACCTCGCCCTCACAGACACCCGCCCACCCAGGGGTCGAGAGAAGGCGACTGCGTGCTTGGGGGATTTTCGCGCGAAAATCCCCCAAGCACGCAGGAGCCCTCGAGACCCCCAACCTCGCCCTCACAGACACCCGCCCACCCAGGGGTCGAGAGAAGGCGACTGCGTGCTTGGGGGATTTTCGCGCGAAAATCCCCCAAGCACGCAGGAGCCCTCGAGACCCCCAACCTCGCCCTCACAGACACCCGCCCACCCAGGGGTCGAGAGAAGGCGACTGCGTGCTTGGGGGATTTTCGCGCGAAAATCCCCCAAGCACGCAGGAGCCCTCGAGACCCCCAACCTCGCCCTCACAGACACCCGCCCACCCAGGGGTCGAGAGAAGGCGACTGCGTGCTTGGGGGATTTTCGCGCGAAAATCCCCCAAGCACGCAGGAGCCCTCGAGACCCCCAACCTCGCCCTCACAGACACCCGCCCACCCAGGGGTCGAGAGAAGGCGACTGCGTGCTTGGGGGATTTTCGCGCGAAAATCCCCCAAGCACGCAGGAGCCCTCGAGACCCCCAACCTCGCCCTCACAGACACCCGCCCACCCAGGGGTCGAGAGAAGGCGACTGCGTGCTTGGGGGATTTTCGCGCGAAAATCCCCCAAGCACGCAGGAGCCCTCGAGACCCCCAACCTCGCCCTCACAGACACCCGCCCACCCAGGGGTCGAGAGAAGGCGACTGCGTGCTTGGGGGATTTTCGCGCGAAAATCCCCCAAGCACGCAGGAGCCCTCGAGACCCCCAACCTCGCCCTCACAGACACCCGCCCACCCAGGGGTCGAGAGAAGGCGACTGCGTGCTTGGGGGATTTTCGCGCGAAAATCCCCCAAGCACGCAGGAGCCCTCGAGACCCCCAACCTCGCCCTCACAGACACCCGCCCACCCAGGGGTCGAGAGAAGGCGACTGCGTGCTTGGGGGATTTTCGCGCGAAAATCCCCCAAGCACGCAGGAGCCCTCGAGACCCCCAACCTCGCCCTCACAGACACCCGCCCACCCAGGGGTCGAGAGAAGGCGACTGCGTGCTTGGGGGATTTTCGCGCGAAAATCCCCCAAGCACGCAGGAGCCCTCGAGACCCCCAACCTCGCCCTCACAGACACCCGCCCACCCAGGGGTCGAGAGAAGGCGACTGCGTGCTTGGGGGATTTTCGCGCGAAAATCCCCCAAGCACGCAGGAGCCCTCGAGACCCCCAACCTCGCCCTCACAGACACCCGCCCACCCAGGGGTCGAGAGAAGGCGACTGCGTGCTTGGGGGATTTTCGCGCGAAAATCCCCCAAGCACGCAGGAGCCCTCGAGACCCCCAACCTCGCCCTCACAGACACCCGCCCACCCAGGGGTCGAGAGAAGGCGACTGCGTGCTTGGGGGATTTTCGCGCGAAAATCCCCCAAGCACGCAGGAGCCCTCGAGACCCCCAACCTCGCCCTCACAGACACCCGCCCACCCAGGGGTCGAGAGAAGGCGACTGCGTGCTTGGGGGATTTTCGCGCGAAAATCCCCCAAGCACGCAGGAGCCCTCGAGACCCCCAACCTCGCCCTCACCAGACACCCGCCCACCCAGGGGTCGAGAGAAGGCGACTGCGTGCTTGGGGGATTTTCGCGCGAAAATCCCCCAAGCACGCAGGAGCCCTCGAGACCCCCAACCTCGCCCTCACAGACACCCGCCCACCCAGGGGTCGAGAGAAGGCGACTGCGTGCTTGGGGGATTTTCGCGCGAAAATCCCCCAAGCACGCAGGAGCCCTCGAGACCCCCAACCTCGCCCTCACAGACACCCGCCCACCCAGGGGTCGAGAGAAGGCGACTGCGTGCTTGGGGGATTTTCGCGCGAAAATCCCCCAAGCACGCAGGAGCCCTCGAGACCCCCAACCTCGCCCTCACAGACACCCGCCCACCCAGGGGTCGAGAGAAGGCGACTGCGTGCTTGGGGGATTTTCGCGCGAAAATCCCCCAAGCACGCAGGAGCCCTCGAGACCCCCAACCTCGCCCTCACAGACACCCGCCCACCCAGGGGTCGAGAGAAGGCGACTGCGTGCTTGGGGGATTTTCGCGCGAAAATCCCCCAAGCACGCAGGAGCCCTCGAGACCCCCAACCTCGCCCTCACAGACACCCGCCCACCCAGGGGTCGAGAGAAGGCGACTGCGTGCTTGGGGGATTTTCGCGCGAAAATCCCCCAAGCACGCAGGAGCCCTCGAGACCCCCAACCTCGCCCTCACAGACACCCGCCCACCCAGGGGTCGAGAGAAGGCGACTGCGTGCTTGGGGGATTTTCGCAGCGAAAATCCCCCAAGCACGCAGGAGCCCTCGAGACCCCCAACCTCGCCCTCACAGACACCCGCCCACCCAGGGGTCGAGAGAAGGCGACTGCGTGCTTGGGGGATTTTCGCGCGAAAATCCCCCAAGCACGCAGGAGCCCTCGAGACCCCCAACCTCGCCCTCACAGACACCCGCCCACCCAGGGGTCGAGAGAAGGCGACTGCGTGCTTGGGGGATTTTCGCGCGAAAATCCCCCAAGCACGCAGGAGCCCTCGAGACCCCCAACCTCGCCCTCACAGACACCCGCCCACCCAGGGGTCGAGAGAAGGCGACTGCGTGCTTGGGGGATTTTCGCGCGAAAATCCCCCAAGCACGCAGGAGCCCTCGAGACCCCCAACCTCGCCCTCACAGACACCCGCCCACCCAGGGGTCGAGAGAAGGCGACTGCGTGCTTGGGGGATTTTCGCGCGAAAATCCCCCAAGCACGCAGGAGCCCTCGAGACCCCCAACCTCGCCCTCACAGACACCCGCCCACCCAGGGGTCGAGAGAAGGCGACTGCGTGCTTGGGGGATTTTCGCGCGAAAATCCCCCAAGCACGCAGGAGCCCTCGAGACCCCCAACCTCGCCCTCACAGACACCCGCCCACCCAGGGGTCGAGAGAAGGCGACTGCGTGCTTGGGGGATTTTCGCGCGAAAATCCCCCAAGCACGCAGGAGCCCTCGAGACCCCCAACCTCGCCCTCACAGACACCCGCCCACCCAGGGGTCGAGAGAAGGCGACTGCGTGCTTGGGGGATTTTCGCGCGAAAATCCCCCAAGCACGCAGGAGCCCTCGAGACCCCCAACCTCGCCCTCACCAGACACCCGCCCACCCAGGGGTCGAGAGAAGGCGACT